>CM057819.1:47327321-48527321 GCA_030067965.1 Latrodectus elegans
CATTTACCCAAACTTATCACATTTTGTGTTTCAACTCATACTCCTAATTTCATATTATCCAGAAATTCATCGCTATTTAAAAGCATGTAAAATTTTTCATACATTTTAACACAATCTTTTTTATTACAGATGATGTATACACTAAATACTAACCATTCCCTAGATAAATTATCTTTTAAAAGCCAAAAATATCACTTTACTTCTGATGTTTAAATTTTTTATGTAGTTTTATATGATAATTTCTGCATATTACTTTAATACAAAATATTTATATATCTTTTATTATATATAAGTATTTTCAATAAGTTATCTATGAACTATTAACTTTTTTAGTTATTCATATTATATTTCTATAAAATGGAATTTTCTATAAAATTGATTATGAAATAGAAATTGTATTTATAAATATTTGTTGTAATAAAATACTTTGTTACCATTTTCTGTTTTACCCCACCCAGCAGCTGTGCCACTTCTGAAAAAATGGTCCAATTCATTATTCTGTGGTAAACAAATCGGACTCATCTTCTGAGAAGAAGGTATTTCCACTGCCAGTTTTATTAAAGCAATGTCATAGCCATTTCTTTCTTTATAATTAATATGCTGTGTAATTGCAATAGCTCTTATTTCCACAGGAGGATATTTGCGATAATGTACTCCAACTCCAACAGTAAATCGCTTGACGTAATGTTCATCTAAAATCGTTCCATCATCTTTCATTGGAGGATCGTCACCATCATAATTAAATATGCGTCTGAAAAAGAAATGATTTTGCAGAATTTTCGAGAAGTTCATTAAAATTCTCTGAAACTAGATATTTTCATGTTAACATTTAAAAATTTCACGTTCATCTTCTTTCAATTTTCAATGACTTCTTACTTACATGCAATGTGCTGCCGTTAAGACATATCTGTAGCATATAAGTGAACCCCCACAATGCGGTAAGTTGCGAAAATAAGCAATTGTAACCTAGAAAAAATTAAAAAAAAAATATCGAATTAAATTCATATTCATTCATTAAAAATTCAAAATATTAAAAATGATATCAAATGTGAAATTCTAATAAAAAAAAGTAAAGATTCATTTTTTATAAATATCTAGAATGATGATTAAAAGGATGTCTATATTTTCAATAGAGTTTACCAAATATCTCACAGCAAAATAAATAAAAACCAAATAATTTTTATAAGTAAATCGGCATCACATTTGCTTATGAATTTATATATGATTGACATAATTTCGCTTCAATAAAGCGGTGAATCTAACAACTGCGCATTTAATCTTTGCAATTTTGAATAATCTAAAGTCGAGTCGGTTTTTTATTTGTCTGATGCCGTATGAAGAAATACACTCATTTCCAAAAGTTAAGCGCGAAGATGTAAAATTCAAAAAAATCATCAAATATTGCTTTGATTGATAACAAAATTCGGCAGGAAAGTAGCATATATATATTTATGCATAAAATAAAATCAATAATTATACACAGAAATGAAAACAATATTAAATTTTTGTAAGTTACCAGATAATGACATACAGGAGATTTAAACAGAATTATATATTATAAAGTGAAAGTAAACAGCGTAAAATGAAAAAAAAAAGACATTAATAGGGTATGTGATCCTCCCTCATTTGTATACAAAGGTTACACCTTGTGATCATGCTTTTCATTAGGTGGTCAACCACCGCAGAATTAAGCAATAGCCATTCTTCTTGTAGGGAACTTTTCAGCTCAATAATAATGACTGGAGGTGAGAAACGTGAAGATACAGCAAGGCCGAGAGCATCCAAAAGATTTTCAATGAGATTAAGGTAGGGCGAATATGCTGGCCACGCTATACGCGCAATCCCTTCAATCTCCAGGTAGTCATCGACGGTGTCAGCTCTATGAGGAGATGTGCGTTATTGTCCATTAAACAAAAGTAGGGCCATCTGCTGCAGCGTACAATCTCACAATGGATTCTAGGACTTCATTCCGATACTTGACATCCGTCACAGAACCCCGTTTAAAGATGTACGAGTACGTGCAGTACCCTAATGAAATTCCTGCACACATCATAATGCTTCCGCCTCGGAATGCGTAATGTTCAGTGATGTTTTGGGTCTGATTGCGTGTTCCTTGTTCACGCCATATCCTTATACGCTTGTCATCTGACTCCAGAGCAAATCTTGACTCATCAATAAACATGACATTGCCCAAGTCAGGCACAGCTCAATTGACATGTTCCCGGCACCACATTGATCGTGCCCCTCTTGATTGGACGGATAAACAAACACAAACTCCAGGTACTCGGGCGTACTGCCCACTCAATACTTAATCTTCGGCGTACAGTGGCTGCAGAAATCACCTTACTAATGGACTCTGTAACCACAGATGTCACATTTGGGGAGGTCGCTCTGCTATTCCGCTTGTCAAAAACTGCAATAGATCGATCATCCGTTGGTCTTATAATCCTTGGGCTATCGGCTATGGGCCTTCGAACTACTGTCTGTGTGGTTTGGATTGCTTGTATAAACGTAAAATTACAGAATGATGAACGCCGAAGAAAAGAGCAACATCTCAGATTGAATGTCCTGCTTGAATACGCCACACAGCACGCCAGTGCACAGAATCTTCGATTCGTCTTCTAGAATTCATAGAAACAAGTATGTCTTGAAAACAAATTGTGCGAAAGTTTTAAACATCTTCTCTATCAACACTTACAATCAACTTCTGTTATCCTTCATAAAGCTGGTATCTTATAAGATTGCCCTCTTTGCATATTTCTTTATATGAAAGCACGATTGACTATTACTTAACATATTTGCATCCTCTTCAGTTATGATTGGTTTCCGGAAATTAGCATTTTCCTTTCCGTGCTTAACTTTTGGAAGTGATTGTAGATGAATGAGAAAAGAAAAAAATTCCATAAATGTATTGCTTGAAATTGGGGTTTAAAATTACCTTTTTCGGAACCACGAGACACAAGCGAGAGTAAAAAAGCTTCCTTTGTTATGGATTAAAAACGTATTGATTTGATATTTTTTATATAAAAAAATGTCAAGTTTAAACTTAGTAACTTTCCATTAAAACGATTCTTTTTAAACAATTTTCTTTTAATTAAAAGAAATATTCAAACAAAAGTGAATAAGTATATATAAAAGCAGCTGCTCATTATGCCTTTGTAACAGAACCGATCCTATTAAAATTTTTAGAATTCTTTATGATTCACTATTGTGAAACGAATGTAAACTTAATTAGGCGTAAAATGTATATATACCGTTTAAACTTAAAGAAAAATTAAAAAAATTTTTTATTTGTTTTTACGATTATTTTAAATTATTAATAAAAATTATTTCTTAAATTCCTACACGTATCTGCTAGAGTTAAATTAACAAGTTTAAAAAGCACTTTGGAGGGTGGTAAAATAAAAGCATTTGATATTTCAGAAAAATTTACCTTTTCAAAAATGCTTTTACACAGATTTGGAAAATAAATTTATAAGATTGTTATTAGTTTTGTGTATGTGTGTATTTTACTTGTTCTCGTATTTACAATGCTAACATCTATTCCTGTTTTCGCAAACGAAAGATGAAATACTGTGTTAATATTTTAAGTAAATAATTTCTACAAGACTTTTTGTGTGTGTGATTTATTTCATATTGTTGTAAAATGTCTTGAAACTAATCCAAATGTCCAGAAAATAATACAAGTTAGATATACACTCTTATATTGTTTAAAAAATAATTGTAAATAAAAGATTTATAATTTTTTGGACTTAAAAAATTTTGCTTAACCTTTATAATAATTTTTTTTCCAATGCCCCTCTGCATTTTGGAATTCAAACCTATTCAACGCTGCATTTGGCATAAAAAGCAACTTATACAGTAGGGCACACAGTGGGCGTATAGTAATCATCTCTAGAGTACAAAGGTACATAAACACACCTAGAAACAAACGAACATCCATTACCCGAAACAGGACTCGAACCTGGGACCAAAGGAATCGAAGACGGAGACGCTAACCAACACCGCCATTATTTGGCTTATCCATAATAATAATTAAATTAATAAACTTTTTTATATTTATTTTAAGTAAAAATTTAAGTACTTACCAGCCATGGATATTTATGGGGTGGGGACACTTCGTGACCTCCAAGAATTAACTCTGGAGACTCTTCTAAGGATTCAATAAAAGATGATTTTTTTAAGAATAATGATTTTATAAGCATGCAAATTCTTCAAAATTTCTTGAATTATAATCAATAATAAAAAATATTCATTTATCCAATATTTTTTCAGATGCTTGTACTGAAAATTGCGTACTAAAAATTACTCAACTTTTAGATACTTGCATTTTAACTAGAATGGCAAATGAGAAATCTAGTATTTAAAAATCTTTATTACGTTTACTAAGAAATAAATTTGATTTCTCCTTTATATTATTATTTTTACAAAAAAACTGTAAATGCACAATATTTCTTTCAAGAATAAATCAATCATAATACCATATTTTTAATTATTCCTTAAAAAATATTTTTTTTATTAAAGAGCCTCATTATATATTTGAATATTCGTATATGGTTAGTACTACAAAGAAATTAATGAAATTCTTACGTGTAATATTACTTTTTTTTAAGACACAGAGCAAGAATACAAAATTATTTGAAATTTTAGACATGTGTAAATCTTTACTCGAACATCATATTCAATAGAATATAACAAATAACTGCAGACTGACTTGTAAGATGATGATTTTGTAGAAAGTACAGAAATAAAATGGATGAATTTATCCTAAAAGGCAAATGGATATA
Source organism: Latrodectus elegans (assembly GCA_030067965.1). Lineage (NCBI taxonomy): Eukaryota > Metazoa > Arthropoda > Arachnida > Araneae > Theridiidae > Latrodectus > Latrodectus elegans. The sequence continues at coordinate 47,332,109 of CM057819.1, forward strand.
TTAAAAGACTCATAAAATTTTATGACGTTAAGTAGCAATTCCTTCTTTATGTTGATACCACCATTATATTCTTATTTGTTTGAAATTACTATTATTTTCCAGTTGTGCAATATAAAAGAGAAAGAAACTTCAGTTACCATAATTTCATATCATCGTCATAGACTTCCCTAAATTTTGCGCTGCAAAAATAAAACTATATAATGCATAAATCACAGGTGTAAAATATTAAATGAATGTCTAATAACAAGATGATGTTGGTTTATCTCACAAGTGATTAATCTGTATTAATAAGGTATTACTTGGAATCTTTAAAATTTATGAACGATTACGATTATCTGAATTCGTATGCAATATGCTTATACAGTGAAAATATGGTTGCATTTAGCAAACTGAATACTTTTGAAATTAAAATATATGAAAATGACAGAGCACGGGTGCCGTATAATCCATAATTCCAAATTCGAAATTTTTTTGGCGATGAAGAAATGTTACCAAGATAACAAATCGTGACGTGTGCGATGACGTAACTACTAGGGTTACCGAAATACAATTTTCTGCATAGTCCTCCATATGTATGACGTGATAAAAACGAGGTTGCCAGATACATGAGAAAATCCGCCAAAATTCGCTAATCTCAGAATTTGGAATTTGAATCAGTTGAGAAGATATATTTAAAAAATATGTTTTAAAGCTTAAAGCAAAATTATGTAATCGTGACATTATACAAAATTTTATTCCAGCGATGTACATCTAAATAATTACATACTTCTTTAAATTTCATTTGATTTTTTTTCATTTGTAGCTCAACAGTCATTTATTGCACACGAGAGCTAATTAGGTCGGAATATACTTAAAGTGGATTTCGAGCTACAACAAGTATATGATACTATGAGGAGGTTCATACCCACAAATGCTTGAATTGAAAGCAAGAAGGAAACCAATCTGCTGCAAGATTGGCTAGTTTCATTTGAAAACTTGGAAGTGAAATTTTAAAAATGTATGTATAAAATTAAAATTTTTTGGCAAAAGTGCTGTATAATCCATGATGGTAAATTCCGAGATTGGCGATTTCTTGGCGGATTTTCTTATGTATCTGCCAATCTCGTTTTTATTACGTCATACTCATAGAGACCTTAAAGAATTATACAGAAAATTCTATTTTGTTGACTTCAGTATATACGTCATCGCGGACGTCACGAAACGTCCTCCTGGCAGCATTTCTTCATCGCCAAAAAAATTCAGAATTCGGAATCATGGATTATACACGGCACCTGTGCCAAAATTTTTTCAAGCTTATTCAAATTTAAAAAAATTACGTATTAAAGTATTATTTAACATGATGTAGAAAATACTACTAAAGGCATTATAGTGTTCAAAAGCAAAATAGTATATGAAAACACGTTTTAATTGATGGAATATTAATCACGCTTTAACATATTTATATTAATTATACGTTAATATATTTAATATTTCATCAATTAAATCATCTTTTGTTTTATGATTTACGTTACAGAACAAACATTTACATACATAGCAAAATAAAATAATAAGCATGGAACAATTTACCCTCACTGTTTCTAATAATTTACCGTAAAAGTAAATATTTTCACAATGTAATACAAACTTAAATTTATTTTTCAATTTAATTCACTTTAATTCTAAATTTAATTGTTCATGTCAACTTTTCCTTTTTTAAATTTATAATTATGCGTTCTGGTGTTAAATTGACAGAAATCCATGCTCAAAAATGATATTTCCTCATAACTATTACATAAATATTTAGTAAAATTAAAACTGATTTTTAATTTTTATGAAATATTTAAGATTTTATATTTTACTTTACATTTTTCAAAACTACAAAATTATTATTTATTATTATGTAATTATATATATATATATATATATATATATATATATATATATATATATATATATATATGGATATATATATAAATATATATATATATATATGGATATATATATATAAACATATATATATATATATATGGAATTTGAAATAAAAAATCAAAAGTTTTTCCTTTTCCTAAAATTGTATTTCCATGAAGCCGGATTACAAAATATATTCTTTGAAAAACATTAAATAGATTAGCCATTTCGTCATCCGTATTTTTCCCAATAAAAAAATGTTTTTTTTTTCAAAATTATTTCTATTTATTAAAGACCTAATATGATATTTTTCTTTCTTCGGGTAATACACTTAGATCCAAGTTTCGACAAATAATTTTAACTATATAAGCGCTTTTAAATGTAATATCTTTAATATAATATAACTAATTTCGGTTCGCACAGTTTTTATTATAAGCCGTATAACCCAGGATACCAGATTCCGAGATTGGCGATTTTTTGATGGATTTTATTATATATCTGGTAACCTCGTTTTTATATTACTTTATTTAATGAGAAAAAGAGAAATTCTAGAATGAACGAAATGATATGGTGGAATTAGAATAATAACATATCGAACACATTTATGTTAATAACAAACTTTTGATTTCCTTTTGATATCAACTAATTTCATGGCTTTTTTAAAAAAAAAAACACACAAGCTGTTGAACTGATTGTGGCTTGTAGCTCCAACCTGCTTCAATAAATTTCAACATTTGCTCTTCAGAATTCATTAGGTCATTGTGTGCAAGTGATACAAAGCGACCTGACTCTTTTGAAGATATAACAAGAAACAATTAAAAAAAAATTTTCCAGTACTTACGCTGGCACTCTACTTTTTCAAATTTTTTCAAGAGATTTTAAAATTTTCGGCCGAATTTTTTTTTCTGGAATTACATATTTTTTGAGAGTTTTTGTCTTGTTTAATCCTTTTCATTTACTTTTAGAATTTTCTTTTTATTTCAAATTTATTCGTTTCTTCAACTGCAACAAAACCTCAATGGAATCAGCTGAATATCCCTTGACAAACGAAACTTCATATATTGAGTTGTTCTAATGAAATGAAGCCCCAACTACAGAACAAGTTCACACAAAATTATGAAGATTTTCTTCTCCTTTTTAAGTTTTAATGTACTATGAAGTAAGAATTTTTTTTTTCCATTCTGTGTCCTTACATACGGAAAGTATAGAATTTGAATTTGGCACCACGGTTCTTTCCCTTCAAATGTCTGATATCCATATGTCTTCGAGTATCGTTCCCACAATGTTTACACGAGTTCCTTTATTGAGCAAGAAAAAATTTTCAAGCTTTAATTTAAAAACGAATCAAATAAAAAAATATTAGATTATAAAAATAAAAAAGGAAAAGAAGACTATTTCAAAATCAAAAATTTGCAAAAAAAAAAAAAGATTCTTCAAAAATTTTAGTTTGTAAATGAGAGTTAAAACTATCACTGCATGCTTGGCGTAAGTTTAGGTACTAGTGACTAGATCATAAAAACATGAGTACTCATAAATTAAAGGCTGGTAAAAATGAGCTCCTACTGTATAGGAAAATTGAAGTACTGATGCATACATTATAAATTGATTTTAAGATGGGTCAAACAGTGTCAGAACTAAATACAAAATAAAATGAGAAAATGATAAACAATGGATGTTGATAACAATATAATTTAAAAAATTAAAATGTTTGAAAGTTTAGAAATAATTTGTAAAGAGATTACGTTTATCTTAATGAGCACAGCCTATTATGTAGTGCGCAATGCAAAAGCACTTTATGAAAATTTTCATCCTCTATACATGAAACGCGGATTTATTCTTATTTTAATTTAACGAATATATTTTATCACTTCTCGAAATTATCTTTAGATTTAGTTTAAGTTTAGTTAGTCTTAAGTTTAAAATTTAAAGAAAAGGATAAAAAACATTGATTGTTGAAGAATTTAAAAAAACTGGTAATGTTTTATAGTTTTTCCCCATAAATAAAAATATTTCTAATTCCAGCCTTTCCTATAAGACATTTGTCATTTTATAAGCTTTGATTATAAAGTTCATAAAAGTAATTTTATAATTTGTACTTAGCAGTTGTAAACTTTGAAGATAAATAAAGTTACACATACCTTTTTGCCAAAGAATATGTAATTAATTTTTGTTGAGTTTACTGTAACTTCTACAGCTGACAATATCATATGCCTTATAATAAGTACCATTATATACAAGAAAATTTTATAAATCACCAATTTTTTTCAATGTTATGAGCTGACTTATTCTTCAAAATATAGCTAGGAAAGAGATTCAGGGCCACTTGGAGTAGCTGTTTGAGCATTTGTTTCTCCCAGATAGCTAACATCGTCCTAAGAACGTCTCACTGACATTTAGAACACCCATATCTAATTCTCCGACACGTCGAATGTGTTTTAAACGTACCCAGAATGCCTTTCCAAGAATTACATAGGACGCCTTAGAAAGCATGTTTTGAGGACATTCTTTAATGATTTCATTTGGACGATCTGTTTACAAATGTCATGAGAAGATTCTTTTGCATCCATTTTTGCACCAATCTTTTACAAATGTTCTGGAAATTCCTTTTGAATTCTATTAAAACTAAAAGGACTTCCTGTGTTACATTTTGTTAAAAATTTTAAATCATTTTATGTTTATTGATAACTAAAAGCGTGAAAATAATAGAAATTGCTGTCTGCTTGATGTGTGCAATGTTGGAAATTTTGCTCGATTTAAAAAAGATAAAATGTGTCTTATTTCGTCATTATGATTGAAGCTTCATATACAAATATGTACTGTTTTATTAATGAATTAGGCAAAATATATTCTTTCAATTATACGAATTTAAAAGTTTATTTTCATGATCTAAGTCCATAAAGGAATGCACGTACATGGAAAACAGGCAGGTTCCATTCTAGTTGTTTACTTTTATCAAAGAAAAAATAAGCAGAAATCGAAAATACAAAAATTTAAAATATAAAGTGAGAATATAATTAAAAAAATCAAAATCTTCATCGGATGTAATGTCGCATTCGAAAGCAGGAATTGTTATTATGCTTTAGAATATGACATTAGAATTGAAAGCAGACATCTTCCATTCTAATTATCATTACGAAAAAAAGTGGCACCGGGGAGTAAATCTCATAAATTTTTCTCTGCAGCAATGGGGTTAATCAGGGATAATGATAAAACAAAATAATCTTGATCAAAACATTATTATGAAATGGAATGCTTTTACAGCATAAAATTTCGTATTGTCTTCAAAATTTAATCATTCTATTGATAAAAATGTTATTTAAAAATTAAAATCCTAGCAAGTTTTTAAAAAATACATTAGCAGATTCACTGTATATCATTGCACGTATAAATATGTTGTTTACTAAAAAATTTTAAGTTATTTATTCATGTCAAATGTTACAAACCCAATAGGTTATTTTCGAAAATATTTCAAAATGTATCATTGATAAAAGTTATTAAGGTAATTACTGTATTTATTTAGTAATAATTGAAGATAACGTAATATAACTAAAGGCAACATAGTATCATTAGGTAATTTTTGATCGCAATAAATATTTCTCAGCACTTTCGTTAATTTTGCCATGAGGTATGAAGTGATAAGTGTATTTTGAAATCAGAAAAAAAGCAATCAATCAACGGAATTGTTTTAGAAAAGGAAGAACATTATATATTCAGTATACTTAGTATATCACAAGAAAGTTTCGTCCTATGTGTATAGGTTAAGCATTCATTTCTAATTAAACAAAGTGAGAGATACTAATTTATTTGTTCGACTTTTATATAAATTTACTTTTTCCTAACTTTAAAAATTTAAGAAAAATCAAAAGAAACATATAATGAGAAAATGTGAATCGAGGAAAAACTTATAGTTTTTCATTCTAGGTTTGTGTGCTTCTAAATGCATCCCGTTCCTCAATAGTCAAACTTTATGATGTAAATTTTTATTTTGAGATGTGCTTAAAATTAATAACTTCTTTTGAATTCAAAATTAATGAACTTTATAAATAATATTATTAGCCAAAAATGTGTACTGACTTTTTGTTGACTTTTCTAAGGATCCATGAATTAACACAATTATATATATTAAACGAATATACTATTGTTATACATTGTGTATATATAAGAAATGTTTGTAAATTAACAATTTGTTTCTATCGATAAGTTTGGTTCTTCTCGTGCTATAGGAATTTTTTTTGTCTTTCGTCAGCTAGGCTGACAATATGGGGTGCGCTGCTTTACTTTTTCATACTGAACCACAGTCCGAATTCTTCAGTACACACATGCCATAGGGACCCGTTTATAGGGTAGGCAACCATTCACACCTCATTCATACACAGAAAAGACAAAGACAGGATAGAGTGAGAAAGTACATCCATGTCCGAACCGGGATTCGAGCCCAGGACCTCCCAATCCGCAGTCAGGCACTCTAGTCGCTAGACAGGGTGGTAGGCATGCTATAGGAATTAGTGTCAAGAATTCAATATTTCCATTCTGTTGGTGAATGAGCATTTGAAATTATTTTGACACCTATGATTTCATATGAATATAAAGGTACTTCTGTTCACCCTCCAAAAAAAAAAAAAAAAACTTCCAAATATAGAATCAGCTTTTAATGTATTAAAATACTTTTGTATTATTATTTCATTTTAATTAAAATTTTTTATTTAGATCTCTCAAGCAGTTATTGTTTGAAAGAATCACATAAATGAAAAACTGGTTGAAAATATGTAACAAAAGAGTAAAGGAAATTAAAAAATTGGACTTAAGGTAATAAAACCTTGTGTTTGATTTCTCAAAGCTCACTTTTTTCATAAAAGATTTAATTATACCGGAATCAGCAGCTTAACTGAATTCTTTACCACCACAAAATCCAAGATCATAGTTGAAAATAAACCAACAAAATGTTAATCATTAGGCTAGTGGATTTGACTGCCAGCTCAGCTAAATATCATTGAGAAAAAATTTCTGATACATGGTTTATATCTGTGTGTAGTCGAGCAGGTAGCCGAGTGGTTAGTGCTCTTGCCTTCGGTTCAATAGTTTGTGGGTTCGAGTCCCTTTTTGGACATGAATGTTTGTAGAGGTTTGGCATCCATTTTATACCCTATGTCCCGGTCTAATTAGCACTCGTGTGCAAAAAATGACCGTTGAGCAACAAAACATGTAAAACATAAACGACAATGTCAGTTTTAAGCAAATAGCCATGGAATTGTAGAAAAGAAGTTTCATTGTTTTCTATTATTTCTATGCTAATCTTAAAGTATTTTAAGTATTTAGCATCAGTAATTATTTTTAACCATAAATAATACATATTTATAACTAGAATGTCATTAAGATTTGCTCTTTCCCTGTAGTTTCCATCCGATGTTAATTTCAAAAGAAATATTCTAGTTAACATCAAAAAGCACTAAATATTTTATCCCTAATATCAATAATATACCAAGACGCATTTAAATGAAAAATTATTTTTCTAATCATTGATTATTCAATTGCTGGATAAAATGTGGCTTCCAAATTCCAAATACTTTGCACCAACTGTTGTAATAGTTTATTTGAAAAATATAAAAATTTATTACCTGAAGCAAGAACAATATATCTTATTTCAAATAAGAGGATGAACTAAAATTGTTCTGCTTATTATGTTCTTACAGATGCTTTATCAATTGAAACGCGCAGTAAGAATTGCATTTCTTTAAATGAATCATATTCGACGAAACATTACAGCGCAGGATAATAAGACATAGATAGAGGCTGTAACCAAAAAGTGTATGTGAACAGTAAAATTAGAGTAATAGTAACATTTAACGATGCAAATCTGAATTTATCCATTTTTACTTTTAAAAGTAAATTTACCTTGTTTTGCACATACTTGAAATTTGGATGCTTAAAATGCTATTAGAAATTCAATTCTAATAACAGTTGAAGAAATTAAAAAGTTATTCATTTAGAAAAAAATTCTTTGATCATTTTGATTAAAATGTCAGAGTATTTTATAAGAAAAATGTTATCTATGAAACAAGAAGTAATCTCGCATTAAAATTCAAGATTTTAGTTGTTGGATTTATTTATTTACTTTTACTGTGATTTTCATATTTTTTTTTCTTTTAGTGTTAAATGCTAAAAATTGTAAATATAGATTCTGAGGGGAAATCTATGTAAAATGTAATCGATATTTTAAATATTTTTCATGCGATAATTAGAGGCTTTTCTGAAGAGAAATATGTTTCTTTCTCTAAATCCTTAATTATGATCAAATTAACGAAGGTAAAGGAAGTTGATAAAAAGTGAAATTGAGATAAGAATGAAGGAAGTGTATATATATATATATGAATGTGTGTCTTTATTAGAATGGCTTGAAGATGGATTTCCATTATAGAATTTGCTACAAATTTCTTTATAAGATTGAAAGTTTGAAATATATTGTTTTCAAAATGATGGAATGCTTAGAGAATATTAAATGATAAAAAGAAACAACTAGAAGCATTTAATTTGCATAAAGATATAATATTTTCTACTGATTTTTTCAATAAATTCACAATTCTTTTTTTTTTCAATAAATTCACAATTTAATATTACAATTAGGGAGAAATTTGATCAACCTACGAGAAATGCCTGTTTCCCAATTTGCTTCAATTTTTGAGTTAAACCACTACGAGAATCGTGCTTGCAAAAAACGCCAGTCCTTTTGTCTGGTTAGAATCGAAGGAGAATATATATAAATTACACTGTACTAATATGATATATATATATATATATATATATATATATATATATATATATATATATATATGCAGATAGTTATCAGGTCTTAGTCCAAAATATAAAATTTGGTTTTCTAGAAATAAATTTAAATATTTTCTTGAAGAGTGAGAACTAGCGTGTAATGAAAAGGAGCGCATTCCATTCAGGGAGTGAATGGTTTCAATTTGATCTCGAAAATGATCGGTTTTTTTCATCTATAGTTTAAACAATGTGTACTTTGTTCTTTTTATCAGCCAAATGCTTCATACAGTTTAATTCATAAATATTCGTACACTGAGTTTTTTTTTTATTGAAATTTATAAAACATTAACTAAATTTCGTTAGGCTTAAGTTCTTTCTGAAAATATCCTTTTTAATTTACTTTAACGGAAACATTTTTTCACTTAGATTTTTCTGGTAGTTGAAATAATATATGTTGAAAAAGTAATCAAAAATAGGTAATAAAAATTTAAATAAAATTTTAGAACTGATCATATGGTATTGCAAAGCACTTATTTTGAAAATATATATATTTGTGATTATAAAAATTTTAATCTTTGATAAAAATATGAAATGACTGTTGCGTGTAATATAAAATCGAAACAAAATCTTTTCAATATTTGTTGCTATCTTCACTTATCCACATTAATTTTATCCTACTCTATTTCTGACTGGAAACAACCCATATCCCATAATTTTCATACTGTCGTCTGCGGTCAAAAAATAAATCATGATATTCCCGAAAAATTCTGTTATACAATGCAGTACTTTTACCTCATGAAAATTCATCTGTCTAAAATATCATGGAAGTTTATTTTAAAGTTAATTTTCAACAATTGCAATAATAGACACAGGATCAATATACAGGAAATAATTTTCAAGCAACGAAATCGAAACACATTTCAAACATCTATAAATGCGATTTGATTTTAAAAATTTCAAAATTGAGTCATTTTACTGATAAAAATGGCGTTTAAAAAGGTATTTAACATTAAATTTTGTAAATATCTGACACACACACATACGTTGCAATAAATATGAATTATCATATTTATTATTGTTCTAGATTAAACTGAAATTGTTTAATTAAAGAAAACAATATGTTATTAATGTAAAAGTATCAGAATAAAATAATGTATAAACTGTATGTTATTTTCAAAAGTAATTCAATATGTGTGCATATTGTAAGGAAAACTATATTGTATTTCTATTTAGCAATTTATTTGCATGCATTTCCGGTATTTTCTATTGGCTGAAGTGGGGCCATGAGGGTAACATGAAGTCAGAAAAAAAAAAAAAAAAACAATTAATCAATGTTGGCCAAAAAATAACTTTATGAATTCATTTTAGCCAAACAATTGTGAAGTTGTTTCACCCTAAATGAATTACGAGTGTTTCGTTTACTTTGAATTAAATAAACATATTTTTAAGTTTCTTTAGTGAATTTCCGTTAAATTTAATGTTCCTTATTTTAAAAAAAATTTAAGAAAAAAAAATGAGAAATGTACACTTGAAAACTTAAGACAATTTTTTTTATCTATTTGTGTAAATAAAAAAAAAACAGGTCTGCATCATAACATGCATTTCTAGTTATATTGTTTTTCCTATCTGCACAATTAATTCTATGAGATTGCCATAGCTACAATATTCTCGGTATAAAAATGTTTACCAGTTCTTTTCTACCAATTGTGTTAAAAGTTTATTTTAAAATTATTAAAAATAAATTTTGGCCTCTCACATGTTGTATTGTATAAACTTTAATTATAAAGCGTCTGTTTGAGTTCAAAATTTCTGAATTATATATGTATACATATACTCTTTTCAAAGTATATATGATTATTTGTTGGTGATACGCACAACAATTTGCTTCTACTGCTAATTTTGCTAATTTTTCTGTTAAGGAAGAAATGCTAATGTGTATAGGTAGTAAATTTACAATTTTACATCGGATGGTCATCTGAAGTATCAATAATTGTTATTATTAATAATAGTAATTATTATTTTAATAATTAATTAAAAAAATAATTGTTATCAAATAATTTTTTTTTAATTTAAAGTAACTCCGAAATAGTGTTCCTACGTTAGGATCTAAATTTAGATAAAATCATTAGAAATAATATTCTGGTTGAATTGAACTAAGCCTTGATCGAAGTATGAATGGATAATTTCTTTGAAAGAAATTTCAAAATTCTGGTTTTACTTCATAGTAATTATCAAAACTATTAACACTATAAAAGTAATCCATGAATAAACTCTCGAAGATAATTAAGGAAATCAGTAGAAAATAATAGTTAGAATTTTGTAAACAAGTTTAGAAGTAGTAGAACCTGGTACTGCGAACACCATAATCCTTAATGTTTGGATACATTTTAAAACTTAGATATAATAATTACCCTTTTATTTCAATTTTTTAAGCTTTTTTTATTTATCTGTTAATATTGACTCGATAAGCTTAATACCATATTTTTCTTTATAGATAAATTGAACTGGAACTTATTAGTGTGGGAACAACTGTATTTTTTTTTTGAAAAAATAATATCATTATATTTAAATATGTATTGATTTCTTTTATTTATAATATATTTGCTTTGGCTCCTATACGTAAGGCAATATTTTATTAAATGTTTGAAAAATTAATAACTTTTCAAAGGATTTAAATTTTTTTCGCCAAAAATATCGTTTCCATTATTTTATCGAAAATGGTTTTTCATTTGGATCTCCTAAGCACTTGTTAACATTTAAAAAAATACACACCGAAAAACAAAAAGGTTTTCTCATTTATATCTGTGCCAGACATTAAAAAAATGTTGGATTCGTATCGTAAAAAAATGCATTTATCGAAAAGAATTTTCAAGCAAAATAGGCTATTAAAGTAATTTGTTTTACTTTTATGTAGAATACGCGTAGAAAATATAAAAACATTTAACAATAAATTTTAAATAACAAATAATAAATAATGTTAAGTTAAAACAAAATTTTGTATAGAACATTTTTTTTCATTTGTATGTTGCAAAAAGCTACGTCTTGATTTGGAACAGTCAATTTTTGTCGTTGCCTTGTTGTCGTGTGCTATCTAGGCTGGCATTATGAGGTGCGCTGCTCCACTTTTCCAACTGAGTCATATTTTGGTGTGGAGTCCGACTTCCTAAGCACACATATACCATGGATACCCGTTTATAAGGTAGGCACTACCATTCCCAACTCATTCATAGAAGGTAAGGACAAAGACAGGATAGATACAGAGAGAAACTACATCTATGCCCGCGAACCGGGATTCGAAGCTAGGACCTCCCTGCCCGCAGTCAGGCATGTTGACCACTATACAAGTTAGGTGGCAGACAAATCTTGTTAGAACCCATTAATAAGTGACGTTGATGATAGGAAAAGAAAGATTATGAAACGCGCAAATCCCTCCTCACGCTGTGGAAAATTCAAATTTAGTTTATTTGTCTGGGTTTCATTAAAAGAAAACTAATTCAATGAGGACAAGTGAAGAAAAATATACTGAATCATATGAAAATTTTAAAGAAGACGAATTTTACTAAATGGACGACAAAAATCTAGAATTTTTTGGCATACTGTTTGTGACAGCAATTAAATTGTGGTGGATTTCTATCGCAAAAAGATTAATTTTTACCAAAAAGAATCTTGAGGAGAAATAGATTGTTAATTTAACTAATATTACTTTCATGAAAAATTTGTGCAAGAAACATGAAATAAATCAGCAATAATATTTAAATAACAAATACTAAATGTTAAGTTAGAACATATTTTGTATTGAATAGTTTTTGAATTTGTTATATACGGCAAAAAAAGCTACGTTTTGGCTCTGAATAAATTATTATTTGGTTATTACCCATTAGAAATGGGTTTGAAAATGAGAAGAAACTTCTTATAAAACAAAAATTGATCTTAAGATGCGGAAAATACCATAGAGGTTCACATGTCAGGATAGTATTTGAAGAAACATAATGCAGTGAACATATTCCAAGATAAACAGAAAAAAGCATGTGATGATTTTTGAGAAGATGAAACTTTTATGAAATGGATGATGACCAGAAGGAGCATTCTTATCTGTGTCAATTATTAAAAAACGATTTTTACCTCAAAACGATAAAACATTTTTCCAAAAAAATTTGGGAGAGGAAATAAGTTGTTAAATAATTTTAATTTTAGTTTTATGTTAAGTCCGTGTAGAAAAATTGCAAGCAATTAACAATAAGTTTTTAAATAACTAAAAGTAAATAATATTAAGTTAGAACAAAATTTTGAATTGAACTGTTTTGTATTTGTTATATACTGCAAAATGATTTTATTTGGAAAAGATGGAACTTGTTAGAACCCATTAATAAGGGGGCGGATTCAAGAAGGGAGAATATTGATTATAAAGCGTGAACATTACCTCAAGATGTAAAAAAAATATATTTGTCTTACTTTTTTGTATGTTACTTAAAGAAAAATAATTCAATAAGGACCAGAGAAAATAAATACCGTGAAACATGTGATGATTTTAAAGAAGATGAATTTTACTATATGATCTATAAGAAACCAGAAGTTTTTTGCAGTTATCTTTTCTAGTATTTTAAGAGTGATGAATTTCTATGTAAAAAAGATAAAATATTTACAACAGAGAATTTGGCAGTGACACAGGTTTTTAATGTAAGTAATTTTACCTTTGTGTAAAACTTGTGTAGAAAAATTAAAGCAATTAACAATAAAATTATAAAAAAGTAGTAAATAATGTTAAACAAAATTTTCCAAAAACGTTACGTTTAGATTTGTGATAATTATTGTTGTTAGAATTCAAGAATAAGGGAGGGTTCAGGATGGAAAAAGATCTATCATAAAACGCAAACTTCAACTCAACATGTGGAAAATAAAACTTTGATTTACGTGTCTGGATGTCATTTAAGTCGTTCAAATTTCATTTGAAATATATCATTGGCAACTTAACTTTAATTCTAAAAGAATTCCTCACAGTAACTGTTCAAATAGAGGGATTGGTAAACTCTAGACCACTTTCACCTGAAGCTCTTTGATCGAGATTTGTATTCAATAGAAAATAATGGACTTGATCAATACAGGAGAATCACTAAAATTTTGCTAGGTGTATGGAAATTATGATAACGAATTGATATAAATAATTTACAAGCACCAAACTATGGAAATCTACTGTGTATGTACATTTTTAGAATGAGTTATAAAGTATTTAAAGTAATTAAAACGCATTCTCGTGAATATGTTTAACTCTCTGACAAAAGCCACAAGATTTCGCAGATCGGGTCACGAGTAGAATAATCTGATTTAAAAAATGAAATATTTATTATTTTTAATGTAATTTACTTTTTAATCTATTGATTTACCCTTGTTTTAATACTGTATTAACTTTAATCCGAAACTCATGCTTTATTTAGAAATCGTCAAGTACTGATGTCAGTAATCCTTTCACCTAACTTCCAACGGATTTTCGAGTGTTTTAAGGAAAAAAAAAAAAAACTTGCTACAGTAAATGACGAAAATGTTTTTCGAAATAAAGAAAATTGGTAAATCCCGTTAATTAAAAAACGAATATTGGGATGCAAACACAAATGTGAGATGAAACAACATACTTTCTTTGTGGATGCGCGTCAACTTATGCCTCTCTACACACTGAAGTGTATAGAGTGGCATAAGCACGGTTACAGTGAATTCAAAACAGCTTGAGGTTTAAACTAATTAGAAGCACTGTAATCAAGATTTTCGAAGTGGAATATAGTAGGCATTTGATACTGGCTATCTCACTCTGGTTTAAATTTCAGTCCATTTTCTACATTTCATTATAAAAACTGGAGCAAAAAATACATCGGAAAAAAAATGAATGCACGGGAGTATAGTTCTTAGTATTTTCCAGAATGGGAATCATAATATTGAAATATTAGCAAGTAAAAAAATATATACTTTGAGTTTATACCATAACGTATTCTGCAACCATTTTTGATTTCCTTATTTTGATGGTACCAGACAAAATGCTGTTAGAATTGTGGAGAAAATATTTTAACAGAGAAAACAATTGAATTGTAACCCCAAAGATGTTTACACAATCTCTTGCTTTAAATCCATTGTTAAAATTGTAGAAAGTAATAATATATTTATTTTAAAAATTAAATAAAAATTTCACTTTTTTTTTTTTTTTTTTTTTTGGAAATGGTGGAATCTAGAATTTTAAGTTATTTCATTGATAACTTTATCTTCAATAGTAAGCATGAAAATTGCAAAGTATTAGCTTTTCATGGCGATCATAAAGGTGTGACATCAAAAATCCTGCCTCCTTTTTGAAGACTTTTTTTCGATATTTACATAAGACAACATATTTTTTCTTACTACTATCTACAATTCAGTTTGATTTATATATAATTTCTTTTCTGTGCTAGGTATAGATACACCACAGCATACTCTTTCAATTTTTTTTATTATTCCTCGCATTTAGGTAAGAATCCATTCTGTATAAAAGAAGCGTGCACTCTCGCGGTTCCACAAAATAGAATAATGTACTTGAATAAATAATGAATAAAATCAAAATAGATATGGTTTAAAAAACATGCTCTAAAGAATAAATAAATAAATAAAATTGAACTTTTAAACAAATTTATTTACGGCTGCAAAAATTTAAAAATGTTTTATTAGGATGAATTTAATGCTGTCAGATTCTTTCATTATAGATTGTTCCGTTTTACTTTCTAAACTTTGAATGTAAAGCTTTTTGCTTTATTCTTACAGCTTTGCTCTAACAACCAAATATTTATATTAATATTTTTTTCACATTCTGCAGAAAAATCATTAAAAGTAAATAGGTAATTACTGTCTTTTTTCAATACTACCTCAGAAGAATATGTGTTTTAAGTTTACTACTTTTACAATGAATTTATAAGTGTAATATTAGTAATAAATGCATTAATTTATCTATTTACATTATTGCTTGTAAGTAATAATGTACAATTATCCCATTGTTGTGTGCTGCTTAAAAATTTGCTTTAAAGAGAACTGTGTAATATCGATAAAAACATCTCGAGCATCTGTAGAAATTGATGTCAGTCGGCAAGCACATTGTTAACAAACAAAAAGAATCAGCAATCCAATGAATAAAAACATTACAAACAAGCATAGAATGATATTGTAAGATTTTCAATAAAATAAATCTATTTTTTTTCAATAAATAATTAAAATCACAAATAAAACTTTTTCAAAATGTTCAAATTCTATTTCAATTACAGATATAATTATAATTATTTGTATTTCCTTTTTAAACTGATATTAACACTGTCATTAAGCAAGCATAAAATTATGATGCACAGATTAAACCTAGTCAGTAATTTCATCATAATTGTCAATATTTTTTGCCTTCATTTCTCATCAAAAACAAGAAATTTAAGAAAATGAAATATATTTTCAATGAAATATATATGAAAATATTTTATTATATATATATATATATATATATATATATATATATATTACAGGCCATTAAAATTGTTGCACCAAGAAGGCGACATGCTACAGACGTGAAATTTATACGAAAGGAAGAAGGTTCTGTGATATTCAAATGATTAGCTTTTCAGCGCGCTCAGACAAAGCAGGCGCCAGTAGCGACACCTACATTGTGTTTAAATGAGGAAATTGTTCAGCCGGTACTTCATACACAAATTGCATTTGAACGTTGTTGCCTGGTGAAGAGTTGTGGTGATGCCTCGTGTAAGAAGGAGAAATGCGTACCAGCACGTTTCTGACTTTGGTAAAGGTCGAATTGTAGCGTACCAGGATTGCGGTTTATCTTATCGCAGTATTGCTGCTCGCGTCGGTCGAGATCCAATGACTGTTAGCAGAATATGGAATAGATGGGTTCAGGACGGTAATACGGAACGCCATGCGGTATCTCAACGGCCACCTATCACTAGCAGCCGAGAAGACAGGCATATTATCCGCATGGCCGTAATGCATCGTGCAACGACGTCACGAGCTGTGAGTCAAGAAACGGGGTCGTTTGGAAGACAACAATTGTCTGCACGAACAGTTCGACGACGTTTGCAGCAGCATGGACTCTCAGCTCGGAGACCATGGCTGCGGCTTCCCTCGACGCTGCGTCATAGACAAGAGCGCCTTCAATGGTGTGATCAACGACGAACTTGGGCGCACGAATGGTGAGACATCATCTTTTCAGATGAATCCAGGTTCTGTGTACAGCATCATGATGGTCGCATCCGTGTTTGGCGGCATCCTGGTGAACGCACACTGGCAGCGTGCATTCGTCATCGTCATACTGGCCCATCACCTGGCGTGATGGTATGGGGTGCCATTGGATACACGTCTCGGTCACTTCTTGTTCGCATTGACGGTGCTTTGAACAGTGTGCGTTACATTTCTGGTGTGTTACGACCCATGGCTCTACCCTTTATTCAAGCCCTGCGAAACCCAACGTTTCAACAGGATAATGCCCGACCGCATGTTGCCGGTATTGTACGAACCTTTCTTGATACGGAACATGTTCGGCTGTTGCCCTGGCCAGCACATTCTTCCGATCTTTCACCAATAGAAAACGTCAGGTCAATGGTTGCTGGTCAACTAGCTCGTCACCAAACGCCAGTCACTACGGTTGATGAACTGTGGCATCGTGTTGAAGCTGCATGGGCATCTGTACCTGTACATGAGAGCCAATCTCTGTTTGACTCAATGCCCAGGCGTATAACTGCTGTTATTACTGCCAGAGGTGGTTGTTCTGAGTACTGAGTTCTCAGGATCTATCCAGTCAAATTTTTTGAAAATTTAATCACTTGTTATTTCTAGTATAATACATTTGTCCAATAAATATCATTGTGTTATCTGCATTTCTTTCTGGTGTATCAATTTTAATGGCCAGAAGTGTATGTATGTATATATATATATATCGGGTGAGCCAAAAGTTCGTTACAATTTTAAAAATTCATAAAAAAAGAAGAAAGTGAGATAAAGAAGTGCGGTTTGCAAGAAAGGGCTCACAAGGTAGTCGGATTTTTTTTAGCAGCAAAAAAAGTTTTAGTTAAAAAAGTCACCTATAGATGGCGCTGACATCGAGATATTCAGCAGAATTATGCAAATTAATCTTGCTTTAAAAGGCCGTGATTCTCGAGAATTTCTTATTCGCTTTCAGAATGTTATCATTACCCGATCGAGCGTTGTTGGTGATGTTGTTATATTTGAACGGAGAGTCAGCAACTATTGCGGTGCGGAAATTTCGCACGACGAAAGGACTGAAGACGAAGAAAGGGCCCATATCGTGTCCTGGAATAGTCAAGCTTGTCAAGAGGTTCGAGGAAACTGGCTCTTTGGAGGATCGGCCACGCAGTGGAAGACCCTCGTTGGCGGGGAACCGAATTACTGCGGTGGAAACCACAATGAATGATTTAGCGGCGGAATCGTCCATTGGGAGTAGCAGTGCTCGCGAAGCTGGAAGAATATTGGATGTGCCTCAATCATCGATTTGACTTATCCTCCACGGGATATTGCATCTCTATCCCTACAAACTGCAGTCACTGCAGGAGTTACAACCGGGAGACACAGCTATGCGGGAATCATTTGCCGAGTGGGCTATGGCAAGAATCGAAAACGACCCTCAGTGGTTGTTCAACGTTTTCTGGACGGATGAGGCGTACTTCACACTACACGGGGATGTCAACACCCATAACACTCGTATATGGGCAACATCTAATCCTCGTGAATACACGACGAAATCTCTGCATCCAGCCAAGTTGACAGTCTGGTGTGCATTCACCTCATCTTTCATTGTCGGACCTTTCCTCTTTGAAGAACCGTGTCCCAGATTGGGCTGGAAAACGTGCACAGTAACCGCTAAGTGTTACCTCACTCTTTTGCGTGACAAAGTCGTGCCCGCATTAAATCAGAGAGGTGTGTTTTCTGTAATAAACTTTATGCAGGATGGCGCACCACCACATTATGTCAATCCAGTAAAACGATTCCTTTTGAGTACCTTTGATGAATAGAGACTGATCAGTCGAGGTTGCAAGATCGCATGGCCTCCACGATCACCCGACCTCACTCCGGTCGACTTCTGGTTGTGGGGCTATTTGAAATCACGTGTGTACCGTTCATCTCTTTCAACATTGGCCGAACTCAAAGATTCCATCTGTCGTGAGGTTTCTGCAATTCATTCCGACATATTGCATTCAGCTGTAACGGGCGTTGCGAGTTGCCTTAGTTGTGTTGTACAATGTACTGGAGGTCATATTGAACAACTGTTATTATCAGAATAAATGAATGGAGCGTACTGTTGTCCTTTTCATTGTGTTACGGACAGTCAGCGCCATTTATAGGTGACTTTTTTAACTAAAACTTTTTTTGCTGCAAAATACAAATCCGACTACCTTGTGAGCCCTTTCTTGCAAACCGCACTTCTTTATCTCACTTTCTTCTTTTTTTTATGAATTTTTAAAATTGTAACGAATTTTTGGCTTACCCAGTATATATATATATATATATATATATATATATATATATATATATATATATATATATATATATATATATATATATATATATATATATATATAAATAAATTGGTTGGGGGGAAAATCCATTATTTTTATATAAAATTTAGGACTTTATTTAACATGCTTCGAATTGTCCGATTTGGGTCAAATATGCACCGTTTTGTTGTATGATCTGTTGCCATTTTATAGGTAGCTTCATAATGCCTCTGGCATAAAAGTCTCTATTTGGAAAAAACTCTAGTAGTCGATTTTAACAATCTTCCCAAGATGCCAATTTTTTATCTATAAAGAAATTTCGCAATGCAAAAAAAAAGAGTGTAATCACTTGGTGCCAAGTCCGGATTGTATGGTGGATGCATTAAAAATTTCCAATCAAGCTCCCGAAGTTTCTGGTAAGTCACTATAGACGTGTGTGGCTTAGCGTTGTCCTTGTGGAACACGACACCTTTACTGTTAGCCAATTCTGGCCGTTTCTGGTCACTCGCTATCTTCAATCGGTCTAGATGTTGTCAGTAGAGAACAGAATTTAGTATCTGGCCATATGGAAGCAATGCATAATAAATTATCCCCTTCCAGTCTCACAAAATGCACAGTATGACCTTCCTTGCTATTAGACCTGGTTTGGCCACCGTTTGAGGTGCTTCACCGCTCTTAGACCGCGATCGTTTTTGCACATGGTTATCGTATGTGATCCATTTCTCATCTCGTCACCATCCATTTGAAATGGAAATGGGTCTAATTTATTCCGTTTTGACCAAGGCTTCGCAGATGGAAATTCGATCGATCATGTTTTTTTCTGTTATATATATATATATATATATATATATATATATATATATATATATATATATATATATATATATATATATATATATATATATATATATATATAAACTTGTCTTAGTGTGGCACCTAAATATTGAGCTTCTATTTGAATCCAGCTTTGTGTAAATGGTTTTAAACTGTTTTATGGTCGATTTTTAGCTCCTGCGTAATGTTACGACTGCTAACATGCCGGTGAATTTCAATCATTTCTCCGATTTTAACGACATTTTCGACGACCGGACTACCTGTGCTATGTTTATCTTTAGCATTAAAAATTCCTAAACGGAATCTACGAAACCGTTACATTATCGTCACCATAAACACCATTCAAAATTTCAGCCGCCTGGCTTGCATTTTCGCATTTTTTAAGGAAAATTTTTAAAATGTACCCAATTTCCTCTTTGTTCACTTCCATTTTTAACTCCCTGTAACTCACAACTGAATGGATCAAACAAAAAACAGCAAAAGAATTCTTTTAGTGTGAAATATTACCTTGCCAACGAGCATAAATTTGAAATTGTTGGATATGTATTTCACGAGATATCGATCACTAAAGCCATTTACCGAAAATATAATGGTTTAAAAATTCAAATAGATATTTAGACAAAATAGTATAGTGTGAAATTAAATAAATTAAAAATATATTTCCAATTTTTTATTTTTTGCTAAAGAACCATAGAAGTTACTTAAGAATTATTTAAAATTAGTTGTGCTTTGTTTCCTGCAAAATATTCTCATATTTTCCACAGTGATAAAATCAACAACAATTACTATTTTCATGCTTGGCTGCGTACAAATTATCGACAGAAAACTAACACAGAATTGCTGCGAAAATATTGAAAATATATTTGTTCTGTAAAATATTTCAGTTAAAATGGCACAAAAATCGGAGTGGTTACCAATTTATTTTCTGTGCTCTATATCAATAATAAATTTAACATAAAATTATAGATAAAAGTATATTCTATAGCATTGTTATGTTATATGTTGAGCATATAAGATAAAAAAATTAACTTTAAATTATCTAAAATAATAATATATGCAAGGATAAATGAAAAAATTAATGTCAAAATTAAATAAGCAATATATTTTTAGCAACCTAAAGTGAATATTACAAATAAAAATAAATTGAGTTAATTAAATTTATAAAAATAAATTTTATTAAGCGAATGACATAAAAAGTCAATTATGTACATTCAGATTTTGAAGATTAATACTTGCTAAAATTTACTTCTACAATACTTACTTACCTGCAAAACATTTAAAAAAATGTGTGCCTATTATGAAATAAATTGGAAGGAAATGATGCATTTTGTATTTAATTTAGAGAATGAAACAGTAATATATATTTATTTAGAGAAATCATTGAGATTTTAATAGCTTTTATATGTCCTTCAAAATTTCTTTCATAATGCTCAGATTCCAGACTATTGTTTTACAAAAGGCATAAGCTAAATTGACATTATTTTTTTATAAATAATAATAGTTTGAATTAAATATAAGTTTTACGTCAACCGCGTATCTTATTTCTTCATGCTTTTATTGCAGCAATTTTGTTCAAAAGTATATTACAAAAAAAAATATTAACATATTTGTTCAAAATTCAACCACTTAACGTTGATAAATTTTAATTCGCCAGATTTTACCTAGTTAATTTTTAACACTGTAAATTCTCACAGGTTATGAAAATGATTATTTTATAGAAACTACAATTATTAAATTAGTTTTTATAAAATTCTTAATGTGGCGATGACTTTAGTCTTTAAACGTTACTATTATGCAGTTTAAAATAAGTCTGGTATTTCTTTTCGTGTTTTTGGTAAATCGTTTAATTTAAGTATTTCCTGTAACGTAATTTTGATGAAACCTTCTGTTTAAACTTTAACAGATTACAAAAAATAGGTAAAATGAGAGCGCATTTATAAATTAAAAATATATATATGTATATGTGTGTATCTGCTTTTTGCAGACATTTCGTCGGAAAAAAATATTTCTGATTACGTAGTTTATGTACGTATGATTGAAAATTTGGTAAATATGTTTCTCTTCAAATTTTTAAGTACTGTCATTAGCAAGAAAATATTATTCAAAATATATTTTCTCAAGTGTAATTCTATTTTCATGCTTGAATAACTTATTTCAAAAGTCTATTTATAATAATCCTTTTGAAAAGTGTCAGAATAAAAGCCTTTAAAAGTTTATTTAATTTTTAATTTAAAAGTATTGTAATATTTAAACACGAATAATCCAGAATAACTTCCTAAACTTTCAATTTAAGTTGAAATTTCATATCTTAAAACAAATTTCTTTTAAATTTAATCAATTGATTACGATTTATTTTCATAATTTTAAATTTCTCATTCAGCAATAACTTTACCTTTCAAAATACAATAATAGTTTAGTCTGAAAATTTCTTACTTATTTAAATGTTGAAAATAAAAAAAAATCGTATTTAAAAGATTATTCTAAGATTTAGGAATTATATTAAGCAAATTTTAGATTTAGTTTTTCATATAACCTATTCAATTTGGAATTGTCTTCTGCGGATGAATTGGAATTGTCACACTCAAACTGATGAGTCACAAACGCTCCTCCAACCCCAGTGGTTACTTGACTATAATATTCGAAATGTCCGAGTCATTATAAACAAAATTAACACGACGACAATCAATAGTTTAATTAAATTTTAAACAGTGGGATATAAATATATTTTAATTTCAATATAAGCATTTAATTTTTGTTAAGAAACTGGTGAGTATATTTAAAATATATGGATGTATATATATATATATATATACATACACACACACACACACACACATACACACACACACACACACACACATATATATATATATATATATATATTCATCAGGTTCACTGAAAAGTTCTGTCCATTGGTCGATGCCGATGTTGTTAAACCATGCTAAAGTGTTAGAGAAAGATCTTTTTCTGACATCGGAAATATATATATATATATGTATATATATATATATATATATATATATATATATATTGATTCACTTGTACTTTTCAGCGTAGCATACAGCGTAGCATACAGTTGTAATAAATGATTGAAATAAATATTTTTATTAAAAATATACAAAATAAAAATGACAATAACAAAGTAAATTCATTACTCATGTTTATATTTTCACGTAATAGAATAAAAAATACAAATTTGAGGTTGCAAAATGATAGTACCACCCATACTTTTTAATGGAATAATCGATCCCAGAGAAGCATGCTCAGTTGGGTTTCAACAAATAGGTATATAAAAGCTTCGTTTGATCAAATAACCTAGATTAACTTGCCTTTATTGTGAGCACGCATAGTTTATTGATTTGAAAAGGTGTCGCTAAATATATGTAGGAAAAAAACCGTTATCTGATTTTGAAAAAGGACAAATTCCTACTCTTAACAAAGCAGTATTGTCTTCCCGGAATATAGCAAGACATATTGGGCGTTCACCACACGTGTGCAATAGTTTTCTCCACCTTGGATCCAAATATGGGACAAGAAATCCACTGAAAGACCTCGAAAGCTAACAAAGCGGCAAGAAATATTAGTTGTAAAGAAGTTAAAAGCTGGTGAAAACAGACTATCACGAGACCCACCATCAAAGCTCACAAGTGAACTTTATCCATACTTCGCGGAACGAACATCTTGAGTACAATAAAATGAAAACGCAACCGAGACTTACAGATCTTTACAAACAGAAAAGGATGCAATGGGCTAAAGAACACATGACTTGGAAAGAAGAGTAGCCTCAAGTAGTGTTTAGCAATGAAAAATATTCAATCTAGATGGTCCTGATGGGTGGGCATTCTATTAGAGGGATCTCTGAAATGAGCCATACATTTTTTTCAAGCGACAGTGTGAGGGAGGATCATAAATGGTTTGGGCTGGATTTGACAATGTTGGGTGGACTAACATTGCCTTCCCTACTGGTCGAATGAGATCAATAGACTACCAAGACTTGTCGGAAGAAAGTTTGTTGCCTTTTGGAGAAGAAATTGGACGTTCATTTTGGAAGTTCCAACTAGACATTTATGTTTCAAACTCGTCTTGGGAATGGTTCTTGGACAACGGAGGGCAGGCAATCGAATGGTCTATTTGTTCTCCTGAAATGAACCCTATGGAAAACGTCTGGGATATTCTAAGCAGGGCCGTATACGCTAACCCCAGGCAGTATTCAACAGTTCAAGAATTGAAAGACTCTATTGTTACCGAATAAGAAAATCTGAATACAGATATACTCCAACGCTCAGTCGAAAGCATGCCTAATCGAATTTTTGAACTTATAACAAAAAAGGGTGCTCTTACAATGTATTAACTGTAATTGGTTCTATCATTTTGCAACTTAAAATTTGTATTTTTTATTTTATTACATGAAAATATATGGGTAATGTTTTTATTTTGTTATTGTCATTCTTATTTTGTATATTTTAAATAAAAATATTTATTTAAATCATAAATATTCCGATTACTCTATGCTAGGGTGAAAATACATGGTGGATCCATCATTATGCAACGCTGTGCACTAAATACGAAATGAATTATTGTTTATGTCTCAACAATGTGTTACAGTATCAGTTAAGAAGACTCTTAAATTTTAGACTTTATGGTAAGCAATATTGATTGATATATTTGTAAAGGATATTTAACTAACGCGTTTCTATTGATATTATGTCCTAATCTTTGTTTATCTCATCATATTATGCTATAATATTGTAATACTTAATTTCAAAATTGTACCTACGATAAAGTAGGAATTTCATCATATGAGGTTTAAATTTAAATCAAGGTTTACAGTTTGAAGTGGATATCAAACAATTAAAAGCATCCAAACTCAAGTGGAAAAAACTAACTTTTTTAAATATTTAAATGAAAATCAGTGTTAATTAATCAAGTGTTAGTTTGACGGCAAAGATAGTTTCATGAAACAAATTCTTAATTTTTTTTATCATTGATGTACATTTGAAAAGCTTCTTTTAAATCATGACGTTATTTCTATGCCATGTGAAAAATTAAAAGATGGTTTGGTTTATTTTTAGCTCAACTGTCAATTTTTGCACACGAGGTCTAATTAGATCGGGACCTACTGAAATGAATGAGGTAAGATATTTGGGAAAAGTTTTGGCTTTCAGTTTGTTAATTCTTAATAAATAGTTTAGAACTCAGTTTTCTGTTACTGTTAAAAGAAAAAGTAGTACGTTGATTTTATTCTAAACCTAGACAATAGTTAGTCATTAGAAAACATCATGTAAGATAAATTGAAATTATCAAAAAAACTCCTTATTTTTTTTAATTTCAAAAATAAATCTATTATATAAAAAAATAGGACCTCAGAAAACACCAAATGTTGTTTCTATCATCCAGTGCGATAGAAATTCTCTCAACAAATTAAATTTAGTAAGATGTAATCACACATTAAAAACTTTGAATTAGATGTTAATATATTTATAATATGAAATTCTCTAAATACTGGTTGAGAAGCATATATGTAATATCACTAGCACAAACTAAAAATTTAGTTTGTTATTGTAAGTTTAACTATCTAACAAAATTACACTAACAGCTTAAAGAATTCAAGTAAAAATGGATAAAATTAGAAGGGAAACCTGATATTGTGTGTGTGACTTTAATAAAGTTATTTGAAGAAATCTGAAAAACATTCTGGTGATATAATACTGACATTAAAAATACATCTGTTACTACCAGAGTAGTGACTAATATTTGAAAACAAAATTTTTTATCTGAATTCTATCAAAGTACCAAATATTATGATCTTAGAGTCTGTGAGGGATATTCAGACTTTGAAGTTCAAAGTTTACTTTTTGGATTCGTAAGAGACAGTTGGATTTCTCAAATCATCCTTTTACTTAAAATTGGCATTCTTTCCTCTCTTGTAAGGTAAAGATTTATAAAAAATTTTTTTTTCTTTTTTTTGTAGAAGTTTTTAACAATTTTAACAGAATCTTGTATCAATTGAATTTTTTGAACACATGATCTGGTCATTATCATCAAAAATCAAGTTGGTTTAGCAATATGATCTCCGCAGTCAAATTCAATGTCTTTTTACACAAAATTATTGAGCCAAGAAAAAAATCATTCAATCAATCAAAGTTAATTCAAGATAAAGTAACTAGTTTTTTTCGCAAAAAAACTTTTTTTGATTAATATTTAATAAAGGATATTAAAATGAAAATGTAAGTCATTTAATTTGAATTAATTATTTTACAAACTCATGATTAAAATAACTGTGAGTCAATAAATATATGAGGAGTATTTTTTAAAATTTATATGATATACAGTAACAATTATTTAAAATGAATTCTGTTATAATATCATACATATAAAATGATATTTTTATTTTCAAACATGCATAAATTGTATCGAAGTCATATTTAAAAATTATCTTTTAATTTTGAAATAATGTTTTATACCTGAAATTGATCATAAAATTTATTGTACAGGAATTCCAATGAATCCGAGGCATCTCTTCAACTGCATCGACCCCAAATGCTGCCATGACACCCTTTATAAGGAAAAAGCTGAAGATGTAAACAGGGCAATGCTCTATGCTTTTCGTCTCATATGACTTGTCTTTTTTTATTCTTTTTACACTTGTCCCATGACAACAACAACATTAAAAACTTTATAATTTAATATAATATACCAAATAACGATTAGCCAATTTCATAAAGAGTATATTTAATTCCTTTAAAGTAAATTGCAAAAAATAGGAATACATTTCTAAATTAAAATAACCATGTATCAAAATTAAATTTTACATTATTTTGAAAATATAAATAGTACTTTCTTCCTTCTGTCAAAAACTTTTTTGATGTGGTATAGAAATGGTTCTTCTCTGAAATATACAAAAAAATTTCCGTAAACGATTAAGCAATTAAAGGTTTCGATAAATGCAAGTATTTTTAATATCAGTTTAATATTTTTAGGAATATAACATTTACAAACATAATTGAAAATTTCCAGCCATTTTTTTCGTCTCTTAAGAACAATTTAACTTTTTTACACTATAATATAAAATTATTTATCTTTTGATAGATATATAATATGTAACACTGTGAGTTCATTAAAATGATTATTTTTAATCAACTATTCTTTTATTGAAATTCAATTATTGCTAAAGCAATGTCTGGGTATAATTGAAGTCCGGGTAGCTTTAAGGACTTCAAAGAAAAAGTCAGAAATTAGATCCATAGGCTGAGTACAGTCGGCTCAGCTTTTCATTCCTATAAGTTGATGAAACTGAATATCATACATTTTGGAAAAAGGAAACACTAGGGATTTTCGCGTTATGCTGACCATTTAACCGGGATATATAACTCGTCCCTCTAGGGCCTTTAGTTGAAAAAAACATATGAAAACTATAAATCTGTGCCCATAGGGTCTGCCTTGCCAAATAATGTAAACATTTATCTTGGGAGATAAATTACAAGAAATAACAAGCATTAATAATATCCAATTTCAACAAAGACAGTTTTTAGTTTAACTAGAAAATTTATTTAAAAAATTAAATTCTGAGGTATCTGGAAAAATAATCATAGAATCACCTACAATGAAGCTCAAGTAATGTTGATCACCCTATGAACGTTAGCAGAAACTAAAGAATCCACATACATAACTCTTTCATTATTAAAAGAATAGAGCTACAATAGCATTTCATTATTAAGTTTTACTGAATTATTTAGGCATGAGTTCACTTGGCCAATTTTTGACTATTATTGTTGTGTCATAGACAATTTTACTACAAAGATAATCTCCTATTCATTGACAAAATGATATTTTTAATTCCAATTTGGGAACTAAAATTTTGCACAGTAACTTTTTGATAACTCAATTTCACATATCCTCTTTTTTACAAGCCAATTTTAAAAATTGCTTCATTTGATTTTTTATTTTGTGATGAGAATCTCGGTTATTTTGTTACAATATTTTTTGCTGAAGAGTCTCAGAGAGTGTCCCGCAAATAGAGCATAACAGCACTACTCACTCAAATAGAGGATAGC
Organism: Latrodectus elegans; assembly: GCA_030067965.1. NCBI lineage: Eukaryota > Metazoa > Arthropoda > Arachnida > Araneae > Theridiidae > Latrodectus > Latrodectus elegans. The sequence goes on from CM057819.1 coordinate 47,360,157, forward strand.
AGCACTACTCACTCAAAAAGAGGATAACAGCACTACTCACTCAAATAGAGGATAGCAGCACTACTCACTCAAATAGAGGATAGCAGCACTACTCACTCAAATAGAGGATAACAGCACTACTCACTCTAAATTCTAGAAATTTTAAAACAAGGCGTGAATTGACTTCCATCTCGCAAGCTAAGTATCAGAACATAATCATCTGCCACCAAGTGCAAATATCACCAGATACTTTAACAAAGAAGAGACTTTCAACTGGCTATGACTGCCTATCCGGACATCTGTACCAATTGCAAACTCTCCAGTTGTCCTTTTGTTCCCAATGCAGTTCACACGAAGAATTGGATATTCGACATTTGCTGACGTATAATATTGCTCTCATCAGTCGATTGTGCAGCTAACTTTGTTCTTTACGTTTTCATTTGTATTTTTAACTTTATTCCACATTTTTTTCTTCTTTTGGTGCAAGTCATTAAACAAAACTTTTACAAAGGGTGATGATGTGCATTAAGTTATAGTCGCCTATAGAAATTGACACTCACCGTGGAATGCGCTTGTCAATTGATGCTTGATTGTAACATCCAGGATTATTTTAAAACGATACCAACGTAATTGTCAAAATGAAGAAAATATACCTGACGATTTGAGTGAAGATGAGTTACTGAAACATGAGCTCTAATAAAGAAACCTATTGCTAATAATAAAACGGAATTTCATTCTAGAATTTTCTGAATGTGGCTTTAGATTTAATTTGTATGGAAGAGTAATCGAATGCTTAAAACAATGAAATGTGACTGAAAAAGGTTTCAATGTCAAACAAGAAGAAAATCAGTTATTTGAGTAAAAAGGAAGTCGGGTTAGTGATTAAAATGCGTACTTGATGGTAAAAAAAGCAACATACCTTCCTTTATTGAAAATAGGAAAACCATTTTTAAAAATGTTATTGAAATACGCGGTAAATAGTTTAACTTTTCCTAAATTTTCACATAAAATAGAAATTTTTTTTTAAGAATTTATTTTATTTTTGTGTTTTTTAGAGACTGCTGGTTGAACGAATATTTACACTAGTATTTTTTTTACAAAAGATAATAGTTATAAAAACATTAACTTTAAAATCTTACAATTAAAGTTTTTAATTTCATGAACCATTTTACGGTTTCTCTAAAATTTTGCATAAATCAGCGTCTTATGTATAGTATTGAATTATTTGCACTCTATAACGTACAATTTCAGAAAAAAAATACGATACTGACATATTAGTTAAAAAAAATTGTATGAAATTTGATATTCAATGATTTCAATCTTTGAACTTTAAAATTAAATGGAATAGTTCAACCAAATCAACAATTCTTTTTCTTTAACTTATATTTTTACTCACTTTAAATTTTATATGAATTTTCACATTTTTCTCTAGAGTAATCGGAATTTTCTTTTATCCATTCATAGAAACTGGATACTCTAGTGTAACCAGACGTGGCATTCTTTTCACACACTTTTGGACCAACTGAAGAGACGCCAATAATGTAATATTTTCCTGCATCTCTGACGAACAAAGGACCACCAGAATCACCCTAATATATTCAAAAAATAATATTAATATTAAAGAAAGTATACAAAATTCTTATTTTGTCATAGAATGTTGTGTTATGTATTTTATATTATTTTAGAAACACAGAAATCAATAATGTATAAATTATAAATACTAACATACTTTATAAATTTTCCTTTAAAGAAAAGATTTTATAATTTTCATTGCAAACATTTATACTTTTTAGAACTCTAATTTAACGTTCGATATATTTCTCTCTCATAATGTATATTCATTAATATTTATAATATTTATTATAAATAAAAATTATAATAAAATTTATTTATAATATTTATTATAAATAAAATTATAATAAAGTGTATTTATTTATAATTTTATAATAAAATGTATTTATTTATATTTATTATAAATAAAATTATATAAATGCATTGTATTTACTTAATTTAAATCTGAATAATAATTTTTTTTATCTTGTAATATGTAGAACTTTCAATAATAATACTTTTTAGGTATAACATAAATTAAGAATTAATTATTTCAATTACACAGAATAATTCCATTTTAAGCAGCAATCATTAAATAAAACGTTACCATTTAAAATATCCAATAAATTTAGTAATAAGTTTCAATAAAATACTATCGTCATATTTGTGTGCTTATTAGATGTAAAATTTCAATTTTTTAGAAAATTATTAGTTGGTTAAATCTCATTTAAGTCAAGACATAAAATCAGGATTCTTACGTTAGGATGACATAAAAATTCGTTGGGTTTAAATGAGAATAAGAAGATGAAAATTTGAAAACAAACTAATACCGGACATGAGCTTTTTCCTTTTATTTCAGCACATAGTAGGGGCCATGTCACATTCAAGTTCATTTCCTTCATTAGTGAGTCGAAACATTCCCTTTCTGACATAATGCGCAGCTGCGCTTCCATCAAGACGTTGGTAGGACCTAACGAAAGCAATTATTTAGATTTATGGCATCTAGAAATCATAAGTTTGTAAGAAAAATAAAAAAAAACTCAGCATTCACATGGGCCCATGGGTCTCAAATTCTGTATATGCTCCATTTTTCTTTATTTACTAATATTTTACTCATAAAAATAACAAATATATACGAAATATTACATTTTCTAAGTCATGTACGTTCTTTCTGCTTAGTTTTTTTTCCCTTCTTTTTCTTTTTTTTTTTTAATCCTTTAAATGGATTCTTAAATTCTTTTAAAAAAAGAATTGCTTTTTTTGCAATTGATTTTATATACAATTGTATCTATATTTTACAACATTTGATAATGACTGCACACATTTATTCAAACAAATTTTTAATAAGTGAGATTAACAAAACCACATGTGAGTTATAATTGTAGATAATGATCAAAATGTCTTAAATATTATTCTTTTATTAATTGTTTTAAATAATATTCTTTTTTGTAAAAGTTTTTTGATGACGCAATTTTATAGAAGAATTACAGAATAGAGGATTAACATTCTATGTATATTGATTTTAAAGTTTGACTAATTAAAAGGAGTCATGTCTTTGAGATTAAGATTCGTAGTAAATGCGAAATAATGTTAATGAAAAGCTTAAACTATCGAAAATTCTATTATATTTTTTCAATGAAAAAATGATTCTAAAAAGAGAAAATTTACAATCTAGATAGGTAACGAAACGTCTTTGTAGTTTGATCAAATGAAAACTTAAGTTTTCAAATTTATATGAAAAAAAGAAGATGCATGGTAAATGCATAGCATATGCTTAACAGTTTTTTGTGTTTCCATAAAAAATAAATTTCTCTACTATAATTTATAATTTTATAATAACCATTACATTTAAATGTGTTTTTAAGATTTAACTGTGTTTATTGCTTTTACATGTCTTCTTATTTATTTCCTACCTAAAACTAGTAAAACTTTTATTGACGTTCTGTTTTCGTAAACGTTTTTTTCAGTATATTTTTATAATTTATAAAAAGAACATTTTGAAAACAATTAATTCCTTTTAACATGTCACTGTGAAACAAAAAATTAGGTGGGTTAAGAGATTCCATTACGTATTTTAAACCTGTTCTTTGAATACGAATGAAAACGATGATGTAAAAACCCATGTGTTAAAGAATTATGTGAATATTGTTGTATAATGAGCATGCGAGTAAAATTAAGTAAATATATAAGTATTTTATATTATTATTAAATATATAAGTACATATGTCAGATATCAGGTTCATTAATTTTTTATTACTTTTAACTCATAATATGGCAGTAATATTTTCGATAAACAATCTTTCAAACTCTCATATATATCATTTAGAACAATTTATCTTCCATGATTAGAATTCTGTTGTTCGAAATATTCATTAAGATTCAATAAAATTCAAAATTAAAAATGTTTCATATATTTTTAAAGATCAATTAACTCTGTTCATGATAAATTAAAAGGCTATATTCTCTATATAGGTATGAATTAATGTAAAACAAGTTAATTAATTATGTGATACATTTCAGGTTTAAGTTGTTTTGTTGATCATATTTTTAAGTGAATAAAACTAGTTAAACCAGAAACTAAAGTTAAAGGTGGATTTTGAACTTAAAAATTATCCATACCCAAGATGAGAATCATATATAAAAACTGTTGAATCAGAGATATGAGAGTTAAAAATTACCTTATTATTTATTATAATTAGTTTATATATTTTTAGGTATTTAATTAAGAAAATGATTATGATAAATTTGTGTAACAGGATAAGTGAGTCGGGTGTACTAAATTTAAGTAATGAAATTAAACATTTTAGTGCAATACTTGTAAAGAGCTCTGTAAATGTTTTCAATCTCTTCCTTACCGTCTGTTGTCATACCCCAGCCTGTAATAGTTGACTGAGAAGAAGGATGATCAAATCTTTCGTCTTCGGGTATGCATATTGGTCTGATGTTATCTTGGAACTCTATGGTACGATTCAGTTTTATCAGCACGATATCTTTCTCTAGCACATTAAAATCTGGAGGGAATGTGATATTCTCAGCATTGACTGTTACAGCTGGAAATCTTTTATCGTGGACTCCGATTCCCAAAACAATATCAGAAACTAGCCTTTTCTTCATATCAGAATCTAATTCATTCTCTTCGTCAGGTACTCGGAAGACACCAATCGTTGTTCTATTGATATAATGAATTATAAAATTAATTGATATTTTGTTTGTAATAAAATCATGTTATGTTTAAATAAAGTGAGAAATACCTAGAATACTAACAAGCAGTGTCCTGCTGTTAAAACATATCGATTGCTTATTAAACTTCCACCACAGATAGTATTGTTTTCTTCTTGGCTTATTGTAACCTGAAATGATAGAAAACAATATTGTGTTGTTGTTACATATCCCCCTGGAGTAAGAGAGCTTACACAGGGTCCAAAAGTCGCCGAAGTGCCAGATCTCAAAGATCAAATCCTGCTTCTTCCATAACTGCCCTCAGGAAGGGCCAAGACAGAAGAAGTGGTGCAGGACTGGCAGAGAGGGAACAGGAACATGGAGGGAAAATCCTCTCCCCATTCAAGAATCTCAAACATTTTAGGTGGCCATTTCTAAACCACACCATGGCCAATTAAAGAAATCAGGAGTCATTGCATAGCCGGAAAACAATATCTTAATTCAGGAAAACAAATCCGAAATTTATTCTTTTATGTACTTATTCCCAATTTTTCCATTAAGAGAGCTCTTTCTGTTGAAAATGATGAATTTTCCTTCGTTATTACCCTTTTTAAATTCATGTATTTCTTATTGTTCGATTAACAATAAAAAACAAGCGATATATTTTGGAAACTTGTATTGAATAATTGTATGCTTCCATAATATTTTTCAAAATAGTAATGCTTATTTCTTTCGCTACAAAATAAAAAAATCAAATTTGAAAATTTAGTATATAATTATAAGATAGGTATTTAGCAATTTTTATAACAGTAACGCTTAGACACGTTAATTACGTAAGTAAAAATCAAATTTATATTTCCGCAGTCAGTATTAAAAGAATGAATAAATAATGATATACAATTAATAGGAAGAGAAAGACAGAGTAGTAATAAATTAAAAAGTGAAGTATTTAAATAGCCTAAGATAGTAATAACTTATATATAAAATTATAATGTACGAAAAGACAACAATAAAAAATATTATTTAGCCTAAATGCTTTACAAATAATTAGCAGTTTTAAATATGTGTATTCATAATAAAAAGCATATTATGTAATATATTACATATTACAATTAAAAAATATTATGTATATAGTATAGAATATATTAATGCTCGTACTTCTAAAAATTAGCCTATTACGAACATATGAGTACTGTAAATTAGAAACTGATAACCAAAAATAAAAAAATATCGGCATATTGTTTCATTGCAGTTTTTAAAATGGTAAAAGTTTGTATATTAGTTACTAAAGTGAAGTGGAGATCAAATATTTCACTGATCACCCTCCTTTAAATGATGCAAGATTAGCAAAAAATAATTTTGATGTTCTTTTTTTTTATCTTACACCCGTCTTCGGCATCTCTGCCATTAATCGAAGAGCAACTCAATAAGAAGATGAACAAATATAAAAACAATAATAAAGTCCTTCAGTAGCCTCAAGAGTAGTCAGTTATAAACTTTAAAATCTCAGAGAATTTCTTGAAGTGAGCAGCATTCATATCATCATGATTGCACAATGGACAACTTGTTGAGTCCATTACACCTGTTCGATGCAGATGCCTTTGTAGATTGTCATGTCCAGTTATCACTCGGAAACAAGCGACACCAACAGCTCCTGGTGATGAGCCAGGGATTTTATTGTTCCCAAGTGTGCAACTATTAATTTTAAATTATTTATCAAAAAGTAACTTACTTTTACATTTTCTATTATAATCTACAAAGTAAAATTATTATAAACATAATATGTTTACCACATATTTTGAGATCTTCCTGTGTGATAAATTATTTTAAGAATGAGTGCTTACCATCCATGGGTATTTATGTGCAGGATGAACTTCTGTGCCACCATAAATGAGGTCTTCTTGGCAAGCTATATATTAACAAGATTCACACATACATTATTTTTCATTTAAAAGTATAAAATTTCATTAACAGAAGATTCTTAAAGTATAAAACGTAAAATTATCATGAAAATGAGTGACCTTTGCAGGAAAAGATAAGAGGTCTAAGAAAATTGTAAAATATTTTATAAATTTTGTGAGGCATTTACTTTTTTCTTTAAAATAAGTCATTCAATATGTGACTCGATGAAATTAAATTTCTTCAATTTTTTTCTTAAAGGAAAAAAGTTATTTAGTTTAAAAATAAATTGAAACACATTAAAAGTATAGAAATCAATAATTTCAATCATGGAACTCAAGGATTTAGGAAAAGTTTTAAAAAGGCTGTATATGTAAGTTTTAAAAAGGCTGTATATGTAAGTTTTAAAAAGGCTGCTTTTAAAAAGGCTTTAAAAAGTTTTAAAAAGGCCGGTTTAGCATTACAAGAGACGGAAGCAATGAGACTTTATATAATGGAGCATCCAGTGGATTTGCCATGGTAACTTACCTTAAATTATTGTTGAAGTTATGTTAACTTCGGACAATATAATTAACGTTTCTATTAAAGCTTTGCTACAGTTTAAAAATGTACCGTCTTTCTCAAATTTTCTATAAAAAAAAAGTTGTTTCAACACTTGTCAACAAATTATGTTATGAAATTGCATTTAATAAACAATATTATTTTCATTATTAAATATATTGTAATTTCAGGTTATATTTGTAATATTTCACATTACGCTTAAATTATATTGGTTTAAATTTATAACTGATACATTTGTTTTGGATTTGAAGTAATGATTTGAAAGTATTCTTTCAGCTTATCTTTGATACCAAAGGGAGTTTTGAGACAGAAGAGAAGAAAATGTGTTTGCTTGAAAAGAAACAAAAGCTAAACTTGGAAAAACTAATGATAAAAACTTAAATTTTATAGTAATTTTAAAAATCAATTTACAATTTCCTTTTCAACACAATGTTTGAAATTTATTGCAGTTTTTTTGAAAATGATAACAACAAGATTTGTGTGTAAAATATTGTATATAAATTAAACTCTTTAAGTGTTTTTAATTTTTAGCTCTCTAAATTAAATTTGCCTTTAATCCGGAATTTATTTTACGGAGTTTTGAGAGTAAGTGTATCATCAGATTCAAACATATCTTAATATGATTAATTACATAATCATATTAAAATACAATTAAAGTATTAATCTCAATATACTACTTTAATGAATAAACGAAAAAAGTCACTTTTTCTAAATATCAATATGCATATCTTGTCTTCCATTTGTTATAATAAAGAAGTTACTCACATAAAAAAGAATTTAAAAATTACGTTTTTTCTATAAAAATAATTGCAATAATTAATTTTTAGAATTTTTCAGGAAATATGAAAAAATCTAGATTTTTTTATATTTCCTGAAAAGTTCTAGAAATATGAAAAATTAATGAACTAATAAGGAAATCATATAAATTCATATTTACAGTTTCTTGAACAATGGGCAGTTTGAAAAAGAAGGTTTTTCTTATAATATTGATAAGAGCGAAAACTAAACAGTAAAATTATAAATGAATGCCAATCACATGTTTTTAAAGTTAATTCCTTTGGAAGATTAACATATAGGTAAGTACAAGGAAATAAATCATATGAACACAAAAGCTCAAAATAAACATATTTGTTTTAATTACATATTTTCGTGAAAATGATTTTTGCCGGCCTACTAGTCTTGTGGTTAGCATGCCTGACTACGGATAGGGAGGTCCTGGGTTCGAATCTCGGTTCAGGCATGGCTGCACTTTTTCTCTCTCTATCCTATCTTTGTCCTTTCCTTGTGTGTGAATGAGATGTGAATGGTTGCCTACTCTATAAATGGGTTCCTATGGCATGTGGGTGTACTGAAGAAGTCGGACTCAGTTGGAAAAGTGGAGCAGTGCACCCCAAATTGCCACCTAGCTGCCACACGAGAGACAACAACATGTAAATGATTTGCTTAAAATTATTAAAAATTACTCAATATAATAACTCAATAAATTCATTTGTAAATTTTATTTGAGCATTTCTTTATGCTCAAATAAAATTTACAAATGAATTTCAATTAAGGCACTCTCCTATCTTTGATGCTTAAATCTATGGACTTACAGAAGCTGCATATTCCTCCTTACTTAGTTGAGTAATGATAATAAGTCAAAATATATAGTTATATCAGATTATTTCCTTTATAAAAAGTAAAACATTTATGAACACCCAAATATGAACTGTGAAAAAAGTTTTCAATAGAATCCAGCTATGGAATACCAGGATATCCAGCTATAGGAAGAGAGAAAATTGCGATTAAAAAAAAAACACTATTTATATTTATTATTTTATAATCGATCGCGCAGTTCATGCGATCGTCTCATCTTAGCGGGAGAATACCAATGGGTGAAGTGGATTAAGTGCATCGAAAATGTCTCCTGGTAGGGTCATCTTTGGCGAGAAGGGCAGTTCTTTATGCTCAAATAAAATTTACAAATGAATTTCAATTAAGACACTCTCCTATCTTTGATGCTTAAATCTATGGACTTACAGAAGCTGCATATTCCTCCTTACTTAGTTGAGTAATGATAATAAGTCAACGAAATGATGGACCATGGGTAGTTTGCCAGAGTCAGACCAAGTTGGAGATAAAGCAACAATAATGGTTATTTTTAAGGATATTTAATATTACATCAGCTGAAAAAAAAATCGTATATGTCAAACATTCGAAAAATCAATTTGTATTTATGAAATTATTAAGAATAGTACAACTGTAATTATCCAAACTCCATTTACACAGACTGTTTATTAATCTTAAAACTTTCAGAAATTTACAAGGAATTAGACTAAAGAAGAAAACGGCAGGGAAAAGAAAATGCTCAAGAAAAAGAAAGAGACGATGAGAATGTGACTTCACTTGAGAGATTTCGTTTGAAAATTTATTCTTTTGAAAATCCCTGGATGCTCAGATATTATTGATGAGAATACATGAGAATGGGTTATGATTATTCGTCAGAGCCTGGATTTCAAATTGCAAATGATGAAAATGGAGGATTTTAATACTTTATAAGGCCTCACTTAAGTGCGTCGAAGTTAAAGCAGACACTGGAACATCAGCTAGTGAAATATTTGTCGAACTTGGGATTTCATTAAAGTTATTGAGCGTCAACCTGTGTTACCACAAGGGAATTCTCAATGTCAAACTGATGTGCGACTTGGCAGGCAGAAGACAAGTGCCATTATCCAGCCGAAATACCCAAGAAGAAATAAATTTCATTTATAATAGTGTACGCAATATTGTAATGTACATTTTGTGATGGAACAGAAATACCTAACCAATTGGTACAGTTCAGGGTTCTCCCATATTTTCTTCTATCTTGTATTGTATATTAGTACAGCATTTTTAAGCACCTTAACATATAAAATTGTATTATCTTTTAATAAAGCATTATTTTCTTTTGAAATATGTTGTTTTTCTCCTATTTTCAACTTATAATAATTAAAATAGAACCTTTCTTGAAAGGAATCTTATTAACAGAATATTTTATTTTTCAAATGGGATCCCGTCTAAATTAATTTGGGCAAATGGAATTACACTGTATTGAAGTTGGAGCCAATTCCATCTCAGTTCTAATGCAATTTCTGATTAGTGGTTAATGTATTGAAAAAACTTATTTGCGCGCACTCAGAAAGCAATGAGCGAGAATAATGATTTCTAAAAATCTATTAATTTGTAATTATACTATAAGATTATAGAAAAATTGGGTGGTTTTACTGGGAGTTTCAAGGAGAATTATAATTTCGATTTAAATAAAATATTTTTGTTATTGTCTAGATTTCGAAGAGAAGAATAACTTTTACTTCAAACACGGTTAAAACCCAACATCCATCCATTCTATTCTTTTCTGAATATCTGTTCTCAGCTTAAACCCGTACAGAAATTTGTCTGATAAGCAGAATAAGATTTTTATTTATGCAGATGGATTGTGGTCCATTTTCTGTTTTGGGAAGAAAAATAGAATAATAAAAAACCCAATATTACATTGGTATATAATTTAAGTGAACAAAATCAGGGGGCACATGGTATTATTATTATTAAAATGCAGTTGAATATTTAAAGTATGGAATTTTTAATAAAACTGATGCAATAAATTTTAACTTAAATTTAAATTACATTTAAACTTAATTTTTTTACTTTCTCAGATAATAATATATAAATTACCTACCTGACTGGTCAATAGAAAAAGAAAAGAAAACAAATAAGCTAATACTGCATAATTTTTTCATAGTGTGCTTAAAAAATTTGATATGTAACGCATTAAAAACAAATGTACCAGCTGAAGTATTTGAAGATGCATTGCAAGCCATTTATATAAGTGTATACAACCCATATTTTCTTTTCAAAATATATTGCAGTCTACGTCAATGAAAACTTCGTTGACATTTATAGCGAAGTGTTACAGAAGTTTATAACACCCATTATTTCATAAAACAATTTGGAAAATAAATCAATCTTTGTTAGTTCCACAACTGAACATAAACAAGATGAATTATTATTTGCAGCTATAAGAATGAATTATAGTTTAAACAATAGGTAAGTTATGTAATGTTCTTTTCTATTTTATGTAATAATCAAACAAATGAAGTAATTTTTCACTTTAGGCTTTTGAATAATAATTGAGAAGTGTAAAAAATATATTTCCTTTTTAAAATAGTACTTTAGTTTATCTATTTGTTGTCGTTTAAGTTACTATATATAAACCTTTTAATATTATATACTTACTAGCTGAGATTCTCGACTTCGCTCAGGAAGTTGATATGAGATAGTGTGGTAGTTAGAATGAAAGAATGAACTTTAAAATATATGAGGTACACATTTTTTTTGTTGAAAATATATTCTGACTACAATATTTGTTTATAAACATCATTTTTAATTTTGTTATCTGGCATGTATATGTATAAAATATTCGAATTTCCTACTCGGGAGCAAGATACCATGACATAATAAATTAAGGCCTGATGAAAAGAAACGGAAGCATGAAAAATGTGTTTAATTTATTGCATTAAAAATAAACTGAAATTATTCTCTAACTGATTTTCAATTTTCCTTTATGCTGCGCATGAACAGTAACCCCATTCTAACCTTTAGATTTAACACTAGATCTCAAATATTTGAATATTTCCAATAGTTTGAAACCTATCGGTAAATTAGCACTGTTGTAAATTATGGCCAGGACGCACGCACGCACACACACACACACACAGAGAGAGAGAGAGAGAGAGAATAATGCATTGAAATCTGAAAATGAATTTCAGGATTGGTTTATAAACATCGCATTAAAAACCATACATACATGATAAAATAAAAAAAGTCAAATTTAATAGAATTCATTTTATTACTTTGACGTACATTTAATCACGATGAATTAAATGACAATATGCATAAATAAATTTTTATTTTAAAAAATTCGAATAACAAAACTGAATTTTATATTATTTAAAGGAAAAAAGTCAAAGCCTTCTTCATTTCTTCTGTAACTTTTCTAAAGAATGGCTTCTCTGAAATGATATAAATTTTTTTTTACTTAATTAAAAAGCATTTATATAAAAGCTTCAACAATTCGTAAAAACTTATAAATGCGTAAAGTTTTTATCATAAGCATAACAAATGTTGTAAAAATAATAATTATTGGATTTGGAAATATTTTTATTTCAATTTTCACTATTAAATAAAGGCACATTTTTAAAATAAAAAGATTCAATTTTTAATATCAGAATACGATAGAGAACTCTTTAAATTTAATAAAATTATATTTATTAATGTAGCACTCTTTCTAAATTTTTCTTGCAAGTAATGTAAATGATGATTCTCACGAATTTGTGAATCTACCACTTTTAAATTAGTAAGGTAAATCCATCACAAAATATCAATCATTGGTATGATACAGCGTTGTAGGATATTAGTGTTAGTATTTTCTCTTCCCCATTTCCAATGTGGATTCTTTTGAAACTTTGTAGTCCATGAAAATTTGAATAGTAATTTACTTTTTTTGTACTGAATGATGATTAGCGTTGAATAAATGAGTTAATTCAATTCATCCAAAAGTATATCAATTCAAAAGCCTGAAAAGGTCGTGTTTGTTTCAATCATAAACTTACAGACCCTCTTCTTAGAAAAAAATGTGATATATTGATTCAGAAAAGAGAAACATTTAAAATATTGATATTGTTACAATGTTATTCAGAAAAGAGAAAACATTGAAATTTTTAACAAAGATTACTTCAATATAATGTGTGTTCAAAGGAATGCAATTAATATATGTAGCTTTTGACTAATGTTAATAGGGTCATATGACAAAGAGTACTCAACAAAAAATGAGCATTGTATAGTAAAGATGGTCATTCATCCAATAAAGAGGATTGCATTTAAGTGTCTAATTACTTTTGCGACTAAAAATGTCCATTTAATTTTCTACTTATTCTTTATTCTAAGACAAAAACTTCTGTATTAACTTAAAATTTTAGGATAGCCTTCATTATAAAATCTATTAATTTTGTGTGAATGAAATAATTAATAGAAAGTAAATTCACCGCTTACTTATGAATAAAAATGTCCAATTAATTTTCTATTTATTCTTCATTCTAAGACAAATAGTGATGATTCCTTACATAAACTTCTGTCTTAACTTAAAATATTGAAATAGATTACGATATAATATTTATAAATATTGAGTGAGTGAGTGAGATGTGTACTATTCACATATTGTAAATTTTCCACTTACTTTAACAGGAATATCCTGTTGTGAATTTGCGCTCTTGTTTTGCTACATAATCAGAATGACTACGAATCCATTCCAAGAAAAAGGACTCTCTTGTGAATCGAACAGGAGCGTCCTTCTTGCAATTCGAGCCTCCATTTGAAACCACACCAATAACATAATCCTTTTGAAATTCATGAACAAATAAAGGCCCACCAGAATCACCCTAATTGCGAATTTATATAAAGAGGAAGGCATGATCGGAAATATTATGTAAAGTACAAGAGCAAATAATAAAAACACAATTTGAGGAAAAAGTTTGTCAAAAAACTCAGAGCCAAAAAGAGAAATGGAATTACAAAAAAATAAATTACTGAATTTAAAATTTCACAATTTAAACTGTGAAATAGAAACTGCAATATTTGATAATACATTAGAAAGCAAAATGAAATCATTAATATAACTTTTTATTTAACTAGCTTTATCGATTTCTTCATTGCTTATTGCATTTATAACTCGATTGTTTTTATTTATATATTAAGATTGCTTTAGAGTTTACAATAAAATATGAATTGTGTGAATTACATTTGTAATATCATTCATACTGCTTTTCTATTTTTTAATGTATAATATGTTATTTTTTATGTGTGGTTTAACTTTTGAATTTTGTAATATATATAAAGTATCAAAAAATCATAATATTTGTAACATTTTGAAATTTAGTTTTGTTTGATTCAACTAAATTCCAAATTCAGTTTAAATTTTCCATTTATAGCTAAGTATTTAAACTTTCACTTGTTTACTAATTATTTAAATAAGTTTTCAATAAAGATATCAGTTACGTGAATTTTCTTCAATGTTATAATTATTATAAAATCTATGTGTTACATTCAGTCTCATAAGTTGACAAAGAATTTTTTTTCACTATTTACTTTCACCACTTTTTCAGACAATTAAAAGCAAAAAAGACAGCGGTATGGATTAAGAAAATATATGTCATGAAATATAATTTTATCTAGAAATAAATAATTGAAAACTTATCTTGGCATTTTTATGTCATTTAAGAATTCAAATATTATCAATTATTGCATACTTTAACCGGGAATATCCCACAGAAAAATTTCACTTATTCATCAAGCATATTGATATTATACGTGAACATTTTTTTAAATTTTTAAGAAACATTTCTTTTTATTGCAATAAATAAAATTATTTAAGCATAATTTGCCTCTTATATTTTACATCAATTTCTAATGGAAAATAGCCTAGAAATAGATACCATTTAAAATAGAACAGTGTAAATTCATTTAGTCAGCAAACTCTATTCACATTTTTAAACTATACCCATTTAATGCACAAAACTCTATTGTATATTGCATCAAATTAATAAATATTATTAACGATCACTTTCGTGACGATATTTCGAAAGAGAAAAATGAAAAGAAAAAGCCCTTTACTGAACAAGGCGTTGGTCCTCCTTTCCCTTCTGCGCATACGGCATGTTCAGCTATTGGTATTCCCAACGCAGAAGCACATTCTTCACTTTTCCAAAGAGGAACATTGATTCCTTCCATCATTTCATCTGTTTTAACTTCAAATGAAGAAAATTACTTACAGAGAGTTTAAAAAAAGAGTTAATAAATTGCTTAGCTCCCTATAGGGAGGTTTTAGTGGAGTTAGAGAGAGGAAAAGCAAGCTACAATCGAAAACCAATGTGAAGATGAACCAGGTGAGGAAGACATTTCGCTCATTCAAAGACGATATCTAACAGCGAGGATGAGTGTTGAAAGATTACATAACTTTACAAAAGTCTTTCTTGTTTTTGTTGGAAAAGTTTTTTTTAAGTTTTCATTATTTTATCATTTCCTTATAAGAAGTCTTTAATTCAATAAAAATAATTTATCTTGTCTTTTTTATTTATTGGTCTCCATATAACACTGTACGAATGATGTGATTTGTACTAATTCTGAGTTTCTTAAAGCGTGGTTTCTATACAACGCAGTAGACGATTTCCATAGAACGTGCTACGAATTATATATATGTATATATAGTCTGATTTGTACGGTTAAATCCGAGTTTCTTATAGCGCGGTTTCCATATAACGTGATACGCACTCTCCACGTTATAGGAGGGTTGACTGTATAAAGCATTTTTTTTTTCCAGAAATAAACTTGTATCAAAAATTAAACTTTAACAATTGGAATTAAATTTGTAAATCAATATTCGTCATTGATGATGTCGTTATGTTTGCTAAGATTTTTAACTGGTTGGTATACCAGACACCAAGGATTTATATATACGTCAGATATCATCCATACGTAATTCTATTTCTATAAACTCCTTTGCAACGGGAATTTTTTACTTGTAAGTTAAACATATAAAAAATAATTATCTTTAAAATTTATTTTTGTTCACCAAAATTTTTATACGATGAAGTAAGACGGTACAGTACATAATTCTTTAAATTTTACAATTTTTTTGTCCCGCAAGTTCTTTCACTTCAAATTTTGAAGCAAATTCTGTCAGCCATTTATTTATTCCATTGCTTTTTTTCTTCACTTGTAGAGTCATCTTAAGTCATAGTTACATAAGTCGTGGCTGCTGCGAATGAATTCTCTAATTTTAATGGTATTTTAATTACTTTTTCTATTATTATTTGCATTATTTCTAATTACAAGTTCACACACGCATTTTACATATTATATAACTATATTTTGGGATGGGATGCCAAAATAGGCATCGTACCGGGACGCCAGTTATGCTTGCTATGCCACTGTTGCAAATAACCTATCTGCTGTAAGCCAATTGATCACCACTGCTTAAAATTTTTCAGGAAATAGGTAACATCCAGACGGATTGTGCTGAAAATAAAAATTCGGAAAACTTAAAAGTACCTAATTAAAATGAGCTTAGAAATTGATTTAAGCATTGTTAATTACATAGGTAATATATACATAGATCTTTCAAATATATATATATATATACACACACACACATATGTATATATACAGTAAACTCTCGCTACAACGATACCCGATACAACAATAACTCCCTCTACTACAATAATGTTTTGTGGTCCCGGTGATTTTGCATATAAACTAATGTTAATCTCCCCTCAATATTGCGTCATTCTCTAGAACAATAAACCTCTGTAAAACGATTTTTTCAATCTAAATTTCTGTTAATCGTGCCCAACGTCGGGCATCTTACAAATAGTCGCAATCGGAATCTTCTTCATCAGATTAATGTCATATTTCAACGTTTCTGATCCTGATGAAGAACGAAAATAGTCATTCAGCTCAGTGTCATCACTATAGTGCTATAGAAGTTGCCTATAGTGTCATCACTATAGAAGTTGGTGGGAAGTAACAGAAAAAAACATTCGGAATTGCTGGAAAAAGGCCGGTCTTTGTGTTATGGAATATAAGAAATCTGATAATGATGAAAATTCCACAGACAATGATCTCTCAGATGATCAAGAATGTGTTTTGCACATCAAAAAATCCTTATCCCACCTTGAGAAAACAAGCGGTAAAAAAATTCGAAGTAGTATGGAAGACTATTTAACAGCAGATGATGATCTAATGGTTTTCGCAGGAGTTCCTGATGAAGATATTCTCTCTGAAATTACTGATGAGATAGGAAACAATGATGATGATGATGATACAGGTCCATCGCAGTTCTTAGCGTCATCCCAGGAAGCTCTTCAATCTGAATTCTCTACGGACATTTTTTTCAAGTCTTCCATCGACAAATGAAGACTACTGTGCACTAGACTCAATGCATATAGTATTGGTGTTAACAGTTAAAAAAATGAAAAAAATAAACAAAAATATTGGATTATTTTCAATAAAAAGTGTTTTCAGGTATGTGAATATTTCTGTGCTTATTTTCTGAATTTATCTTATTTATTTTTTAGTATTTAAACCACTATTATTAGTATTTTACAAATTAATTTCTTCTAAATATAGACTTAAAAGTAGTATGTTATGCACCTTAAACTAATAATAATAAAAAAAACAACTTATTAAATGCTCAAAATATGTGGGTCCTCGATATAACAATATGCCTCTCTACAACAATATATTTATTTGGTCCCTAAAATATTGTTGTAACGAGGTTTCACTGTATATATATAAATATTATAAATATGAAGTATTTTGTATTTTCCTTACTAGGACTATAATAACAAAATGCTTTCTTAATCAACCAAAATTTTCTTGCATAATTAAAATTTTTGTATTTACTTAAAATTTCCAAAAACAGTTAATATCTACAATCCTGCTAAAGATACAGAAACAAATGATTAGATTAAAAAATATTACAACTGGAACAGATAAAAAGTATTTAAATTTGACATAAAAAAGAATTGGAGAAGCGCAAATAGTAACAGAGATGATTTACTTTGTAAAAGTATGTATATTTATTTATAAAAAGTAAGGTCTAAAAATGATTTATACACAAAAAATGTTCAACTACTTGATCCAAAAACTTACTTCATTATTACCAACTGCTGTTCAACTTAGGTATTGCAGTATTAACCTGAATTTTTTTACAGGAACTAAAGAAAAAATTAAAAGAGATATGATAACAATTTCTTAAATTATGTTTTCGTTTTCCTGAATGCACCCAAGATCTTAGTAGCTTTTATAAAGTTATTCCTTTAAGAAGCTTGAATTGAATAAATGTGTACATTTAACTATGGCTATTCTTTTAACTGATAGTTAACTGATTTTCAATGTTATCACAGTTTCAACATTTCACACAGCATGAAAATGCAAGTCTTAATTATTTTTCCAATAGTTAAAAGCAGAACATTACATGTTTGAATGAAGGGTTTTTTTCTTGAGTAAAGTTTGTGTTTGAATATTTTAAAAGCTGTAATGCTCATATACTTTTCATGCATAGTGACTATTTTTAAGAATTTTTCTTGCAATAATAGAATGCTTTGTTACTCTGATCTGATAAAATCAAATTGTTTTAAATTATCAAACAACCTATCACCAATGGAATAAAATATCATGGGACATTTTATAATTGGTAAATTTTAATCTTAACAGTAATAAAATATTTTTATGGTTTCTGTTTAGCATGATAATGGTTATTTATTTTACTAAATTCAAATATATTTTTTAAGATTTTGAATAACTTAAATAACATCTTAAATATATTTGTTCATTTATGATAAAAAATTAAAAAATAAGTAAATTTTAATGAAACAAAATTCTATAAAATGTATAATACTTTATTGATATAAAGTGCAAAACATACAGGAAATATAAGTATCAGCTTAATATTTTGTCAGTATATATTCTAGCTGGTAAAGAAACTTTGTTTTGCAAATGTCAATTGTAATAAATAATAAGTATAATATTGCAATACATTGCTATTTTATACATTACTAATGGAAACAAGGTAATTTTACAATCAAATAAAATGCAATAAGGTTATCACTGAAACTCTAAATATTCAAATAAATATTTCTTAGAATTATAAATGTTTTAACAAAATTGTGAAACATTACAAATTTACAACCAATAATGCATCTTTTTTTTATATAATTCATTCAACTATAAACATTTTGTACTTTAATATATACTTCATCAAAATATACAAATACTTCAATTTCCTTATTCTGTTTCTTAAAAAAAATTCAATATTTAAGTCTATAAAAATTCTCATCGATAACTCAATCCTGGAAATCTCCCATTTCTTGTAACACTTCTTGAATGCGAATATGAGCTTTCAATCTTTGTTGCATTGGCATGTTCTTTAAATATGGCAATAAACTCATAAGAAAATTGAACTCTGGATCAAGCAAATTATTTGAAATGATAGAGTTTATCCTTAAATAATCTTGATAAGGCGAAGTTCCATCATCTGCAAACGTTTTTTGAGCCTTGCATTGTGGAGACCTTAGATTAATATCTTGAACAGGACTGCGCTTGATGCAAGCCTTTAATTTAAATTATGAATTGTAAGTAATATGTTTAACATTATTTACATATAATTTTATTAACAAATCGTTTAGAAATATACCTGTAAAAATAATGCATACATACATGGAATTTTTAGATAAAAAAAGTAGTGAGATAATATTAACGTTAAAACATTACATAAAATTTGAAAAAAAAATCCAACTTTATTAAAATACTTAACCCCTTAAGCGGTTTGCAGGTGCAGCATATGGGCATCGATATTTTCTCCTTTCCTTTTCTGGTTTGCCCATATTTTTCATTATTGTAAAGAGACTATTTAGCATTAATATTTTTCAACAGATGACGGGGCTTGTCCATGTAACTGCAATGCTTCTCTTCCGGGTTTTTCTTTGTAGCGAGAAAGCGGGAATTTTTATGTGAAATTTTTGTTCTACTGTATTCAACACTTGTGAGTTTAAAATCTTGTCTTCTCTTATGGAAGTTATGGATGTAATAAACAATGAAAATACTTTCTTGTTAGATGAAGCACTACATTATGATACAGATATTTCTTCCAATTATTTGGATTAGTCCTCAGATGACACGTGTAGTGAGCCCAACTCTGATGAAGATTTGAGTTCTGCAAGAATTTTTACCGAGGTTGATGCGAAAAATCCACCTGTTGCATATCCTGCCCGGATTGCGACGTAGGACTTTGCATTACACCACACCTTAATTCTTATTCTATTAAGTATGGTACTCAATTATATGCAATAAGAAATATGCCTTTTTTAGAAGCATTTCTTGTAAAAAATTGACCGCTTAAAGGGTTAGAGCATTTAAAGTAAAATAATGTGAAAAATAAAAATTAAAATAATTGAAATTAAATGAAAATGAGAATTATATTACACACAAAATTTTAAAAAGAAACAAACACATAAAGTTTGAAAAAGAAGCATAAGTGAACTTGTAAGAAGTGAATAAACTTATAAATCGAAAGTGTTTTTTTGTTTAATTTCATAGTGAATGAAAAATATTTTAATAAAATTTTAAATAAATACACATACAATAAATGTGAATTGCTGTGTATCATTTAAAAACCATTAAAAATATAAAGAGATATCAATATAAATATATATATATATATACTCCATTCTCAAAATTTGAAAAAATTTTCTGCTAAAATCCATGAAATTAAAATTTAAATTGTGTATTAGTTATTTAAAATTAAAGCTAAAAATAAGTATTTCATATTGGATTAATATTAAAAATCATTGTAATGAATAACTAAGCAATATTATGTGTGATATATAAATGATTAAACATTAACTTCATAAATAAATAATAATTATTAAGAAAATAAAAGGAAAACCTTTATATACTGTGTCATAGCTTTATTCAAAGGATCACTCCAGATATATGAAACAACTTAAGTATCACACAAGAACAGTATCACAAAGCAATACAAGGAACAAACATTTAAAAATAACTAGAAAAAATTAATTTGGGAACAAAAATAAAAAAAATTTAAAATTTGAAACGACAAGGAAAGGAACAAAGAGATGCAATCTTTACTGGGAATTCATGAAAGTTCTGCAATACCATGTGATTTGCTTATCTCACCTTGTATCTGAAAACCTTTATCTAATTCTGGCCATACCTTTTATTTTCTAATACTGGAAAGTCATCAAAAATATTTAAATTTAGAAAAATAATCATTTACATAAATTAAACAAGTTGCAAATGCTGTATATAGTGGTTTCATATGTTCTAAGGGCATGTAAATATTTTTCTCTTCACCTAAAGAAAATGATAATGTTTCACAATTCCAAATTAGGATGATAATAAATTGCTAATCTCTATACAGACACATAAATTCACTAATTTCAATATTGTTAAATTTACTTCAGAAATCCCAACATATGGAAAGGAAGAGATTTCTGAAGAAGCCACATAAAAGTTTGAATAGCTTTTCTACTTTATGTGTACACATATTGTCATTTATTTTTTTTCACCTAATGAAACTTAAACAAAATTATAAAAGAATATTATTTATGATTAAATGGAGTAATTTATTGGAAAAGAATTGGTAGAACATAATTGTTAAAATTTACCTATGTTTTGATAAGGAGTAAGTTAACCTTTTCATCCCTGCATTAAAACTGTTGTAGCATGAAAGTGAGTGTCTCAGAAGACAGATGTGGTACAGCAGTTGTACAATGGATTTTTTCCCCTTTCAAGCGCTTGACTTTTTCCCAATCAAATTTCTTTGGGCAGTTGAGAATGATTTAATTTTTTTTTGTGTTTCTTTTATGTGTGAAAGCCGTAAAAATAAGGAACATGTCTGAACAAAGAGTTTTGGCAAAAAACGGTTTTATTACCTCCTCTTTTTAAAAAGGAAGCATATTCATCCTCACTTTAGCAAATTTTTTCATTGTAATCAGTTACTTTTTGCTGCTAGAAATAAAATTAAAAATAAAAATACTTCCAATCATAAATTTAGATGTGATAAATATTTAAGAAAGTTGCCTTATAGTTGTGTCAGTCTTTCTTCTACAAAGTTTTAATTTTTGTGAAAATAAAAATAATCACAATTTTTGTTTTTATAAGTAATTTAATAAGCATAGTTTATAAGAATTTATAAGATATACATTTATATTATATATCGTATAAATCACATAAACTATGCTTAATATATTATAAGAACTTATTCCCTATATAAAGCAAGTGTTTTCTTGCTAATGTTCTGATAAGTATTTTATAAAAATAATTTCTGAGACTAATATTGTGGAATGCACTATTTGAATGAACATTTTTCAAGTTCTCAATTATTGAGAAATAAACAGAATATTACTATTTATTGTATGGCAAACAAAATTTTAGAAAACAATCAACCTGAATGCTGCATATAAAGTAGAAACTCAAGATTCGTCTGGCTACATTCATCGTGCAAAACGTTTCATATTTATTTACACAAACACGCAGAAAGTCTATTTTTAAGCTTTTTCCTTAAAAGTGAATGATGAAAAAGCATATACTTTAATCAATTCAATACAGAAATTTGTCATAAATAAAAATACTTAAATCAAAAGAAAACAAATTATTACTGTATTTAACACAGATTTTTTTATCTTTTTCAAATGCAATTTCAGCAATTTTCCTGTACTTAGTTATAAAAAGAAATATTTGTACAGAATATCTCTATTTACATTTTTAATACCAGGCATACAGTTTTTAGGAATGTTTTTGAAATATTCAGTTTGTTTATTGCTTATCATTTTTATTATTACTAATTGCAAATTCATTACTTTAAAGAAATCTGTAATTATTTAAAAAAAATTATTTTAGAAAATTCTATGTAATAAATTAATATACTCCATATCACTTAGTTTTTGAAACAAACTAAATTTGTTTCACAAATGCATGCATATAATTTTAAAATTCTTATAACATTTATTAATTTGGTATGTAAAATAATGAATGGAAAAAAATTTATTGCTTGTCGATAAATATAGTATTTATGGTAAACACATTTACATTTTCATGAAAATTACGGCAGACCTTAGGTAATGTATCATCCTCAAAAAATAAAGATTCATCATGGTGAAAACTTCAGCACTTAAATGGGGTGAAAATGACCCTCTCCTTTCGGTCAAGAGGGTAGGAAATGTTATCTTCTCATGCCGCCATATGAGCAGTTTTTTTAAATGGTGACACAGGGCTCAAAAGGTTAGACAGCAATTTAATTAAAATTAATATATTGAAAGAAATTTGCAAGCCAGCTAATTTATAATCACAAAACAGGATTCTTTAATAGAATTTTATGCACATTTTTTTGACATCATGAGAAAATAAGATTTTACAAAGATATGATTTGAAGATCTTGATTTTGTTATTTTCGAAAGAACTTAATCATTGCATACAGTTAGAAAATAATTGATAAGTTATTAGAGAAAATCTCTCAAATAATAACTAACTCAATATGCTCCATAAACATTTATGTAGTTGCTTTTCTATTCATATATAAATCTAACAAAAATACCTTTAATTTTTTTACACACATATTTAGAAAATGCTTTAATTCAAAACATTTCCAAAATAGGTTTTTGCTCAGCTGGTTTGTTGAATAAAATTAGAATATAGTAGAAATTGTTTGTATTACCTCATTACTATCTTTTAATTAATTCAAAATTGAAATATCAATCAAGCTAAGTATTATTAAAATATGTCTAATTTTGCATAGTTGACTTTATTCTCAAAGAACACTCTTTAAAAAGAAAAATTTAGACATCTTCAGAAAAAGAAACAGTAGAATCACTACTTAAAAAAATAATCCAAAAAGAACTTTTTTATTTTCACATAAATGCAAAATTTTTAAAATTTTAAAATGTTGAGAAATATACATGTTTTTAATATTTTTGTCTGAAAATCAAACACAGTTAACAATCTAATTTAAATGATTTTTATATTAAAACAATTAGAGTGATTACAAAAATATTCATTGTATTTTTTAAATAAAATTCTTTTTCATATTGCAATAAAGTTTTCAATGTCTGATTTAAATTTATAGATAGAAACAAACTTTACAGTGATCACAATGAATCTAAGTTATCATAAAGAGTAACAATTAGGAAACAAATATATAAGACTAACAAAATTTAGAAAGTTCAAAAAGACTCAACTCCAAATTAAACATAATTATGCAATAAAATGTTTGTGATGTTAATATACAATACTCACAATTTATTGTAAAAAGTATTGTACTTTTCTTAGTTTATTTTTTACTAACAAATATTTTTAAATGAAAGATTGGAAAATATCAAACTTTATATATACTTTTATGCAACAAAATAAATACAAATATTAGATTATATAAAAATAATATAATTTCTTTTAATAATAAAAATTTGATTTAGGTATACTGATTTAAGTTAGTATAATTTGCAAGTAAAATTATTTTTCATGAAATTGCCAAGCAATAAAACTAGTTTTAACCTGCAAGTTAATTTGCTACTCAATGATAGGATTTTTTTGCATGGGAAAGCTAATTGCATACATATGATTAACTTGTTAATCAGTAGCAAACCAACAAAAATTTGTTTTAATACAGATTTTTAACCACTATAAATAACTACATCTAGGATGGAAATGAAATGCATGAACTGTGGAATGAAAGAGTAAAATGAGGCCCAAACTAAATAGTTTGGCTACCAGTCTAACAAAACCAGTTTTTATACATACATGCTTAGAAAGTGCATATTAGCTTTAAAAAGATATTTTTCTAAATCTTTGGAAGAAGTTTTTAAAAATGAAAACAAAACATTCTAATAGTAATTTTAACACTATTATAAGATCAAAACAGTTACTAATTTTGAAAGTATAAGCATTTTTAATGGGATAAAAAATAAACCTGAAGGCCAGAGTCATCAGAGCATTCTCCAGAATCAGTAGCACTTTCTATCTTCTCATTATTTGAAATCTTCACTAAATGAACAGATCTCAGTGTAGAAGGATTTACATTCCTTTCTAAAATAATATGAAATTAACATTTCTCAAATAGTAAATTGATTAAAGAAGATAAATATACATAGTCCAAATATTTATGACATTTACTGAACTTGTTAGTAAGCATACATAACCAATATAAACTGATTAATAAGTAAATTTTATTAAAAATGTTTACATGCTGATATAAAATTAATCACTTTACATGAAAGCAATAATAGAAATATGCATAGAAGACAATGATTAGAAACATAAATAGAATGTATAAGTAATCATAAAAAAAATTTTCTATCAGAACAACATAAAATTAATGCAAAATATTTATAACAAACTAATTCACCTGATGAATTTAATTTATCCAAAGAGGAACAAATTGTAAAATCTTTTGTTTCAGATTTTACAATGGGATGTTGAGACATATGAGAAAATGAAGTCTTTGGTGACTGGTTTGTGCTTTTAATAGAGTTAAGTATTTGCTGAACAGTATTAAAGTACTTCCATTTGGTCTGGGGTAACCGCTTTTGTACACTAAAATATAAAATATTGTTAAGATATATATATATATATACACACACACACAGAAACACATGTATACTAATAATACATACTTATAAAGAGATATAGATATATACTTTACTACAAAAAATTATTCATTTTGAGCTACAAAAAATTTTAAAATGGTTATTAATTAAAAACAACTTTTAAAATAAACAAAACAACAGAAATGAAATTTGAAATTTTTACTTAGATATATTATCTTTAGTGACAGATTATACTGTAGCATCTTATTTATGTCCAAATTTATTTCAGATTACTCATGTCCACTATTGATGATAAATTGTTAGAAAGTACTTTATAGGAGCTATTTAATAAAATAAATTTTAGATAATTTTATATACTAACTACCATATACTTAAAAGTATAAAATTACATTACTTATACACTTTTTAATTTATATACATAGATTTATATAAGTACATTATTTATCCATTTGTCAAAGTATTAATGTGTGTGGGAATGTAATTTTACACTTTTATGAGTATAGAAAGAAATTAACTTAAATAATTTCTCAAGTAACTGGGAACATAGGAAACTAGATGTTCTGCTACCAAATTATATTCAATATGAAATAACAGTCTGGTAAATATTAGTATATTACATTCTTATAAATTGCAAGTGGCCAAAAAAAAAACTGTTTCAATATGTTTTATTACAGTTTTAAAGCCATTTTTATTTGTTTTTTTTTAAGAAGAATAAAAACATGAAATATTTCTGATGCCAAACATCATGGACATTCCATAAAATATACCAATATTTTTTTCTAAAATATCAAGTATTTATATCTGTAATGATCTGATTTAATCAATTCATAAGTGTGTGAAAACCCCCCTGACATTTTAAACAACTATTTATCATTAACTTATCTGATGATTATTTTATTGTGATTCAAATTAATATTAAAACATCTGTATGATGTAGGCCTCACAGACCATAGGGGACACATTAAGGCCCTCACTACTAAGTGTCTATGCTGCTGGATTACAGAACCATGCTATCAGTTCTCGCAAAAAGAATCCCGATGGCACACAGTTTTCCCAGGTGGTCACCCTCACAAGTATCGACCACACATGATAATGCTTGACTTTGGTGATCAAAAGAGAATCAAAGTCATCATCATGGTATGGCCATTGGCATATTAAAAAAACTCTATTAATCTAAGTTTTTTTTTTTTTTTTTTTTTAGAAATCTGTAGTACAAGAAATACACGTATAAGTACGATTTCCCCCTCTAAGAGATTTCTCGCCAAATCTAGCACCCCTTGTTTTGATTGTAGTGTTGCCAGTGGGAGTTTTTGTCTTTATTACAGTATTGACAAATTCAGTTTTTGCTATTTTTCAGATTTTTAGTTGCCAGCTTTTGTTTTCCTCATGTTTTATATAATTTTTACATCATATTTACGCTTCTTTTCAGTGGCAACAGCATTTTTAGTTAAACTTCACATTTTTAGTTTCACTTCAAGTTGAGTTTTACTATTAAGCACAATTTAAATTTTTTCCTTTTTAAATTTGCATGTTGCTGTCTTTATTGTTCTTTTTTTATTATTATTATTGGATATAAAGTGCGACAATTTAAATCCTGTTTTATCATATTTATTTTTTATTTCATTTTGGATATAGTGCAGTATATAAACATTGTCTTTTATATTCACATTTTTTATTTCACTGTGGATATAGTGCTGGAATTTCAGTACTGTCTTTTATATCCGTTTTGCTTTTCACTGTGGATATAGCACCGGAATTTCAATCTTGTCTTATATATAAATTTTGAATATCACTATGGATATTGTGCCAGAAATTAAACTCTGACTTTTATATTCATTCTGAATATTGCTGCAGGCATAGAATTCCTAGAGATGTGTTAAGTATTTAAATTTCCAATAATATATGAAATTATAGAATCATTCTATTTTTTTAATTATTCTAGATTTGTCAACTTTTATGTAGTAAAAAGTTGAAATGATCACCAGCAGAGTGGGATACCCCACTAGTTCTAAAATAGTATGCATTACAAAAGAATTAAATTGCACCACCTAGAATATTAAGAACCCACTAGAATAATAGAAAATTACTAGAATATACGCCAAATAATCTAAATCAGATAACTGTACTAAAATGGATTTGTTGATATAATGAATTTTGATCTGTATAAAAACAATTGCAATTATATGATAGCCTTTAATTCTTATAAGCATAATAATTTAACATAAGTTTTAATTTTTTTAAAAAACTATGAAGCAAAAAATTAAAATCCTATTTTATTAAATTTAAGTTTGGATATATATATATATGATAGAGAGAGAGAGAGATTATGATTAAATTTATAATCTTATTTTCAACCATTTAATATTTTTGAAATTGAGCTATTTTTTGCCATTTCATGCAACAACATGCTTAATTTACTTTTTTCAAGAGACAATTGACTATGAGATCAAAGATATTTTTATATGAAATGAAAACTATGTCAAAAATTTTAGTTTTAAATGAAAGTTATATTTGCCTTTCCAATGCAAATAAAAAAGTCATTAGTGTATATTATTTTTTCTTGTTCCTTGTGCTGCCATTTCAAATATTTTGAATTTGTGATGCAAATGTTCATGTAATAAAATGTAAACAACTTAATGCCAACTCATTCAGATTATGAGAAATTAAACAATTTTCTATACAATAGGAATGATAAAATAAGAAAATAACAATATATACTTATTAAATTTTACTAGATAATACTCTACTTATTAAATTTTAAAACCTATTATCTTCTACTTCAAGAATATACATGTTATGCAAAACTTCATCAAGGATCAAAATTTTAAAACCTATTATCTTCTACTTCAGGAATATACATGTTATACAAAACTTTATGATATCTAAATAATAGAAAATTGCTCCATTTACTTTTATAGTACATTAAATGTTTGGATTGAAAATTTATATTTAATGTGAAAATAAAATGCACTTCAAGAGAAATTTATTGGCTTAGTTAAAATATACTAATTTATAAATGTTAAACAAACTATACCTATAGCATATATGAAGAGCTCAAGACATACATCTTAAATTCAGATGAAATTTATAATGCACAATTTCAAATTTACATGAAAAATAAATATATAGGAAAAAAATTCAGTGTATAAATAAAAATTAGAAAAAATCAAAAGTTAACGTGACAATCATATGAAAAATCATAAAATAATTAAAATAAAGTATAAAACAGAAAAATTAGTTAAATAAACCAAGCTTAGCAAATTTTTATATGTATTTTTGAAAATATATTATTACCGAATCATCATTAACACCATAAAATTAATTACTACAAATGAATTAACATACAGTGTTACTTAAACAATAATCTTGTACTTATTAAATTTCAATAATATATCTGAATAAGACCATTAAAATGAATTAATTTTTACACTTAGGTATTTGTAATCAAATTAAGTCTCTTACTTGTAAATAGATGCCATGTTTTTCATTTTATATTGAACTTCTAAATATGATCTAGAAAATCCATAAAAACTCATCTGGAGAGACATTTGCTTATACAATCGCTTATGTCTTTTACTATTTCTAAATTCATTATAATAATCTTGCCATATCTTTAATAATACTTCAGTTTCTTCATCTGTCCAATTGCCTTTTCGTACTCTCTTTTCATTTCTATCAAATTCACTTATTTCCATTGTAACTACAATGTTAATCAATGCTAAAAAAATAGTTTAAGGTGAAAAGAATTTCAATTCGAAAATTTTTAACTCTTTTGTAGTTAAAATTTAACCGAGTATTGGAAGTTTATACCTATATCTTTATTTAATATTAACAATATAATATTTTCGATGTTTGTTTAGCATAAATATACTATTAATGTGAGTCAAAATGTGAGTTTTTTATTATTGGAGATAACAATTCGTAAATAACAATAATTCAATTTTGTTTATCAACATTTATGCTCGAGTGATGATAGGTAATACTTTTATTCTTTATAAAATAAATTTTGAGATAACGCTTTATGTCACTATTGATAAACTATAAATGTTTCTTTAACATAAAATATTTTTTTAACATTAAGATCAGCTGGGAAAAAACCGACTCAGAAACACAATCTTCAACTTTCACAAAAATGAATTTTTATCAACAAAGATTGTTAACAAAACCATTAAATTAGTCTTTAATAAATAGAAAACATAATTTTAAAATATTGTAAATATTTTCATGTACATATAAAGCACAGATTTTTAGCAACGGAAAATAAAAAAAAAACAGAACTTTTCCACAATAAAATATCATTATAATAGAGAAATAGATATTGAGCTATACTTATGTCAACTTTAAAATACTTCTCTCTTTTCGACAAAAGAGAAATTATCATACATATTTACATTTATAATTAGTTCAAGACACTTTATATACCTATAAACAAGGTCATAGCAAAAATTATTAATATCATTGTTTCAAAATATTTTTTATTGCTTTAAATTTTTAAATAAATCTTTCATGAACTTTGATAAAACTAAGTATTACCCTCATATTGACAATTAACCTTGATCATAGGTTAACCGAGAGTTCAATAAATCCAGGTAGCTAACTGAACATAGGAATCAGAAAATGGTATTCACCGATAACCTGATTAAAAAGGTTACTGGACCAATAGTAATTCAACCGCAGAGTCAAACCAGATCGCTCATTGGTAAAATTAGTCATGTGATTTAATACTTAGGCAACTTTCATGTAGAATAGTACCAAATAAATTACTTTCCTAATTAGAAACCATCTTGACTAAATCGTCTGCATTTAAAAAATTTTTCTTTTTAAATATTTATTTACCCGGTCAACGGTGAAACGGCACTCACCATGAACTTCAGGATGAGCAACCGAGCCGAAAATCTGGCTCTACGTTGAAGAACCGTATAAAGCAAGGTTAAACTTGACTGCGCGTGTCCAATTTATATATGAGATAAGTGATCATATGCATTTCTTTTCACTGTGTACTATTTAATGTTTACCATTTGCAAAACAAATTTTAAATGTGTCGTAATTTAACGATACTGATTTTATACACTAATTTATATTATAATCTACAACGTTTATGATTATTTTTATGTTTAAATTTTTATGTTTATTTTTGCTTTTAAATATAAAAGCAATAAAATATTCTCTCAGAAATCTTTGCTAATTTAAATTATTTTTTATTTAAAATGATTTTTCAGGTGACTGGAATTCTAAAAAAAAGTCAAAATTATTATTGTCAAATTGCCTTTTGAATGATAAAATATCATACTAAATGGCTTAAATTGTGCAGCTGTCTGTTATTGTTATGTTTAGCTATTAAATTATGGCTGTTATTTGGTAAATTAAAATCTGAACTAACTATGCAATATTAGTTCATACCGCATAGTTAGTGGTATCAACCAGTACATAACTACGAGATTGGCTCTTTCATAGAAGGAATGAAAACATTAGGTGTCGAAAACATTTTAATTAATCTTCATAATACTATACAACTTTATTAGAAAACCCATGCAATGTTTTACAGTAAACTGCCTTGAAATATTAAAAATACATCACTTTTTTATTTAAATTAAAGTAATGGCCCGGGATCAGAAATTATTTTCTTTATGTTATCAAAATTGTGTACACTAAACCAATATAAGTAATAAAATTATTATCAAATAATTGGCTCTCTTATAAGCCAGGCAACTTTTTTGAGTACTTAATATAATGTTTCCTTTGTAAACGAAACTAAATGCTAAAGAAACTACTTTGGTAATTTTTCTGTTGTTTAAAATAAGTTTTTGATAACGTATAAAAATATTACTTCATTTACTTTTAATAGAAAAAGTATTACTTTTAGAAATTACAAATAGCCTTAAAAGTATTACATGTTTGAACAAAACGTTAATTTGTGGATGATATGATGAAATATTTTTATGGAAAACAAGATATTTTTGTAAAGCTCGAAAAAGTTACATATTAACTTGGTGGTTTTAGTCAGATGTAATGATATTTTGAATTGAAAAGCGTGAAAACTAGGAGTAAATTAACACTGCAATCTATCGTGCATAACAATTCTTGATAGAAGATATCAATATGATTTGTAAACACAAATAAATATAGAATCTACCAAATCCATGTAAATGCTTAAATCTATGTGAGAATACTTTGAATAATTCCAGAGTCTGTGCATTTTTGTGTATTTTAAACTGACGTGATAAAGATGTTCTTGTTCATAGTTGGCAATCCTTATTCACATAGATTCATATGAAACATTTTGTTAGTAATCACCTTTTGGATTGTATGATAAGATGAGATTTGTTGGGAATGGATGAAAATATTTTCTACCAAAATTCGAAAAGTTTGTATAGGTAAATATAATTAACAGAAATATCACAGTAGGTTTTCTTATCGTTGTCTGGCATAGAGGTTTGTAAAACTATAAAGTTTACAGAAATTTTTAATTTCTCAAAATTATTATCTTCTTTAAAGTTGGTCATCGTTTGTAAGTCTATGGAAAGTGGTATATAAATGGTGTCAATACGAGAGACTGCGACAACAATGATATTTTTACAAATTTAAATAAACTAGATATCAGTTTGCTAATGAATGTTTTTGCTCAGCTTGTGACGACGGGAAAGAAATCCTTCTTACTTTTTTTAAAAGTGAATGTTATTTAAAGGTGATTTTTAACAAGAGATATTGATCACATTTCCCATGATAATAATTCACCTCTGTGTAGATGGATAGCAACTATTTGTCATAGGCACTGCATCTGCTTTGTGCTGATATCAAGTTTGGGTAAAGAAACTCAAGAGTTGCTTTCCACTATTCACTATCTGGTACAAAATAGCTTCAACAGAGGTGAAGCAGGTATCAGTTGTAAGAAATATTTTATGTTTCCCTGATAGGGGAATGAAATTTGCTGCATGATTAAATGCTCTTGTAAATATATGAAGGCTTCCCCTGTTTCTTTCTAGGTTTTCTAGGTTATTTGTTTTCTGCAGTTCTTCTTACTCCTATTGAGTAATTCCGTTTAAGAATGCTGCCACTTCATGCACTTTGGTAATAGTGATAAAAGTCCACCATATTAAAAAATTCTCAAAATTATCTATATGATGAAAAATATTGATTACCCCAATTTTCATTGAAAGAAATTATAGTTCTTCAACTAACATTTTAAACCCCAAGAATGCAATTTTAATTCAATCAATTTTACACTTTGCTGCATAAGCGCAAATAATTTACTCTCTCGAATGCTCCATGCAAATATTGCCTACATAAATATTCGTTTGGTGAGGCTGTAATAATGTCATCTAAATAGATAAAAGTAAGTGACCTCAAAAATATTTGCCCATTGAAATGTTTTTCCAGAAATCATGAAAATGATCTATAATACAATTATTAATTTTCTGTGTGTGTAACTCATATATATATATATATATATATATATATATATATATATATATATATATATACTCTTTTTTATAATACTAAGATGTACTATACATGAAATATGAAATATTTTTAATATTTTCAGTAAGTAACTTCCTCGAGATATTTTTTGATTGATTTTATATAGTTGTAAAATGCCTTGAATTTCTCTAAAACAAAAATCATGCTTATATTTAATGAACTTTAGTGATTATTATACGTACGTCAACGTCACTACATCATAAACTTGTTTATAGGGTGAATTACTTTTGTTTACGATGTCAGAAAAAAGGACAAAAAACACACAGAGGAAAGAACATCCTTGTCCGAATCCTGAACTAATAACTTAGAAGCTAGAAATGCTAACCACATAGCCATCGAACGGCATTACTAATAATAGCAGGCTAGGAAGATATGATATCTGAAAGGGCACAAAGAATCATTATTCACATGAAACAAACCTGCATTTAAGAAATGGGGTAGTCTGCAAGATAATCATTATATCAAAAAAACAGTTTTCTATAAAGACTATTTAAGAATGAAAGGTCAACATAAAAACTATTGCCTTGAGTATCATTGAATATATTGAAAATATTTTGCAGTTTCAAAGAGTGACGAATGTATTTCAATGAAATATCTAGATTTTTCACTCCAATTTTTGTTTCCATTAATAACATACCTATCACATAATTGATGCATATATTTATGTTAAAAATTTTGGATTAATATTTATTTTATATGTTTCAATTATATCCTAACTTTAATGGTTTAACATAAGTAAAAATTTATTTTTTTTTTGCAAAAGTTTAAAAAATACAATTTTGTTTTCTGCAAAACCAGCACATTCAACAATTGTAAGATATAACTATACTAGCTGTTTTCTATTGTATTAATTTATTAATTATATAAATTGATTTTCAATTATTCAATCTTACAAACAAAACAGCATCAGCTTACTGTGAAATAGTTTACATTTTTAATGAAGCAAAATTTCAAGTCAATTTTACAAATTATCTTTTGGATATTTCAAAAAAATTCTGTTTAAAGAACAACAAACAAATTCAGTTGAATGCTTATGAACTTGTTTAAAATATAAATAAATTAATGATCCTATTAAATTTTAATAATTTTCAACAGTTCTGCTCACCTTATTTAATTGATGTTCTTTTAATTCTTTTTAAGATAACAGATGTACTGATTAGGATTTTCTAACACATTCGAAATTATTTATTTTGCCCGTAATGTAGTAAGCAATAAAAATTGTAAATATTTGTAACAATTCTAAAGAGTTTCTAGTTTTAAATTAAAATGATTAAAATAAGAATATTATTAAAAAAGATTAAAAATAATTTTTTGTAAAGAATTCGTCTATTACATTGAACTTACAATTACCAAAACTTGAGATAAACACAGTGTCTGCATAAAAGTAGCCTTAGAAACTAGTTTTCCTTTAGAGTATAAAATGAAAGAAATATTTTTCATTATTTAATTGCTAAAACTGAAATTTAAGAATGAAATTTATATTTTTACATCATAATAATATTTGTCTGGCCACAAATATATTGCAGGATCTTTCCCACTCTTTTTTTCCTTACTTTCCTTGAGCGAGTTACGCTGTTTGCATCACCTAAATGGACCAGGAAAATTTCTTAAAGAATGACAGTAAACACTATAAATGGTGAAAAAGTAAACTGGTAACAAAAGGAAATATTTTATAGATTCCAAGGTTTTTGTTTTTACAAGTTTAAGACAAAACGTGTCTTGCATTGTCAGTTTAATTTTTGTAGTAGCATCAAATTGCTGAAACCAATTGTTTTCTCGATGATAATTTTCAAAGCTCTATATTTTAATTGGATTTTCTTAGTTACCTTGGGGTTATTTTCAATTGTTCTTCCAGAAATCTTACTTCAGTAATATCTTCAATATCATGGAGAGATATTTTGACACCTTTTACATTAAATTCATTTTCTGATGCCTTAAAATCTAAATTCTGTGAATTCTTCCTTTTTCATTCTTTTCATTCCTTTAAATTTAATGTCGTTTCTTGCTATTAGTCATTTTGTGTCTGTAATTATTAATCTATTTTTTTTACAGTGGAAGAACCCAAATTTACTATGCATTTCAATTTCTTTTTTAGCTCTTTTCTTTAAAAAGATAAAATTAGCAAAATATGAGAATTATGTTTTCATTTTCAATTTAATTAAAATTAGTGGGTCACTCTTTTTCTGCCATTTTATTTATTTCTTTATTTTTAAACTGAATTTAAAAATTCTTGATTCTATTTTTAACCCATTCGTTGATTTCTCATATTCAAACTAACCAGGAATATAATTTTTATCATTCTGTACGCTTATTCACTGAGAAAAAAATATATAAGCATGAGTGCATATTATTTGAATATTCCAATAACTCAAAATGTTACGGAATTTAGTATATTTTAATTTATATAAGGTGTGAAATCTTTGAATATAGTCATCCAAAATTCTATTTTTAATTGTTACTAAACCTTAAAATTTATGATAAAATTAATTCACATAGCAGCGGTCCTTTTTTTCCCCTAATGATGAGCAATTGCTTACTCAGTAAAGATGCTCTAATATTTAGAAAAACTGTGTAAAGAAAAATTGGATTTATGGTGACATCAAATTCAGTGGCACTTTAAAAGCATGTCTTACTATATTATTTTCCTTAATTTTTCTGAACAGAAAAATTACATAACAAAACAATATCTCAATTTCTTCACACCTTTTTGTAGCAAATAAATGTCCTTAAAATTAAATTCCTAAAAAATACCATAAACTAAACGCTGGAAAGATGAATTATTTCGTAAAAATGTCAAAAGCCTCACAGACCTAGTTCAAAATCAGTGTCATTTCCAATAGAAGTTTTTCTCTGATCAGAAATAAAAATGCACGTTTACACTTCACCATTAACACAGTTACCCACAAAAATCTATTCAATCTATTTTTTGATTAACAGCCTTTTATTAGTGAACTATCACTGAGTATGAAAATAAAGGCGTTAAAATTAGAATTAATTTTACATTATCGATTTTTTACAGTTGTACTAGATGCCTTGTACTTAATGTATCCAGTATTCCAGGTTTCTATTGTTATCGATTAAATTAAATTTATAAAGTTCATAAAATAAATATAAATGAAAAGAAAAATAAATTTCTAAGACATATCTCGATAAACAATTTTAAAAATGGCGAAATAAAAGCCTTTAAATATAATCTCTTTTACTATAATTTAACTAATTTCTCAAACTGAATTTTATTTCATATTCCCAATATT
This sequence comes from Latrodectus elegans, assembly GCA_030067965.1. Taxonomy (NCBI): domain Eukaryota; kingdom Metazoa; phylum Arthropoda; class Arachnida; order Araneae; family Theridiidae; genus Latrodectus; species Latrodectus elegans. The sequence continues at coordinate 47,396,230 of CM057819.1, forward strand.
TATGTAACTACGTTTTATGAATTCAAATTAGGCTCATTATTTCTTACTTTTAACATCCTGAATGACAATATTTCGCAAGTATAATAAACTAATGCAAAGAATTTGTTCTTCTCAATTAGCGCTATTGCCTTCGGATCAACAGTTCGTGGGTTCGAGTCCCACCTTGGGCATGGATGCTTATAGTGGTTCTGAATCTACTTTAAAACGTATGTCCCATTCTAATTAGCCCTCGTGTGCAAAAATTGACCGTTGAGCGACAAACAAACGAAGCCTTTTAAATTATTATGTAATGTATAAAATTAAGTAATTAATAAAGTTAAGTAATTTATAAAATTAGTTTTAATCTGAACTCAAAATTCTTTTTTTTTTTTTTTTTTTGAGATATTTTCAAAAGATACCAAGAAACACATTGACATATTTCATTTTAAAATTAAGTGATTTTCCTTTTCATTGCAGATATTTTTCTCCAGTTAGTGTAAATGTGGTCACATTTATAATTGACTTAAAATATTTAAGATTAAATTTTTCATACTGTATACTGCGTACATAAATTTATAAACTCTGTATTTTATATGAATTATAATAAACATCTTACGATAATGCTGGATTTATCAGCAATTTCGAATTTTTTTTCTGCGGTTTTTACCTAGAAATAAACATTTTCCCGGAGATTGTGGATGTATACATCCATACATTTTGTATAAAATATATAATAATAGTAGTCTGATGTGGCATGAGTCATTCATAATTCCAATATGTTTCTCAGAAATTTAATTGACATTTTTTATCTTTTTGCTAGTTAAAAATGTATTTTCTGAGAAGAAGGAATAAAAGATAACTTATACATAGAATAATTTTATGTGGAAATCATAAATTAAAAAAAATTATCCTGGCACAAGTGCCATATAATCCATGATTCCAAGTTCTGAATTGTTTGGCGATGAAGAAATGTTGTCAAGATGACGTAGCGTGACGAGCGCGATGACGTAAATAATAGGGCTTCCAAAATAGAATTTTCTGTGTAATTCTTATAGGTCTCTATATGTATGACGTAATAAAACTAGATTGCCAGATACATAAGAAAATCCGCTAAAAAGTCGCCAATCTCAATTTGGCATCCTGGATTATACGGCACCTGTGTCATTATCTCGTCACAAATCGCTGCATAATTCAGAGCAATGAAATTTCAGTAGTATATTTGGTTATTCAAATTAATTTCACAAAAATAATTCAGTATTTATTTAGTTGTATAATAGCATTAAAAATTATTTTAAACGGAAAATAACTTAAATTGACAAATATTTGTTATTAATTTCCTGTTTTTATTGTTAAAAGTTATTATAAATTTAAAAATGTCTTTGAGGTTGAAAATGTTTAAAAATGTCTTTAATCTTAGAGGTTGATGCCACAATTAAGTGTTTGTTGTGGTATCAACAAAGTTAAAGTGTGTCCTTGCATTTTGTTAATTATAAAACATGATGCTAATTTGATCAGAAATTGCAGTCTTTTAAATTGGAATGACAGTTTAGTAGAGATCAATGGTATTCTGGAGATATATACCACGTGTCCTTTATGTTTTCCTGTCACAAGTTCAGCTTCAATGAAGTTATTCGATAGCTGTTTTTAGGATTTTCCTTGCTCAATTACATAGTTTTGGTAAGTTGAGATTTCTAATTAGTGTGAGCGGAGATCAAATTTTTAGTAGAAGACGTTAATGGCATGTTTGGTACTTGTAAAGAATTTAAAAATTCTGTAGGGAAATTGACACTTTCTACAAAGCTCATGATCGCATTGATTTGCAAATTTTCCCTTCAACAAAAACATTTTTTTAAATGTTAAAAATGTCCAGAAAATTACTTCAAATTTATGATGCACAGTTAATAAAAAAATGAGTCACGTATTAAGCATAAAAATTTTCGATTAATTTAAGAGCCTTAAATATGGATTGTGATCTTTTGCATTTTTTAATAAATTATTAGGAAACATTGAATCTTAAGAAATTTTCTTTCAATGCATGTTTTTCAAAAATGTAGACTTTGCAATGTAAATCAAAAGTGCTTTTGAAATAATACAAAGCATTTTATGGTCATATTATGAAGAATATACTTAAAAGCATATAAATTATAATTTTATATTCTATAATGATGTAAAACTGTTTTTTTCCCAGAAACAGGAATGTTGATGCACTATATTTGAAGAATTATATACTTCTTAATGTTTATATAAGCATATAACTTTTTGATCAGTAAACTGAAGATTTTATATATTCTAAAATCGTAGTATTTGTATTTCCAATGATAAAATAGTATTTAATATTTTACTTTAAATGAATATTTGTATAAGTACGAATTGAAGTCACAAACAAAAAATATATATGATATGCATTTTGTGTCCATATATGTTAAAATTAGTTAAAGAAATATAAGTAATTTTTGATATATGCTGTTAAATTAATTAGTGTTAGTTTTCAATTTTTACTTTTTTATTTTTTAAAAAGTAATATTAAGTTCTTTAAGCTTTTTTGTTAGTTTCTAATGAAAACATATTTTTAAAATGGTGAAAACCTTAGTAACCGAAAACTTAAAAAAATAAATAAATAAATAAAAATTAAAATAATTGTGAAAGTTACTGTAATAATTATCCTCAAATTCAAAGATGTTCTCAATGATTGTTTTAAATAACTAATTAAGTAAATGCTTGCTTCCTTAATTAAGTGAGTGCTTGTTTACTTAATTGGATATAAGCAATGTTTGTTCTAAAAGATACTTTTCATTATAAGACACATTTGTCAACACATTTCTTTATTTATGACAAGCATAAAATGTTTTGATGACAAAACTAGTGATTTTATCTTTATCTAAAACAATTAAATTTGCTATTCCAATAATTTATGATAATATAGTATTTTGTATTTTATTTTAAAAGAAAGCACACTGTGATTCAAAAAATGTATAAACACTTTGAACCTTCATGGAAAATTTATACTCCGTTCTACAATGGTAATTTGTTGAAGATCGGAAAGATTGAAGTCCAATTTAAAACATAAATGTACTTTCTCAAGGAAATGTGACTACTGTTGAGCATGGCAACCTTCAACATAAATACTTTTCTGAATACATGACATCACTGATTCTGTATACCATACCAATATGTCAAGTGAGATGTCTTTACATACGGCATAACTTTATTTCAAAGTGTGCCTAGGTTACGTGTGGTTTACGTATGTATACCTCATTTTTACTGTAACCCGTATTAAGAAATTCAGCGACGTAAGATCTGGGGAATGAGGAAAAAACTGAATTGGCTACCTGCACTCCATCCACAGGCTTGGCAAATTGTGATGCAGGTATGTTCATGCAAAGAAATGATAATGCGGTGGTACATCTACTTGTTGGAAATAAAACCTGTCATTACCGTATAAAGTACGAATGTCACAGAATGTGGAATCAGCAAGCATTGTTGAATACTTTTCGACTACTATATTACCTTCACAGCGAAAAAGGCCAGCAAATTCCCTTGCAGACAAGCCCCACTTTATTTTATATATTATATTTATTATTTTACTTAAAATCAGAAATTGAATAGTGTACCATGAAAGACATGGTCTCGATAACGGTTGAAGGAGAGTATACATTTTTTTTACACAACTCTTGTACATTATATTTGTTTCATAAGTGAAATAAAACACTTAAAATAAGGTTTAAATTTTAGGGAAAAATATTTTAACTGGTTAGAATTAATTTCAGCATTTCATTGTTAACGTAATTTGTATGCAGATGAATCTAATTTTACTACTATTTTTCCTACTATGCTCAACAGACAAGCGTCTTTTTACAGAAAAAATGTATGCATAAAAATATGTCGAAACATTCCTATGCCTTATCTTCCTTTGTCACAGAAATGAAAATACAATAGGTGTAAAGACTTCAACTGTTGAATTGTAAAAAAATATTTCGTTAAATGTGAAAAATTTTTTTTTTTTTTTATCTTTTTTACCATCTTTAAGGAAATGGCCGTAAGATGATAAATAAAGGCCTGTTGAAAAGAAATGATAGCATGTTTAAATTATTGCATTAAATATAAATTGCAATTATTCTCTAACTGATTTTAATTCTTCTTTATGCTGCGCATGAACGATAAGCCCATTCAAACTTTTAGATTTAACATTGGATCCCGAAAACTTGAATGTTTCTAAGAGTTCGAAACATGTATGAATGTTAGTTTAACAATGTTGTAAATAATGGCCAGGGCACATGAACGCGCGCGCACACACTCACACACACATCAGAATATAATCCATATAATTTTGAAAATAAATTTAAGGAGTGTCTTATGAACATCGCATCAAAAACCATACATAATGAAATAAAAATGTCAAATTTAATAGAATTATTTTTATTACATTGTAGTATATTTAATCATAATGAACTAAATTACATTATACATAAATATTTTTTTATTTTATAAAATTCGAATATTAAAACTGAATTTGATAATTTTTAGGAGGGAAAGAAGTCAAATTCTTCTTCATTTCTTCAGTAACCTTTCTAAAGAATAGAAATGGATTCTCTGAAATGATATAAATTTCTATATTTGATTAAAAAAAAACATTTATATAAAAGCTTCAACAATTCTCAAAAACTTATAAATGTGTAGTTTTTATCATAAACATATCAAATGTTGTTAAAATAAGAATTACGAATTCGCAAATATTTTTTTATTTTAATTTTCATTAATAAATAAAGGGATAATTTTTCAAATAAAAAGATTTAAGTTTTTATATCAGAATATAATATAAAATTCTTTAAATTTAACAAAATTATGTCTATTAATCTAGCACTTTTTCTAAATTTTTCTTGTAACTAATGTAAATGATGATTATCGCGAATTTGTGAATCTACCATTTTTAAACCAGTAAGGTCTTAAATACAGGCATCACAAAATATCAATAATTCTTGTGATACAGCATTATAAGATGTTTGTGTTATATATATTTTCTCTTCCCCCCCCCCCCCCCCCACACACATTTCATATATGAATTCTTTTGAAGCCTTGAAGTCCAGAAAATTTAAGTAGCAATTTCCTTTTTTTGTACCGGAAGATGGTTATCATTAATTCAGCGAATTTATTAAATTTTTCGAAAAATATATCAATTCAAAAGCCTGAAAAAGCCTTGTCTGTTGCAATCATAAATTTATAGACCCTCTTCTTATTAGAAAAAAAAACACCCTCTCTTATTCTGAAAAAAAAAAGAAAGAAAATTTTGAAATATCTAAATATTTTAACAAAAATAACTTTAATATAATGTTTAAAAAAAGGAATGTAACAGATATAGCTTTTGACTGATATTAATACGGTCATATGCTAAATAAGAGTACTTAACAAAGAAATGAACATTGTATAGTAAATATTGTCATTCATCCAATAAAGAGGATTACATATAAATGTCTAATTAATTTTACGACGAAAATTGTCCATTTAATTTTCTACTTAATCGGTATTCTAAGACAGATTCTAAGACAAAAACTTCTGTATTAACTTAAAATTTTAGGATATCCTTCATTTATAAAATATACTAATTTTGTGTGAATGAAATAATTAATATAAATTCATCGCTTACTTATGAATAAAAATGTCCAATTAGTTTTCTATTTACTCATCACTCTGAGACAAATAGTAATGATTATCTACTTAAAGTTCAGCATTAACTTAAAATATTGGGATAGATTACGATATAATATTTTTTACTATTGAGTGAGCGAGTGAAATGTACTATATTTACATATTGTAAATTTTCCACTTACTTTAACAGGAATATCCTGCTGTGAATTTGCACTCTTGTTTTGCTACATAATCAGAATGACTCTGAATCCATTCCAAGAAAGAGGACACTCTTGTGAATCGAACAGGCGCGTCCTTCTTGCAATTCGAGCCTCCATATGAAACCACACCAATAACATAATCCTTTTGGAATTCATGAACAAATAAAGGCCCACCAGAATCACCCTAATTGCGAATATATATAAAGAGAAAGGCATGATCGGAAATATTATATAAAGTACAAGAACAAATATTAAAAACACAATTTGAGGAAAGAGTTTGTCGAAAAACTCAGAATCAAAAAGAGAAATGAAATTACAAAAAAAATAAATTACTGAATTTAAAATTTCACAATTTAAACTGTGAAATAGAAACTGCAATATTTGATAATGCATTAGAAAGCAAAATGAAATCATTAATATAACTTTTTATTTAACTAGCTTTAACGATTTCTTCATTGCTTATTGCATTTATAACTCGATTGTTTTTATTTATATATTAAGATTGCTTTAGAGTTTACAATAAAATATGAATTGTGTGAATTCCATTTGTAATATCATTTATACTGCTTTTCTATTTTTTAATGTATAATATGTTATTTTTTATGTGTGGTTTAACTTTTGAATTTTGTAATATATATAAAGTATCAAAAAATCATAATATTTGTAACATTTTGAAATTTCGTTTTGTTTGATTCAACTAAATTCCAAATTCAGTTTAAATTTTCCATTTATAGCTAAGTATTTAAACTTTCACTTGTTTACTAATTATTTAAATAAGTTTTCAATAAAGATATCAGTTACGTGAATTTTCTTCAATGTTATAATTATTATAAAATCTATGTGTTACATTCAGTCTCATGAGTGTAGATAAGTTGACAAAGAATTTCTTTTCACTATTTACTTTCACCACTTTTTCAGACAATTAAAAGCAAAAAAGACAGCTGTATGGATTAAGAAAATATATGTCATGAAATATAATTTTATCTAGAAATAAATAATTGAAAACTTATCTTGGCATTTTTATGTCATTTAAGAATTCAAATATTATCAATTATTGCATACTTTTACCGGGAATATCCCACAGAAAAATTTCACTTATTCATCAAGCATATTGATATTATACGTGAACATTTTTTTAAATTTTTAAGAAACATTTCTTTTTATTGCAATAAATAAAATTATTTAAGCATAATTTGCCTGTTATATTTTACATCAATTTCTAATGGAAAATAGCCTAGAAATAGATACCATTTAAAATAGAACAGTGTAAATTCATTTGGTCAGCAAACTCTATTCACATTTTTAAACTATACACATTTAATACACAAAACTCTATTGTATATTGCATCAAATTAATAAATATTATTAACGATCACTTTCGTGACGATATTTCGAAAGAGAAAAATGAAAAGAAAAAGCCCTTTACTGAACAAGGCGTTGGTCCTCCTTTCCCTCCTGCGCATATGGCATGTTCAGCTATTGGTATTCCCATCGCAGAAGCACATTCTTCACTTTTCCAAAGAGGAACATTGATTCCTTCCATCATTTGATCTGTTTTAACTTCTAGAGGAATTTAAAAAGAAATTGATTTATAGTTTTAAATTACATCTTTGATATTCCAAGCTTATATATAATCCGATTCATACTAATGTAATTAATTAAGCAATTTTTAAAACATTTGGTATCGTTGTTATTTATGTCGGGTTGTCTAACTAGGCAAAACAACCCTCATAATTTTATTTTATTTTTTTAAAGTTTTAGCAGGTTAAGATATGTCCAGGGGAAGGCCATATTGACGGTACACCAAGGACAGTCTTGAAATGTCCTTTGCCCCTGCTGAAAGGTGATTCCTCTCGTGTGCCCACTCAGATAGCAGGAAAAGGCAGTTATATAAGGCCTTGGTCTAAGATTGAAGGTCTTACCCGGTCTTTTGGCCAAGTATCATTTAATATTACATAAAGGAACATATGTCCTAATTAGGAAAATATCAAATATATATAAGTAATTAATAATAAGCGCAGAGAATAATCATTATTGTGAAGTTAAATTTATTTAAATTATATATATTATGTATATTTTAATTATTACATACTTATTTAAATTATATAGATTTTTTTTAAAAAAAGCAGCTTTTAGTTCCTAAAGTCACCTCTAGGGCATTTTGTGACGCTGCTGTAGCTTACAATAACAAGAATTAACATAAAACACGGGTATCAAGAAAAATGTAATTGTTGTATGCTGACATCGCCAATAATAGACAGTAGTAGACAGCTCCGACAAATAATCTCATCTGCAGTAAATGAGTTCCAGTGGCCATGCCTCTCACGTTACCGGAACGTGCGTTTATATTGTTGGAGTATAATATTTGTCTATTCTAAAAGACAACATAGCAAAGACAGTGCAGAATATTCCTTGTGATATGTTCCGCACGGCTGTGGAGAACGTTGTTGCACAGAATTCACGGTGTTATTTCTAAGAATGGTACTCACATTGAATGTGGTCTAATTCCTCACCGGGAAAGTTATTGTAGTAAATGAACACATTAATAGTTTAACTGTACGTTTGTATGTGTTAGTATTTTTCTTTTCTCATATTTCATACATTGTAAAACGGCACAAAATGCCCTAGCGGTGATTTTGGAACTAAAATGTTTTTCACTGAATGCTTTTTCCCGTGTTTTGATTAGTCTAAATACCAAGTTTAGTGCCATTTTGGCAATTAGATCGCTCTATAGGGTTCTCCAAACACTGTCACTTTAAAAAAGATCCCCCTGTATATAACTAAATTTTTTTTTTACAATATCTTTATTATTAGTCCTCCTTAAACGATGAAACCAGCAGGCCTACTTTGCTCAAACTGAGGAATATCTCTCAAGCCAACGAAGTCCGTTTCCGATAAATTTCATCGTACTATAACAGCGAGGATGAAGTCTCTGACTGCCCAAAGGAGATACTAAAAAGGAAACTGCCAATGTCTCTTTGTTTACTTTTACAAATGTTAACTATTTATACTAATTTCACCAAATCATTTCCCTAGTACTTGTATACATAAATTGATTTAAATTTTTTTTTTTTTACCATTTTCAGCAGAATTTGATATTTTGTAACATCAGATTATGGGACATCAGATATGTAATAGAAATTTTCTGAAATGACTCTTTGAAAAATCTCTCTATATGTGTGTGTGTGTGTAAGAATTGATTCACGTAGATACTTCATATATATATATATATATATATATATATATATATATATATATATATATATATATATATATATATATATATATATATATATATATATATATATATTTTAAATAATCACACATTTTCTCAAAGTCAAACTCATCAAATTTATATTAAATGAAACTTATTTGTTTTTAGTTGTTTAGTTCTTGTATTAGTTAGTAATTTAATTTTTCTTATTAGGAACAAAAAAATCACATGGTAGAAATTGAAGTCTAAATAGAACCAATATTAATTTTTAAGCCATTACAAGGTGGACTAACAACATATTGATCAAAGTTATGAAGAATTGTACAGACAGAATGATTTGAATGTTTATCATTTAATTGAATATATTAATTTTTTTTTCAATATTTTACTTTCTCAGTTCCATTTACGATAGTCCCTTCAATGTATTTAATATTATTCAATTTTTTTAAGATCAGTTTGTTTAAATTTTAAGTTTTTTCACAGGTAAATGTAAAATCTGGATAATGCTATGGAAATTAGTTTAATTTAATTACAAGTAGAGTCAGAGATATGAATTAAAAACTGAATAATATTTGATACTTCAAAAGCCAATGGCATTCAGTCCAATTGATACTTCAATGCATTTAATACAAAGAAATATTCCAAAATTCTATTTCCGGATAAATTATAAAATTTTTAAATTTTAAAAAGATAAGATATATCACATAAAAATATTTTATATCTAAGTGAACAATTTTTTTACACACTTACTATGACCTATTTCTCCCCAGCCAGCGATATTGGCGCTTTGAGAATTCGTCTCCAAACAGCGATTTTCTGGTAAGCATACTTCCTTGATGCTTTCTGAGAACGTTATAGGTCTTGAAAGTTTAATTATGGCTACATCGGTTGTCCCTTTATGTCCTTGAATTAAAAATTCTGGGTGTTTTATAATTTCTTCTGCATCGAATGTTTCCAGAGGATTCTCCAGTTGAGTAGCTCCAGCTCCGATAGTAAATCCAGAAACAAATTTTTTATCTGTGACTCTTCCATCTTGATCAACTGGTAAATTATCGCGTTGTTCATGAGGCCCAATATATCTATAAAAGTAGTAGCAGATATTTAGAATTATCAGCATTTCAAATAGATTTGCAAAAACAGCAGCATTGCATACAATAATTAATTATAAAAACACCCAGATAAAGTCTAGGAGACTTGATGCTGCTCAGAGATGGGCAAACGGTAAAGCGTCTAAAATTCATTGTCTCTTCTGTGGAACATATAGGGGGCAGTCAGGTGAGTTTTAAGAATACCTATAAGGTGAGGATGGATTGTCCTGAAAACAGTCAGACCCATTTATAATTGTGCAACACAAATTTGTAATTATTTATATTCATGGCATTTTTTATCAACATACATTTATAGATTTCTTGTCACTGAGTAGTTGTTTCCTTTTGGTGCATTCAGTCAAAAGCTTGTCTTAAATTGAACCAATCTTGATTATTTTATCTTTATCATTTGATTTTTTACAATTATTTATATCCTTTTCGTAAATGGTGGTATTTAATAGCAACTGTAACACATAATTATTAAAGAAATATTAATATTAATTATTACATATGAAATTAAATATTTAGCTTTCATTATGAAGTACTTTTAGTTGTAAAATAAATAATTTTGATATTTCCACATAATTCTATAAATGTGTGAAGACAAAACAATAGCTATATGTTCTGGATAACTTTTTTTAACAAATGTAAATTTTCAAAGCAAAAATTTAAATGTTTTTGACCACTTTCAGTTATATAAATAATATTTTGTAAAAACTCACAAATATTTTACAATTTTTAAATTCTTTAAAAATTAAAAGGACATTTTTCAATATTTATTTAATAAATAAATGAAATCTTAAAAAATGTTAAGAAAATATGTGAGAAATGTATGAGTTCAAAAACAAAATATTAACTTTAAAAAGATGAAAGAGTAAAGTCAAAATAAAAATAATTAATTCAACAATATAGAATCTTATTTTCAAATATCGAACTTGAAGTTATAAAAATGTTTCTTTTGTATGTTTTTATAATATTCTAATATTCCTTCTTGTTAACTGTATATAAATAAATGTAATTTTTATCATCGTGGGAAGATAGTCATTTTATTTACTTTAAATATATATTTATATTTTAAATATAATTTGTTTTTTAAATTTATAAAATAATCGATACTTTGATTTCTTCATTAAGTTCACATTCAGTAGAAATTAACATTCTAGTAATAAATTTTGTAAGACTAATTATTAGAAAATGAAACATATTAATTAGTTTCAAACTTATTTTTTTTATCGAAGTTACTCTCTTTTTTCACTCAGTTTTATTAAGATATATGACATGAATTTTACTTCTTTAATCTAGGAATTCTTATATTAACTATTAAATTTTATCAACAATTTTACAAAACATTTATGTATGTAACAAGGTATATAATGACAAATAGACGTATTATAGTCAACAACCACTAATTTCACACTTTTTTTAAAATTATCCATTTCAATGTCAAATTTAAAATAGCGTAAATGCGTAATGTAACTTAATATTATAATCTTAACATATTTTAACAGAAATTATACATTCAGTATTCTAGTGAATCTAAATAATTCAGATTAAAGCAAAAATTAGTTTTTCAAATTCGGTTCTAGATTTATCCATTTGGTACGCTACTAAATTCCCATTAAAAAATAGTTCCTTACTCAGAATTTTGTTTTGCAATCAATTTCTTTTAGTTATTGCATAATTTCATATTCATTCTTCTTCTTACGATTTCCATTGTTTTTAAAAACAATGAACTATATATGAGTTTCAAAAATCTTTTAATAATCCTTTTCTCATTTTCCCAATTCAGCTTTTAAATATATATATATATATATATATATATATATATATATATATATATATATATATATATATATATATATATATATATATATATATATATATATATATATATATTCAAACTAATCTGAATCATTGAATATATAAAACTTTATATTCTTAAAATCTTTAAATCATTGTTCAAATATTAATTCATGTTCCTCTAATAAGGAAAGGTTGTTTATAATAGTCAAATTTAAATTGGATAATATTTTGCAACAAAGTGTTTTAAATGAAGAACTGATCCAAATTGTTCTTCGTAATGATGGATATATATATATAAACATTCCTAATACTTTTTCTCAAATTACATGAAATGATTTAATCATTTTATACAAATAAAACATAAAAATTAACTGATATAAATTACTGAAAATATTTATTTCCGTAAAGGCACAAATTATTGCTTAAGAAAATATATTGGGTTGTTCGGAAAGTAATTTCGTTTTTCCTACATGGATTGGCTTTTAAAAACAAACCACTTTATGGCTGTGGAATCGTGCTACTACCAGAAAGATGATAGATCCTATTGGACTATAATAGACAATGTGCAATGCAGTACAATATTCATTTGCTGCACATTTTTCATTTTCATGAAAAACAAAATTACTTTCCGAACAACCCAATATATTTTTTTTATTTGTATGATCCCTACATTCTTTCATTAATGACATATTTATTTTTCCTTTCTATAGCTCAATAAATAACAAAAGAATTAATTTACTTAATTATTTATAATTAATTTATCTAAAATTTAATTTATTATTTTTTATATCAAAATTCCCTGAATATATTGCTACATTTTTCATGAATACAATATTTGGCCGTGATTGTAATTTTTGAAGTTCAGAGATTGTAATTAATTAGCAAATGTTTTATACTCACATACAATGGGCTGCCGTTAAAATAGATCTCTCGCCAATTATAGCACCCCCGCACAACAATGGATATTCCTTGTGAGTTATTGTGACCTAAAACAAACAACAATCAAATTATAATCAGTATAAAAAGTACATAAGAGTTTAAAACAGATAAAATTTTCACTGTATTTTGAGATTTTTAAGACAAGCAAAAGAAAACATGATAAAGTATGCTATTAAGTATATATCATTACTAAGTCAAATATTTCAAACAAATCATTTTTCAGTATGTCTTTTAATAATTGAAAAAAAACATGTAAGATAATTGTAAAATTCCGAGTTATCATTATTTATAACCCTTAATATGGTTTTAGACGTGGATTAAAATATTGGTAGACTCTGAACAATTTTAATAATTTAATAATACTATAGTATTATATAATAAAAATCAGTACAATTTTTATAATACTTATATAAGGAGAAAATAAACTTATAGTTATAACGTATAGTTTGATTTGTACATCTCTATATAAGTGTGTTATGTAAAGATGTGAAAATTTTATCTTCATATACTCTAGAATGAAATAATAATCGTTTAATTTACAATGAATCTAGTAGCTATTACATAGAAAGTGTTTAACACGCAATAAGCACTGAAAAATATTTTTAATCTTATTGTATCTTTCATATGCTACTCAAGTATGCAAAGTTAAAGCAATGAAATTACATCAATTTGTTTTTAAAATTTTCTTAAAATTGGTGAAATTTGTTTGCTTATGCTTGGTTATGGATTGTTGTCGAACAATTAAAATGTATAACTTAATTACATATAAAATGTTTTTAATACATCATTAAGTATTAAAAAATACTTTTATTATTTACAAATAATTTATAAAAAGTATTTTCTAAGCAATTCATAAAAATATAATTTACTCTAATAACAAAAACACACACATATAATATATATATATATATATATATATATATATATATATATATATATATATATATATATATATTCTCTTTAAATATAAGGAGAATTTTACATCAATAATTAACATGTAATTTCATATAAAACACAATATTTGAAAAAGAACAAATTTACATTAAATAGCAGAATATGTAAGCATACCAGCCATGGATATTTATTTGGAGGAACTTTGTCACCCCCCACGATTACGGGATTTATATTCTCTGAAAATGTAATGAAAATTCAGTAACATAAGTTGAAATTTAGGCAAAATAATAACACAATTTTTGTATTAATCATAAATAATAAACATCGATATCTAGATCCCGCAGTGTTCCAAGAAAATTCACGAATTTTTATGCTATGTTATACAATATACATTCGTCAAGTTATTTTACATATCATTCAAAATATTTTTCTCATATTTTTTCTCTTATAATATTTATAATATTGCGATGTTAGCTAACACAAATACAAAATAAGAAGTCAGGAGTTTCTGCTTCTCATTAAAGATACTAAACTGTATGCTACTGATTCTCTTGTTCATATATATATATATATATATATATATATATATATATATATATATATATATATATATATATATATATATATATATATATATATATATATATATATATATATATATATATATATATATATATATAATTAAAATGATTAAATTTTTTCCTAAATATATTTGTAAGAATTAAGTATATAATGTTTGTATCTACCAATTTATGCTTTATTGCAAGACCATTTCTTAAATAATACAAAAAAATTAAGAAATAAGTATTTCATTGAATGGTGTACTTCATTAATAATTTTTATCAGAAATACAGCTTAAATAATTGGTTATATATAATATTCCAATGAGAAATTTTTGTATGTGCTTCGAAATTAATTGCCAGTGTTATGCATATTTACCATTACCTTTATTTGATAGATATTTTAGCTTATACTTTGAAATGTTAGACTACTGAGAATCGCACTGCAATTTTACAAATTAATATAATTAATAAAAACTGAATTAAACAGTAAGGGAGTTAAATGAATAGAGGAAAAGATTTTATATGTAATTGAAGTATACTTTTTGACATACTGACACTCTCCACTTCTTTCTCTTCTCTTCATAATAAAAAATAAAGAAGTTGAAAATTGCATAAATTTGCGGCGCTTTTTTTCTATTCGTTAATTGCGTAAGGGAAAATTATCAATAAATAAATTTCTCCAATAACTTATATTGAACTTTTAAGTTCATTAAGTTGAAATAGAATGTTACTAGCAACAAGCCAATGTTGAATACGATTTCATGTATATGATTTTAGTAATATGTAAGCAAGTATCATTTGATAAGAATAAGGAATTTGAATTTCTAATCAATCTCTTCCTACTTAAATAGAACGGTAGTAATTTGATTAAAAATGAGACTCCAAAACAAACATTGTCTAAAAATTTAATATATGCTATTTTATACATAGTGCGTTTTACAGCACAGCTGCAATATAATGCAGCAAGCTAAATTCTGAACTATTTTGGCGACGTAGAAATGTCACCAAGCTCATATATTTTAACATCTATCGAGAATGTAAATACTAGAGTTGTCAAAATATAATTTTTTGAATAGTTTTTACAAATTATTTTCCAAACAAAAAATGTCTATATTTTGATTTAGCTTGATTTATACACAAGACGATGCTGCAATTGATTGGAATGAAATTGATTAAACAGTAAGAGTATACAATGTTATACATTAGAGCAATATATATTTATTGGATTAACAATATATCTTTATGAAGTAATATAAATCAGGTTGCCAGAGGAATAAGAAAATCCGCAAAAAATATCACAAAACTCAAAATTTGGCATTCTGGATTAAACAGCATCTGTGCCCATTTTACAATGTTAGGAAAGAAAATTCTTCCCTAACCAAACAATAATTTGGAAACGCAGATTCTTATTTTCTATGAATGCATTAGATATTAGGGGATTAAATGAATGTTCCTTGTAAATTCCATTGGCTAGTTTAAATTTTCTTAAATATCAAATAGAAAAGAATAATACCATAGCAACAGGTATTTGCTAGTCAACACGAAATATGATATACTTTAACTATGTACGATCCTAATAATATTTTCTTATTTCAATTAAAATTATAATGCAGTATCAACTGATTATTCACTTTATAATTGAAACGAATTTTGTTTTGAAAACATATAATAAATATCAATGTTTTCAATCAGAAATTCACCAATTATATAATTAACAAAAAGGATACATTTTCATACAAATACAAATTATTCATGCTGTTTTATTATAAGACTAACAAACTACTGCAACATGCTAATCATACATAACAAAAACAAGTACCTGCAGCATTATTCGAGCCAGTGACTTTATTCTTTTTCTGAACTAAAAATAAGATAAATAAAAAACTATTAATTAATAAAAGATAAAGTAAAAAAAATATTAAAAGATAAACAATTTCTATCAAAAGTTATTTATAAAATTGCACATGTATTAAATAATTAATACAAATATATACATTCTTTAAAACACTATCAAATTTATACAAATGTCTTTACTAATTTCATAATGTTACATGTTTACTCTGCATTAGATGAGCAAGCAAAATATACCTTTGTTTGCACTTATTATATGAATGATCGATTGATTAATAGGGGCAGACTTGTTTAGGAACACAGTTTGTAATATCAAATTTGGAAACTGCCCTTAAATGGGAAATTCAAACTAACAGTTAAGATTGTACAGTTAAAATATTCCTAAAAAGTTTTATTTGGAATCGGAAAAATGATCATAATATCTTGAAGAAAACCTTCGTAAAAGTAACATATATATTAATTTCTATATTTTAATAAATGAAATTATTGAAATTTTACTTTGAAATTAAATTTATTTGATGCATAAATTTGACTTCAATTGTTCATTAAAAAAAAAGAGTTCCTTAAAACATTAATGTAACGAGGAAAAATAGTTTAAGCGCCGCAAATTATTTTAATGAAAATTCATATAATAATCATTTGTTTTACAATCTTTTCTAATTAAATTACTTGATTACTAAGCTTTAGATGCGTTATGTAATAACCTTTAATGGATATCTTTTAGTTAAAGAAAGCTGTTTGATGTTAACATAACAGATAGTATTAAAAATAGCGATCATATACTACAGCTCTCAAGAATATTTGGATATTACTCATTATACATGAATATTTGAGAAAAGGTGTATGGAAAAATGCATGGAAATAATAACGTGTGTCGGCAAATTAGTAAAAAAAAAAAAACTTCCAACAATTTATTATTAATGATCTACCTTCCAAATTTTTGTAATTGAAAGTTTTGTGAACTTACCTGCAGCATTATTCGAGAGAGTAACTTTATTCATTTTCAGAACTAAAAATAAGATAAATAAAAAACTATTCATTAATAAAAGATAAAGTAAAAAATTATTAAAAGATAAAACAATTTCTATCAAAAGTAAGTTTATAAAATTGCAATCACAAGCCCTCAAAGTAATTTTCATGAGTCCCGTAAGTCATTTCATACGTTTCAACATACATAAAAGGTTTTCTCATCACAATTTGACTAATTTCAAGTTTTTTTGACATTCTTTTTCCATGGTCACTATAGAGATACATAGGGCTGCCCTGATAAAAGTCTGAACACCAGCATTTTCTGCTTTTCAACACTAAAAATATAGTGTGAGATATGGAGGATTTATAAAGAATGCCCATTATATTTCACAATGGGCTGTTTCCGTTTCAAATTATTTATATATTTCATGTTGTTTTAAGAAAAAAGAACGCTCATATATCTCTAACCTTTACCAAATTCAAAATAATGTAAATACAAGGAAAAAGCAAAACATCACAATTTTCTTAAAAGATATGTTAAAGAGTTTGTAAAATGTATTTCTTTATATTTTAAACCAATAAACCTACAATTATTTGAAATTACAATTATCAGGATAAATTTCCCTAAAAATCAAATCTCTTACTGAATTTTTTTTCCACTTTTGAAACTTTCGATTCCTTTTTAAATGTTACGCAATTCAAACAAAAAAATTGTAACTTTCTAATTTATATATTTTGAATTTCATGAGATGGTCCCAGAGATAGATACTAATTCACTCTAATATCATGAAATTTTATGCATATGTAAATAATAATACAAGTTACTGACACAATAATTTTTTATAAAATATTATTATACATGATTTCACACCTTTCAAAACATTTTTCCTCATCAATCGAAAAAATTAATTTTTCTAAATCAGTTAATTTAAAAATCAATAATTTCATAATTTTATAAAATATAAAAAAAAATAGTAAAAGAGAAATTTAATTAAATTTTTATGTTTATTTTTGCTTTTAAATATAAAAACAATAAAATATTCTCTCAGAAATCTTTGCTAATTTAACTTATTTTTTATTTAAAACGATTTTTCAGGCGACTGGAATTCTAAATAAAAAGTCTGAATTATTTTTGCGAGATTGCTTTGAATGACAAACTATCATACTGAAATTTCAGTGGCTTAAATTGTGCAGCGATTCGTGACGTGATAATTTACTGCAATAAACAATTTTCAATTATAGGTGCTTATGCATAAGCTATAAATTTTAATCTTTCTCCTCATAATACACATTTTTAATAATCAAATTGATAAAAATATCAACTAAATTTCTGAGAAACATATCAGAATTATGAACGATATATGTCATGTCAGACTTTTATTAGTATATATATATATATATATATATATTATCCAAAAATTACAGATGTATATACATACGTAATTTCCGTAGATATACATTTATTATAAATATGTAATTTCCGCAAAAAAAAAAAAAAAACGGTCACTTCAGGTTAAATGTCGGAGAAAATGGTTTAAAAATTTAAAACTGCGCATAAATACCCCACCAGCGTAAATTTTTACCATAGTTCTTACAAAATGCAGATTTCGTAATTCATACGTTCAGTATACATTATAAAAATTTAATCTTAAGTTCTTCAATTTAAGTATAAATGGGACCATTAAGATTAACTGGAGAAAAACAGCTGCAATGAAAAGGTAAATTCTGTAATTTTAAAATGAAATATAGAAAAAAAATAAATAAAAATAATTTTACTTTATATAAATTATTTAACATTTATTAAATTATACTTTTCCATAAAGGATTAATATTTTGTGAATCATTTCTAAATTTTTAATCAATTATTTTAATGAAATTAATTTAAACTAAAATCAGATAAATCTAAAATTATCAATTTATTACAACTTTTTGGAAAATTAGCACAAAAAAAGCCTTAATCATTACTTACATGTACAACAGCTACAAAATTTTAAAGCAATTATCAAGTAAATCAGTGAGGAATATTGCATTTTTCCTTAATTTAGAAAATGAAGTTATTGAACTGTTCACGCAAATCGCTAGTTGCTATTTTTCCAACAAATATATACTCATCGACATTTTTTTTATTCATGATACTCAATAGCAATATGAATAATTCAGATTACTTGCGTAAACTGATATATCACATGATTATTTTAAACAATGATAGTAAGATTTGAAAACATATTTGTATGTTTTACTTCGGTTGTACGCTATTTCTTCACATTCGGTTTGATGAAATTTCATTAGAGGATTTTTATCATTTCATAAAAAAATTTTCCAAGAACATCATTAATAGTTCTTAAAACATCAACTTTGAATTTAAGCATTTGTTTCGTAAGCTTTGAATAAATATTGTTAGTAATAGACAATGAGAAATTTCCATGAATGAATTTTGTTTATTACAAAACCATCAGTCATATATTGAATATATATATAAAATATCTTACAAAATATGAATTTGTTATTTTATTTCCTGACTAATTTCAGTGACTTGGTATTAATCAATATATACTATGAAAGAAAATATACAACGTGCGTGACGCTAAAATATAGAAGTGATTCCCAATAAGAGAAATGGAGTTGCATGATGGATTTTGTATAGATTGAGCTGCTTATTGCTATATAAATCATGATTCGTTGGGTATTTGAATATTAGTTTCTAACCAGTAAAATGTAAAAAAAGAATGAATAAAAAAAAGTAAAATGTTGGTTATAAAAGTGGCACAGGGGTTATATATAAACTGAAAATAAGTTCAAAAAGTGTTAGCTACTACACAATCTCATATCATCTCCCCTTATGTAGCCAGGTACCCAAGTTATTTGAGAATAAATACAAATGCTTAGACTTGTCATCAAAATGGTGTAATCGAAAGCTGAATTTTTTAAAAATATTTTAATATGTATTCTTGATTTTTAAATTTTAATACTAGTGATTTTAAACCTATGATATATGTGGTTTTTTAAATTAAGTAAAATGCTAAGAAGAGAACTGTTTTTAAATTTAGGAAAATTACAAAAATTCGCTTTTAATGTGATATTTATTTTTTGAACTAAAATTTAAAAAAAAATAAATAGTGGTCTATATTTGTTCCAATACTGTATGCTGAAAGAAAGTGCAACAAATTGTTGATTTAAAAATATAGTTTTTTTAATAGTACATTTTAAATAAATATTATGAATTTAAGAGCCCACGTTTTACACTATGCTTAACTGCACTTTAGTGAGGAAAATTTCAATGTGGTCTCTGTGTGTGTGTATAGGAGCAAAGAGTTAAAGCAAAACTTATGAAGGATCATAAATTTGGTAATTTGTGCTAAGTAGTAGACTTAAAAGAGAAATACTTGGCCAATAGAAACAATCTTTACTGCAAATTTTAAAATACTTCAATTCTATAAACCTATTTTTAGAGCTACAATGAAAGGTGATTGATTCCTGTATGCTAGTCTGTTATTTGGCAAATTAAAATCTGAACTAACTATGCAATATTAGTTCATACCGCATAGTTAATGGTATCAACCAGTACATAACTACGAGATTGGCTCTTTTATAGAAGGAATGAAAACATTAGGTGTCGAAAACATTTTAATTAATCTTCATAATATTATACAAATTTATTAGAAAACCCATGCAATGTTTTTACAGTAAACTGCCTTGAAATATTAAAAATACATCACTTTTTTATTTAAATTAAAATAATGGCCCGGGATCAGAAATTATTTTCTTTATGTTATCAAAATTGTGTATATTAAACCATTAAGTAATAAAATTATTATCAAATAATTGGCTATCTTATAAGCCAGGCAACTTTTTTGAGTACTTAATATAATGCTTCCTTTTGTAAACAAAACTAAATGTTAAAGAAACTACTTTGGTAACTTTTCTGTTGTTTAAAATAAGTTTTTGATAACGTATAAAAATATTACTTAATTTACTTTTAATAGAAAAAGTATTACTTTTAGAAATTACGAATACCCTTAAAAGTATTATGATATGTTTTGATTAAAACATTAATTTGTGGATGATATGATGAAATATTTATATGGAAAACAAGATATTTTCTAAAGCTCCAAAAAATTACACATTAACTTGGTGGTTTTAGTCAGATGTAATGATATTTTGAATTAAAAAGCGTGAAAACTAGGAGTAAATTAAAGCTTCAATCTATCGCTTATAACAATTCTTGATAGAAGATATCAATATGATTTGTAAACACAAATAAAAAACGAATCTACCAAATCCATGTAAATGCTTAAATCTACGTGAAAATACTTTGAATAACCCCAGAGTCTGTGCATTTTTGTGTATTTTAAACTATTGACGTGATAAAGATGTCCTTGTTCATAGTTGGCAATCCTTATTCATATAGATTCATACGAAACATTTTGTTATTAATCACCTTTTGGATTTTATTCTAAGATGAGATTTGTTGGGAATGGATGAAAATATTTTCTACCAAAATTCGAAAAGTATGTATAGGTAAATATAATTTACAGAAATATCACAGTAGATTTTCTTATCATTGTATGGCATAGAGGTTTGTAAAACTATAAAGTTTACAGTACTTTTTAATTTTTCTAAATTATTATCTTCTAAAATTTGGTTATCATTTGTAAGTCTATGGAAAGTGGTATATAAATGGTGTCAATACGAGAGACTGCGACAGCAATGATATTTTTACAAATTTAAATAAACTAGATATCAGTTTGCTAATGAATGTTTTTGCTCAGCTTGACGACGGGAAAGAGATTCTTCTTACTTTTTTTAAAAGTGAATGTTATTTAAAGATTATATTTAACAAGAGATACTGATCACATTTCCCAAGATATATATTTTAAATATTTTACCTCTGCGTGGATTGATAGCAAATATTTGTCATAGGCACTGCATCTGCTTTGTGCTGATATCAAATTTGGGTAAATAAACACAACAGTTGCTTTTCACTATTCACTATCTGGTACAAAATAGCTTCAAGAGTGGTGAAGCAGGTATTAGCTGTAAGAAATATTTTATGTTTCCCTGATAGGGGAATGAAATTTGCTGCATGATTAAATGCTCTTGTAAATATATGAAGGCTTTCCCTGTTCCTTTCTAGGTTTTCTAGGTTATTTGTTTTCTGCAGTTCTTCTTACTCCTATTGAGTAATTTTGTTTAAGATTGCTGTCACTTCTTGCACTTTGGTAATAGTGATAAATGTCCACCATATTAAAAAATTCTCAAAGTTATCTATATGATGAAAATATTGATTACCCCAATTTTCATTGAAAGAAATTATAGTTCTTCATTTAACAGTTTGAACCCCAAGAATGCAATTTTAATTTAATCAAATTTAACACTTTGTTGCATAAGTGCAAATACCTTACTCTCTCGAATACTCCATGCAAATACTGCCTACGTAAATATTAACGTTTAGAGAGGCAGTAATAATGTCATTTAAATAGATAAAAACAAGTGACGTAAAAATATTTGCCCATTCAAATGTTTTTCCAGAAATCTCGAAAATGATCTATAATGCACTTATTAATTTTGTGTATGTGCAATTCATATATATATATATATATATATATATATATATGTATATATATATATATATATATATATATATATATATATATATATATATATATATATATATATATATATATATATATATATATACTTTTTTTATAATACTAAGATGTACTACACACGAAATATGAAATATTTTGTTAATAGTCAATGTTTTCAGTAAGTAATTTCCTCAGGATATTTTTTGTTTGATTTTATATTGTTGTAAAATGCCTTGAATTTCTCTGAGACATAAATCATGCTTATATATAAAGAACATTAGTGACTATTATACCTACGTGTCAACGCCATAAACTCGTTTACAGGGGGAATTACTTTCGTTCATAATCTTGGAAAAAAGGACAAAAAACACAGAGAGGAAAGAACATCCTTGTCCGAATCCTGAACTAATAACTAAAAGCCAGGAATGCTAACCACATAGCCATCGAACGGCATTACTAATAATAGCAGGCTTGGAAGATATGATATCTGAAAGGGCACAAAGAATCATTATTCACATGAAACAAACCTGCATTTAAGAAATGGGGTAGTCTGCAAGATAATCATTATATCAAAAACAGTTTCCTAAAGAATATTTCAAAATGAAAGGCCAACATAAAAACTATTGCCTTGAGTATCATTGAATATATTGAAAATATTATGTCGTTTCAAAGAGAGACGAATGAATTTCAATTAAATATCTAAATTCTTCACTCCAATTTTTGTTTCCTTTAATAACATACCTATCACATAATTGATGCTTAGCATTATGTTAAAAATTTTGTTAACATTAATTTTACATCATTCAATTATATCCTCAATCATCATCATTCAATTATAATTTCTTTAATGGTTTAACATAAGTGAAAATTTATTTTTTTGCAAAAGATGAAAAAATACAGTTTTGTTTTCTGAAAACCAGGACATTCAGCAATTGTAAGATATAACTAAACTAGTTGTTTGTTATTATATTAATTTATTAATTATATGAAATCTTTGTCAATTATTCAATCTTACAAGCAAAACAGCAGCATCTTACTGTGAAATATTTAAAATTTTTAATAAAGCAATATTTCTAGTCAATTCTACAAAATATCTTTTGGATATTTAAAAAATTCTGTTTAAAGAATTATAAACAAATTCAGTTGAATGTTTATGAACTTGTTTAAAATATAAATAAATTAATGATCCTATTAAATTTTAATAATTTTCAACAGTTCTGCTCACCTTATTTAATTGATGTTCTTTTAATTCTTTTTAAGATAACAGATGTACTGATTAGGATTTTCTAACACATTCGAAATTATTTATTTTGCCCGTAATGTAGTAAGCAATAAAAATTGTAAATATTTGTAACAATTCTAAAGAGTTTCTAGTTTTAAATTAAAACGATTAAAATAAGAATATTATTAAAAAAGAGTAAAAATAATTTTTTGTGAAAAATTCGTCTATTACATTGAAATTACAATTACCAAATCTTGGGATAAACCCAGTGTCTGCATAAAAGTAATAAAAGAAATATTTTTCATTATTTAATTGCTTAAACTGAAATTTAAAAATGAAATTTATATTTTTACATCATAATAATATCTGTCTTGCCACAAATATATTGCAGGATCTTTCCTACTATTTTTTTCCTTACTTTCCTTTATTGAGTAACGCTGTTTGCATCAAATGAATGGACCAGGAAAATTTCTTGAAGACTGATAGTTAACACTATATATGGTGAAAAAGTAAATTGGTAACAGAAGAAAATATTTTACAGATTCCACGGTTTTTGTTTTTACAAGTCTAACACAAAACGAGTCTTGCATTGTCAATATAATTTTTGTAGCAACATCAAATTGCTGAAATCAATTGTTTTCTCGATGATAATATTCAAAGCTCTACATTTTAATTAGATTTTCTTTGTTACTTTGGGGTTATTTTCAATTGTTCTTCCAGAAATCTTACTTAAGTAATATCCTCAATATCATGGCGAGATATTTTGACACCTTTTACATTAAATTCATTTTCTGATGCCTTAAAATATAAATTCTGTGAATTCTTCCTTTTTCATTCTTTTCATTCCTTTAAATGTAATGTCCTTTCTTGCTATTAGTCATTTTCTGTCTGTAATTATTAATCTATTTTTTTACAGTGGAAGAGCCCAAAATTACCATTGCATTTCAATTTCTTTTTTAGTTCTTTTCTTTAAAAAGATAAAATTTGCAAAATATGAGAATTCTGTTTTCATTTTCAATTTAATTAAAATTAGTGGGTCACCCTTTTTCTGCTATTCTGTTTTTTATTTCCTTAACTGAATTTAATAATTCTTTGTTCTATTTTTAACACATTTATTGGTATCTCATATTCAAACCAACTAGGAATTTAATTTTTATCTTTATGTACGTTTATTCACTGAGAAAAATATATATAAGCATGAGTGCATACTATTTGAATATTCCAATAACTTAAAATGTTGCGGAATGTAGCATATTTCAATTTATAAAGAATGAAATCTTTGAATAGTCCTCCAAAATTCTATTTTTAATTGTTATTCAACCTTAAAATATATGATAAAATTAATTCACATAGCAGCGATCCTTTTTTTTTCCTAATGATGAGCAATTGCTTACTCAGTGAAGATGCTCTAATATTTAGAAAAACTGTGTAAAGAAAAATTGGATTTATAGTGACATCAAATTCAGTGTCACTTTTAAAAGCCTGTTTCCCTATACCATTTTTCTTAATTTTTCTGAACAGAAAAATTTCATAACAAAACAATATCTCAATTTCTTCACACTTTTTTGCAGCAAATAAATGTTCCTAAAGTTAAATAGTCCTAAAAATGTCATAAAAAATAATCGCTGGAAAGATTAATTATTTCGTAAAAATGTCAAAAGCCTCACAGACCTAGTTCAAAATCATTGTCATTTGCAATAGAAGTTTTTCTGATCTGAAAGAAACATGCACGTTTACACTTCACCATTAACACAGTTACCCACAAAAATCTATTCAATTTATTTTTTGATTAACAGCCTTTTATTAGTGAATTATCACTGAGTATGAAAATAAAGGTGTTAAAATTAGAATCAATTTTACATTATCGATTTATTACAGTTCTACTAGATTCCTTGTACTTAATGTATCCAGAATCCCAGGTTTCGATTGTTATCAAGTAAATTTAATTTATAAAGTTCATAATAAATATAAATGAAAAGAAAAATAAATTTATAAGACATATCTCGATAAACAATTTTAAAAATGGCGAATAAAAGCTTTTAAATATAATCTTTTTTACTATAATTTAGCTAATTTCTCAAACACAATTTTATTTCATATTCCCAATATTTATTTAACCAGGTTTTATGAATTCAAATCAGTCTTATTGCTTCTAACTTTTAACACCCTGAATGACAATATCTCGCAAGTATAATAAACTAATACAAAGAATTTGTTCTTTTCAACTAGTAAAATGTTTAAAAAATGTTGAGGTTTGATTTTTTTTTCCTATAGCAAATGTTATTTATTCAAGTACAGAATTTAGTTTGTGTGTGTGCTTTGTTTTACAAATATAATAAATAATCGCGTAACTTTCCGCATATGAGACACGAAAATGGGCAAGACAAATTTAAGAAGAAAAGTTTTGTCAATGCATCATGTCTATTCAGCAGAAATTTTAATGTGATTTTTATTTCTTACTCTAATGTTTGCAAAAACTGAACTCTAGTTGAAACAAAAAATTTAATATTTGTAAGAATATTAAATCATATAAACTGTTTGCTTTTGCTTAACATAGTTAAAAATTGCTATTTTTACGTTAAATAAATGAAATTTTTAAAGAAATTATTTCAAATGCACATATTAGGTTTAAGAATATTTAAGAATAGGTGTGTTGAAATTATAATAATTGCGTCTGAAGGTCAATCATACAAAAAATATTACACTGCCATATATATACATTGCAATTCATATAGATATTATATTGCAAAAGATTAGTATGACTATCTCCATTCAAATGAACAAGTTGGTAACTGAGTGCTTATGCTCTGGTCTCCAGTTCAAGAGTTTGTCTGTTCAAATCACATCAGGAACTGATTTGCTTACAGAGGCAAAAAATCGTCTTTAAGGAGTAAATTCCTTTTGAATTAGCCCTCATAGGCAAGAAAGATCGTTGAGTGACCAAACAATATCTATATAAGACACTGTACAGAACAGAAAAAATTACTGCTTTTTACCAATGATGCAATCTGTTCATTATGAAACTTAATGATGAAGATACTTTCACTCCAATGATTATGAGGAGAAATTCAATTTCATTAAAACTTTATTTATATAAATATTAAAAATTCTCAGTTTTTCTTCTTATTATTATATTATTAAAATTGTTTTTTTTTTCATGAACTTTTATAAAATTTGAAAGAAATTATACTTAAAATACATTAGTTTCTAACCTACTATACTCTAAGTTACATTGTAGCTTCTTTTAATTCTATTATATTATTTTAATTTTTCAATTAAGTAAAACTGTAAAATTAATGTTGAAATTTTAATTGTTTTCTCCTATGGTTTATCATGATCTATAATGTCTATTTTTCAAAATTGAATTCTTTAATGAATATTTTTTCTCTTAATTATGATATTTAAAAAATTAATATAATTATGAAATTTAAAAATAAAATGTTAAAAGATACTAAATTGTTTTGTTCTAATATTCAGAAATAATTTATTATTGAAAAATTTCTTTATGTGCATACACATGTACGTGTATATGGGAAATCATAACAGGAAACGGAAAATTAAAATTAATTTAGAAAGTTGAAAATTTTTTTTTCATTTTAGTCGAAATAATTCAATGCAAGTTGAATAACTTTTACTGAAACAAAATAAATATTCTAACTGAACACATATTAGCAATATTTTTGCATTTGCGGAAAGAAATGTCATATTCAATGTAGTTTGAACTAATGTAAGCAATATTGACGAATTCATGCATGTTGGTAATTTCACAATTTATGTTATTCACACATTTCTTCTTAAACAAAAAATCGTTAACTTCAATAAGATATGAAGTCTATCTTATTGATTGAATTAATGCTATTTCAAATAACACAACTGACTTTTTCGAACTTCAAAATCTACAAGAAATAGCACTAAATGTACATTTTTCATGAATAAAATATTATCTTTCATCTCACCATTACCAGATAGACATCTACCCTATAAACAACGTAATTTTGTACACGAAAAAATTACCTGATGCAATAATGATTTTTTTTTTAAATCTTTAGAATCAAAATATAAAAGAAAACCATAATCATCGTTATCTATATATATCTCTTTCTCAAACTGAATTAAAATGTTTGAAAAAATCTTTAAGGCAAAAAGTCAAATTAGGTTAAAAAAATTACTCGGATTGTAAGATTTAAAAAACAGGAAATAAGACAACTTTCTTATGCCATGATATAATTTAAACCTTTGGCTAATTAGATATTATATGCAGTATTTTACAATCTAAAAGAAACTCCTTTATAAATATCATATAGTTTAAATGTGTGTGCTCGTTTATATTTTAAGATTAAGTGTCTAAGTTTTTACTCATAAAAATTGTAGGTATACAATCGCATTAAAACCTATTTTTGTAACATTGCTAAATTTAAAGAAGATTCCTCTCTTACATTTTAATTAATTTAAAAAAAGCACATATTACATCAGTAGTATGCTACTGATATTAAAATCTTAAATTAACGATACCTTATAATATATTATATATAAATATA
This sequence comes from Latrodectus elegans, assembly GCA_030067965.1. Classification (NCBI taxonomy): domain Eukaryota; kingdom Metazoa; phylum Arthropoda; class Arachnida; order Araneae; family Theridiidae; genus Latrodectus; species Latrodectus elegans. Next base: position 47,424,721 of record CM057819.1, read on the forward strand.
TTGAAATAATGTTCAAAATTTCATCAATGAATTTCACTACTTTGATGTAAATTCTAAACAATTGATTTTATTCTCAATTCATACCAACCCATTGAAATTAGTCAGTAAATACAATAATATTGTAAGAAATTTTCTGTTTGCTGTTAGTTACTGCAACCCTGATTGTTTTGAAAAAAGGAATATTCATTTCCTTAAACTCCTCAGTGGTCATTAGTAACAATATCCATTTAAAGCTTACAAAACAAATGCATAAATTCAAAACTTATATTTTAAGAACTATTAATGGTATTCTTGGAAAATACTTCTTAGGAAAGATGAATAATTTGAATTCCATAATAGAATTGCATTAATCTGAATACAAAGAAATTGTGTACAACAAAAGCAAAATGTACCAATGCATTTTAACTTTTACAATTATTGTTTAAAATAATGAGATGAAATTTCAGTTTACGCAAGTATTCTAAAATAATTTTACCTCATATTAGGTATCATAAATAAAAAAAATGCACACGGGTATATATTTGTTGTGAAAATAGCGACAGCGATCCACTTGAACATTTCTATAGTTTCATTTCCTAAATTAAGGCAAAATGCAATATTTCTCTCTGATTTATTTGATAATAGCTTTAAAATATTGTAGCTGTTGTACACGTAAGTAAGAATTAATGTATTATTTGTGTGCTATTTAAAAAATTTATGATAGGGGTGGATAATTTTTATAATCTAATTTTAATTAATATTTTCTAAATTAAAATAAAGGCTGAAATTAAAAAAATGACTCAATATCAATCACTTTTGGAAAAATGATTAATTAATTAATGAAAATAATTAATATTTCCTAAATTAGAATAAGTGCTAAAAATTAATAAAAATTACTCAATATTAATCACTTTTGGAAAAATATAATTTTTATTACATTACATTTATCCAAAAGTGATCAAAATTGAGTCATTTTTTAAATTATTATGCCAAGGTGGCAGCCGAATGGTTAGCGCTCTTGCCCTTCGGTTCAACAGTTCGTGGGTTCGAATCCCATTTCGGGCGTGGATGCTTATAGTGATTCGGAATCCACTTTAAAACGTAGGTCCCGGTCTAAGTAGCTCTCGTGTGTAAATAATGCCCGTTGAGCGACAAACAAACCAAGCCTTCTAAATTATTATATAATTTATAAAATTAAGAATTAATAAAGTTAAATAATTTATAAAATTAGTTTTAATCTGAACTCAAAATTCTTTTTTAGTTGAGATATTTTCAGAAGATACAAAGAAACACATCGATATATTTTAAAATTACATTTTAAAATTAAGAGTGATTTTCATTTTCATTGTGCAGATATTTTTCTCCAGTTAGTGTAAATGTAGTCACATTTATAATTGCCTTGAAATATTTAAGATTAAATTTTTCATACTGTATACTGGGTACATAAAATTATAAACTCTGTATTTTGTATGAATTATAAGAAATACATCTTACTCTGATGCGGCATTTATCAGCAATTTTAAATTTTTAAAACAATTTTCTGCTGTTTTTACCTAGAAATAATCATTTTCCCGGATATTCTGGATGTATACATTCCATACTTTTTGGATAAAATATATACTAATAGTAGTCTAATGTGGCATAAGTCATTCATAGCTCAAATATATTTCTCAGAAATTTAATTGATATTTTTACCTTTTTGATAGTTAAAAATGTATTTTCTGAGAAGAAGGTGTAAAAGTTAACTATACATAGCGTCTCTATGTGAAAATTATACATTACAAAAAATTATCTTGGCACAGGTGCCGTATAATCCATGATTCCAAGTTCTGAATTTTTTTGGCGATGAAAAAATGTTGCCAAGATGACGTAGCGTGACGTGTGCGATGACGTAAATAATAGAGTTACCAAAATAGAATTTTCTGTATAATTCTTATAGGTCTCTATATGCATGACGTAATAAAAACTAGATTGGCAGATACATAAGAAAATCCGCTAAAAAGTCGCCAATCTCAGAATTTGGCATCCTGGATTATACGGCACCTGTGTCATTATCTCGTCACAAATCGCTGCATAATTCAGAGCAATGAAATTTCAGTAGTATATTTGGTCATTCAAATTAATTTCACAAAAATAATTCACTCTATAATTAGTTGAATAACAGCCTTAAAAATTATTTTAAATGGGAAATAACTTAAATTAACAAATATTTGTTAAGTGAACTATTTACTGATTTTTTTGTTAAAAGTAATTATAAATTTAAGAATGTAAATAAATTTCTGTTTTACTGTTTTTATAGTGATTATATTTTTAATTTAATTATTAAGAATATTATAAAGTATATTATTAATATAATCATATATTTTTAATATAATCATAAGTATATCGTATGTTAACTGATTTTGAAAACATTTTTTACCTAGTGATGAGGAAAATTGATTTAAATATTGAAGTCAAGTATAAGATTATTTTATATCAATTTATACCGCCCTAATGATGTAGTGGTCAGAGTGCCTGACTACGGATAGGGAGGTTTTGGGTTGGAGTCTCAGTCCGCGGGCTTGAATGTACTATCTCTCTGTCTTTGTTCTTTCTGTGTATGAATGTGTTGTGTGGTTGCCTACCCTATAAACGGTTCCCTATAGCATGTGTGTACTGAGGAAATCGGACTCCACACCAAAATATGGATCAGTTGAAAAAGTGGAGCAGCGCACCCCATATTGCCAGCCTAGTTAGCACATGACAACAATATATGAATTTATTTTATCCATAAATACTATTGATATTTTTATATGCATAATATTTTATGATTTTATGGGAAAACAGGGTCAAGGTTTTCCAGTTTCTTATAAAATTCCGAATTAATTCAAACATTCTTTTTTTTAAAAAATTCGAATTGTGTTACATTTAAAAATAAATGAAAAGTTTCAAAAGTAAAAAAACAGCTATAAAGATTTTATAAGTCAAATTCTTCCCATTCATTTCCATTTGAAATTATTGTTTTAAAAGGTAAAATAACATTTTTTTAAACCACTTTAAGGTATTTTGAATATAATTATAATTATGAGGCTTTGCTCTTTTACTATAGATTTAAAATTTTTAATCTTATAGTGAATAATGATATATGTTCATTCTTTTTACTTAAAATAAATTGAAACATATAAAAATTTTAAAATGGAATAGTTCATTGAAAAAAGTAATTTACAAACTTTATAAATTATCCATGTGCTTTACCCTAATTTTAAGTGTTAAAAATCAGAAAATGTAAGTATTCACTCTTTTATCAGTGCAGCCCTATGTATCTCTCTTTTAAGAGTAGCAAAAGAACATCAAAATTTCAAGACGTGAAATAAGTCATATTATAATAAGAAAATCTTGTGCGCATGAGTTGTAATTTCTTACGGCAACCATGAAAGTTACTTTAAGGGCATGTTAAAATCTAGATTAAAATTTTATAAACTTCTTTTGTGTGTGTGTGTGATACAAACTGTGTTTTATCTTTTAATATTTTTTATTTTATCTTATATCAATTAATAATTATATTGTTTATCATATTTTTAGTTCGTAAAAAGGAAAGCGTTACCGGCTCAAAGAATGCTGCAGGTAAGTTTACAAAAATTTCCATTACAGAAATTTAGAAGATATAGATCATTAATAATAAATTATTCAAATTATTTTTTACAAATTTACCCACATACTTTATTATTTCCATACATTTTTTAAAAAATATTCATTTAGAATTAGTGATCTTTAAATATTTTTTAGAATTGCAGTATAATCTCTATTTTAACACAATCTGTTATATTAACACAAAAACGCTTACTATAGCTTAAAGTTATGCCCTAAAAGTTTTCAGATAATTTATCTAAAGCTTAGTAATCAAGCAATTTAATCATAAATGATGATAGAACAAATGATTATAATATGAATTTTCATTAAAATAATTTGCGGCGTAAACATTTTTTGCTTGTTGCATTGGCATTTTAAAAAATTTCTTTCTTTCATGAAAAATTGAAGTCGAATTAATGCGTCAAACTAATTTAACCACCAAGTTAAATATCAATAATTTTATTTGTTAAAATATAAAAATTAAGATATATGTAACTTTTATGAAGAGTTTTTTTTTAAGTTACTATATATATATATATGATTACTTTGCTGATTCAAAATAAAATTTCTTAAGAACATTTTTACTATATAATCTAGACGGTTGGTGAATATTTCAATTTTAAACTCACTAAGTTTGATTTTACAGTCTGATTGTCATTGTTATCTAAGTATTATAGCACGCTGCCATCGAGTGCAACAATAGAATAAAAAATGCAAAATGTACCTTTCGTTTATTATAGATCTTCAAATATACATTTTCATGATTTTTTTAAATATTCAATTCAATAATTTATTTTAATATTAAGTTCCATTTCAGTAGAGTTTTTCAAATATTCATTATTGTTACTTAATCAATATGATTCAACAGTTGTATTTTTGCAATAATTTTTCATTTTGAAGACTCTGATTCAAGCAATGATTCACAAAGAGGAATTTTGATAAAATCTATTAAAAAATATTCTAAATTTATTTGCAATCTATTATGCTATCTGGCAATCTGTTCGCCTGAATGTATACTGAAATATTCTAATTTACAATTCATTATGCATACACGGATAAGAATTCGTAAAAAATAATAAAATATTTGATAAAGGTATCACTTTTTATTATTAATATAAAAATATGTTTGTGAAAAAAAATAATTTTAGCCCAAATGTTTTTTAAATTTTCAATTATTTTATTTTAATTCATTTATTTTGCTTTTAAGATATTAAATCTACTTATTAGGAAACGAAATATATGTAATTTATAGTACATAATGTATGTATTTATATACATTACGATGTAGTACGTTAAAATGTGCATTTATTATATCAAAATTTATTTCAAAAACCAGTAAGACTGGGGAAACATTTGGACTAAAATTAATGTCTTTGATGTGTTTTGGAAACTGGAGAATTGTCTTCTTGTATTTGCATTGGATAACATCAACAGTCAAACTAGACAATGTTAGAAATATTGGAAGAGAAAAGAAATATTTGAGAATTATATTCAATATATTGTTTCAAGTATTTTGATGAATGGATGGAGCTTAAGATTTATGAATTTTAAAATTTATGAATCGCTATCCTCCTGGATCCAGATGTGGGTGATTAATAGTAATTAATCATGATTAATTTAAAGTGATAATAAAATATTATTTTAAATAATAAAAATATATTTAAATAATATTTTCTGTATGTTATTGACTTTTCATTGCATTTTCAGATAACATCGATTCCGTAATTATTGGTGGTAACAAAGCTCCACCAAATAAATATCCATGGCTGGTATGCTCACATATTCTGCTATTTTATGAAAAATTTAAAATTTAACTTTTTCTTCAACAATTGTACTGTATCTAAATTTATGTATTCATTAATAATTTAAACTCTTTTTACACTTAAGGAATATATATATAAGTATGTATACATAGTGAATTACAATATTTAAAAGTGTTAAAAAAATTTAATGTGTGAAAATGAACTATGTAAATGAAAATGGAACACATATCTGAAATTACATTCTGTAAAATTAAATTTTAACTCGAATTAATTTTTATTTTAAAAGAATAAGTTAGTTGGAAAATAAATTTCTGCAAATATTTAACCTGTTGTGTTAACGTATTGTTATTGTTTTCAAATCTGTAGGTAAATTCAGATTACAACAAAATTAAGATTATTAGAATTATTTTAAAATAAATGCACTGGTATTTTTTATTGATTTTACTAAGATAAAATATACTTATGTTCATAATAGACGCATTAATTTGTATTGTTCTGCGCATGATGCTGTGCTTTGAAAATTTTAGTACCAGAATATGTGCTAGTATAAAACCGTTCTTGTTTTATTTATATAAAATATCACCTAGTTTGAATAGAAAATATTGAATTCGTCTTAAGAATTCATTAGTTGAAGAACATTATCTAAATTATTATATAATTTTTTGTTGTTTGGTATCTACTTATTATGAAGAATAAGTAATAAAATTCCAGCACATTTTAAAAAAGCTTTTAGAGGAAATTGATGGAATTCAATTGCGTATACTTTGTAGCGTATACTTGATAAGTCAAAGATACCTGAATATTTAAGTATATTTCACTGCATATTATTTGTTCAATCCCTTCTTCGTACTTAATACTATATTTCATCTAGATAAAATGAGAGTTACTTCATACTAGCTTATATGAAGGTAATGAAATTTTCTCACCGTAGAACTGTATAAATTTCTGAATGGTTTACAATCAGAAATTTATTTTTACCATTAATCAAATAAAGATTGTATCAATCTTAATTATACATTACTATATAATAATTATTATAAATTAAAAATATAATAGGTATAAATTAAAAATATTTTTATTAATACGTTAAAGTTGCTTAGAGAATACAAATATCTCAATGCACATCTATAAAACTATATTTAGGATTGTAAATAAATTTAAATCGGATTTGTACAATTATCTTAAAAACATTTGTTTCATTTATCAAATTATTTTCTGAAAAAAAATCTATTTGAGGTATTTAACTCACATCATTGATATATTACATATATGCATAATGAAATTAATTCTAAATGATATACTTTATAAAGTTTTCTTTTTAATGTCTTAAAAATCCCCCCAAAAAGGTGAAAAATATAACTGTTTTAAAGGTTTTATGCTTTTCTCAAGCTCAAAATTATGATTTTAGGTCATAGTTCGTCACAGAATTTATGGCGATATGTGCTCAGGTTCTATAATTAGCAAGACACATGTTTTAACTGCAGCTCATTGTACGTAAGTATAAAACTATTAATTATGGTCACTGAGCTTCAAAACTTACAATCACTGACGAGTGCTGATTTCATGGATTGAATATGTAAATTCAACAAAAATCTTTTTTGAAAAATTTTGCTAATATGTTAATGAAAAGTTTAGCTAAAATTAATTAGGTAAATTTAAGATAAGCTTATTGTACATAATTGGGTAAATTAAACATTTTGTAGTTTACTAGGATATAGAATGAAAAATAAATATGTCATTGTTGAAAGTGTTAAGATCATACAGGTAAAAAAATTTTTATTTTCTTAAGCAATTAGTTTGCTAAAACAATTATTTTGAGTAATATATATCATGTGTTAGGTAAATTAAGTATTTACTAGTTACGTGCATTTTGATGCAAAATGTTATCAATGCTCTACATAGAAGAATTTGAATTAGTTTTTCTTGTAAATCAATTTGTTGCTAAAGTAGAACATACGCTAATTGCATTTAAGGTAAGCTTATTGTAGATAATTGGTTAAATTAATCACTTTGTAGTTTGCTAGGAAATAGCATGAAAAATAAATATGTCATTGTTGAAAGTGTTAAGATCATACAGGTAAAAAAATCTATATTTTCTTAAACAATTATTTTTGCTAAAAGAATTATTTTGAGTAATTTATATCATGTGTTAGGTAAATTAAGTATTTACTAGTTACGTGCATTTTGATGCAAAATGTTAGCAATGCTCTACATAGAAGAATTTGAATTAGTTTTTCTTGTAAATCAATTTGTTGCTAAAGTAGAACATACGCTAATTGCATTTAAGGTAAGCTTATTGTAGATAATTGGTTAAATTAATCACTTTGTAGTTTGCTAGGAAATAGAATGAAAAATAAATCTGTCATTGTTGAAAGTGTTAAGATCATACAGGTAAAAAAATCTATATTTTCTTAAACAATTATTTTTGCTAAAATAATTATTTTGCGTAATTATATCATGTGTTAGGTAAATAAAGTATTTACTAGTTTCTTGCATTTTGATACAAAATGTTAGCAATGACTCATTTTATAGTTCTACATAGAAGAATTCGAATCAGTTTTTCTTCTAAATCATCTTGTTGCAAAATATTATCTGAGCTAAATTCGCGCATAAGCTATTGCATTTAAGGTAAGCTAATTGTAGATAATTAAGTAAATTAATCATTTTGTAGTTCACTAAGATATAGAATGAAAAATCCGTAATTGATGAAAAAATGGGGAGATTATGCATTTGAAAAATCTATATATTTTTAAACAACGTCTTCTACTAATACGGACATAAATATTTTGCATAATTTATATCATTAAATTTTCATATATTACTTAAATAAAATTATTTGCTAGTTTTATGTTACTTGAGCAAAAATGTTAGGAATGTTTATACAAACTTACTATATTTAAGAATTAGAATAATTTTTTTGATTATAACACTTTGTTGCAGGATTTACTCTAAGTTATAGACCCACTAGTTACTCTAAGTTATACAGTTATAAATAAGTTAGGCCATTTGAAATATCAATTGCTCATTATGGAAACATTAAATAATATTTGAGCATGGAATTAAAGATTTTAAGAATACAGTTTTATGATTAAAAGATTCAGATTGGCTTAAAAAATATATGAATTTATAATTTTAAAAATGAGAAAAGGATTTCAAAAAGATTTTCGAGACTGATGTCTAATTCATTATTCTAAAAACACTGGAATATAAAGAATTATTATTAAATTATGTAATAACTAAGAAAAATTGATTGCAGAACTTAATTGTTAAAATAAAACTATTTTCAAGAGAATTTAGAACCAACAGAATGAATAAATCTAGAATAAAATTTAACAACATAATTTATGCTGGAATCAACATTTTAGATTCACTTTATAATTGAATGCATGATTTTCATTATAATGTAATGAATATAATACAAAGTTACATCACGCATTTATCCTATTTTTATATGATATTAAATCGGATGGTGTTTATGAAATGAATGATTGTTGACTGGAACGTATCTGGTTATCATGATAAACCTTGTTACATACAAACATATTATATAAAAGTTTTGAGAAAATTTTGTAGTGAATCTAGGACTTGATAAATTATAAATAAAATAAAATGCATTTCTTAAATGTTAATAAGACTGAGTGAAAAATACACACACACACACACACACACATATATATATATATATATATATATATATATATATATACACATTATAACGGGATTCGTATTCGATAAAACAGTCTCTTAAAAATCATATGACTTATTAGTAACAAATTAAACTTACAGAAAATTCCATCTGTAAAAACTACAATTTCTCAGCTCCAATACAGCTAATACATAAGAAAACAGTTTCCAATCACAGAAAATACTTCACACAGACAAAAAGCTTCTGTGCACTAAACTACTAGAATTCGAGACTGACCGTCATAGCTAACGTCTTTCATATCTTCAGTAACGGGCGACGTTGTTTATAGCTCACTAAGCGTGAACATCTACCGAGTTTTGCGAAGTTTCTGGAAGATTCTAGGCTATCTCAATTTATTTTGGTCCTAGGGTTTAGGCAATGGATTTTTCCATAAATATCTATAGGAAGTTCTCTAAATTAATTATTGTATGTATTTTAATATTGTAACATAAAAAATATTGCTCCTGCAAATCTTCTTGAAATGCTGATAATACTCAATATTTGTTACCACTTTTATAGATTTATTGGGCCTTTTAAACAAAGTGGGCCACCATCTGATAAGAATGGAAGGATCACAGATAAGACACTTTTAGCTGGATATTCGATAGAAGCTGGGTCGACTGAGATAGACAAACCTCTGGAAACATTCAAAGTCCAGGAAATTATAAGACATCCCGAATATTCAGCGAGGGGGATTAGAGGAAGTTCCGATGTAGCGATAATTAAACTTTCAAAACCAATAACGTTCTCAGAAAACATCAAGGAAGTATGCTTACCAGAAAATCGCTGTTTGGAGACAAATACTCGAAGCGCTGATATCGTTGGCTGGGGTACAGTAGGTCATAGTAAGTGTGTAAATAATTTTCGCTTAGAAATAAATTAATTTTTGTTTAGCATAATATTTCACATATTTAAGATTGAAATTCATCAGTAAATAGAATTTAGGTACACTCTTCTGTAAGAATGATATTCGAAATATCAATGAAATTCTTTGATATTAGAAGCATCAATTTAAATTCCTGATTTATATGTAGCTTAAAAATTATCTTAGCTTAAATTTGTTTTTAAATAGGTCTAAAGTACATAGTACTATAAAGATTTTTCATTTATCGATTAAAACAGTTCAAACTAACACAAATTTGTTAGAAATAAATAAATAAAATTAAGTATATTAAAGCAGATTTCATGGGACAAACTGGGAAATAGAAATATAAAGATACTGTATTTCAAAATCAGTTTCTTCATTCAAATAATAAGAAAATGATTTGATGAAAGTAATAGCATTTTTCTCATTCCCGCATACATATATGTGAGTGCATATGTACGTACGTATATATGTATGTATGTATATATATATATATGTCATGTCATATGAATTTGCTCCAGATAGCTGATGGCCGCTTAAAGAATCTACAATAATTAGAGGATTTGATGAGACCCTCTTAAGAAGTTCGATGAAACTCATAATGAGGTATCCCGAGTTGGCAGCCGAACAATTAGTGCTTTTGCCTTCGGTTCAACATTACGTGTGTTCAAATCCCACTTTGGGCATGGATGTTTGTAGTGGTTCGAAATCCACTTTAAACCGTAGGTCCCGGTCTAAGTAGCCCTCATGTGCAAAAAATGACCGTTGAGTGACAAACTAATATCAGAATGAGAAACAGTGTATCTTGAAAGTCATAGCAGTTTTTACAAATTAGGCTGACTTTTTTACCCCTATAATGGAAAATACACATAAAGTGTGCATTTGATTAGGGATGAAAATGTCTGCTTGTTTTATCAAACCAGAGCAGTCTGGGACCTACTTTCACATTTGGCTTACAGCAGAGGACCAGGAAAGTTTCTTTGTACTAGTAATGCGAAAAGTGGAATCTGCCATATTGAATCGAGTTTAGATTTTTCATTTGAATATAGATTTTGATAAATAATTGAAGAACAAGTGGCAATGTTTTCTCTGTACCTTCTTTGGTCAGTATATCAGTGACTTCATTACCATGTTATGAAATTCACAGGAAATAGACGTCTTATGGTTTTCACAGATATTCCTCAATTTGAGAAAATTAGATGCATTGGTTTCAGTATACAGCAATTAAGAAATCATGAATGGTTTTAAGTAATATATATTGTCAAAACATATTATCAAAACAGAAAAATTGATTAACTTGGACGCAGTGTTTTAACACAGAATATCGGGGGAAAATATTTATTTTTATTGCATGTGCATAAAAACACAAGTAAAAGGTGGCTTTAAAATATTTCATATTTAATAATTTGCTTAAGAATATGGTCATACGAAATTGTTAAAATTCCCAACAAAGATTAACTTAAATTAACCAATAACAAGGAAATAATTACCCTAAGCATATAAAAAAATTATTCCATTTGAAAAAGTTATCAGCAAATAGGGAAAGAAACACACCTTTAAATTAATAAAATAGCATACCTTATATATATATCTTAAAAAATGAAACGTACGCTCATGTCATTAAAGAAATAAAACTGCTATAAGTCATAAATTTTAAAGCTATTTCTCTATAGTTAAACAATAAAGAAAATTTTTATTTTAAATATATATATTTGCAAAAAATAGATATTTCTTAAAAATTCTAAAAAAATGATATTAAACATTTTGTTTGAACTTGCAAATAAAGTTAAAGTCATACAATTTTAATGACAGTTTAGCTCATAATAATTGGGGCTATAATATATTTAAATCAGCAATTCATATTTTTGCAAAGTGTTGTTCAATTAGAAGTAGTTCAGACATTTTAGATAAATAAATATTTGAGCATGTCTTAAATGCAATAAGGAAACTATAAAACACTCAAAAGAAAATATAGACAGGAAATTCATTTAATTAAATAATAAATTAAATTTAAATATATTTAACTTATTTCGATAGAGATTGTTCTGCGTTTATTATTACTTATACAAATGCTCTTTTCTTATATATATATATATATATATATATATATATATATATATATATATATATATATATATATATGTAGCATAGTATATCAAATTTGAAATTTTAATTTTAAAATATCCATCGTTTTTAATTTTCTATAGAAGTTAGAACTGATCATTTGATGGAAGGAATAAAAGTTACTGTTTGGAAAAGTCAAGAATGTGCTTCTGCGTTGGAAGTACCAATATCTGAACATGCCGTATGCGCAGGAGGAAAAGGAGGACCAACGCCTTGTCCAGTAAAGCGTTATTTTTTTTAATTTTATCTTATGAAATGTCAATACAAAAATATTTGTTAATAATGTTTAGTATTTTGTTGGAATATAAATGAAATTGTTTGGCTTTAATGTGTAGAGTTTAAAAAACTGAATGGTTGCAAATGAATTTCACTGCTCTATTTTAACATCACTTTCCTTTTGAGTTTAGATCTATTTTTATTTATGAATAAAGTGAATACTTAAATTTAATTTAGAATTCAGTTTACTGAAGTATAAACAAAATTTAAATTAAAATGCAACACAAAGAAGGAGAGACCAGAAAATTATGCAAATTTTGGGGTAGACTTAACTAACCGATTTATGCAAATGATGTGAAATGCGCAGTTTTCCTATACACCTAGGATAAGAGGTGAGGAGCCGGTAGAGTGGGCAATATTCGCCCTATTATTGCTCCTTAGAAAATAATCATTGAGTATGCTTGACGCAAAGGACAACTGTAATTGCAGAGGATGCCAGACAATAGTCAAAGGAGTCAGTTCCAGTACACAGGCGAGTTTATGAGTGGCATGTTGATCGGATTGAGAAAGGCAGAGTGGACCTTATAGCAAAGCGTAGTTGACGTGTCCACAGTGCACAGACCGTGATGAAGATTATTAAAACAAGAAAGAGTGAAACGTTTGCGGGTCGCCGGTGAAGACAGAGTGACGTCAGCACGCGTGGATCAACACGTCCGACGGGAGGAGGTAGCGGTACGTAGCCTGGTTGGGCGAGAGGAGTTTTACTGCCCCGTAAAGCACGGCTACCGAAATTCTGCAGCATGTCCAAGACATCCTGCGTGCTTCCATATCGAGCAGAACCGATTGATTGCTGCCGAGATTGATTGCGAGACCGATTGATTGCTGGTGAATAGTGCTCATGGTGTCTGTGAAGAAGACTGCCATTGATCCCACAGCATAGATGCCAACGTCTGAGATGGTATCGTATTAGAGCAATGTGGACGATGGAGTGCCACAGGATCGTCTTCTCAGATGACTCATGCATCTCTTTCTTCATTGATAATCACTATGTACGATTGTGACGTCGACGTGGAGACTGGTCCATTCCTACAGCAATATGAGGAACGCCCACCACGCGACAACCTGGCATCATGGTTCAAGACGCAACTGCATACGATTCCATATCATCGCTACTTCGTAGTCAGGGCACTATGATAGCCCAAAGTTTCTTAGAATATATACTGATGTCAATGGCACTTCTCTACCTTCAAGGGATGCTTAGTGTTCTTTATCATCAGGATAACTCCTGACTGCACATTGCTCGCACCACAGTCAACATGCCCTGCAAGGCGTACAGCTGATTTTCTGGACACCGAACTTCTCAGATCTTTCACAAATCTAACACGCTTGGGATATCGTTCGACATCATTTGCAGACCTTGCCAGCGCCTCCTTCAGAAGAAGAACTTTGGAAACTTTTTGAAAGCTAATAAGAGTCATTCCTCAGGACACCATTCGCACTCTCATTGATTTTGTGCGTAGACGTGTTGCTTCATGTATCGCCGTAAGCATAAATGTGAAAAGATTGATAATGCTAACCGTGTTAAAATTTGTCAATTTGTTCATATTGTTTTTTTTCTATTTTATAATTAAACTTGAACTAAATTTGAAATTATGTTAACGATCTTATTTTACTTCCTAATATATTGTTAAATATTTTTATTTCTATTACATGGTTTAATTTGTGAAATTTTGAATTTAGTAATTTATATTTTCTGTAATTTCTGTAATTAATTTTTTTTTGGTTCTAAATGAATTGCTAAATTTTATACTCAAACTGTACTTACATAATTTAGTCTTGTCATTTACATAAAATTTCCGTTCATGCCTTTCTCTTTATATATATTCCCAATTAGGGCGATTCTGGAGGACCTTTAATTGTTCATAAATTCCAAAAGGATTACGTCCTTGGTGTGGTTTCACATGGGGAACCGATATGCAGCAAGAAAAGCCCTGTTGTTTTCTCCAGTGTATCCCCTTTCTTGGAATGGATCCGGAGAAATTCTGATTATGACGCGAGACGAGATTGCAATTTCCCGTCAGGATATTCCTGTTGAAACGAGCGGAAAATCAACTTCATTCAAATAGTACGTTTCAGTTACATATTATAAACAAATTCAGGTTATAGCAATATTTTAAGTTAATACAAAAGTCTACTCAGAGAACCATTACTATTTGTCTTAAAATAAAAATAAAAAATGTAGACAATTAATTCAACATTTTTTTTTCTTAAAATAAGCATTTTTATTCATAAGTAAGCGGGTGACTCATTGTAAAGAAATAGTGCATTTCATTTTCTCAGTATTAATGAATGTTATAATGAAGGCTATCACTTCATTTTTAGTTAATGAAGACGTTAGGGAAGGAAAGTATTACTGTTTGTCTTGGAATAAAGAAAAAAAAAAGAAAATTAGTTGGACATTTTAACTTAACTTTTTTATTGGAGGAATGTCGATAGTCCTAAATTTATAAATATATTGTTAATTTTTTTGTTAATTATTCTTATTAACCCATTATTATGTGACCCAATTATAACATTAGTCAAAAAAGTATTAATTACGCTCCTCTGAACATCATATTAAAACTGTCATTGTGAAAACAAGGAAGATCAGATATATTTTCTTTTATGAATAAGAAACCTGACACATTTTTCCTGAAGCTGCGTTTACTTCAGAAAACTAAAACTACAAATCGAAAAACATAATAATAATATAAGAAAATAAAACTATAAAAATTTAAATCGTCTTTGCCGATTCAAACTAACCATAAGTTGGGTTTTTTTTGTCTTGTCTCTCTCATTTTGCTTTCTCTTCTGTTCTATTGCTAACGAGTTAAGGGTTTGAAACAATGGAAAACGGCTTCTCAAATCAATACTTTGGTTTTTTATTGATAAAACGATATCTTATATCAAATGAACTTCGACAATATTTTTAATTTTGATTCCAACGATTTTAAGTCTTAGAGTCGTTACTGGATATGGGTGTCATGTCCAAATCATTTGGCTCAAACCATTCGAAATAGACAGCTGGAATTATGGATTTAGATACTGGTAACAATCGGGTGCAAGGGAAGTTATTGTGTCAGAGAGAGAGGCAAGAAAACTTGAATCGATCAAAGATAAAAATTAGGAAAGATATCGATTTCAGGATATTTTGGAAACAATGTAGCTAAAGATTCGAAGAGTAATAGTTAAAAACAATGGGTAATTTTCATAATTTTAAGAAATTTTACAAATGGAAGAAATTAAAATTGAAAAAAATACTTTATTACTGTTAAAAATCTTGAATGGATATTTTATCATCACTTACGACACTCAGACATTCGAAGAGGAACTTCGCCTTGTTTGCATCCGCTCGAAGAATTCTATTTGAAGTCATCAACAAGTCGGATTTATAATGCCGTCTTCATACGATACCATCATTAATTATGTGTATGAAGCATATGAAACCTTATCTGACGCCATATATATTTTAAAACAATGAGAAATGTAATGAAGTGATTTAGCCACTATTAAAACTGGATCGAAAGAAAATACCACTTTATTAAAACTAAATTTTTAATAGTAACGTTTAGTACTAAATTTTAGTTAATAACATAAATTTACAGATTCAACTGTCTACTATAAAATTATAAATTTTATAATTTTTTTGCATTTATTATTAAATGGGATAATAAATGTAAACACAGAATGTATTTGAATGTAATTTAAATTGAGTGAATTATTTTTTTATTCCTTTATAGAGAAGCCATTTCTATATCGAAGAAAATTTAATGAAGAAACGAAGAAGGCTTTGGCTTTTTTCTCCTAAATTAGGATAAAGTGAAATTTTAATATTCTGATTTTATAAAATAAAAGTTTATTTACGAATAAAGTAATTTAACTCATTATAATTAAGTGCACTACAAAATGTTATAAAGTAAAATCTATTGAATTTGTCATTTTCTTTATTAAGCATATCGAGTTTTTTTAATAAAATATTCCTTAAATTAGTTTTGATAATTAAATGCACATTATTTTGATGTCCAAAGAAATAATGTGCGTATTAAATTATTTCTAAATATAATAATTGATAATTTAGAAGCAATCTGCAGCAGGAAGTTAAGGCAGTGACTGCAAGATACAGATATATTCTACATAACATTTATTTAGAGAAAAGATGAAAATAAAATTAAATTGTCCATCGGTAACAGAGGTGTGAACCTTACCATGGCTAGATGACATCTGTGTGTTGTTCCTTACTGAAGAGGGTTTATATAGGAGATGCTACGATGTTGTTAAATGTATAAGAAAAGTCTTGGAAATTCACTGACACCTGTGTTTTAGGACTCAGTATAGGGGTAATATAAAGGAACATTCATAAATTTAGAATTGGACTAAATAAATTAAATTTAATATTACATATACCCCCTTCCAAAAAAATGAGGGCGAATTGTGAGGGAGAAATGGACATTTTCAACGAAATACAAGAAGATAAAAAGTTAACAGTATACAATATTAATAATCAAATATATAAAAATGGCAATTAACAAATAAATGATTAAATTTGACTATATAATGTAAACTAACATCTGGAATAAAATGCCAACATGATTTACCTTTATTCTTTATAATCTTTCCTATATAGAGCAAATTAAAACATATATAATAACAAAATATGCATAATAAATTCAAATAAAAGGTTTGATTTTTATGAAAATAACCTACCATCAAATAGTACTCGGTTTTATTTACATGAAATATAAAATAAATTACATACAAAGTATTGAACAAGTAATAAACATTGAAATATAATTTCTTTATTATGATATCTTTAAAATACTATTCAAGTATGCATTATCAAACGTATATAAGCAATTAAATTCCATCGATTTCTTTTTAAAAATTTCTTAAAATTTGTGGAATTTTATTGGTTATGGTTGTATATACATAGATGCAAAACCATAAAAAGATATAATTTAATAATATAGATAGTGTTGTTCAATACTTAAGACGTGTTCGAAATTTAATGTAACGTAACACAATTTGAATATCAAAATATCTTTGAAATACTTATCAAGTATGTAATAATAAAGTATGAGTAATTAGAATCCATCTCAAAGATTTCTTAAAATGTGATGGAATTTAATTGCGTATGCTTTGTTTTAAGTAAATGTAAAACAATAAAAAAGATATAAGTTAATAACATAAGTAATGTGTTTCAATACTTAAGACGTGTTCAACATTTTCTTTGCAATTTATACTATATTTTATATAAATAAAACAAGTACTATGTTACCAACAATTACGGGATCCATGTAATCTGAAATTGTAATAAAAGTTCAATAACATAAATAAAATGAATAAGTAAAATTATAAAATAGTTTGTATTAATCATTATTAATAAACATCGATATCCAGATTCTTTAAGACTTAAGATAAAATTTAAATAATTAATTCATGAATCCTTAAACTCCATTCATTCTTCAAGCTGTATTACACAACGTTCAAAATATTTTTCACATATTTATTTTCTCTTCCAATATTTCTAACATTGTTTGGTTTGATTGTTGAAGCTAACAAATATAAATACAAGTTGAGTAATCTACACCTTTTATTTATTTTATTATAATAAAAATAAAAATACATTTATTTAATAATATAAACTACCTGTGTGTATTACATTTCATAATAAGTTGTTTTAATTCTTAAATGCATAGAAAAAATTTTTGTGCTAAAATTATTTATGTGGTTTACAGATATATTTTTGTTTAATACTCAAAGCCACAATAAGAACAACATTATAAAAGCATTGAGCTGCCTAATATGTTTACATTATAATCAAAAAATAATATCAATCATCTAACAAGAAGTAATAAAAAAAACAAGAAGGCCAAATTAATATTAACAAAGGGTAATTCGAGATTCGGATTAAAAATTTTAAAAATTATAAAACGTTACCTTTATCATGTGTATTATTATTATTTATGAGTTTTTATACGTATACGCGTGATATTTTATGAATTCGAGATAAAATGTGTGCTAAAATATGATAGTAGAGTTAAAATACTTTTAAAGTAAGTTTTGACTAGTTTTTATCAAAATTAATCTTTGTCTATTAATGCTCTGAATTAATCTTAAAACTAATAAACTATAGCAAAACTTCAGCTGTGTATTCATACTGAGTACTCATTGAAATAAATATTTTGAAAAACTGCACTACGAAAAATGGGAGTTAATCGTTGAATTTTTTATTCGATTGTTGCACTCGATTATAACTTGCTGTGTTAGTCAAATAACATCAGCAATCAATCTGTTACATCAAATTTAGTTTCTATTTGTGAAATTGAAATCAACAGTTAAGATTATACAGTAAAACTATTATCAAAGAATTTTTTTCAGAATGAGTAAAATGTTATCATAATAACACAAAAAATCTTCATAAAAGTAGCATGTATCTCATTTTTTCTCTCTTAATAAATAAAATTATCGAAATTTAACTTCCCAATTAAAATCATTTGATGCATAAATTTGATTTCAATATTTCCTGAATGAAAATATTTTTTTAAAATACCAATTCAACAAGCATAAAAAAAAGCTTTAACAGAAAATTATTTCAATAAATCTTCATGTGTAATAATCATTTGTCCTATTGCAATTTACAATTAAATTACTTGATTATTAAAGTTAAAAAAATTGTGTAATAAACTTTAAAGCATATCTTTAAATCATAGAAGCTTTTTTGTATTAGTATAACAAATTATATTAAAAATAGTAACTATACTGCACGCTTCAGGAATATTTAGAGATCATTCATTATATATGAATACTTGAGAAAACGTATCAGTATGCAAGAAAATGTCAATCTACGGGGATAAATTAATAAAATTGTTATTTATGATCTACTTTCTAAGTTTCTGAAATTGGAAGTTTTATGAACTTACCAGCGGCATTATTTGATCCAGTAACGTTAGCATCTTTAAGATCTAAGCATATGATAAATAATACAATCATCATTAAATATTATAAAATAAAATATGAAGATTAAAAGATAAATGTTTGGATCAACAGTAGTTTATAAACATTGCAATATAGATTTTAATAAGCCTTGAAAGAAAATTTCGTGAATCCCATAAGCAGAAAAAAACAGAGCATCTGTATTTTCTGCTTTTCAACACCTAAAATTTAGATAAAAGATATAGAGGATTTATAAAGTATGCCCTTTACATTTTACTATGAGTTAGTTCCATTTAAAAAATATTTATTCTTTGTGTGTGTGTGTGTGTGTGTGTGTGTGTGTGTGTGTGTGTGTGTGTGTGTGTGTGTGTGTGTGTGTGTGTGTGTGTGTGCGCGCGCTGTTTTAAATGAAAAGTATCATACAAAGGATATATATATCGTTGTTGGTTACAAAATTAAGAATAATAGAATCATATATAGTAAACGGGCAAAACATCATAATTAAACTTTTATTAAACATCTTAAAGAGAGATACAAAAACGTAATTGCTTTCTTTTTAAAATAGCGATTTTACAATTCTTTTGAGTGAAAAATTTCACTCAAAAAATTCTAAGTTTCTGATAGTTTTTACATTTAAAACTGCTGATTTATTTTTAAGTGTAAAACAGTTGAAATAAAAAATAGAGACCTACTCTAATTAATTTTGAATTTCATAAGAATCTCCAAGAACTGAACAATAATTTACAGTAAAATATTACGCGTAGCAAAAAATGAATGCAAGTTAATAAAATAATTTTTTTTATCAAATATTCTAATACTTCATGATTTTTTTAAAATCGTTTTCCTCAGTACTAGGTAAGAAAGATTTTCCAAAATCAGACTAAATTACATACATGTCGATAAATTAAGGATAATTCAGAATCACACCGGAAAATAACGGGAAATTGAATTCTAAAATAAAAATTTCACATGTGTTTGTGTACAATTATCACACATTTTGAAGAATAATATGCAAATTACCAGAAAGCACCAGATGGCACTGGTAGTTAGTCACAATGACGAAAGTGCAAGAGAGGGTTATATAAGGAATGGTTGCAAAGAAGTAAAATTGTTTATGCGCGCTTTGAAAGCCATTCAGTGCAATAATCGCATAGTTATGGCACAAAGGCCGCATTTGGATGATGTCTTACGTGGTAGAATTATCAGCCATCTGGAATGTGAACGTACTCAGCTGGAAGTATTCTAGGAACTTGGAATCTCCCAGAATGTCATTTCCAGGCTTTGGCAACGATTCTAAGATGATTGTAATGTGAGTAAACGTTACAGCACAGTCGCTTCCGAGAGAGAGCGCCAAATGAGGACCGGTATTTGGCAGTTTCTGCCAAAAGAAACAGACGGAGTACAGCATCATACCTGTCGCTTCAGCTCTCTTCAGTTACCGGTACGACAGTTTCAAGACAGACCGTGTACAGACGATTAGGGCACATTGGTCTATATGCTCATAGGTCTGTCACATGTGTTCCACTTACCACAACTTACTATCGCCTGCGGATAGCCTGGAGTAAAGAGTATGCATTATGAAAACCACAACAGTGGTCCTGTGTTATGTTTTTCGACATGTCCAAGTTTAGCTTTTAGTCGAATTCTCGCCGGACTTTCATATGGAGAGGGCCAGGTACCCGTTACCATCAAGAGAACATCATTGAACGACACCATTACCGGGGTGTAGGATTGCTCGTATGGGGAGGAATTATTCTGAGCTCCAGAACTAACCTGGATGTTCAAAATGTAACCATGACAGGCCACATCTAACGGGATGTCATTCTGGAATACCATGTACGCTTGTTTCGGGGCGAAATTTATGTTTATAGATGACAAAATCCGTCCTCACCGTGTAAATATTGTAGACGAATGCCTTCTATCCGAGGATATCACCCATATGGAGTGACCAGCATACTCTCCGGATTTGAATCCAATAGAGCATGTGCGGGACATGTTTGGCAGACTAATTGCAGCCTGGCAATCCTTTCTCACTAAGTCTACCGGAATTTCGGAGAGCATTGTATGATGTGTGTAATATTCCCCAAGATCAGATCAATAATTTGATACTCAGCATGCCTAGGCGTATCACGGTCTGTATTGCATCGTCTGAGGGCATACTATGTATTAACCATTATATCAACTATGTTGTATTGGTTTTTGTAAATAGGTATTTTTTTTACATTTTCTCCAAGGAGTAAAAATCGCAATTTTTATTTATGATGTCAAACATATAGCATCTGTTTTGCTCCTTACCTTTTATCTAATGAATAGACTTTACAAATAAGTCATATTTGTTTTGCTTCTGTCTCTTTCTTTGCCTGAACTTGCATTATTCTTAATTTATGGACACGAGTGTATAAAAAAGTAATATATTTAATAATTATATTAAATAATATATAATCGCTATGAAGTTAGTAACATTGATTATTAATTTAAAATTCCAAGTTTATGATTGCTTTTTACAATCAAAACAATAAAAATTCTCATTACAAATATTTGTTAATTTAAATCCCTTTTTTTTAAAAATTATTTTTCAAATGAGACGTTGCTTTGAATGACCGAATATCATGCTAAAATTTTATTTTTTTAATATTTATTTATTTTTAATTTACTTATAATTTATTTATATTTTATTTATTTATTTTTTTAAGTAACTCAGCGATTTGTAAAGAGATTTTCTGTAGCACATAATTTTCATTTAAATTATCATGGATAAGCTAACTGTCATTCTTTATTCTCAAAAAACGTATTTTTAATTATTAAAATGGTAAAAATGTCAACTATTCTGGTCACAAATACTTGTAAACAAATCGCCACGAACGACATTTCAAAATCACATCAAATCAGAAATATCAGCATATAAAGATTTTTTCAAGAGAGATTCACATTGAGTCTTTTTTTTACAAATTTATTTTAATTCAGAAAACATTAGTTAAATAAGATTATTAAAATTTCCACCTATTACACTTTTTTGAAATTAGCAACTGATGCATTAAATCATAATTACGTGTACAACAGTTACTATATTGTAAGGCGATTATCAAACAAATCAGAGATATAACTTGCATTTTGCCTTAATGTGGAAAATGAATTTGCAGAATTTTTCGCATGAATGACTTTCACTATTTTGATAGCAATTATATATATCCATCTACATATTTTTAATCAGAGTGTCAAATATGAATATAAGTAATTCAGATTACTTGCGTAAACTTGAATATCATCTCATTGTTTTAAACAATGATAATATGAATTAGAATTATACTGATAAGTGCGGTCTTTTGTACACTATTTCTTAAACTTCTAATTGATGCAATTCTATTATAGTATTCGAATTAATTCATATTTGATGAAAAATATTTTCCGACAATATCTCTAATGGTTTCTAAAACGTGTTTTAATTTAATATATATTTGTTTAGTAAGCTTTGAATTAATATTGTCATTAAAGAGAAGTGAATAATTTCATGAAGTGAATATTTTCTATTACAAATCCATCAGTCGTTCAGTAATTAAGCACAAAGAAAAAATATGTTACAAATACGAATTTTTACATTATTATTCTATTTGCAGACTAATTTTAGTAAGTTAGTATAAAATAAAAATATTTAGTCTTAATATCAAAATCATGGTAATTAATAGAGAAATTTTAAAAAGTGTCTAAGTATAATACGTATCATTAATTTTTGAATGTAGATATTAGTGATTTTCCTCTTATATTACACCTGTAATATTTTTTTGAAATAAAATGTGATAAGAAAACTTTTTAAATTCAGCAAAATCCAAAAAAATTTTTTTTATCTGAGTATGTATTTAAAATTTTTGTGTAAAAAATTGGGACGCGTAATCATAAAACATAAATAAAAACACACAAGCACACAATTAAACAATGCGTTATTTAGTGTGTTTATTAATGTTTCAACTCCAAAATATTGTATAATCTAATTAGCAAAAATTGCTAGTTGTGTGGTGGCTTAGGAATAGTCACCTTATATTTTTAAATGCTACAATTTGGTTAATTCTTTAATTTATTTTGCTATTTTTTCTTTTTTCGTTAGTTTTACTTGAATAGAAATCAGTCATTATAGTTTTTTTATATTTTAATTTTATGGATTCTATAAAAATAAAAGTCATTATTAGTTTTTCTTTATAAAATGTTGCTTGTTTTTTGAGTTAGACGTTTCGCTTGTGGTGCTGAAACGATGAAAAATGATGGATTTTATTATTTGTGATGGTTTTTTGCTATTTCTTATTAATCTATCATAATTAGCAAAACTAAGAGCAATAATATGAAATATTATTAATTAAATACATAAGATACTCGTGCATATCATATTGAAGTTGAGGATATATAATTTGTGGAGTAGAATCATGATTATACATCCCACTATAATATTGCAAACTAAAATCTATGAAAGCAAATTACAGCTTATATATTTGCAAATACTGTATATGCTATAGCAATTGTAACAAATGGCTTAGTGTTAATATTTTTCTTTTTCTATAATTGCATTCGAAATTTAAAGTACTTCTACTAAAAGCATTTTGTACCATGCTTCAAATCCAAAATAACCTAAAATCTCTCACTTTCTTATAAAGTCAAAAATGACCTTTATAGATCTCAGAAGTAATTCTTTAGTAACAAGAGAACCTAAAGAAGTCAAAAGAATAAAGATTTGATCATCACAGTAATTTAAAAAAGGATGCACTATTTGCTCTTTATACATTTTCTACATATATGACCGTTGATGTAGTTGTTTTCTTTATCCTGTCCAGAAAGGTAGTCATGTAACTAATAGCTTCCTGATCTATAACAGACGTGAATGGAATAGAGATCATTTCTGAATCAAAAATCAGAGGAGTCATTTCTTTACTTCAGTTGATTTATTCTGCGTTTTCTTATTTTGTAAAGAAAAATGTATCCCAGAAACTTTACTCGCATAAGTTTAAAAATCTCCTAAAATATAAAGGTCCATAGAATTACATGAGTTAATGGATAAGACCTGACACTCTGGCAGTACGCTAGGCATACTACATGTTCCATCAAAATACTGTAACTGCTTTGCTATTCATCTTAGGAAATAATAGCATAATATCAAAGCTATGGAAAATTATTCGCAGTTTCTTTCAAAGATATTAAAAAGAAGAAGAAGAAGGTTATTCGACTATTCACTACTTGCCGAAACAAACATGGTTTCCAATAAAGTAGTAAATACACGAACAGTGAGACTAATCAATTTTATCTTTGACAAGAGGGATATCATAATTCCGAAACCTAATGATGATTGTTAACACAATGAGGATGTGAGTACAGATATAGACGATTCTAGTTAAGACTTTTCTGCTGTTTCCTTTTAGTACCTCCTCAGCAAAGCATGAGGTTTCCCAACCTCTGTTCTACACCAGAAACCATTCAATTTTTAATCGAACTATCAGTGTAGTTCACATTTATAACTACTGAGAAGAGAGATATACTGCGATTCATCGCAAAGACTTGGAGTAGCCAAATATACACTACTGGCCATTGAAATTGCTACACCAGGAAGAAATGCAGATAACAAAATGATATTTAATGGACAAATATATTATACTAAAAATAACAAGTGATTAAATTTTCAAAAACCTTGGCTTAATAGATCCTGAGAAATCATTACTCAGAACAACCACCTCTGGCAGTAATGCAGTAATAACAGAAGTTATACACCTGGGCATTGAGTCAAACAGAGATTGGATTGCATGTACAGGTACAGATGCCCATGCAGCTTCAACACGATGCCACAGTTCATCAACCATAGTGACTGGCGTTTGCTGACGAGCCAGTCGCTCAGCAACCATTGACCAGAAGTTTTCTATTGGTGAAACATCTGGAGAACATGCTGGCCAGGGCAACAGCCGAACATGTTCCGTATCAAGGAAGGTCCGTACAATACCGGCAACATGCGGTCGGGCATTATCCTGCTGAAATATAGGGTTTCGCAGGGCTCGAATAAAGGGTAGAGCCACGGGTCGTAACACACCAGAAATGTAACGTGCACAGTTCAAAGCACCGTCAATGCGAACAAGGGGTGACCGAGACGCGTATCCAATGGCACCCCATACCATCACGCCAGGTGATGGACCAGTATGACGATGACGAATGCACGCTGCCAGTGTGCATTCACCACGATGCCGCCAAACACGGATGCGACCATCATGATGCTGTACACAGAACCTTGATTCATCTGAAAAGATGACGTCTCGCCATTCATGCGCCCGGTTTTGTCGTTGATCACACCATTGAAGGCTCTCTTGTCTATGACGCAGCGTCAAGGGAAGCCGCAGCCATGGTCTCCGAGCTGAGAGTCCATGCTGCTGCAAACATCGTCGAACTGTTCGTGCAGACACTTGTTGTCTTCCAAACGACACCGTTTCTTGACTCACGGCTCGTGACGTGGTTGCACGATCCATTACTGCCATGCGGATAATATGCCTGTATTCTCGGCTGCTAGTGATAAGTGGCCGTTGAGATCCTGCATGGCGTTCCGTATTACCGTCCTAAACCCATCGATTCAATATTCTGCTAACAGTCATTGGATCTCCACCGACGTGACAGCAATACTGCGATAATATAAACCGCAATTCCGGTACGCTACAATTCGACCTTTGTCAAAGTCAGAAATGTGCTGGTACGCATTTCTCCTTCTTACACGAGGCATCACAACAACTTTTCACCAGGCAACAACGTTCAAGTGCAATTTGTGTATGAGGAACCGGCTGAACAATTTCCTCTTTTAAACACAATGTAGGTGTCGCTACTGGTGCCTGATTTGTCTGAATGCGCTGAAAAGCTAATCATTTGCATATCACAGCACCTTCTTCCTTTCGTATAAATTTCACGTCTGTAGCATGTCGCCTTCTTGGTGTAGCAATTTTAATGGCCAGTAGTGTATTTAACAAGATAATTGTTTCATTTTAAGTACAATGTTTCACCCATTTATTATAATCAAGAACACTTTTCAAGTCATTAACTACATTTATGTTCACTTGTAACAAATTATTTGCACAGTGCTTCAATTTCTCCTCAAATAGCCCATTCTGTGCACCGGTGGTAAACCCTCATCGGATTAGGTACAGTGATTCTTGCTGGTGTTGTTTACTTTATTTGCCGAAACAATTGTTAGTGACTCAATTAATTTTGATAAATTGTCAAGCAGTTAATTTTGATAACAGCTCGTTAGATTTGACAACTATTACAACTTTACACTATGTATAATAGTACTTATGTAAGAAAAATTTTAATGTAATTAATATAAGCAAAGAAATGAAGCAGCTTTTCAAGGAGCATGAAAATTTGGTAACTCATTTTCAACAGAAAACTTAATATTGAATATTTTTTTATAAGTAACAAACCCTAATTCAATATTTAAAACAAAACTTTTCCAGAAAGTCTACTTTTAAAATTCCAATGAAAATAGCTTATTTTTATCAAGATTAGTTACTTGGTAAATTAAGGTCACAGCTAATTTAAAATATTTAAATTGACAGTAAAAAACAGTAGTGATTAGGAACGTCACGAAGCGATTAGAAATGTGAGGAAACGTTTTAGAGAAAATTGCCATGAAACATCAGAAATGAACTTTCATTACTATTTTAATAGAAATGATGATCCATTATTAGAAATTATTGAGTAAAAGTTGCCAAAAATCTATAGTATAAACCACTATTTAAGTAATAAGATTTTTACCAAACAATCTGCATACTTGTAAACCAAGTAACTTTTTCGAGTACTTTATATAATGCTTTTCATTTTTTAATGAAAATTAATGCCAAAAAAACCTTTTTGGTTCTTGAAGTTGAAGATGATTTTGATAGAGAAATATTCGTGATTCTATTGTACGCTTTTAATGGAAATAGATTTTCTATTTGAAATGATATTATGTTGTAGTATTTATATGAAAACAAATATAGTTCCTTAAAGCTGGAGAATGTTTCATATCATCTTTGCCAATATGGTTAGATGTATACGATTTAAAATTCCAAAATAAAATAGATTGGACTCCATTGGAGGAAATATTCAATATCTTCAATAGAAAAATATATAAAAAAAACTGTTAAGATTGAAGCTTCATATCTAAACGGGAAAACATGGGAGATTGAGTGAGGAAACAGCAAAACATCTTATAAACATCGGTTGTATAAACATTTTTCAATTTGAATTGAAGTATTACATTTTGCTTTTTTACCTTTTCCCCCATCCTAATAAATTCATTTTTCTCCATTTATCAACTTTTCTTCATGCACGATGCTCTTTTTTACAATTTCTTACTTGAAGACAGTACCTGATGGTGCTATTATTAGTTTTGATAAAATGGACTGCTTCAGTTTACGGAGTCCTTAATTTATTCAGCATTTAGAAGTAAATGTTTTTTTACGATAATTGCAAAATACATCAAATATCCCTTTGTACAAGTGTTTGGTGTTGTAGTGTAAAAGTTGCAGCTCTCTTGTACATTATTTTCCATCTTTTTTTCTTTCAATAGATTGTTCTTGAAATGGGTAAGTATACACATCTTATTTAATCAGCCTCAATGGTTTCCCCCACTGTTGGCATTCTTCGGGGACTCTTATTTTGATTTGGTGCATTTAAGATTAATCATATTTCAGACATTGAGGGACGTGACAAAGTGCCATTTGGATGTATCACCCTCCTTGGTATTAATAGCATTTTTTGAGTCTTGAGTTCCTTTTGTGAGCTTTACTCTTCAGTGTAAGGCTTTGAAGTCTTTATTAATTGTAATTCTCCTTTGTCTTTGTACATATAGGCAATGACACTTAAAAATATCATCTTTTCTACTATCAACTTTCTTTGACAATTGCGTAATGGCTTTCACTTTAATTATAAGTTCAATAAGGTCTTTTGCAACGTCATTAGTGATATTTTTTTAGAAGTCTTCAAATGAAGATCTTAATTTATTCATATGCTAGTCGTAGTTATGTTTGGAAATTTGTTTCAGAGTACTCCACATTGTTTTAATTTCACAAAACCTTCAATGATAATAATGTTAATTTTAAAAGTTTATTTGTAACCGTACCTTGCTGTGTTACTTCCTCGTGAAATAAGAGTGATAGTGTTGACCAATTCTTTCCATGAATGTCAACTGTCTATAATATAAACAAGAAGTATGTTGGTGATGGTGGGTAATTAATTTTCTATGAGATGGATCCGCCCCAATGGCAGAGTTGCGACCAATGACGAAGCTGATCTATTTGAACTCTAAAACGTTTCCTGCTCTTGTTGGGAGAATTTCCTTTTGATAAGTGTAATTATTTGAGGATCAGCTTATTGTGCTTCCATACCAACATCTTCACCAGTCTTCTCATTCAGAAGCTCGTAAAGAATACAATCAGAAAATCTCGAAGAAGTTAGTGGATCCGCAAATCTAATGGTCTTTTTTGATTCTGCTAATTCTTCTATCTCAATCTTTAATGATTCTAATGTCAGGTTCAACATTTCTGACATATAACATGCCATCTTGTTATTCTGTACCATTCATTCGTTTCTCATATTCATTCTAGAAGTCATTTTCTTCTTAATACTTACATTCTTAAAGCTCTTCCATTTAACGTTCTTACGCTTTTAAAAACGTTTCCCTCATAGTCACAACTGGAGAGTCGAATCTTCTAGCCTCTTCTTCGAATCAAGCAGAGAACAAATATCTTATGTAGGACACAATCAGATATGGAGGAAGTGATTTGTTTTGTTGATTTTTCAGGGGGTATAAATTAAATAGTAATTAACAAAAAAATTTTTACTGTTGCAAATTTTTTAAACACTTTTCTTTGCTTTCCACTTTTAGTTATACAGGAAATGGAAAATTTCATCAGAAGTTCTGCAAAACATAATACTAATATCACCATTTTCTTGGAAGCATAAAATGTACACAGAAAAGAAGAGAAATACATCTTATAGACTAATTGATACGCAATAATGTACGATTCACTTTTGATGTACATCTGTTCTCTTGATAAACCAATAATTGAAAATGCCAAAAAGCAATATGTAACAGATTAGATTTTAAAATGAGATTGATTCCTTTTTATGATTAATAGAATAAATTAGAGAAGATTGTAATTAAAAATTGTTCTAAAATATCATTACTAACAATCGGAATGTTGGTTAAGCAAATACATAGTTTTCTATGAAAGAAAATTTGTTTGTTTAAAATTCTAATTTCCATAAGCATAGAGACTTATTTCATTTCCTATGCTGTTTGTCATTGGAGGACCTGGAGTGATCCGCCGTTAACGAGATTTTTTGTTCGTCAAATAATAAACTTATAAGTAGTAATATTCGATATTTTAAATAAATTCTTTTAGACTATTCAAAATTCCCATGCTTTTGAACTACTTCTTATTCTCTCTCTCACACACACATCGTTTTCTACATCAGAATAATACATTTAATTCTCAAATTGAATTAAAGAAATATTTAATGAATATCGCATAAAAAACAACATATATGCTTAGTGAAATAAAACAAAACGACAACTTTAATAGAATTTACTTTATTACACTTGGTAGCACATTTAATTATAATGAATTCAATTATTCATAAATAAACTTTTATTTCATAAAATTCGAATAATAAAATTGAACTTGATAATATTTAAGAGAAAAAAATCAGTCTTTTTCATTTCTTTAGTGACTTTTCTAAACTATAAAAATGTCTTCTCTGAAATAGTATTAAAAAAGTCTTGATTCAATTGAAAATACTTTTATTAAAATGTTTCAACAGTTCTGTGGACAATTGAAACTTCTAAAAGCTTATAAATGTTTTATCCTTTACATAATAAATATTGTGAGCAAAGTAATTAAGAATTTACAAATATTTTTATTTTATTTTTCACCAAATAATAATAGTATATGTTAAAAATAAAATGATTTAATATATTATATGAAATTATAATATAGAATTCTTTAAATTTAATAAAATTTTAATAATTAATCTAGCATTTTTATATTTGATTTTTATTCTAACTAATGTTAACGAAAACTCCTTATATATTGCCCTTTCAAATCTAGAAGTTTCTTAAAACAGGCGTCACAAAATATCAATCATTCTTCTGATACTGTACAGTAAGTTTTGGGTTATGTTCTATTCCCCAGTTCTAATATGGATGCTTTTGGAACCCTGTCGTCCTCGAAACTTCAAATAAATTCTTATTTTACTGAATGATGGTAGCATTGGATCAACGACCTCATACAATTTCCTCGAAAAGTTTATCAATTCAAAATCCTTAGAAGTTCGTTTCACTTACAGTTAAAAATTGATTGACCCCTTTCTTAATTTTTGCTGTTAATAAGATGCGCTAAGAAATTACTCTTTAAAACAAATAAACAAAATATCAATAAAAGTACGAGGTATATGTATCTATTATGCCTTTAAAATCATTTATTTTACACATCACAAACCTACAAAGACATTCTGTGCTTATATTTATAATCCCTATTAATAATAAACCAAGTAAAGTTATAAAACGACTTAAAATTTTATTGCGAAGAGCACAATCTAAAATTGTGTATTATGAACTAAAATGTAGTACTTTACGTTACTAATCAATGCTTTGATTTTTTTATATTCTAGTTTTTCATTGAAGTTTTGCTTTTATTTAGTAAACAGCTTCAGGAAAATGTGAAAGACTCCCTTATTCAAGAAGGAGAGAACTTTAAACTTTCCTTATTTTATCCAAGACAATTTCAGTATAATGTTTAAAGGAAAGAAACTACTACATATATTTTCAAATAATATTAATCGTGTCACATGAAAAATAAGAGTAATTAACAAAGAAATGATCATTATATTTATGAAATTAGTAAATATTGCTGTACACCCAATAAAAAGACTGTGCTTAAATGTCTGACTAATTTTATGAATAAAAATGTCCAAATAATTTTCTACTTATTCTTTATTCAAGGACAAATATTAATGCTTCCCTACAAAAGAATTCAGTATTAACTTAAAATATAGTGACATCTTTCGTTATAACATTCATTAATATTGTGTGAGTCAAATGTGTGCAATGTTTACACAACTTTCTGCTTACTTTAACAGGAATATCCGGGTAGGAAATCGCATTCTTGTTTCCCTTCATAATCAGAATGATTCCAAATCCATTCCATGTAAAATGCTACACTAATGAAGAAAACAGGCTTGTCTTTGCTACATGTTATACTTCCATATGAAACCACACCAATGACATAATCCTGTTGAAATTCATGAACAAATAAAGGTCCACCAGAATCACCCTAATTGGGTATAAATAAAGAGAAAGGCATGAACGGAAATATTATGTAAAGTACAAGATAAAATAATCATTACTGTTTCAGGAAAAAGTTTAACAAATCAATCAGAGCCAAAAAAATTTAATTACAGAAACTATAAATTACTAAATTCAAAATTTCATAACTTAAATCTGGCAATAGAAATTATTTATTTATATATATATATATATATATATGCCCCTTTGTTATTTATTTACCTATATTTTGCTGTTGGTTCTAATCTGTCTTCTGCTCTGATGGAGTCAGACCAGGTCAATCAAGCCGTTGACACTAATGAATACTAATACCAGAAGTGTAAAATTGGGGATATCCTTCTAGTCCAGTGCATACATGTTTTAAATACAGTAATCATTTCAAGAGATTGAGGTTCTGATATTAACATCAAAATCGAAAATTAAACGTGTAAGAATACTTGATTATATCAATTTGTTAATTACAGTTTAAAATGATCCGCGCAAGTTTCACATATGAATGTTAACTCATTATTTACAATACCATTATTTATTATTTTATGCCATTATTTATAATTTCATGCGAGTTTGCATGTTAGTCATTGTTTCACGTATATTAAGTTCCCCAGCTGCCATTAGAAAACAAAGCATTCTTCTGAGCAAAATCTAATTTCCTTCAGAGTATGACAATCACGACCACAAATACATTAATATGTTCTTACTTAAAATATTATACAGAAAATTTACACAATGCATATAAATACGCTCTAATTTTAAGAAAATGAGTTGTTTCCAGATAATGCTCATATTTTCAATTCAAAGTTTCAAATTGAATCATCGATATGAAAGTTAATATTTATGTAAGTAAAGTAACCTTAGGATGACGTGAATGTTCTTCATTTTCAAGTGGAAAATGGTATAAAGTCGATATATTATATGCAGTCCATATTAGAGTAGCACATTATTAATTTATTCCTTTTCACTATTTTTTCTTCCATTACTATTTCAGATTATAAATTGTAAAGTTAAAAATAATTTAATATAGCTTAAGAAGAGAAAATATTTTTCATCTTCTTAAGCTATATTAAATTATATATTATATATATATATATATATATATATATATATGCCCCTTTGTTATTTATTTACCTATATTTTGCTGTTGGTTCTAATCTGTCTTCTGCTCTGATGGAGTCAGACCAGGTCAATCAAGCCGTTGACACTAATATAATTTTTATTGACACTAATATAATTAATTAATTAAAATATAATTTTTGCCGAAATAAATAATTGAAAAATTATCTAGACATTTCCATGTCACGTAAAAATACAAAAATTTCCAACTATTGCATAGTTTTAATTGAGAAAATCCTACTGAGTAATTTCACTCATTTATCAAATGCATAAATCATTACATAAACTTATTTTTTATTTTTAGACAACATTTCTTTCCATTATAAAAAAATAATTATTTAAGAATAATTTGATTTTAACACATTACAGCAAGTGCTATAGAAAAGGGATGTAGAAATAGATATCGATTTAAAATAGAACAGAGGAAATACATTAACCAAAGAATTTTCAACAAATTTTGTAATGACATTTGATACGAAAAAAACTTAATGATAAAAATATTTTACTGCACAAGGCGTTGGTTCTCCTCTTCCTCCTGCACATATAAAATGCTCAGCTAATTGTTTTTTCTTCAATGCAGCACAATCTTCTCTTTTCCAAATAGGAATATTTATTCCTTCCATCAAATGGTTAGTTCGAACTCCTATATGAAATTAAAAAATAATTTATTTATATTTTTTATTTTCATTTTTGATATACTGTGCTATATCTAAATAACTTTATTTAAGCTAATGAAATTGATCGTGTCATTTCTAAAATATTTTTAGCGGTTGAAGTAATATATGTCATATATAAGGAAAGAGCAATTGTATAAATAATTAATAATAAGTGATGAATGATGACTATTGACTAACGATGACTTTCAGTATGATTCTCGCCGGACTTTCCTATGGAGAGTAACAGATACACGTACGTCACCACTAAAATAACACCATTGAACAACACCGTTAGGGTGGTGCAGGATAGCTCGTTTTAGAAGGAATTATTCTGGGTTCTAGAGTTAACCTGCATGTTCAGAATGTAACCATGACATGCCCCTTCTATCGGGATGTCATTCTGGAACAACACGTACGTTTGTTTCAGGGCGCCATGGGTGTAGAATTTCTGTTTATGGATGACAACGCTCGTCCTCACCGTGCTAGCATTGTAGACGAATGCTCTTAATCGGAGGATATTACCCGTATGGACTGACCAGCATACTCACCCGACTTGAGTTCAATAGAGCATGTGTGAGACATGTTTGGCAGACTAATTGCAGCCCTTCAAACCTCTCCCACATGTCTACCGGAACTTTGGAGAACATTGTTTGATGAGTAGTGAAATAGTCACCAAAACCAGATCGATAATTTGATACTCAGCGTGCCTAGGCGTTGTATGACCTGTATTGCATCGTCTGCGGGCATACTATGTATTAACCATCATATCAACCATGTTACGTTGGTTTTTGTATATAAGTTCTTTTTTAAAATTTGCTCCAGGGAGTAAAAATCGCAATTTTTATTAATAATGTCAAACATATAGCATCTTTTTTGCTCTGTATCTTTTTTTTTTAATAAATAGACTTTACAAATAAGTCACATTTGCTTTGCTTATGTATATTTCTCTGCATTAACTTGCATTATCCTTAATCTATGGACATAAGTGTATTTAATTTAATGTATTTTTCATATAGATTTTCTTTCGAGTATTTCTTATTTTCTTCACGATGTTTATGACATGTGTAAATATTCTTTTATCTAAAATATCCAAATTACTTCTAATTTAAAAAAATTTTGCAAAAATATGAATTTTTGATTTAAATATGTTATTTGTTAATTTATTAGGAGGTAAATAATGGTTAAAAAATGATACGGCCAAAATTTTATTTAAATGTTTAAACGAAATGTGTAAACTTGATTTTTATGTGTGTCTTTCCAGTATTTTTAAACAATATCATTTACTAAACAAATATATTTTATAAAAATATAATTTTTTATTAATCACTTATAAAGAAATAGACATTAAAATTGTCACACTAATTTTATTTCTTTACTGATAAGAGCTTACGTTTCATTTTCAGTGGATATAGAAGATAGACTACTTTATTAATTTTAAAGGAATATTTACCACTGATCCATTTCCTGATATGTTATTGAAATGGAATAATATCCTATATATCCTAAACTATATATTATTTCATTATTATTGGGCAATTTAGGTATATCTTTGTTTCGGGTTTTAAAACATTTTCGTTAAAATATAGGAAATAAAATAAATTAAGAAAATTTATGTTTGCAATTTTAAATCTTCAATTAAATTTGATATTTAAAATTGAAAATTGACACAAAATTGTAACTAAAATGCAACTATGCAACCGTTTTACAAAACTGCAGTTTATTTTAAATATTTAATTTAATGGCATTATTTATTTTTAGATCTAGAAGATAGCTCTCTTAAATTATCATGCATTAAAAATATTCTGTAAAATAATTTCCAAATTTAATATTTAGCTTATAAATCATTCTGTGGAACTGATTAATCCTGCTATTTTTAATTATTTTGCTAATAACCTAACTTGAAATTTCAGGTAACTTTAAGTTCTATACGTATAAGGCATGCATTTATGGATAAAAAAAAAGCTAGCAAATTACTAAATACGAAATTTTTGAAGCCAACATTTACTTGTATATTGCTTATGCAAATATATAAATAAATATTTTTTCCTTATATTCTGTATTGAAAAACAGCTTCCCAGCTTTGATTATATGTATTACTTAAAGTATTTTACTGTACCTTAGATTCTGTACATTTATACCACAGCATTTATTTTTCTCAAACTGAGAAATATCTCTGTACACCAGGACTGCTATTTTCAGTGAATTTCATCACATATGTAATCATCCCATCAGTGGTAATGAAGTCACTGATAGACTGGAAAAAGAAGGTACTCATAATGAAGCTGCCACATTATGAGTACCTTCTTTTTCCAGTCTATCAGTGGAAAAAGAAGGTACTCAGGTGTTACTCAGGAAGGAAGGTGGTTCTTCGTTTTATTCATCAAAAACTATATTCAAATGAAAAAATCTATTCAATATGGCATATTCCACCTTTCGCATTACTGGTACACAGAAACATCAATGAGACTCTTATAAGCCAAATGTGAAAGTAGGTTCCACACTGCTCTGGTTAGATTAAACAAGCAGACATTTTCATCCCTAATCAAACGCTCACCTAATGGGCATTTTCCTTTTTATAGGAGTGGAAAAATCAACATCTCTTGCAAAAATTGCTGTGATCTTCAAGATTCACTGTATCTCATTCTGAGTTTCATCGAACTTCTTAAGAGTGTATTATCAAATCCTCTAATTATTGTAGATTCTTTAAGTGGCCATCAACCATCTGGAGAAAGCTGGTATTACTTGAAAGATATGTAGAGGATAATCAACAACTTAAAATATCCTAATAAGATTTTAGTATTTACAACTAAAACTCGTGACGTGCGCAATTACTTAAATATTAGGGTTACCAAAATAGAATTTTCTGAATATATATATACTCACATTTATGTGTATGGGTGAATGAGAGAGGATTACCATAACTTTTACCAAACCGTTTTCTTAGATTTATATGAAGAAATCGATTTCGAAATATTATATTTTTTTACATTTTAAGACGAATCTATTGTCCCAGACGAGAAATTTTTTGAAATGATTATTTGAATGTTCTCTGTATGTAGCAATAATCTCATACAAAGAATATTCAAAGAGATACTTTGGATTATATCGAAGTCACTCATTTTCTGTAATTAAATATCATCTAATTTATGTTAAACGAAACTTATTTAGATTTGGTTGTTCTTATTTTTAAGCAATATTCTCCATCATTAAGAAAATATTGTTGAATTTCATTTCTTTAACTTGTGCCATTATAAATTTTTACCCCATTAGAAATCCGGCTAACAGCTTTTTCATAGCGTAATGAGGAATTGTTTTTCAAACCGAATTATTTTAATATTTAATGTGTATATCACTGAATTTATTAATTTATTTGATATTTCATTTTCTTACTCCCTTTTGAAAGGTCCTTTAATGTATTTAATATTACTTATTTTTTTATAACCACTTTGTGTTAGTTTATTTTTTCATCGGTAATTGAAAATTTTTTTATTGCTCGAAGGGCATTAGTTCTATTTAAAAACAAAGTTGAACAGAAGTCAATATATAAATCATATTCTTAAATAGATATTCCAAATGTTATAGACGTTGATAACCAAATGTTTTTTCTGACAGAAGTGTTCCAAAATTTCAATTGATGAATTATAGTCAAATATTTCAATTTTAAATATTATGTCATACAAAAAATTTATTTCTAAGTGAACATTTTTTGCATATTTACCTTCTTTTATTTGACCCCAGCCAGTGATATTGGCTCTTTTAGAATTTGTCTCCAGACAGCGATTTTCTGGTAAGCATGCTTCCTTGATGCTCTCTGAGAATGTTATAGGTTTTGAAAGTTTAATTATCGCTAAATCTATACTCCCTTTTTTTCCATCCTTAGAAAATCGTGGATGTACTATAATTTCTTCAGGTTTGAATGTTTCTTGAGGTTTGTGCCAATCAGTCGCTCCAGCTCCGATCACAAATCCATCTACATATTTTTTATCGATGATTTTTCCGTCTTCATCAGTTGGTGGACCGCTTTCCTCATAATGACCAGTATATCTACATAAGAAGTAACACACATCGAGCAATATAAGTTTTGCAAATACATTAGTAAAAGCAGGATTTTTCTGTTATAATATTAGAAAAGGCACACATGCAATAATTAACTTACAGAACACCTTGATGTAAATACATTCAAAACGCTTATATGAATACCTTGTACAACAAATAGATAATTATTTATATTATTGATGGGTTCTTTTATCAACAGAAATTTTCAGAATTATTCCCATTGAGTCACAGTTTCTTTTATCTGCAGTCAGCGAAAAGTTTGTTGCAAAGAAAAATAGCTTTGCCTATTTTAAATTTACCACTTACTTTTTTACAATTATTTTTACATATATTCTTTAATGATTGCTATTTTATAGCACTTGTAACACATATATTTATCTAAGAAATATTACTTAAGGAATTAAATCTTTAGATTTCGTTATGAAGTCGTATAATATACTTTTTTTTAAAAGATTCAGTATGATTCAATGTGTGTGTGAAGACACAAAAGAATATCTATATGTTCCGACCAACTTTTTTTTTAACAAATGCAAATTTTCAAAACAAAAAAAAAATAAAATGTTTTAGATAGATTTTATTTAAATAAATATTTGTAAAATTTCAAACATTTTTCAAGATTTTTTCAGTAATTTTCTGATTTATATTTATTTGAAAATCACTCGGCTCCTGGACTTGATCTAGCCTGAGGCTAGATTGAGTGGAATAAATCAACTACCTGAATATGATAAATGAAAATTAATTTGTATAAATAATTTAAAATACTTGTTATATAAATTTTAATTGGATTATTTATATAAATTATTTGGATTTATTATATAAATTAATTGGATAAAAGCAGCAGTTTATGTTTCAGAAAATATGGATTTTTTTCTTATCTCCTTGATCTCCAAGCTCTTTCATTAATGTGTGTGTGTGTGTCACATTTTTCTTTCATTTAATATCTCTGTAAACTATAAAATTCTTAACTTACTTACATTTGCCTAATTATTTACAACCAACTTACCTACATTTTACCGAAAATTCCATGAATATATTAATACATTTTTAAAATTAATTTTTGTTCAATTTACAGATTCAATCCATGAACTCCACACATGGCAGTGATTGTAAGTTTTGAAGTTCAGAGATTATAATTAATTTTGGCAGAAGTTTTATACTTACAAACAATGAGCTGCCGTTAAAATAGATGTTTGGCCAATTATGGTGCCTCCGCAGTTTGATGGATAAGCTGTGTGACCAATTGTGACCTAAAACATATAACATTCAAATCATAATTTTCAGCATAAAAAATACATAAAAGCTTAAACTAGTAAGACTTTTTCCTGTTTTTTGTTATTTTTAAGATATGCAAAAGAAAATCTGATAAAAAGTATCATTAAGTAAATTTTTTCATTACCCATGTATGCATTATATTAATGTTGAGTCAAGTGTCTCACAAATAGATTTTTTTTTACTAACTAAAACAAATTTAATAAGATAATTACAAAAATCCGATTTAGGATAATTTATAACCATAAATCAGGTTTTAGATTTGGATTAAGATATTTGTTTACTCTAAGCAAATTAAATGAATTAATAACAATACATCTTTTAATATATAATTAAAATCAGTACAATTTTTATTAAATTCATCGAAAAAAAACAAAATTATATTCGTAACGCATACATTAATGCTTAGAGTTCTACGTATTATGTAGATCTGTGAAAATTTCGGTATAATCATATACCTAGTATGAAATAGTACTCGGTTTTATTTACATGCAATATAGCATTAATTACATAAAAATTATACATCACCAGACGTGAGTAACTAAATCCTATCAATTCTTTTTCGTTTTTTTTAATTTCGTGGAGATAGATTATTTATGGTTGTATAGGCATAGAAGTAATACAATTAAAAGATATAATTTAGCAATATAGAAAAGGCCTTTTAAATCTTATGACATATTCAATATTTTCAATGCAATTTATACTAAATTTTATGTAAGTGAAGCATGTACTATTTTACACTTGCGTATATTCAAACACTGAAAATTTTAAAGCACTACATTATACGAAGAATAATACAAATTAGAATTAATGCGTGTGTTAGGAACATAAGTATATTCTCTTGCAGTAAAATTAATAAAAAAAAATCATTGATTTTAATGTATTTTATTTCAAATAATTTTAGATCAGTTGCAATCTGAATTAATATAGAAATTTGCAAATAATACAAATGTTAGGTTACTTACAAAATTTTATTTTTAAGAAATAACTCTCTGATTCTTTTTAAAATTAAAACTAATTCGAATTAAAATTTAATGTATAAATTAAATTTTAATGTATAAATTTAATGTAATTTAATGTATAAATTTTACAGCAGAGTGTGTTTACACTTTACAGATATGTTTTCCAATTTTTTTTTCATACATTCAAATATAATATATATATTCTTTAAATTTACAGAGATTTTAAATTATTAATGAATACACATAAATTTAGATACAGTACAATATTGTTAAAGAAAAAGTACAATTTTACATAAAATAGCAGAATATGTGAGCATACCAGCCATGGATATTTATTTGGTGGAGCTTTGTTACCACCAATAATTATGGGATCAATGTTATCTGAAAATGCAATGAAATTCAATAACATAAGTAAAAAATTATTTGAAATAATAAAAAACGCACTTTAAATTAAACATTATTAAAGAGTATCAATATCTAGATTTCACATAATCACAAATAAATTCTTGAGTACTTAAGCTCTCTCCATTCGTCATTTTACATAATATTCAAAATAATTTTTCACATATTTATTTTCTCTTGCAATATTTCTAACATTCTCTAATTTGATTGTTGACGTTAACAAATTCAAATACAATATGGGTAGTCTAAAGTTTTTATTACTCTTCAAAGACATTAAATCCAGTCTTAGTGTTTCACTGGTTCATAAAATAAATTTTAATATAATAAAGACATATATTTTATGATAATAAATGTAAATACATATATTTAATATGATACATTAAATGCATTATATTTCATAATAAGTTCTTTCAACTTCTGAAATACATAAAAATATTTTTATCTAAAAATATTTATATGGTTCAGATATATTTTTACTTAGTTCTCAAAATCGCAATAAGAACGTTATAAAAGAACTGAGAGTCACATAATTAAAAATATATTTACATGATAATTACAACATTTAATGTTTTTCTGTATAATTTATCTGTCTGGAAACTGGAATTAACGTAAAGTTGTAACAAATTAGTATTAATCAATAAAAATTTTTCGAGATTCGGATAAGCAATGTTAATAATAAAAATGTTATCTTAATTATATCTTTTATTATTTTTACGTATTCTTATACGTATATGCATAGTATTTTATAAATTCAATTTTATCAGCAAACATTCTATTGAACTGTTAGCTATAATATCAAAATAGTAAATACATTTAAATAACAAATACATTTAAAATAACTTTTGACTAATTTTTTATCAAAATTAATTTTTGTGTATCATTTCTCTAAATTAAACTTTAAAAGGATGAGTGATAACAAAAATACAGTTGTTGATTCAATCTGAGAAGGTAACTAAAATATTTTCATTTATATCAATATTTGAAATATTGATCTATGAAAAATGGTAGGTAATTCTTGAATTTTTTATTCAATTGTTACACTCGATTGTAGCATGCTCTAATAGTCAGATAATATTAACAATCAGTTTGTTACATCAAATTTGGTATCTATTTATGAAATTTAAAAACAACAGCTACGATTATACAGTAAAAAGTTTTTGAAAGAATTTTATTAAGAATAAGTAAAGTAATCATAATAACACAAAAAAATCTTCTTCATAAAAGGAACATATATCACATTAATTTTTCTCTGTTAATAAAAAAAATTATCGAAATTTAATTTCGCAGCTGAAATCATTTGAATCTTAAATTCGATTTCAATATTTCCTGAAGGAATTTTTTTTAAAAAATACTAATGCTACAAGCATAAAAAAGCTTTGGCAGAAAATTATTTCAATAAATCTTATTGTGTAATAATAATTTATTCTATTATAATTTACAATTAAATTGCTTGATTATTAAGGTTTAAAAAATTTGCAATAACTTTTAAAATACTTTTTTAAAGAACAGAAAGTTATTTTAGTTTGTATAGCAAATTGTATTAAAAGTTGTCAACTCTCAGGAATATTTGCAGATCATTTTTCTAGATGAATATTTAGGGAAAAGTTTAAACATGCAAAAAAAAAAAATACTAATGTGTTTGGGTAAATTAATAAAATACCTTTCAGCAATGTATTATTAATGATATACTTTCAAAGTTTCTGTAATTGAATGTTATATGAACTTACCTGCGGCATTATTTGAACCAGTAACGTTTTCATCTTTAATATCTAAAAATATGATATATAATAAAATTATTAAATAATATGAAACGAAATAAAAATCTTTAAAAGATATAATAGTTTGTAACAACAATAGTTTATAAATATGACAGTCTGAGTTTTAACTCAAGTCCCATAAG
The DNA here is from genome assembly GCA_030067965.1 of Latrodectus elegans. Classification (NCBI taxonomy): domain Eukaryota; kingdom Metazoa; phylum Arthropoda; class Arachnida; order Araneae; family Theridiidae; genus Latrodectus; species Latrodectus elegans. Next base: position 47,466,626 of record CM057819.1, read on the forward strand.
CCATTTCATATGTTTCAGCACACATAAAAGATTTTCTCATCACAATTTGACTAATTTCATGTCTTGACTTGGGACAACTTTTTCCATGGTCCCAATAAAGATACATAGAGCTGCACTGATAAAAAACTGAGCACTCGCATTTTCGGCTTTTTAACACTCAAAATTTAAGTAATGAATATAGAATATTTATAAATTATACCCATAACACATTTACAATGCTCTATTTCCATTTAAAATTTTTTTATGCTTTTTTAAGTGAAAAATATCGTATACTACAAACATATATTTTTGTTCTTTATAAAATTAAGAACAATAGATTCATATAGTAAAAAGGAAATACATGATAAATATATTTCTATTAAATATGTTAAAGAGATTGAAAAACGCAATTTTTACTTTTAAAACAATAATTATACAATAACTTTAATCTGATTAAAAAGTTCACTTTAAATCTTCTCTGCTCCTAATTTATATATATATATATATATATATATATATATATATATATATATATATATATATATATATATATATATATATATATATATATATAACATTTAAAACTGTTGATTTATTTTTGAATGTAAAATAATTCAAATAACAAAACAGTATTATAATTAATTCTAAATCTCATAAGAAACTCCAAGAATTGAACATTAATTTCCATTAAAATCATAAAATATTATATGTATAAGAATACACGAATACAGTTTACTAATATAAAAAATTTTTATGAAATAGTCTTAAACATCACCGCATTTTTAAAAAAGTTTTCCTCCTTACTAGGTAAAAATGCTTGTCCAAAATCAATTAAAATATATGAGAAAAATCATATACCCAATAATTATAATCCCTATGAAGTCAGTAAAAGGGAGGCTTAATTAAAATTTTTAAGTTTACCATTGTTTTTAACAGTTAAAAAAACAATTCTCTTCACAAATTTTTGTTAATTTTAATCATTTTATATTTAAAATAATTTTTCATGTGAAAGACAGAATTACTTTTATGAAATTGGTTTGAATGAGCGAATATCATATTAAAATTTTCCTACTCTAAGTTACGCTGAGATTTGTGATGAGATATCTTTCCGTAACGACTGATTTTCATTTAGAGGAGTTATGCATATGCTAAATGCTATTCTTTCTTCTCAAAAAATGTATTTTTAATTATTAGAATGATGAAAATGTCAACTAAATCTCGGCGAAACAAATTGAATCCCGAACTACATATATCAGTTACATCAGACTATATGCATACATATATATAAAGACAAATATCAATGTGATTCTCTATAAATTCTAAAAACATCTAAATAAAACAATATATGAAATTAATCGGACTTCACAAAAATTAATTAATTTTAGTTAAATATTCCTTTTCTGTAATGATTGGTATTTTGAGTTATATTTTAATTTCTTAGATCACATTATAATGTAGAAAACATAAATTATTAAAACTGTCCACTTATAACAATTTTTTTAATTAGCAAATAATACGTTAATTCACACTTACATGTACAACAGTTACAAATTTTTAAAGCTATCAGCAAGCAAATCAGGGAGAAATATTGCATTTTTTTCTTTATTTAAAAAATGAAGTTATGGAATTGTTCTCACGGATCACTGTCAGTAATTTGACAATGAATATATACCCGTCCACATTTTATTTATGGTACCCAACATGAATATAATTTTTTCGATGACTTGCGTAAACTAAAATATCATCAGCATTGTTTTAAACACAATGATAGTAAGAATTAATAATGTATTGATATGTTTTAATATATTAATATTGAATTGTATTGTTTTATTATTTCTTCACATTCAGGTTGTTACAATTCTATTATAGAATTCGAATGAATTCATATTTCATGAGAAATATTTTCCCAGAATATCATTATACATTTTTAAACATGTTTTTATTCCATGTGTGTGTTTCGTAAGCTTTGAATTAATATTGTTATTAAAGATAACTGGTGAATTACATGAAATAAATAGCAAATCCATCAATTGTTCAGTAATTAGCCATAATGTGAATTTCTTGCATTGATTATTACATTTGGAAACTAGTTTCGGTGGATTAGTATAAAATTAATAGAAGAACAAATATTTACCCTCAATATTAAAATCGTGGAATTTATTTTAATAATTTTAAAAAATGTATATTATGTGTTATATAAAATATAACATTTTCTATAATCATTAATTTTTAAATTTTGATATCGCTGACGTTTATTTTATATCGCTATTATTTTTTAATTAAATTAAAATGCTATAAGAAGAGAAAAATTTTTAAATTTAACTAAATGGCACAAAAATTTGCTTCTATTATGATTGTACATTTACAATTTTTGCGTAAATAATTGGACACTTATTGTTACGATACAAATAAGCACACACATTAAAAAAAAATGTGTTTCCTAACCAACGAAAAATATACTCCTCCTTCATGAGAATACAGATGCCTGTGAGCCATTTGAAAATGTGCATCTTCTGAAGAAGGTAATGGAAGGGTCTACAAAAAACATGCAATCGTATCTCAAACGTGTTTGATCGGTGAGAGATCTGGCTAGCATGGGGGTCAGGAAAGCAGTTATACACCTTGCAGAGCATATTGACTGATGCGAGCTATGTGCGGTTGGCCGTTATCTTGCAGATAAAGGATATTGGACACCCTCTAAAGGCAGTGGAATATTACCAGTCACAGCATATCATCCACGTAACATTGGCCTATCATAGTGGCACTAGAGGTGACCAAGAATCTTACACAAGCGCACGCCAATCCTTGATGCCGCGTTGTCGGGGGTGGGGTGCTCCAGAATAGCTGTCGGATTGTACCTGTCTCCACGTCGACGTCAGACTCGTACGCAGCGACTGTCACTGAAGAAACAGAAACGTGAATCATATGAGAAAACGAACCTGTGCTACTCCATCATCTACATCACTCTAATCAGACATTGGCGTCTATACTGAAGGGTCAAGGCAGTCTTCTTAACGGAAACTATGATCAAAGATCAATAGGAACTAATCAACGACAAATGGTTCTGCTCGATATGAAAGCATCCAGAGTGTTTTGTACATGCTGCAGAATTTCGGTAGACGAGCTTCGTGGGGCCATCACCATCTCCCGTCGGATGTACGCTTGCTGACGTCACTCTGGCTGCACCGGCATTCCGAAAACGTTCCTCGGGTCGTTGTTCCAACTACCTTTGTCGCAGCTGGTACAGTGTGGGCGCATCCAGGTGTCTGTCAGTTTAGATTTGCTATAAAAACCAGCCTGTCCTTCTCAGTCCGATTACCCTGCCCTTCGTAAATTCGTCTGTCTGCTTGAACTGACTCCGTCGATGAAGGTCTGGCATTCTCTGCAATTACAAGCGTCCTTAGCGACAAGAAAAATTGCTTAATGATTATTTTAAAAGCAGCATTAAACAGCATGAATATTGCTTACCCAGCCTGGTGGTTCCTCACCTTACATCTTATCCTATGTGCGCTTTAAACTTCACGTTTCACATCATTTGCATAACTGAGCAAGAAGTGGCTACTCTAAAATTTGCATAATTTTCTGGCATCTTCTTCTTGTTATATTTTCAATATCGGGCAGTGCACATGTTGAATATATAAATTATTTTCAAGGTACAAATCACAAATCAAATAAGAATTCGTGTATATGAATAAGCCTTATGATGAGTGGATACATTTCACGTGAACTTTCTAAAACAAACCCATCTTATAAATATTCCATGCAAAAGAAATCTTTAAACTCCGATAACAAGAAATTTCATCCATCGGAAATCATTTTATAAAATGCTGGCTACCAAAACAGTATAAGCATAATCTAGCTTATTTTTGCGGAAAAATCACATTGTTTCGAACCACGAGCCACTTACAAGATTAAAAAGAGCTTCCATTGTCATGGATTAAAAAAGAATTGATAATTTTTATATAAGAAGAAATAACAAATTTAAACGTATCCGCTTCCCATTAAAAAAACGTCTTTTGAACATGTTAACAAAAGATTTTGTTGAAAGATGAATAAGTATGTATAAAACAATAGTTGACTGAACTATTGTAACATAATGGATGACATGAAAGTTTTCAAAATTTTTTATCATTGAATGTGAAACGATTTTAATAATATTTAGGTATAAAATACATATCTGCTGTTGAAAATTTAAGGAAAGTTAAAGTGTTTTCAGCTTAAGAATATTTTTAATTATTATTAATTAAATAAGTAATTACACTTATTGGACTGAGTTAAATTAATAAGTTTAAAACGCATTTCAACAGTGATAAGATAAAAGTAAGTAACTTCAAAAACTTTTTACTTTTGCTGAGATCTGGGAAATAATTCATAAGATTGTTATTAGCTTTGTGTATGTTGGAACATGTTATTTGTCGAAATCTTAACTATATTAATTAAAGTGTTTCTAACAGAAATTAATGTTTAGTATAACTATAGATTTGTCTTTTAAAGTTAAGAATATAGTTACTTTAAAATAAAAATGTACATATCTTAATAAAAGTGGCATTATATCCAAAATATGAAATTTAATTTAGTATTTTAAATACACAAAACAAATTTTTAATTAAAAATTTTTGTATTCTTATTTTAATTTGTTACTTTAGGGTAAAGAAACAAAATCAGAAGCAGAAAACTACATTATGAACTTCAAATTGTAGTTTTATTATTGATTAAGATATGATACAAATATGATTCTTCTTTCTGGGAATTTTGTTAAGCAATGGAATCATTTTATTGTGAACAATAAAATGTTCAATTGTTTTAGTGTATTCAATAATACTCGTTCTTTTTTAATAAATAAAAAAGGAGATTAATTATAATGAAGTAATTTCTAGCAAAAATTATGCAAAACTAAAACTTTTATTAAATTTAAAATATGCCTTCAATTTCAAAAATGTTCTTTCAAGCTACAAGATTTTTGAAGTCTTTTTTCCCATAAATCTTACTCTAAGATTACATTCAATCCAATAGAACCGTTTCCCAAAGAACAACAAATTTTCGATTCAATTTTTAAAAAAAGTTCTTGCTGTTTTGAAGCAGAGAGATGGGTCCCAAAAAATTTTTGTCCTGGACCCCAGAAGTTGGGCCTTTTTAATAGTTTAGATCTACTATTATTCTATTATTTTCCTGTTACAACATGGAAAATAAACTTAAATTATCCTAATTTCATATCATGGCCATATATATATATATATATATATATATTTATATATATATATATATATATATATATATATATATATATATATATATATATATATATATATATATAAACATAAAATTTAAAATTTTAGGTATGTTCAAAGTAGTCTTCTCCAGCATCAATGCACTCTTGTAGACGAATTTTCCACAGATTAAATGCCTCAATCCATTCATTTCTTGGAATAGATGAAAAAATGCATTTACAGCCATATCAGTCTCTTCTTCTGAATGAAAACGACGTCCATGTAAGTTCTTTTTTTGATTAAAGAATAACCAAAAGTCGCATATAGATAGATCAGGTGAATACGGCGGATCTTCGATCACTTTAATTTGTTTTCGTTTAAGAAACTCAACTGTTAATCCGGCTGTATGTGAAGATGCATTGCCATTGTGAAGCATTAATCCCCTAACATTCAGGTCTTGTAGAACTTCTGGAAGACTTTTAGTGGTATACCAGTTTGCTGTTACTGTCTTCTGTCCTTTCAACTTGATGGCTTTGACCAATCCCGTACATCTGAAGAAAGCAGCATTCACCACTTTTCTCAGTGCGCGTTGTGTTTTCATCATTATTGCCGTGGGATCATCTCCAAAGACCCATACTTTGCTTTCTTGACGTGTTGGAACGTCAAAAAACGGTATGTACGTTTCATCACCTGTTACAATTTTAGAAATGATGCCGTGGCCAATCTAAGATTTTCAATTAGCAATTTAAGATTTTCTTTACTGATTCTGACACGCTCCTCTTTTTGGTGCTCAGTTAGATTATGGGGAACCCAACTGCAAACTATTTTTCTCACATATAATTCTTCATGAATGGTATTGTGTATGGCAGCTGTGGATCCAATGTTAAGTTCCTTCTGTATCATTTGATAGGTACAGCGATTATCATCCATTAACATTTTTCGTATGGCAGACACATTATCCGGGATTACTGCCGACGGCGGCCTTCCTGTGTGTTCTTCATCCTGAAGAAAATTGCGACCACTTCTAAATTCTCTTAACCATCTGAATACAGTAGCACGAGCTGGAGATTCATCATCAAATGCTAATTGCAACCATTGAACACATTCTTCTGGATTTAATACTGCTTTAAAATCGTAGAAAATCATAGAAATGATCAATTTAGCTCAGTCAAGTTTGGGAGCGCATGTTAAAGTTAAGAAGGAAAACGATACTTTTAAGAATAGTATACCCCCTGCTTCAGCCTTAATTACATTTACGAAGGAGAGAGCTAAGTGTGTATTTTGTGAAAAGCATCACCCAAATCAAGATTGTGTAAAAGCTACTATCTTGTCACAAGAACAAAAAAGAGCAGTTGTCCTAAAAAATATAGTTTGCTTAGTTTGTTTGAAGGGTGGACATATGGCTCAAAAATGTCACAGCAATGTGCGCTGTGTTATTTGCAAAAAAAGGCATTATGTAATACTTTGTCCAGAATTGCCCAAAACAAATCGATCAAATGATGCTGCAATTCCTACACGTCTGCCGGAAGAAGTGAACGCAGCATCACTATTTTCAAAACCTTCTTCACAAAATATCATTTATTTGAAGACATTTATGGTACAACTTCAAAACAAAGAAAGAATCCAATATGTTCATGCTCTACTAGATGATGGTTCACACCGATCCTACATAGAAAGGGAATTAGCCAAAGAACTTCAACTTTCATCTTCAGGAAAAGAAGTTTTGTCCTTAGGATTTTTTGGAGGAAGAGAAACTCCAGAAGTAATACATACTCGCTATTGTGTCGAAATAGGAAATATTAATGGGAAGGCTTCATGTCGAGTACTAGTATTAAATCAACCAAAAATCTGCATAACTCTTCCAAGAGTAAGAGATAAAAATTTGCTGGCAGAACTTGAAAATAACGACATTTTCTTAACAGATATTGGCGAAAATACTCCTCCTATTAAGATGTTATTAGCAGCTGATGCACTTGGAAAAATTCTGACAGGAAGAGTACAAATTCTTAGATCCGGTATATCAGCCATTGAAACAATTTTCGGTTGGAGCATTTTAGGGTGTGCTAAGAAAGCTCCTACAATAGCCATGGTCACCGTTTGTTTTCAGAACTTCCAAATTTCAAAGATATGGGAATTAGATGTTCTAGGAATCATTGATAGGTACGAATCATTGATCCCATAGAGAAGAAGAATACAAAAATTTTGGAAGAGAAACCTTGAAACATTTTAAAGCAACTGTACAAAGATATGAAAATAGGTACGAAGTAGCCTTACCTTGGCTGGCTGGTCATCCACCAGTGTACGATAAATTTGATGTTGCTGAATCAAGATTTCGTACAGTAGCCAAACGCCTTGTTAAAGAAAAACTTTATGAAGCTTATGATGATATGATGATGTCTTCAAGCTGTGGAAAAAGGATAAAATCATAGAAATTGTTCCAAAAAATGAAACTAAGAGACCTAGTCATTATCTTCCAAATAGATCAGTTATTAAACTGATAAGTAATACCACTAAAATCCGTCCAGTCTTCGATGCATCCTTTAAACTCTCTGGTTATCCCTCACTAAACGAGTGTCAAAGTGTTGGTCCAAGTCTTTTTCAACAGATTCCTCCACTCTTACCGAGATTTCGTTCTAAGGCTATCAGTGTGATTGTGGATATAAAGCAAGCATTCTTGAAACTTAACATGAAATCAGAAGACAGTGATTACTTGAGGTTTCTTTGGTGAATAAATAATGATCGTTCAGAACTGGAATTTTTCAAACACAGACATGTAGTATTTGGAGTGACATCTATCCCCTTCCTTTTAAATGCTACAATAAAACACCATCTTAGTAAGAAAAATTTCAAAAGGACTCTTTTAAAGAGACAGTGGAGAAGTTAAAAGGAGGCTTTTATCTAGACAACTTGACAGTCAGTGTTGAAAGTGAAAAAGAGTTAGAGATATTCAAGAAGCAAGTTTTAGAAATCATGAATACTGCACCCTTTGAATTGAGGTGTTGGGCTCACAGTGGAATTCAAGGCCCCGAGCAAAACATACTTGGACTAAAATGGGACACTCAGACTGATGAGCTGTTTTGGTAAGTTCCAGAATAGATGTAAAAGATGACGAGGCCGTTACGAAGAGAATTACTTTCGATCATCAACAGTATATATGATCCTATTGGCTTTACCTCACCTGCAACTTTATTCACAAAGATACTGCTACTGGAACCATGGATCAGTAAGGTAAGATGGGGTGAAGAATTACCCCTTGACATTCAACGACGATATCAAAGATGGGCTAAGCATATCGATCTTCTTACAGAATGCAGAACTCCTAGAAGAATTTTCTATGTCCCTCCTGATAAAGCTAGTTTTCATAATTTCTCTGATGCATCTTCTCATGGATATACCTGTTGTGCCTTCTTAACAAATGTAAATGATAACGGTATGAAGGTTTCATTAGTTGCAGCAAAAGCTAGAGTAGCACCTGTTCAAAGACCTACCATCCCAAGATTAGAACTGTTATCAGCTACTATTGGAGCAAGAATGACTGCCAGTATACTGGAAGATCTACATTTGCCTTTGAAGACAACTTTATGGGCTGATTCCATGGTAGTTTTAGGGTGGATAACCAAAAAGGAACCCTGAAATACACTCGTAGGAAATTAGGTCAAGGAAATAAGAAAACTCACCAATTTCAATGAATGGATTCATGTACCTGGAGAAATTAACAAAACTGATCTGCCTTCTCCATCTTGCAACTGTTCTGATATCTTGCGAAGTAAATGGTGGGAGGGTCCAGACTGGTTACGTGATCCACCAGAACCTCGGTCCTACTCTGAAATAACTATTCCTGAAGAAGCTATGTTGTAACGACGCAAGACTGTCTTGACAAATCTGAGTGTAGAAATAAAAGAAAAATATGGGGATAGGTTATTATATTTCTCAAGTTATCCTAAGATTCTCCGTATGATTGCCTGGATTTTACGATTTTTTCATAATTCTAAAAGGAATGCGAATGACATCAGAGTTAACATGTGGAGAAATAAAGAAAGCTGAACTTGCCATAGTAAGAGTAGTTCAAAAGGAACTCATGCCAGACTTAAAAGAAAAATATGCGAAATCAGTACGATTTTGTGAAGAATCTGGAATCATGAAAGTTGAAACTAAATTGATTTTGGGTGAAGATCCAGACACTTTTCAAAGACCAACTGTACTTCCCGATCATCCATTTGTAAGACATTACTTTGAAAATGTTCATAAAACTATAAGGCACAGTGGTGTTCAAACGACTCTGAACCACATTCGAGAACATTACTGGATTTCTCGAGAGCGACGGATAGTTCGTGAGACCATAAGCAAATATGTTATTTGCAAGAAGTACTGAAGTAAACCTGTGGAGCCTGATACTTCACCTCTACCTTCAGATAGAACTAAACGCCTTGCTGCATTTCAAGTCACTGGCGTTGATTTGGCTGGACCTTTATTCTTACACCAAGGTATCAAGACATGGATTGTACTGTTCACATGTGCCGTTTACAGGGCAGTTCACCTAGAGCTTGTTACATCTTTATCACCTGAGACATTTATGAAAGCAGTGAGAAAATTTCTTGCAAGGAGAGGAAGATGTTCAGTAATGTATTCTGACAACGGTACGAATTTTACTGGAACTTCACGAGCCCTTCAATTCTTGAATTGGGAGAAAATACAATCTGATTGTGCCTTGCAAAAGATCAAACGGTATTTTTTTCCCACCCACTGCAACATGGTTTGGTGGATGGTGGGAGAGGATGGTTCGAAGCATCAAACAAATATTACGAAAATGTTTGATATGAGCTTGCGTGACATACGAAGAGATGCTCACAATTCTGTTGGACGTGGAAAGTGTCATCAACAGTAGACCTCTTACATATATATCGGATCATCCAAATGAAATGGCAACAATAACTCCAGCCCACTTCATACCAGATATTAAAGAATCAGAAGTACAAGACTTAGACATAATTGATTCAAAGCATTTATTGAAAAGAGTTCGCTATGTACAAAGTATAAGGGGCAACTTAAGAAAACGTTTGCAGAAGGAATATTTAGGTGAACTTGTACGTAATCCTGTAACAAAATCTAAGCGAAAGAAAATTTCTGTTGGGGAAATAGTTCTCGTCGGTTGTGATAACACCAAAAGATTAAACTGGCCTCTTGGATTAGTATTAAGAGTTATTCAAAATCAAGGATAATGTCGAGAGAGTTTCAAAATTGCCAGTAGCAAATCGAGAAATCATCCGTCCAGTGCATCGCCTTTTTTCATTAGAGCTGAATGCGAATGAAATACCGATGAATATTCTGAAGGCTATGGAGTCAGCAAGTGATGCCCAAAACGGAGTTCATGACATTCCTGATGTGATGACTCCGGTGTCAAAGACACCTAAAAATGCTGTTAGTCCAGATAGAGATAAACATACTCGGTGTGGTCGACGTGTCCGTCTTGTGAAACGACTGTATTTATAGACTAAACTAGTGACTTTAATTTTGTTTTACCTATGTAATTTAGTTTAATTTTGTTAGTATTGTTAAGCAAGATCCTTCACAATACAAAGGTGGGAGTATGTTGTAACTCATATTTATTTATTTTTCTGAAGATTAACTTTTTAGATTGGTAACATTAAGATTTGTTTTGTTCTAAATTAAAGTTAAAAAGCAAAAATAGCTAAGATTCTTCTAAGTATTTAAATTCACGAAATAAAATATTAAAATGAAAATATCTTTGTTCTTCTTGTAAATAGTGTATTGTAGTGGTAGTTTAGTATTTAAATAAAGTATTTTCGATATCAAGAACGTGTTTTTTTCTCGAGTCGTAACACTTATCATTAATTAATGCAAAAAATGGTTTTAAAATTGCACTTTTCAACTATTAAGATTTCCAAAATTGTGAGGATTGAATTAATTATCCATCGCAAATGTTATTTCTTGGTTTTTATAACTTCTGTGTGCTTTGCATTACTAATATAATAAATATTAAGCTCGAATTTCTGCATGTGAGAGGCATCAGATTGTAGGCCAAAGTTATGAGGAACATTTTTGTCTTCCTATGTGACTGTTCTGCACAAATCTTAATGTGAATCTTATTTCTTACTTTAATACTTAAAAAAATCAACTCTAGTTGAAACAAAACAATAGTATTATGTATGTAATATATATATATATATATATATATATATATATATATATATATATATATATATATATATATATATCTTTACTACTGCTTATCATGATTAAAAATTGCTATTCTTTTTACTTCACAAATAATTTAACTTATTAAAGTATCCATTTCAAAATCCAAAATCATATTTTAAGTTTAATAATACATGTGTTCATTTTAATAGCTGCATTTTAAGGTAAATCATACAAGCAAGATTTCATTACAATAGATTGGTATGACTTCCTCTATGCAAGAGGCAGAATTGGTAACCCAATGTTCGCCTTCTGATCATCAGTTCAACTGTTTGTGGGTTCGAATCCCATCTGGAACTGACGGCTTATGGAGGGTCGGAATCATCTTTAAATATTAGATACCATTTAACTAGCCTTCGTGTAAAAAAAGAGCATTGAATAACAACATAAACTCAATATAAAATATTATAGAAATAGATAAAAATATTCTGCTTTTTACAAATGCTATAATTTTATTAATCAGGAGTCTTTTTAAGGACATTGTTTTCATACCGATGCTTATTGTTTCAAAATTAATTTTTGCTAGAACCTCATTCGTAAAGATATTAAAATATCTTAGCATATTAAGTAAAGAGTTTCTATCGTTTGCGTCAGTTGTTTTTATATAACTTCAAAAAAAATTTTAATGCTTATATCAGTTTCCAACATAACATAATCTAACTAACAATGTAGTTTATGTTAACTCTATAATGTTATTTTAGTTTTGTAATAAGTAAAGGTTGAAAATAAATGTTGAAATTTTCCTTGTTCTTTCTTATGTTTTATCAAGTCACCAGAAATTATAATACAACAGTTGTAGGTGTATAATTTTGCTTTTCACACTTGACAACTTCAATAAACCCTCTTTAACAAAATTTTTTAAATATAAAATTAAATATATATGAAACTTTAAAAAATATTAAATTTTTCTAAAATATTCAGAAATAATTTATTATTGAAAAATTTCTGGATGGATACACATGTACGTATATATGGGAAATCATGCCATGAAACGATAAGTAAGAATTATTTTAGAAAGTAGAAATTTTTTTTCGTTTTCCTGGAAATAGTTCAGTTTAAGTTGAACCTCTTTCACACTAAAATAAAATAAGTGTCTCTTCCACTGAAAACATCTCAGCCTACGTATTTGAGAAAAATATAATGTTCAATGATATTTTAACCAATAAAAACTACAATAACGAATGCACATATGTCACGAATTTCACAATTTGTCCTTTATACATTTTTAAGAGCATTAAAAACAGTACCTTTAAGAAGTCTATGATCATTTGATGTTTCTCTTCGTCAGAGACTGGAAGCAGAGATTATTAATACAAGTTTTTAATGCTATTGAAAGGGTTGCTAAACCAGGGTACATTATATTAACGAAAATAAAAATTAATGTATATTTATTAAATTACAGTAATTCAGATTTTAATAGGAAATTAAACATTTGAAATACCTACGAATTAATTTATCAAGCTAGATATTAAGAAAAAGCAACATCCTACCTGCAACAGATTGAAGTATCGCATTCAGACTACAAACAGCATTTTTAGTATAACCATTTATAAATACCTTTTTCCTTCTCTAGAAAAAATATCATTCTACAAAATCTTCATCTGCTCTGTTTAAACTTAGCCTTTGAAAGTATAGATATGGATCGTGAAAGATTTTTTTGCTTTGTTTGTGTCAATTTATTTCATTTTTTATCTAATGAGGGAAAATTAAAGCGGGACCTACAATTTAAACAGGATTTTGAGCCATTACAAGTATATTTGCTTTATGTAGAATTTGAACTCTGCCTAACTTACTGATAACTATTCTAAATTGAAATCAGAGCGTTCGCCACTGAGTTACCAGTTAGGCTTGGTAATGGAGGAAGAATAATTTTGTGTGCATTTTAACAAAAAGTCATGAAATAAATATTTAGTGAAATTAAAGAAAATTTTGCTTGAGGTTGACGACGAAACACTGAATTAATTAAACTGCTTAAAGGGAAAATTATTTACATGACTGACAATTATATATAGGAAGAAATTTTTTTAGATAGAATAAATCATATGAGGAACAGAGGAAGATCTGCAGAGTTAGACCCACGGCTTCGCCCACAATTTGCATTCTTCGGTGACTTTAATTTTGACATATTTCATTCAAGATTCATTGTATTTCAAAGATTGAGGGATGAAACTATGGTCTATAATTGTTTTTCGGCAACCCCGCTAACCTGAAGATCTTTCTGACGATCGCATGTAACGTAATGAATATATTTTCGGTATTAATAGCATTGGGTGAGTCTTGAGTTCTCGTTGTAAATTTTTGTCTTCTGTGTAAGACAGTAAAATCTCTATTAGTTGTAAATCTCTTTTACCTTGATGTATATTAACAGTGATATAAATAAAAAGGAAATGTCAACTGTGTTACCATCAACTTTCTTTGACATTTGTTAAGGACTTTGACTTAAATTCTATGTTCAATAAGGTCTTTTGCAGCGTCATAAGTGGCATGTTTTTGGAAGTCCTTGAATGAAGATCTTATATACTCTCGAAAGTTAGTTGAAGATAAGTCGATAAATATGTTTCAAGAGTCCTCTAAAATTCATAAAGTCTTCAGTAGTACGTTAATTTCAAAAAATATGTTACCGTAACTTGCTGCGTAATTTTCACCAAATGTATTAGTGATATGCTAATTTTCATGGATGTCTGCTGTCAATGATATAAATAGGGTCTATGTTGGTGGTGGTGGGAGGACTTTTTCATGAGCTGGGTCCACCCCAATGGCAGTTATTAAACAAGATTACGCTCCGATTCAAATATTATACAGGAAATAGAACATTTGTTCAGAAGCTTTGCAAAATATTATAATATTTACTCTATTTTCTTTGAAGTATAAAAAGTACACAAAAGAAAAAACGTACATCTTATAGACAGCTTCATACCTAAGCATAAATGATTTCCTTTATTATGAAATAATACTCTTGATAAACAAATAAATTAAAATGCTGGACAGAAATAGATTAGATTTTAAAATGTGATACATATATTTTTTTTATAATTGATATAACAAATTTCAAGATCGTAATTAAAGAATATGCTAAAATGGATAAATAATATTCGTAAGCTTAATATTCTAATTTTCATAAGCATAAATAATAATTTCACTTCTCGTGCGTGCTTCTCACTTCACATTCAATACAATTCTATCTATTTCTTCTCCCACTGAGAAAAGATGCACTTCGTACTTTGCATTGAAGGGTGTAACACCTGGAAAGATCTGCTATTACCTGGATTCGTTGTTTTTGCTTTCAAATACAATTCAATTAGCTTCAACCACGTGGAGTTGCCTTATTTTAAAAATATTGAAGAAAGATTTCAGTAACAAAAAAGGAAAAAGTGACAAGAAACTGTAAAAAATGTGTGTATCAAAATTAAAAAATATAGATATATAAAAAAAGATGCATTTTATGAATGCAGCTAATCTTTATATTAATTCATATTCAACATGAAAGTCCGCATGAAAGTCCTGGCGAAAAAACATGTTGAAACCATGGAAAAAGTTAAATTGAATATTCTAAAAAGAATACCAAGAAACAAAAATGGTAGATCTAAACCTTAATAATCAACACCCGAGGAAATCTAGTAATAAGTTGAGAAGGAGGAGCGTGCATTCTGTAGTTCCATAAATATCTTCCTAAGAGATGATATTAGCGGATCTCCTAAATTAACGTTTAATGTGAAAAATTAGTTATGGGGCTCAGCGGAAACAAAATAATCTCAAAACCCCCAAGAAACTCAATAATAATAATACAATAAATCTAAATCTTGAAATTGTGAGCAATTAATAGCAGCAGAAACTCAGTATAAAGAGAAAAAGGAGGAGCTTGCATGAGTAACAGCCCACCAGTCCTGCGTACACCCCTCTTGTTCAGTGATAATTTTTGCAGAGCTCCCAAACAATTTTTATTCTACATGATGAATTAATTTTGAACCTTTTATGGAATCGAAATATTCTGAGGCGAATTCCAAAGGAACTCAAAATCAATATATAATAATCCTATACAAACAATGACAACAGAAATTCAATTTCAAGATGAAAAGAAGGAGATTGCTTAACAGAAGCCCCATCTCTCGTTTGGTGTTTACCTCATGTGAAATAGAGTTTATTCAGTCCAAGAGAACGAGTGTTTTTCTATAGGATAAGTGTACGTAGAAGTCAAACATTAACTAAGAGAAGTAAAAAAATTTTACTTATTAACAATGATTTATTTTTAATTTTTGATTTAAGAGAAGGAAATGAGAAGGTAAAAGTGAAATAAAAAAAAAATTCAATAAGGAATGCCTATACAATTTCCTGAATATATTGTTTTTTGTAGGTCTCCGACTATTCATGTTTCTTGTCATCTAGGTGTACGATTCCATCTTAATACCCTTCTTGGTTCATATTACTACTATACACACGTGAATTCGAGTACAATCCGAAGGTCTTTACTTGGTATGAGGTGACTGGAGATAACAAACGTTTTCACTCTGAAAATATTGTACCGAGATTCCGGGTTCGCGTTGATTAAGAGTCGGTAAGATAAACTCTAAACAATCACAGGAATTTTATTTGTTGAATTTTCTAAGAGATGTTGGATAAACCAAGCAGTTACAGCATTTAAGAATTGCAATTTTACTGTGTCAATTCAACTGATTCAACAATAAACAGCTCTTCAAAAACAGAGGTCTTCAAATACCTCTGAACGACAGCTCGTAACCACTAGTCTATCACTGCCACTGGAAGCTAAAACCTGACTCGGTTCATGGAACGGTGATTAGAGCTTACTTGGATTGAAAATCTAGGTCTTTCTCCAATGTTCTGGAAGATTCCAGGCCATCTTGTTCAATAACGTCCTTAGAACTTAGGTAGTGAAAATTTTCAGAGCAATCCATTTCTCGCCAAGTGGTCACAAAGAATCTATCTGAGATGCCTTAAGACGAATCCAAAAAAAATTCTTACACAAACTTTGTAACTATACCTAACAGTATGAGGTTGAGTTTGATTCATTTCTATTCACATCATTAAAGACATCATAGATTGTTACTATGTAATTGGAATGGATTGAATTCTTTATTGGGATTACATTTTTTTACATTTCTTCACTATGGGGCTGCATATGCCACTCTAAATGATTTAATAGCTTTATTAAAATGATATTTATTTCTATATAATTTAACCTATTTTAAAGTTAATTTCAATATTCAGTTTTGTGTGTTAACCAGTTAATAATAAATGAGTAGTAGTGTCCTGTGTTGTTGTAGCAAAATGTTAATCCCACTCAACTTTTTTTCATTAAATTGGTTTGTTTATATGTATTACGTTTAATGTAACATTGTGGCATTTTATTTATTTTTATTAGAAAAATTAAATGATTCTACATTTTGAATTAGAAAATAAGTTTATGTAAATGTTCGCTCAAAATTTTAACAAAGATTTCTTTCTTTATTTTTTTCCCTGACTTAAATAACAAAGTACTTTGTATAATGTGTTTAACTAGTATTCGCAAATTTAAGGGATGTAACTAGCACATGCAATTGTATTTCAATAATTGCATCGGTACTAATTTATGGTGTACCTTCTGGTACTCTAAAGATATTCTTAACAATCAAAAAACTTTATCTACATCTATTTTGTAATAAATTCGATAATGTTTTTCTTGGGAATAAAAAATTTAGGAATTACAAATTTATGCTTCAATTAAATTCTATCAAAGAGATTTTAAAATGAATATTTTGCATACTCATGTTCAATATTCTAGATTTACAGATACGCATATTTTACATGCGTATTTATTATATAGCTTGAATATAGGAACATTGATGTCTTAGGACAAACATCAAATTTTACTTGAAGAAAAGTATGACATTTAAAATAATATTTTATTCCAAATACTAGAAATATTAACATTCTAGCCTTCTATTCAAGAACTCGTGGATTTGTTTTCCATCATGGTAGTAAATATTCATAGCATTTCGAAATTCACTTTAAACTGCCGGTCCTTGTCTACTTAATCCTCGTAGACTTTCAGCAACAAACTAACCACACAACATTTCCGGGAATCTTTATACCAAAATTTATTTAAATAAATTTGAAAATCCTTCGGTCATAAAAAGAGAACAAATGCATCTTTGCAATCTTGAAAATCTTTGCAATATTTAAAATTCCTTTTGCACGTTCATTAATTTTAAATTTCTCATATTTTCAAGAGTTTCAAGCAAATGATGCATTTTGGAAAGTTTTGGCTGGAAACCATATCACTGTGACTTCTAAAATATTTTTAACGCACAAAATTTTCTAATCTGTACTAATGTTACATTCTTTGCAATTTTTCGTAATGAAAGTAATATACTAATTGGATTGTAAATTTCAGCTTTATTTAAATGTTTTTTTGGTGCTGATGATAATCATATTTATGCTGCGCACTGGGAAGTATTTGTATTTGGCATCTAAGTTCACATCTTTGAGCACTTTTTCCTACCCAATATTAGATGACAGCACTTTTTGTTTGCTGGTTTAAACTGGCTATAGGAAGTTTGTGATGACGGAAGAATTAATTTGGAAATTTCCAGGAAAAAAGAAATAATTTTCAATTTTAACTAGATTTATAAAAATTTTAAATTTATTGCAAGACGATATCCCAAAGCGAGCCTTAATAGTAATCTACTATTTTTAAATCACTACGCGTAACATGTACCTTGTGGAAATCTGAGTCCAGCTGAAGAATACTTTCCCCAATCCTCCTTAATTGCTTAGAATGCTTAAAAAGGAAAGTTGTTTTTGAATGTATGTAATAGTTGAAACAATTCGCTTGTTTTTTAAATATCTGACATCATAATTGATCTTTTATCTATTTTAAATTTAAATTTATTAATAAAGATCCTAGTCATATTACTACCTTTTACTTATAACTCTCTATCTTGTCTGCTAACCCTGAAAACAATTGCAATCCATAAAATTTTTCACATCTTGCCGTCGAAATAGCGATATTACTGAAGATATACAACTTTCCTCGAAGATTTATGGGATATTATTTTCAGTAAAGCTGAAACATAACAGATAAAGATACCCATTTCATTGCTTATTTTCGATTTTTTAATGATATGTTGGTAGTAGAACTGCTTTTCTGCAAACCAGTAGAACTGAACGAAATAGCACTTGCATTATTTGCTATTTTAAATGATTTTACGAACAAGACAAATATAAAATTGGATAAATGTGTCGGAATTTGGATCAATGATTCTCATTCAATATCCAGAAGATTCCAAAGTCTACAAGCACTTGTAAATCAGAAATCCCTCCACATGGCATTTGGACACATGCGTGATATACAGAAAAGCTCTGTCTTCTAAAGAAATTAATCCTGCTCTGAATAACGTGTTAGCAGTAATTGTAATCATTATAAACTATATAAAAAGAAACTTCTCAAATCAAGAATATTTTTCACTTTTTGTAAAGATATGACTACAATACATTCAACGTTAAGATTTTATTGCAAAGCAACATAGTTGTCATTTAGGAAATTTCTGCAATATGTCGAGGAATTAAGATAAAAAAAATCACCACTTTCCTTGAACAAATAAACAAAATAAATTCCAAGAATTTTGGTACTTTTGGTTAAGATATTTGGAAAATTAAACAGTATGAAAGATTAGCACCAAGTTTTAAACACACATATTCGATTGAGTGATAAAATTTAGAGCTCGTTTTTGAAAACCTTAGTGTCGAAATTTAAAGTAGGAAAACTTAATTATTCAGATGTGTATGATTGGGTTAAACTTAAAAGAAGCTGAGGAACAACATGTCAAACTTATTTTTATAAACATTGAAAATATCAAATATGCTGACAAAATTTTTAAAACGAATTTTTTTGCTATCTTCAAACTGACACCAAGTGGGTTAGGAATCCATTTCATTTTACATCCGAATGGCTCTCAATTGCCGAAGAGGAAGCACATAGACTTCTCAAGTAACGAAACCAAAAGACATTTCAGTAATAAATCACTCTTTGAATTTGATCAGGAGCATATATTGACTTTTCTGCTCTAAAAATAAATGCATTTCGCATTCCCTTAAAGTTTTTTAAATCCTAACTTTATTTTCTGCAATAGTTACATTTTAGATAAATTGCAGAACTCAGCTAAATATAGAAAAAGTTCTGACAGTATCTATTTCTAATATTAAGCCTTCCTTCCAAAAACATTGCTTTCCGAGACAGGTCCAAAGAAGTCACTAATAATTATTAAATTTGTTTTTAATTACGTAAGCTTAGATAAAATGAGTTTTGATTTTGTAAGTTATTTTATAATCTAATAAGTTAATTATTAAATGATAGCTCTAAATGTATTTTGTGTTTATATGCGAGCATTCCTTTCGGTCAGTCAATCAGTTTAAATACTATTTTCTCTTGGATAATCTCACACAACTTTCCGAAAACTGTAGTTGTTTTAAAAGTACCTGGAGATGAGTTCCTACATCTAGTATTCAATTTCACGATATTAAATTAAATAGCCTTTTGGTAGAAGTCTTTGTTTGTTACTCCTTACTTTAAATAAAGAAAAGAAACAGGCGAAATTAAGAAAATAAAATGAAATAGAATAAAAATAAATTTGAGAGATTTACTTTAGTAATTGTTTATAGCTGAGTATTTATAATTTGTAGCTTGATAAATAAAAACAGTAATTATGTATTTTTCTCATCTTAATATTTTTAAATATATATTTATAATAATAAAGAATGTTTAAATAAAAGAAAGGATAGAGAGCTATGAAAATTGTTTCAATTTAAAGTCCTTTATTTGTTTTCATCCATCTTTTTAAGCTCCCTGATCCAATGAAAAGTAAAAGGGCGTGTCTAAGGCTTTTTATCTATAGTCATTCGTCTAAAGAAATTAATATTATTTTCCAAAATACCTGTGATAATCTTGTCTACCAATTATTCTTATAAATAAATTATTATATATTGTTTAACAAGCAAGGTAAAATATCTTACCATTAAGGAAAATTAATAAAGCATTTGAATATGATTGATTCAGATTGCTATTGCTAATCCCGTTCAACCACTTGATTAGACCTGCCATGAACTTTTTCTGCAATGCCTTCACTCTGCAGGAGGGATCCGATGGAGAAACCACCTATGGTATTGGACTTAGTCAAGGTGTACGCGCTGATCTCGGAGGAATGCAACAACAGATTGAGAGTATAAATGTATCGTTGATTTGACTCTTGTAACTCTAATACTGTTACTCTAAGAGAGTGAATTTGTCGTTAAAGGAAATGCATTATAAAATAGCGCTCCGAAAGACATTTTATGTATACGAGCGCAAGTTAGAAAAATCCGGTAAAGTGAATTCTATCTTCCCACCCCCTCTGTTTGAAATAGTGCTATCAAATCTTATTACGATGAAGATTAATTCAACATAATTTTTTACAAAGGTCATTATAGTAATTTTCGAATATTAAAAATATTTATTTAATAATTGAAATTAGTTATTTTATTAAAAATTAAACTTTTTATTGAATTTTAGAAAGTCTATTAATATTTTATGCAATTTTTTATAAATCAAAGAGATATCTGTGGCATTTAAAGCAGAGACTATATTTGCAAATGAAAAAGTGCTGTACTCAAGGAAATAACAACTGTTATGTGAAACATACCAACTCTCTTAGAAACAATGGACCGGCTATATCCACTCGAAATACTCTAGCATTCGTCACTATCTTCTGGGAATGGGAGTGAGTATTTTTTTCTATTTTAGTAGTGAAACGTTTGCAGCGTACACAGCTGTTCAAAATTTCCCGAATGGATTTTATACCTTTAAGTATCCAATACTTTTCTCGTAAACGGGGCAATAAAATCTGATGTCCACAGTACATAAACTTTTCATGATTGTGATGGATAAAATTGACAACTGCTGGATGGTCCCCTGGCAATATTATCGGCTACAAAAAGTCTTTGATACTTTGGCGATAAACGATTCAAGTTCTCATTCAGAGTAAGCCATTTTCATCAGTCACTACGTTTAAAGAATGTAATCTCGAATCGGTATAACCATTGAAATATGCTTTCTTTATCAATAACACTAATATATTTTCTGCATATTTTATTTCTGTGCATGAAAGAGTAAGAGGAAAACAAATATTCCCCATTCAACGGTTGTTACAGAACCGATGAATCCAAGCAAGTTTTCTCATTGTCTTAAGATCGGAGGATCCAAAATACCAATTATTAATGCTCTCAGTGTGATTGTGAATGGAGATAGCACAGTTTTTATCTTTTCAGCATTTATTAGATCTTCATCTTTTATCTCTATGTTCTGCAGCCAATTCTCTTCTACATAATACAGCCATAAAGGTCCCACTCACCCTTTAGGAGAATAAACTGTTCAGGTGTAGATGGTCTGGAAAAAAGATCCACGGAATTTAATTTACTAGGAATATATCTCCACTGATTGACACCGGTAAGGCTGCGTACATGTTTGATTCGATTCCACAGAAAAGTTCCCCATGGAGAATCTCTTTTTATCTATCTGACTTCGGTCGATGAATCAATCCAATAGAAAACCTTCAAATTTACTAGTTTAAAATCTTCACTACTTGCACCCAGTCTGGAGCCAATGCAACACGATAACAACTCAAGGCATGGAATTGTTGTTTTTCAATAGCGAAACTCTGGCACGAGACTGCACAAATCTAATTGTATCTTCTCTTGATAATATCACTCTTAAGAGAACACATATAGCACATGCCTTTGCACTTGCATCGCAGAACACATGGAGACAAGTATAGCTTCTTCCTCCTTTCGACCAAATTTTATCCATAAAGGTACTTTGAATTTTGACGTTAATTTTTTTAAGTCAGTTTAAAAACTTCCTAACTGCACTTAAATAGTCATTTGCAGAAAATGTTGTTCTATTTTAAACCTAGGCTCCAAAAATAGAACAACATTTAAACCTGGCTATTTTCGAGCTAAAGGTGGCAGAAGTCTTTTTCTAAGGATCAGAATATCCTCCTTGGGACAGTTAATGTTGCAAGATAGAGTATCATCTCGAAAATTCCAATTCAAACGTAATAGAGGCACTATTGTATTCTCACATCCACCCAGGAATTTTAGATCTGCAATTGATTGCCAATCGCGTAGATTAAACTTCCCTGAAGACATAAGCATTTTTTATTTAAAATAAACTTATTGACTTCATCAATGTTCTTCAGAAAACAGACACAATTGTCTACATAGAATGAGTTTTCTAGAATTTCTGAAATATCTGGTAGAATTTCCGGAGAGCTTTCTATGTTTTGGTTCAAAGTAGCTGCCAAAAGGAAAGGTCTGCAATTTATCCCAAATACCACTCTACAAAACCAATATATTTTCAGATCATTTTCATGAGTCTTTCATAGAAACCTCAGATAATTCCTATCCTTTTTCTGTGATTTAAATCTGGAGAAATGCTTTCTCAATGTCTGATGTTACTCCAACTGCAAATTTTCGTAACCGGTTAAGTAAAGAAGGCACAAGTTCATTCAAATTAGGACCTGTTTCCAAACATGCATTCAACGATGGTGAACCCTTCGAATGTGCTGAAGCATCAAACACACGCTTATCTTTAGTATTTGTGCTATTTTTCTTGAATACTGGTCAGTGAAAAAGATAATGTATGTTTAAATCCTTCTCATCTTCAATTTCCTCAGATACCTTCATCACTCCAATTGTTGAAGACATCTGAATATTCATCAAGTTTACTTGTGTCTTTGAACTTTTTTAAACAGTCTTCAGACGATTTTTTGCCACTTGTCTGTAATTAGGTAGCCTAGATGGCTCCAACACCCAGGGCAAGACAACCTCCTATCTGCTTTCATCGTTGATCGTTACAGTATTCAACGTATCCTTATGTGTCTTAGTCTTCCTTTTTTATTCAGCAGGATCAAAAATTCCTATGATTTCTAACTTCTATAGATCGTTAATGGTGTATTCATTCATAAGTAAACTTGCCGCCATGAAGGCATTTCTACCAAATTCTGAACTGCTAGGTAATTCTCCCAAGTGTCCAATCTAACAACGTTTCTGTGGCTGTTATTCCAAAAGCGAAGTTAAAGATTTTTCTTGTGTTGAGCAGTCGTGCTATGTCAGCATCAATAAGCAAATGGATTG
Source organism: Latrodectus elegans (assembly GCA_030067965.1). NCBI lineage: Eukaryota > Metazoa > Arthropoda > Arachnida > Araneae > Theridiidae > Latrodectus > Latrodectus elegans. Next base: position 47,490,190 of record CM057819.1, read on the forward strand.
TAAGAGAACAAAAGGAAGAGTATTTTTTATCTGATAATCAAATTTAATCATCTTGCAATTTCTGTGTCAAAACATTTGTCGTCATTTGATGAATTTCTGATCAAATCTTGTCTTGGTCAAGAACATTGAAAGTGCAATGATAACTTTTTGTAGTATCACTAACATAAATCATATATTTTAAATGTTCCCGTTTCTTCTCAGTTCCACCAAACAAAACATTTATAAACGTTATTTCTTTCAGAACAGGAAATTTCCTTTTTTCAGCAACCTCTTTTGTAATGTAGGATTTATGGCTTCCTGTGTCTATAAGAGCCTTCACTCTAAAGTTCTCAGTTTCACCTTTAAGCAATGTAATTAAAGTTTAAAGAAAAACGCTTAAGGAACATGCAGGGTTAAAATGTTCAACCCTGTTGACATCAGTTGATTCTAGATAACCGAGAGACTCATTACTCTTTTGATTACACACATAATAACATGATGTTGGTTCTTGCAGTTCTCACAGTTTATTTTGATTTTACCGAGATAAGACATATGATCAACATTCAAGCATTCAACACAACTGTGTGTGTGTGTTTCTTAAGTTTTGTCATTTTTTCATTCACATCCATATTTCGAACAAAATACCAGTCGTTAGCTTCATGATTCTCTCGGTCACAAAAAACACATTTCATGTTAGAAAGAGAATTTCTATTTCCTGACAGTCAACCAGGAAATCATCTCTGCCGAACCAAGATATCAAGCAGTCAGTTGCTTTAGCATGGTTTCTAGAATATGGAGGACTCATTATAATTATCAACTCATTTCCGGGCTCTAGAATTCGGAATAGTGGCTTGAACAAAACATTGAAACTTATCATCACCATCAGTATCGGAGTCTTCATCAAGTTTTTGGAATCGACCGTTAACTTTAACTTAAGGAAACCAATCCTTAACTTTTCCACCAAATTTCTTTAATTCTAAGTTTAAATTTTCGCTTTATATTATTACCAACTGTGGATTATGCATCAGTGCCTTAATTCGGATTAAGCTTTTGATTTTGTAATTAGGCTCACTTTCTTAAATTTATGAAAGTACACATCAGCTGATCTACCTACTTTCAACAACATCCTCTCCGTAAATAACATCCTAAGTTTCTAATAAAGAAGTACAAGAGTAAAAAAATTACCTGTCTTTAAAATGTTCGCAAAATTGCTTACGTTCTTTCGTCAATAAAGTCAAATAATTGGTATTGTTTCAGATGAAGAAATAAAAGCCTGCTTCACAAGCCGATACTTCGTAAAATATCTTAGATCCAAGATATGATCGACATATGCAATTTAAGTATCCGCTTCGAGATATGGAAATAAAATTTTTAGTTACAGAATTTATTCTCAAGCAGTGTCCATATATGGTATAAATTATGTAAGCATAATAAAATTCATTCTATTTAAAATTCAGTATCTTTGGAAAGATGTATCCTTATAAAAAAAATTATTTGTTTTGTTTGAGTTAATTTTAATTTCTCAAGTTTCCAAACAGCATCAGGAACGAAAAAGAATATTTTAAGAACCTTTAAATAATTTCATGATTTTATAATCTGTGGAAATCATTCATGCAAAGAATAAAAATGGTCCAAGAAGAGAGTGATGGAATACAATGTTTGGATTTTGCTAAATTTAACTTGCTACACATTACATTCGTTTTTACTTTCAGACAGTGTAGTGGACAATTTAATGTTCTCCGTCTGTTTTAAAACAGATTAACATCTATCGTGTAAATTGTTTTATGGTTGGACTCCTCATATATAGTCTGCCGTATTCATATGACGTTAGGGTAGAAACTCAGAATATTCCTAAGCACTTACCATGACAGACATTTATGCTTAATACAAGAGTCTCAAATTCCATACCTTATCATTCAACGTGGTTGGGATACAACCCGGAGCCTTTTTTCTTTGATGTTTCCTGACTACTGTAATATCACTAGGCCACATCGTCCCCAAACATACTTCAGAAATAGTCCAAACTTTAGTTTTGCCTTAAAATGGCACTATAAGACCCCGTTAATAATTATAAGTAACTTTAATAATCTGAAACAGAAGTTAAATTTTATTTTATATATAATACTATCTTTTCAATCATTATTAAATACCTTTGTAGTTTAAATTTTGAATGTCATTGAATACTCATTTTTCACACGAAGATAAATTAGACCAGGGCCCACAGTCCAAAAGGAATTTTGAATCACTAAAAACATCAATGTCCGTAATGAGTAGATCACACACGAATAGTTTAGCTGAAGATCAAAATGCTAACCATTCGGTAGACATGCAAGCTAAATCTCGAATGTCTTTTAGTAAAACATTCGATTCACAGATTTCATTCTCGGTAAATTTTATGCACTGATTTTTTTACCATAAAACTTATATAAATTAGTGTATTTTTCTTTAGACTTACTGAGTGTTACTATTACTATCAGAGATAAAGTTGATATGTTATACAAGAAAAAAGTCCAAAACTCTTATGGATTATTTTGTTTATAAGATCATAAGATCTCAGAAAAGAATAAAACTTTTATTTTTGTAAAACATGTAACGAATCATGTTATCCCGAAGAGAGGTGGAAAATTGGGATATGATTGAAATATTTTAAATTAAGAATTATTCTTAATTTAGACAACTGCATTTTCTCTTGAATGAGATCTGTTTTGCCTTGTTATTCTTTGGATAAATTATGCGAATCTATTTTATCATAATATGAAAAAAACCAAAATAAACTCTGAATTCTGGCAGTTCATAAAGTTATAAGGAATATAAGGAATTTATAACATTTTGGTTTTTATATACTCTACGTGCTTTCGAATGATAGAAATAAATGTCTAAAATATGTCTGATTATCACCACTGTCACTTTGAGAGTATTCATTATTTTTATTTTATATTTAAATGTTATGTATTTTATTATAATTTCTAAATTTGAGAAAAAATATATAAGTAAAAAAATATTTAATGTAAGTAATGGGAAGGGAATTGCTTTAATTTTTTTTGCTACTAAGCACTGAGTACGGAAAGCTACATGGCGTTCTCTTTATTTTCGGAATGAAGAAGCCACTCTTTTCTGGAGTTTGAGTGGTTATCAGATGATTTGGCAGGTAGTGGATAGACAGTCGTCTTTTCTCGTTTCTTCGAAAGAGTAGCTGTTTAAGAAATCACGATCGACTTCTTTAACGACCCGTGTATAAGGTGAATGGAACTTTGGTGATATTGTCCTAACTGAGTCTCCAGTATGCTTGGCGAACAGCTAGAGTTGCCTCACCTAATAACTCAAGCAATGATTTAACCTTTTATTTCCTGAAATTTGAAATTATTACTCAAGCAAGTAAAATCTCTGTCTTTACAAAATAAGGAAATCTCGTGTAAATCATCTGAAGAAGTGAAAATGATCCTTTCAATATCAAAAGTAGAAATAACTTCTAGTGTACCCTCGTCTGGAGAAAAATAAGCGGCTTTTAGTAGTATGACTGCTTTTCTCTAAATAGGATAAAAAAAATCATATGATGGGATTTTCCTAAAAAAACATTATATATATATATATATATATATATATATATATATATATATATATATATATATATATATATATATATATATATATATATATATCATGAGTTGCAGTTAAATGCCTATTAAAAAGGCATTAGAAATTTTTTTACAGAAATTATATTTATTGAAAATATAAATTAAAGTAGAAAAGTAGAAAAAACATGCGTATTGAAATTTATAATCACTAAAAATTAAACACATTTATTTTACTTCTCTTGATAGTTCTTTGAAATTTGGTGAATAATTGATGACAGCAGTTCTCAGTAATTCTTTGAGATGCTGGATTGTAGCTATTGTTTTGATTTCACGAATTTTAAAGTGAGATACAAATAATTCTCATAAGTATGTTGCTCCGAATATTGAAATAATTCGGCAAACAGCCTTTCTTTAATCAGGATACTTCGATTCTGCTACAAATTTCCAAAATTCAGTAATTAGCATTGATTTATATTTTAATTGTAGAGTATCTTGCCTCTCTATCAATTCTTATTCTTCATGTGTTTTTTTTTTTGGGGGGGGGGGTCGTAATTATATTGGAATGGAATATTCACCTTGAATTATCTTAATTTCAAAGCAATTAAAAAAAAACAAGAGACAAGTTAAAATATTTCAAGTCTTGAAATCTGTTTTGGAATCCCGTCAATATTTTTTGTCTTGTTTAATATTGAAACATTTTTTTAATTCTAGGAAAATGGCAAAATATTTGGTTTTTAATGGCCATTTGAAAAAGTTGTCATTTAGCTGAAAAACTGAGTATACAAGGACAGTCATTATTTTTATCTTTCCCCTGCAATTGTAAATTCAGTGTTTGCAAGTACACATGAAGTCATGTATCCATTTGCTATCCACTATAATTCTAAATAAGAAAATTTAATTTTTTTTTTAGAAATGCAGTTATTGTGGATTAAACAACCCAACAAATCGATTGAATACGTAGTAGCTGTATAATCATCTAACAATGCAAAAGAAATCAATGCCATTTGAAAGTTCTCTGTCTTTTAACTATTCAAGAATATTTTTGAATTGTCGATGACTTTTTGCATTGTTGCGAATGTAATTTCTAATGTATAAAACTATTTTCATAACATCAGGATATTTTAAACATTTTGTAACGAGATGTTCTCCGTGAATTGTGCAGTGAATCGTTATGAATTGTGAAATTTGAGAATCATCTCTTAAAGGCCCAATAAGACCGAATTTTTTTTTTATCCAAAATTGCTAGAGCTCAATCAGTTACAATGCTTATAAGTTCATTAAAAGGCACATCAAAAGTTTCCATTATGGAATCTAATGAATTTTAACAATCAACACCATAGGTTGACTCTTGAAGAGCTACTAATTCTAATGATTTTTCTTCAACAACGAAGTTAAGATAAACGAAACGTAAGAAAGCTACCATTTATGAAAGATATTCCGATTCGTCAAGGCTAAGCTGCATGCATACGCACAATTTAGTTATTTAAATATTTTTTAAATTACATTTTAGAGATTTATTGATTACCGTTATGTATCGTTCGGTTGTGTGTCTCGAGATGAAATTTTGTGAAACAACTTTGTGCAATACTGCATTATTTGTATCTAAAATTTGAAGTACACCTTTCAAGTTTTCTTTAATGAACTCTTCCTCTCTATATGGGCGTTTCCAAGAGCAATAACAAAACTAGCTTCAACCAAATTACTAGCTTGATTGCTAAAAGTCATCAAAATTGATTGTTATTTATTTAAATTTGATTTTCAAGAAACAAGTTTATCTGATCTTAATTTGGAATATGTTAGATACTGATCAGATAAAACTGGTTTTATAATGTCGATGTAAATTGCTAGCTTTATAATTTTTGACCGTAGAATTACAAATAACACATTATGCTTTTCCGTTATTTTCAATCAAATAATAATTCTTCCACTCATTATTAAAACTTCTGTTTTCTTACCCGTACTTTCCCTCTTCATTTTCGATCTCTGTGGTCATATTAAAAAAACTGGAAATAAATAAAGAAATTTAGAAAATACAAGTCTTGTGTTATTAAAACAATAACAACACGTGTTACATAATACGACACAAATTACAGTTACTGTAAAAATTCCAGCTTACAAATTTTATCCGTAGCAAGAGTGATACAAATTATTTCGTTTAGAACACATTGTCCTTTGCAATTAAAGCTCCATTTCAAAGTAGGTCTGGAGTAGATCAATTACGGAGATTAAGTTACTACTATATGTTCATTCGCACAGTTTTCGATGAGTCAAATCATTCTTAATTTGGGAGGAAATGAAATTTACAACAGTTGTTCTTAGTTTTTCACATTTGTTGTCAGTAGTTTAAAGACATTTTGAAGCACATACGGAACGCGATAGTAATTATTTTAAAATATAATAACACAAATACGAAAAGGGAACCTCTGTACATTTATAGAGAGTCACAAATTATGCTTCAAAGAGACGCATGTGGCTCACGAGCCGCAGGTTTGTCACCACTAGATATGGGGTTTCATATCTGTGTGTTAAATGTTTTTACAATGCGAGAAGGATTCTTTTTTTTTAGATAATCACACACAACCAAATATCGTGATTCATAAATACTTACTTTTTATTGGACTTTCCAAAAATTTAATTAATTTCCAACTGATTAAAATTTTTTTAAATATCATTTTAATTTATTCGAACAAAAATTTCTTTCGTCTGTTTATTTCAAGTAATTATAATTTAAAATAAATATATCCTTGTAAGCTTACCAGAGATATGTAACAAAATACTACATAAAAATGAAAATTTAAATATAATAAAAAAAATATTTTGTGAAAATTTTCGACAAGGCTTTCTTTCTCCGGTAAAGAATTGCTTTTCAAAAGTCGTGTAATTCAAATTGAAACAAGAACTGTAGCTTACTCGTGTTCTTTTTGGGACAAATTGATAACGAGAGTGCTTCAAATTGGAAGCCGATTAACAATATGTATCTCAGTAACCTAAGATGCACTTTATATAGCCATAGCAAAAAAATTGTAGGACATAACTTACAGTTATAATAACAGAGTGTCCCACATTTATTAATCTGAAAGAAGCATTGTTAGTCTAGTAGCACTAGAATAAATAAATAAGCAAACGATTTTTGTTATAAAACTGGTGAACACATTTTGTGTTTTAACTCTTGAATTAAATTAATATTTCATTTAATACATTGTTTTCTTTTATTCTGAGTAAAATAATATAACATAATTAAAAGAATAAAAGAAACTGTACTCAAATTTGACCAGAAAACAACATAAAGTTAAAAATGCATCATATTAAGAAATTTTTTTCCTATGTTTCCAAAAAAGCAATGACTAAACGGATTTTAAAAAGTGTTCTTATTTTATTTGATTCGAAGAAAATGAAATTCCAGAATTAGCAGAGTGATGGCGGAATTTGAATAAGAAAACGGAATTAATGTTAATAACAAGCATATAAATTTTTTTCTTAACTAAACAAGAAATGCAGAATAACATTCAAAATTGTAATAAAATTAATAAAAATTGAAATATTTTTCACATGAGTAAATGTTGAAATTTTAATGTATAAGAAAAATTGAAGCTGTGATGCAAAGCCGTTGCAAATAGATCTTAAGTTGGTGAAACTTGTTTAGTGTTCAGTTTAGAGTCTAAACTCTAAATATTAAAGCAACATATGACTGAAGGCATTTCGAGTTATAATGTTTGAGATATTTTTAACTATTGACTTCTTGATACATAGAAAATGGTGTAAGACCTGATACTCCTGACCAAAAGTATTATTGAAGCAGTGCAGTACAACAAGAAGTATTACGTGGTCTTCAAAATTTAATGATCCTACTGATAATCATGCAATTCTAAAATTAAAATCTTTGAAAAGTTTAAAAAATTCATTGGCAGATTATGTTTATTGTCTTGTTCACTGCAAATTGTGCAATGTGCAATACGCAAGCATATCGGGGAAAATTTTCATCTTACACTTGTGAAAAACATTTCTTATTATTCTAATTTAACGAGTATATTTACTTAGTTTATAAAATTCTCTTTAGAATTAATTTTTCATAAGTTTAAAATTTTAAAGAAAAGGATAAGAAAGAATAGGAAAAACATTGATGCATATATAGTTTTTAATCTAAAATTGGAATATTTTTAATTGTATCATTCTCTCCATAACATACCTTTTATTTAATGTATTTTGATTATAAAGATCTTAAAATTAATACTGAGTAAACGCTTGTATTTACGAATTAGTAAGGACAGTTCGTAAAATAGAAAATTATTCTGTTGAGATTATTAAGATCTGTTCATTTTTTTTAGTTACTAAACTACGTCTTTTTATACCTAAAATATTTAGAATCCACTATTAGAAAGACATAAAAATAAGATTCATAATTTAAAAATGATACTTAATATTTAAAACTCTAATGGGAGTGTGCTCTTCCAAGGGAAAATGGGGTAGTTACAAAACATTCCAGGGTAAATAAATTACTTTCATTTGCATGATTTTTACTTGCTATTTTATTTTTAAACTTTTTTTTAATATTATTAACAGTAATAAAAATTTCAAATGAAATCAAAAGTGAATTCCAATGGAATATTTTAAAATTTGTTAAGCGTAAAATCATATCATTCAAATTTAAATTTTCATAGAAAAATGAAATAATTATTTATTTTTCGATCTGTTAATAATAATAAAATGTTTGAGTTAAAAGAGAACTGTAATAATAAACTCTAAGATCTATTTCGAAATTAACTTCAGAATGATCATACTGAATAAAAAATCTATTCTTAGTAAAGAAAAACTCGAATTTCTTTGTTGCATGTATATCAGCTTTCTTAATTTAAATTTTACTTCTAGGTGTGTAAACTGCATGTCATCAAGAGAATCCTTCATTTAAACCGCAAAGATGAGAAAATACTCAACTGTGAGAAGAAACTGTTCAAAGTAAGAAGAGTGACTTGTGGAACTACAAGCAAAAATACTATTTTGCAAATATAGATGAAATGTAAAAATGCTTGAAAAATCTAGACATTCTGGATTTCGTGCTGTAATCAAAACAAAAAGCAATTTTATGTTTACAAATATTGGTTGTAATCCACATCCAAATTTGTGTACTATTGTTGTTATTGATGAAAATCTGATTACATATCGTTTCATTAAAAATGTGCCAATTAAAAAGTCAGAAAGTATTCTTTACCATTTCAAATTAATAATGTTATTGATATGGATATCAGAAACATACAACAAATTATTAAGTAAATTAAATTAAATCAAAATTATGAGGATTATGAAACAGATTTGTATGATATAATTGATATTTCATCTTGTTTGTCAGAAAATACTGTAAATAAAATGGAGTGAGATGCTTTCTGTTTTGTTAAGGAATAGATTTCTTTTTAAAAGGTTATATTACTTGTCGTTTGTTCTAATCATAGAGCATATACATTTTTAGTAATTAGGATTCTGAATGAATCTGAAATTTACCTATCTTTTGAAAATTGGGAAAGTAGACATGCTGCTGAAGTAAAATTTTTCATAGTCAAATCATGTATAAATATAATTTTTAAAAATTATAGAAAAAGAAAAAAAAATGATGACTCTATAGTGAAGTAATACTCAATACAAAAAATAAAAAATTCAAATTTTTCCTAATTCTGAAAAAAGTTATATTTTAATGTAATTTGTATCAGAAATTGCATCCAAAATATTTATATAAAATAAGTTTAATTATGTTTAAGTAGATTATTTTTATCCATTGTTAAGAATGCATTAAATTAAATTGAATAAAAATGCAATAATTATGTACATAATTTAATTTTGTCCTAATACATATTAATAATGTACTTGTGTTCTAATATGCAAAATATTGTTTATGTTTGTTTTTCAAATGAAATTTGTGTATTGTTTTTAGAAGAAATATAAAAAAGTATGATAATAATAAATTATTTTCTATTTTGTTTTATTTGTCTTTTCCACTTCAATTGTACAAAATAATCATCACCCATTAAATGCTGTACATCTATCATACATATGGAATATATAAAATGGAATTAATCATGTGTTTGCATTTAAATAAATTTAAAGAAATATTTTAAATTCATAATAGAATATGTTGCTAATACTTATTTTAGAATAAAATATAGCACCCGTATTTAATAAAAATGCATAAGAATTATTAATTAATTATATATATTGCATAAAAATAATTTTATGTTGATTTGATATATTAATAATCAATGCAGATATATATTTCCTTTAAAAGTACACCAACGAAAATATAAATTCCAATACTGAATAAAATTTCAGACTTGATCTTAATTTGAGTAGAAAGTTTATTATTCACAATTGTAAGTTATACTTACAATTGTTACAAGTTATACACGAACAAATTTTTTCGTATAGCTGCTATTAATTTTTTTTTAATATTCTTGGAGGAAATAATATCAGAATCAATTTAAAAGTATAAAATTGATTGTTAGGGACTTTTAAACAGCATAAAATCAGTTACTTCGAAATATTTTATTAGTGAACGAATGCACCGTTGATTTCAGCCACCGCCTGATGACGTCACAAGAGAGTGTTCTGGCTTTTTTAGCTATAGAAGGTGATGATTACGTTTGATGTGACTCTTATATGAGAATAATATGGTAATTCTATTAAATATGATGCATTTACCAGATTCAAATCACATTAAATATCTTAGTTAATGCAGAAATGTCATTAATATCGATAAAATAATCAATGTTATTCATACAATACTTTTGTCATATTTAATGGAATAAAATGTTAAAAAAAATATTATTGATGTGACAAAGAATAATTGATGTTGAAATGCACGAAATTTTAAATTCAAATCAAACTGTAATTATTTGAAAATCTCAAATTGAAATCAAGTAAAATTTTAATGTCATACAAATGCTGAACTTAAAAAATATAATACTTTTTACCTTGTTTTTAATTAACAAATATAAAACAAAATTCATACAACTTTCATACATAAATTAATTTTAAAACATTTGCTTTTTGTACCTCTTACACGTGAGAAAATCGAAAACAAAAGCTTTAAACATTCTACAGAAAATTAAAATTTAAGAGTTAATAATAAAAATTTATTATTTATACAAATATTTAAAAACTTATTTTTAAATCAATCTACACTTGGTTATTAAATCTTTCATTTAGTTTGAATTTTTTAAGTCCATTCAAAATGTTAATTTACAATAAACTTGAGTGGGAAAATTAGGCCAATTTCGTAATTTGAAATAATATTGTTTCCTTTAAAATGATGCCAACTCATAATCAAATAGAAAGGCTTTGAATACTTATGACACTAAAATTAAAGTTTCCAAAATAGTTTGCGGTTTTCAAAAAAGCTTAAATTTTTAAAATAATTTACAAAATAGTTCATAAAATGAACGTTCCAATTAAGATGTCAGGGTGAATTCGATTCACACAATTTTTAATACCATATGAATAAATAATTTTCTATATATTTCATTAGTAATACACGATTTTTTTCTAAAAATATTTTATCATAATTAATACTTCTCAAAATACACAAAACGTCTTCACTATTGATCAATTACATAAAGACGCCTACATTTGTGAATGTGGTATGAACAATAAGAGAAAAATTCTGGTTATGTCTCTGGTAAAGGTTGGAGTTGAACCAATTTTTCCAATCTCTTTTTAAAAATGCATATTTTTAAGATTATATATATATAAAATTCTTTAAAATATCAATAAATGTAAAAAATAATTGTAACAATTTCTTACAACAAAACAACGGTCTAAAGGCTCCTGGTTTCTCACAGAATGTAAAAATATCTCGATTATGACACGCAGTCGTAGTTCTATGCAACACTTCCAAGACTGGTCTCGTATTGATAGAGCTTCGATCTTTGTTCTAACTCGTCAGTAAAAGCTGTCATCTTGGAATAAAGTACATCTGAAATGGGTCCCTTAATGCTTTGTGGAAATTAAATCGCCAATACATTGGCAAAGAAAGGGACTTTAAGGGCCTTAACATTTAGTACCCTGAGTGTTTTTTTAGATCTACTCAAAAATCAAATCTACCATTGCGTTACCTTAGCGTTCTACCACAGCTAATGAGTTGCATGGTGACAAACAACCAGGAGGTAATGTCACTTTTAAAGGTAATCGTGTACAGCAGACAGTTTTATTGAGACTCGTATATGAACAACTAAAATATTTTGTACTTGACCAAGGTAGCAAGATTTCCCCTGCGTTTATAGGAAGTACAATATTACACATTTCGCACTTATCACTTACTTTCCTGCTTAAGATTTACAAAATACAGATAGGTCTTGTTTTGAAGTTCTATTCTTGTTTACGGCTTTTTATCAGTTCATGATTTCAGGGATCTGGTTGTAGAAAAAGCAACAAAAATAATTTTGGCTCAGTGTATTTTCTATTGCTTAATTTCAATTTCAGTCACGTGAATTGAAATAGTTGATTTAAAAAATGATAATGTTACAATGTGATTGAATTTAAGACAAATAACTTGTTAAAACTCCTAAATGTGTGAGTTATTTATGTTAAATTCTCCCAATCACACTGTGGGCATTTAAGATTCATAAAGCCAGCTTTTTTTCTATGTAATTTGAATAAATTAGCAAAAACTGTAATTTGAAAACGAAGGCATGTTTAAAGTAGTTTTAAATTTTATAAACACTTCATATTTACATCAAAGAAAAATATCCAGATGAAATAAGAATAGAAAGATAGAGAATTAAGTTATATTATTTTCAATAGTTAAAAATTTCATTTTTGTTAAAAATAACTTTGTTTTGATTATAATGATAAATACAATATCAAAAAGCATTATGCATTGCAAGCAAACGTTTAGAAAATATGTTTATTACCCAAAATATCATAACAAATCATTTTCAAATATCTAAAACATTTAGAATAAATGATTATTTACAAAATTTCACATACAAGTACTGAAATAGTTATTAAAACGTCACACACACAAATTTTATATATATATATATATATATATATATATATATAAGACAAAACTCACATAATTAAATATATTCTAATTCCATAATAAAAACAATATCCAACTGCCAATGTGTGATATGTAATTATGCTGACATGAAACAAACAAGACGAATCTGTTAAAATATTTTTGACTGCATGTATTTTGTTAATAAACATGACCTCTTTTATTAAGAAGTAAAGTAGTAAACACATGAAACTTTAGTGTGCAAATTTAAATTCATTGGTGAAAGTTTATAATCGAGTACCCTTGATTCTTTGGCGATTTTTTTGACGCCAACATGTGACTAATAAAATGGCCGCCTACACAAAAGCTATATAAAGAAGGTTACCAGAAATTAAATTTTATTGCCAACATGTATCGCCATATTTTTCGCCAAACCAATGGGTAATCGCTTTTATACCGAACACCACTCTATAATTCAATAACAAATAATTTTTAAGTTTATATGCATTGCCAATTTAACTTTACTAATCTATGTATTTTTCCTTATAATATTTCCGGTAGTCATTTCAAATTTGTTTTTTTTAATTTATAAGTTTATTCGGAGCTTTTTACCGAAAGAACAACTTTAATTAAACAAAATGATACGCATAATTAATAATAGCTTTTTATTATTGAGTATTATATAGATTTCTTAAACTTACGAATGCTGAAAAAAATTATTTTCAATTAATTCAGATTGTGCTTTAAATTTATAACAAAATACTCAAGATTTTATTTTATAAAAATGGCTTTCCTTAGTAACTAACTAAAAAATTTCTTTTAACAAAATCTTTTGACGTTATACTTATAAATTGTATTGATTTCGATTATAAATTGGATTGAGATTTTGTATTTGATTTCGGTTTTTGTTGATAAACTATTCTAAATACTTGATTTTCAATTTTATATGATTTTTAGTTTTAAATATTCACGTACATTAACATTTCATTTATTTTCTTCTAATAGAACATTTCACAACATTGTAAAAGATAAAACGATTTTAGCTTATTCATATAAACTATATATATATATAAAATTTACAATAATCAGAAATAAAAAAACAATAGTTTTATATTAACAATGAAGCAATAGTTTATATTTTAAAATTATCTTTTAATGAATCTGCAAATATATTAAAAATTCTCGAGTCCTTTATATAAGTTCGCGTTAAAATATATTTCTAATTTAAATTTTGATATAGATTAGCTTTTCAGTTGCTATATATTTAATCTATTTTAGAATTTTATTTATGTTTCTTATTATCAAATAGAGAACATTTGAATTGCACTATAGTCAGATTCTCAAAGAAAAAAACGAGCTAAGTTGTTTTACAAAATTAGATAAAATAGATTTGAAAATCGATAAATGTCTTACAATAGGCAAATATTTATGTGATATAAAATAATTTTGTAAACTTGAGTCACAAAAAGAATAAAACGTCTCAAAAAATTCATTTTAAAATATGATTTTTTGAATATTGAAGTATTTTTATACATATATGTTACCGTATCTTCTGATTCTCGATTTAAATTTAATTCTGAACTTCCACACATTTATAAATATCACAATTTATTTTTTCCTAGTGAGGCTGATATTTATTTTAATAATGTGGCGAGGACAATTTGAAACACGTGGACAGCTTCTTTCATCACTGAAGACAAAGAATTTCTATTTTGCTTAAAAGTTCCGACTTCCTTAGAGCTTTCAGTTAGAAGGAAAATCAACGATATTCGTCAAAAAGTAGAAGAAAATACTTTATACACTTCATCCAATTTTCGCCTTTGGTGGCCGCACTAGATAAGAAAAATTGAAAAAACAATTTGAAAATTTATGTTGTCATGTGCATGATAAAAATCAATTACTTCTGAGATTACATGTAAAATATACATTATATAACATAAATGATAATCTAAAACAACATTCTCATAACTAGATGTAATAAAATATTAATTAAGAGTTGTTCACAACACACACACACAAAATGAGACCTAAGACGTTCTTTAAAACTCCAAAGCGAATTTCGTCTAAAACTATATCGCCGAAAAAAAAGTTTAATTTCTTTCAAATCATAATTTTTTTTATCAAAAATAGTGAAACCTTTGTTATTCTGAAAAATAATGAATATTATTTTAAAAATTTCAGTTGTATTTAAAAGCAATATTTAAATTAAATTAAACTTTTTGAAAAACATGAATTTTAATTTAAACACAACAATTTGACTCGAGGCAATTTAACTTGTAAAGCATATATTTTATTTTAAGAATGAATGTAATATTTTCTTTTCGTAAGATCTTTCAAATTTATAAAACAACTAAAATAAATTTTGGAAACATTATTCTCTAAATTCTGAAATATATTTGTTATTCATTAAAATTCGTTTTAATAAAATTAATTATGTTAATGAAAATTTCATTTATTTAACGTTCATATAAATATGACCTCAATGAGGAAACAGTATTTAAATTAATTATGAATTCTTTAGTACGAAGAAATACGACTCTTAATAAATGAGTGAAGTTTTCTTAAGTATATATGATATAATACTAAGTCATTAAGAAAGATAATATTTCACACAAAGAATATATATTTTACTCCTATCAATTCAAGAAATATTTGTATTTACATTACAGCTTATATAAGCAATTAATGAAATATACCATCTTTAGTAAATTATAATATTTTCGAATAAGTCTTTCATGCATGAGAAAATTGAATTATTTCCAAAAGTGAATTAAATTTCTATTTTTAAACAATTACATAGTAGTCAAAATCTTACATGCGCAAGTCGTAGTATTTGAAATGGGTGCAGCTGAAAATTTTATGTCATCCAATACCCAACCAGACTTCTGGACTGTGCTGATGAAAGCAACCTGCGAAATATTTTGAAACATAATTATTATTTATTTATAATTGTGTGAAGAAAATTGTCTTTAACAGAACTAATCCCTTATGAGATTTCTAAGTACCACATAAATTCAACATGGAGATTATCATCAAAATGAAGACTAACAAAACAAAATGTAACACTTACAGAAAAATTAGAAGCTATTGTCATATTCACTTGGCCAAAATGATAGTGTGTCTGCAGAGAATTGTCACGAGACAACTTCCAGAGCTCTTGGTGCGTGTTGTTGAAATGAGCTCTCACCAAAAGTGAGGCCCCTTCTTCTGTTTCGAGTGCTAGGTACCAGAAACTGAGGCAGTACGTTATATTAGGATTGCCATAAAGGGTCATACTCTGCAGAGTACTGCTTACTGGAGACGGAGCCGAGAAGACGTCCATATATACAAATCCATCTAAAGAAAAAGCTTGTTATGTTCTAATAACGCTAAAATTAATAGTTTAACATAATAATGTTATCAAATATGAAAAAATGCATATAAATATTAAACACTAACAGGCTTGAGAACTTAAAAAAATCAACCTTATGTTTCGAAAGATACAATGATATTTTGGTTGATTAACTTTCAACGCATGGAGAAAGATGTGTAAAATTGTACATGGCATGATCAGGAATCTAGAAATTTATGACCATTTTTAATTTCGAAATATTTTTGTTTTCACCAATTGGATTCAAAATTCAATCAAAGACTGTGGCATTTTTTAAACAAAACATTTTATTTTTGTAATAAAAAACTGAGGATATATGTTCAAGGAGTAAATATATATATATATATATAGTTTAGAACTTTATATAAAATTCCAAATACTTCCTTAACCATTTTGGTAGCAGTAATTTGAAAGAAAAGATTAGGTAGTTTATGACTAAATGAGTATGAAGACCCATTTCTTATGTCTACCACGAACACTGGATCCAAGACACATGGATTTAAGGGGATTGAGTTCCAAGAATCAAATTTATTCCAATTTTATCAAAAAATATTTAAAAATGTTTTTAGGTTTAGATAAATTTTAATTCTTAAGTATAATTTTGTGATGAAATTTGGTTTCTCTTTTAATATTCATATTAACCTTAGATTATTATCATGGTTTTAAACTAAAGTGTCAATTTAGTTGAAAATCATGGTTTTAAATCAAAATGTGTTTAGTAAAATATGAAGAGATGTCTAGCCAACTGCATGATATTTAGTTTAAAATCATGTAATAGGCTAGATATCTTTTGAATTTTATTCTTGGAGTAATGGAGCATCCCTTTAGAAATTGAAAAAAAAAACAGCGTGAAAATAATGGTTTTTCTTTCCTTATTTCTAATGGTAAAACAAAGCAATTTCAGTTAAATAAAACAGAAAGTTTGAACAAAAAAAAAAAAAAAAAAAAATCCTAGAAAATGATGAAAAACAACAAAGTGAAAAGTGACCAAAGTTATGGCCTTAAATAGTCTCTGTCATGCCAATATCGATAAAATACAGAGTTATAGCCAAGAAGTGCTCAACAGCAAGGGAGATAAGCTCTGTTCATATTTTCTCTAAGATTACCGAGAGTGAGCAATAAAGTTGGACAAAAATTCCAATGAGGTGAAGATGCTCGCCTAGGCATTTATGACCAGTGAATAACCTAAAAGAGGTCACTGGTATTAAGTTGTGGATCATTTGGTCAAGTAGTGAAGTCGTCGATTTTTCACACGTCAGAATGTTAAAAATGGCAATATTTATACTCCAGTTGTATTTTTGGGTATTATTCTTATTAAAATTTTAATATGTTACTAATAATTTATTTTTCCAATGCTTTAAAAGAAACTTTGATCGATACATGGAGTTTAATAAATTTTTTGAATAAGATGCGTTTAAAAATAAAATAATTATTCAAGTCACCATCTTCTGCACTGAAAGAGTTTGTTCATAAGCACAATCTGCATCTTATGATATTGCTATTAAATGTTGAAATGTATATATTGATCATTTTTAAACTAATTTACAGCACCTTTAATTTGTAAAATATCATCTATCAATACAAAAAAAAAACCCTTCTACATGATGCCTTAGCATGGTGGAAGGATATTCTGGAGGGAATGACCAAAGTATGTCAGGGGGAGGGGGTTATCCTGGTAGTTCTATTATACCCAGCTAACACCATCAGGCACCCCTACGCTCAGGCAATCTTGTCCCTATGGTCCCTCGAGCCTTTTAGCGAGTTGAAGTTGTTTTTTTCACTTTTTCAACAAGAATCCCTTTTTTTAACATTCGGTATAAGCGCCGTTTAAATTTTATTAAATTTTTACTTTTAGTTTTTATACTATCCAGTACATTTTAATGATAGAAAATAAAATAGGATTTTTGAGTATCTTTGGAACTGATTCATTTCTAGAGAGTGAAAAAAAAAGTGGTTGCGGGAAATATTAGTGAAATAATATACGGCAATTAAAAGGAACTTTAATGTTTCTTTATTTTGGGCAAATCTTCTGAAAACCACAATTCATTATGACAGATGATATAAAGTAATTGGTAAAGTGAGAATTATCCAATCTATAAATAAATATTTCTTTCCAATGGTGGGGGTATATCGGGATGTATTGTCCTTTTATACCCAAGGAACCGGCCAGAAATAGCGACCTTTGTGCCGCCGAGGCGTTGCCCCGTGTGCACCACGGGGGTTGGGCCACCATCGCACCCTCACACATGCCACTGGGACCCGTTTATAGGGTGGGCACCATTCATACCTCATTCACACACAAGAAAAGGACAAAGACAGGATAGAGAGAGATAAAGTACATCCATGCCTGAATCAGGATTCGAACCCAGGACCTCCCTATCTAGTCAGGCACGCTGACCACTAGACAAGTTGGCCGGTTCATAAGTAAATATAATTAGCTAGAAATAATTTCAAACCTATAGACATGTCTGCAATAAAATAATAGAATTAATAAATATTTCATAGCATTTTTCAATCCATAATTGCATATTTTATTTTAAAATGTTTCACCTCCAAGAACTTGATAAGTGTGATCTTTAACAGTTGCAGGTTTTGTATTCCCGACAGGTAGACGCCATTTTGGTCCTGAGGCAGAAGAGTTCACCACTTGCCAGCCACATAACTCCCGGTCAAAAGCGCAGTCTCCTATTAATTATTATTGCACAACTTAAGAATACAAGAACTAAAATATTTTCACTTTAAAAAATGTATTATTCAAAAATATAAAATAGATCATTTAACTTTGAATATTAAATATTTTCCCTTCAATTTTATCATGCTTATTAGTTATTATTACTTAAAAATCTATAGTTTTATAAAACTTTTTATACTAAGTATCCAAAATGAAATTAGGAAGCACAGATAATTAGAAATATGACATCATTAAATACTTAAAAGAGAAAATTCACCATTGGCATTGGAAGAAGGACGCTTTTTAACGTAGTACATGCAAATGTCTGGAGTGGTCTTATATGGTTTCCAAAATGTCTTCTTTTATTTCTTAAGTTTTAAGTAAGTAGCAACTAGAATATCATATACCAAAATATATTTGTTTTAATAGTGACGATTTTAGACTTGAAAATAGAAATATTTATTGATGGAATATATAAGGAAGGTATATATAGGTAAACAAACTATTAATCTGATGATATAAGGAATACTTTAAGTTTAGCAAATAAATCTCAATTTGAAACCGGAATGTGTAATAATTTTATCACAATATTTTATTAAGTGCACATTACTGAATTTAATCATAACCTAAACATAATAAAGGTTATTTTAACTCAAGAAAATTCAAAAATTTCTGCAATTGTTGCATAACATAGGTAAAGTGTACTGTACATGATGAAACACGTAGATTTGTTCCTATTTCTGTATAAAGAGGGGTAACGCCTACTAAATTCAAAACACAATTTGAAACTTTAGATAATTGCAGCAGGTATTAAAACACTGATTTTACATTCGGAAAATAAAAGTAAAAATTACACTAACTTACCTAAATGAACACTTGCTTTCTGAGGCTTAACTAGAAAACAAAAACGTATGATATTAATTATACTAAAATAAAATAAGTTAATCATACAAATATAGTAATGTATTTTTAAAAACAGTGAACTGAATTGATTTCAGGGAAATCAGGACTTGTCTATAATAAAAAACAATAAAGGCTTCAAAATGACTTAAAACGTTTTATTTATAATTTTCTTAAAACATTGTAAAAAATTAAAAGAAAATGAAAAGTAAATTAAATTTTTTTTCTAGAAAATATTCAATATTTTATATTTATATATAATATAATGTATATTCTTATCGACTCGGAGAACGGAGATACGTTTTTTAAAATAAAAATTTGAATTTGAACTCCTCATAATTTCATGATATAGTTTTAAAAGACAAAGGTGTTAAAAACGGATTAAGTTAGTAAAAAAAATTCGGCACAGGTGCCGTATAATGCAAGATGCAAAATTCTGAGTTTGGCGATTTTTTTTAGCAAATTTTCTTATATATTTGGCAACCTGGTTTTTAATACGTCATAGAGATGGAGACCTATAAAAATTATGCAGTAAATTCTATTTCGCACGTCACAATACGTTATCTTGGCAACATTTCTTCATTGCCAAAAAAATCAGAATTTGGAACCCTGAATATGGCACTTGTGCCAAAAATTCCTTTTATTCCAATAGTTAATAAATTCCTAAGTTTGAGTACTGCTTAATAAATGTTAAAAATTTTAATAAATTATTAGAACATCGTAGCCATGTTAACTATTCCTAAAAGTTTTGATTAATTTGTACTTCGTAGAACAAAAGTTTTTTACACTGTGTTCAGTGAAATAATCTACTGAATAACTTGAACTTAAGACTATTTTAAAATGATTTTTATATTTAAAAGTAAAATCTTGGAAACAAAAATGCTAAGCTGAAAATTTCATAATGTCAGCCAACTTTTAGTTTAAATTTAAGGAAAAAATCTGTGTACACTTACTTGTACAATTATATGGAGTAGTGAAAGTTATATCATCCACTGCTATAGCTGCTCTAGTATCACCCCCTTTTATAGCTTCAATAATTAACTATATAGATAAATATTATATACATATATATATATATATCATTAGTCTGATAAAATTAAAAATAATTAAACAAATAGTTGTTGTAAATATATTGAAAAACAGAAAAGAAGATTATAAATAAAAACAAAACGAGGATAAAGTTTATAACCGTCTAAAATTGAGATTCTCTGCTCTTTATAAAGTGATATCGTCGTAGTTAGCTCCTAGCCAATGAGGAAAATCTGGAAATAGGTGTTTTGTGCTTTCATAATGCACACTTTTATTAAATGGACAATTGAAGGTTTTCCAGTTTTGCCTTCTGGGTCAAATAAATACGGTCCACTATGAAAATTTTCTTTGGGAGGTAATACGTAATACTCACCGAATCTTAAAAAAGCATTGAAATAGTTTTTACTAGATTTTCCCTATGGTTGATACTCCCAATTACAGCACAATGTTCACAAGTTTTGTAAATATTGAATACATGATTAATTTCTCATCTGTCGTTACCTACTACTCATTTGTCGTTACCTAGCTATCACCTGTGAAACCAAGTCACGGAGGCGAGTTGCGTTGCCCACGCCCTACCTCCTCAAACCTATTTATATGTTGGGCCACATTCATACATCATCACAGATGATAGGACAGAGAAACGCAGAACAGAGAAAGAAAGAAACATCCAAACTCGCTCCGGGATTCGAACCCGGACCCACTGCTCAGCTCAGGAACACTAACCCTCAGTCATCGGTATTTTATTTATTATTCTATAAATTTGGTGTTCATGTACAGATTTTGTTCACATTCAATTAAAATCTTTTTTCAGAGGTTTTTAAATAAACTTTTATAAATCTTAATTTTAGCAAATGCAAAAAGTTATCAGTTTAAAAAAAAAAAAAAAACTTCATTTTCTTATAACTAATGCTACTGATATTGAAATCACACCAAATTATAAATCCCAATTTACAAAACAGGGAAGAAAACAGCAATAGTTCTAATGTTTATATAGGTACTTACTTAATATCTATCAAGTTTACCATTTTCGCGAAAGAAAATGTGTATTACTAAATATTTCGATTTAGCGCCAAATGTTGCAGCCTGACTCAAGTTCTATGTTGTTTTTTTTTATAATACATAAATTCGCATTATATATTTTTTATTCTGGTCGCATGCTTAAATTTATGTTTAATAAAATTAAAATGCTTTTATTATTTGTTTCAGTGAAGATGTAACTTGACCACTCTTTGCTCTTACATTTTGGGAAAAGTGATTAAAATTTGCAACATTTTGCGACCATGCTTTTATTGAGACAATAGCCGAAATAAGTAAACATCCACATACACAATAAGCAATTTAGTTTCTTGCTTCTTTCTACTTACCCTATCGGAAGTATTCAGATAAGAAGGTAGGGGCAATTGTGAGAGAACCCAGTGGGACGCCTGGTGATTGTCAAGTCTCCACAGAACAGCAGTGGTATTATCTGACCGCTTGTGCTTCACTTGAAGCCCACCGATTGGCACTCCAGCAGTGCTTGAATACATATACGTCCAGAAGGTCAAGCAGTAGGTGAAATTGGAATGAGGTATGAAAGGGCTTATCAGTTGTCCTTTGTCTAATGGCGCATGTTGATAACTGGCAGTATTGAACATCATATAGGAATCTAAAATAGAAAGGTACACATAAGCATAATGTTTGAAGATTCAAGCACAGAACTGTGTAAATTATTTATGTGAAATTAGATTGTGGTTAATCAAATGTGGTTATTAACATGTTCTTTTACTACTGAGTGTCTATTTTATTTATGCAATCAGTGGCTCGATTAGGCATTTTCCGATTATTGCATTCATTGCTATAAAAGCGATGCATTTTTATATACTTTTTTAATAACAGCGGACACTTTTGTGATTACCCTTCACCACAATAAGGCCGGAAACTGTGACTCATTTGTCGTTACCTAATCGTTATCCTGTGAAACAAGTCACGGAGAAGAGTAGCATTGCCCATGCCATGCCACCAAAAAACCATTTATAGGATGGGCCACACTCATATATTATCTCAGAGAAAGGACAGAGAAACACAGAGAGAAAGTAACATCCATGACCAAACCGGAGCTCAGGGGTCAGGAACACTAAGCTAATGGTCGGCTAACTCAGCTAATGGTCGGCATTTTAACATACTTTACTTATATTAATATTAAAAATATAATAAATAATATTTGGAAATTAACTGCTATTAAATATTTGTTACGGAGCACTGTTGCATTTTCATTCAGATAGATTCGTGGAAGAAGAAAATTAAAAAGCAATGAAGTTTTCCACAATTTATGTAGATATAAACGTACAGTAACGCAATTAATTTTTGTATATAAGAATTATATAACTTATTTTAGCTGTGAAATAAATAAAATTGGACGAGAAAAGTACACTTTTTCAAAAACAATTTCTTAATTCTAATTTTGTACTAAGAGAAATTTTTTAGAAATTTCATTTTATGGTTTGAGGGTTATTCCAGGCATGCCACAAATTATGAAGGAAGCGCACTTACACCTTCCTCTCATTTTAATTTGTTTACTTTACTTGGCAACAATTGTCCTAGACTGGTGCAGCCTTTCCCCCTTCATTTGCTCCCGATGCAAACATCTTCGATAAGTTGAAAAATATGCTTTACAGAGTTCTAAAACTCCTGGATTTTGAGAAGGCAATACAATTTCTTTTATTTCATCAATCAAATCAAAAATTTTTCTAATTGGTACGAGCAATAACTCAGAAAAAATACTATCCTGATATGCCTGGTGACTCAGTTGACAAAAAAGTGGAAAATGTACCGTGCCGTGATGATGAAAAAGAGAATGTTAGTATTATTCTCCAAAATCATCAATACACATAGGTAAACACGCACATAGTAAACTTTCTCTCTCTCTCTCCTCTCTCGCTTTCTGTATATATATCTTTAGACATATGTCCTTTGTGCATGTCAGAATAGAGCTTTAACTTGCTTAACTGACCATCTTTCTCCTGATGAAGAGATAATTCCTTTGCTTTCCTTTTATTCTTTGTATTGCAAATTGTTTTATTCTTGTTAGTGATTTTCCAATTTTGTCTAACAACTAGTTTTATTATTGATATTTAGATGTTTTTGCTGTTATTTAGATATAATATGTATTAGTTGATATTTTTTTTTGATTTCATGATTATATATATATATATATATAATTATATTTTACCAGGAAATTTACTACAAAAGCGATTTTTACAATTTTTGCCCTCACACAGAATTACCTGCGTAAAATTTAAAACAAATGACTTCGGTCTTAAATTAAAACAAATAACTTTGGTCTTAAATAAATGTACATTTTACGCATTATTTTAAAGTTCAAGTTTAAATTATTCCTAAAAATAAAACGCACCGGTCAGTGAGCTATTAACGTTAATAGAACACAACTTCTAAAATTATATAAGTTATTTCTTAAAAATTTTCACGTGAGAAAACTCATTTGTGAAACTTCTAACTCTACATTTATCTATTTAGTACAATAATATATATATATATATATATATATATATATATATATATTTAAAAAATATAAAAGAAAACCTTGTCTAGTTACTCCAGCCATTGATGTATGTCCGTCCGGACTGAGTACGGAGCCATCTCCCGTGACACGTCCCCACAAGGGAGGACTTTCCGGTCTTGTTTTTGTATCCATTTCTTTCCACCCACAGGAATCCACAATAAACGCGCAATCTCCTACAAATAAGAAAGTTCATATTGCAAAAACGAAAAAAATGAAGTTTGAAATTCAGATAGTATCTTATAATAATATTGGAATTGTATAAGAGAGAATACAATATAGTAATTTTTGTGACTTTTGATAAGACTTGGATATTTTTGCGTTAACTACAAATATTTCAGCTAATAAAGAAAAAAATATCATAATGTTAAGGATATTTTAACATATTTATATATCAAACATTGAATTATATATATAAGTAAAATGGAAAGGGCTTTCAATTAAGAGTTTATAGTTTGATAAACATATATGAAAATAATCAAGTTTGATTATTTTCAGTTAATTTAGAATTATAATACTAAATTCAGTTATTTCAACCTTTAAATTATTAATAAGAAATTTCTATGTTAACATTTTATCTTTCTCTCAACTTAAGAACAATTTAAATGGTTTAACAGTGAATTCATGTGAGTTGTTGATTATTATATTCTAAAAATTTAAATGCGCAAAGGGAATTTTCCATAACGCAAGTCATTCTAAAGTTCCAAAGTAAATAAAATTTTCATTAATTTCAATAATAAAAGCCAGCCCATTCCTGTTACTAGTTGTTTTCTATAATGTTTCTAACAGATACTAGTACAGGGGCATCTAATGGATATACTATTATCATCTCGAAAGTGGTTCAAAACTTATGAATGATATTTAATTATTTTATAGCAATGAAATTAAACAAACATGCTGAGTATTTTTTATTAAAATTCAATTCTTTAAGGGATTATATATTTTTATTAAATTTTATTTAATAATATTTTTATTATTTTTATGCAGTCATATGGGATTTGTAAGCCTAACATTCCTCTTTTTACATACTTTAATTTATATCTGCATATGGCGAAAAGTGACACCCTTTACAGTAAATTTATGAATTGATCTAAATTTTTCTATGTAAAGGAAATTCGGAAATCTCAGTTAATTTAACATGATAAATGAAAAATACCTGAACCTTTTAAAATAAAATATGCATTTATATTATTTACTTTGCTTATCATAATTTAGATTATTATAAGAGATTATTAAAATGTACTAGACTCACAACATAATGAAATGCTGTAGGTTTCATAATGATACCTATATTATGTTAAGTGATATTTTTGAAAATAAAATCAAGGGATTTTCTGCAAAATAATTGAAAAATCTTTGTTAATTATCTCACCTATATACACTTTTGTGGTATTGATTATATCATTACCATAGCAACAACAATGATTCCATTCTAAGCATATTTTAATGATACAATTATTACCAATGTACGTTTCTAAACGCGGATATCTGGTATCATTAATCAGATGAGGTTAATTTATCTTTTATTTATGAATTTCTAGTCAATTTTGGCAATATACTTGGTTTTAAAAAAGCAAATGGTAATCTTGATTTACTTGTTCATATTAAAATACAATTATACAATCCACCATAAAAATGAATTTAAATTTCAACTGATAGTAAAAAATATATTTTATAAATAGACCTCAATTTCGTTTGAAGAAATAATAGCAATTATTCTCAAGCTAGCATGGTTCACTAATAATATTACTGAAAATGAAATTTTCAAACTGTTTTCAAAATGGATTTTTAATCTTTTTAGATTTGTAGGTATTGATAGACATTTTATGAGTGATATGAGCTCGCACAAATGTACGTACAGTAAAAACTAATGATGATTTTAGGAAGATTTCTAAACTGATCTTTTGTGTGGAAGTTAGTTTATATAATAATTTATTATCAATGCTGAAACCAATCTAATGAAAATTTATTACACCCCTTTTTCGGATCATTAAAAAATGTTAATAAATACTATGTAATAATTTATAAAAAAAAAGTATACGTAATAGTAAACATAAATAATATTACATTTTACAGTAAAATGTCCCCTGCACCCCTATCCCTTAATAATGTGCTTCTTTCCTAAAATCTTTAAAATTATTATATATATAATGGTTTTCAAACTAAAATTACCTCAGAATTCTTAATCATACAGTTCTGGATATACTGGTATTCAATTAATTTTTTTAATGGTGTTATACATTGTAACATATTTATCAACTATGAGAAAATGACTAACGTCTTATTTCAAACTATTAAAAAAGAATTCGATTTTCCAGTACAATTTCAAGAATGAATCGCTTGGAAGACTTTCTATTTAATCACTCAAATCAAGAGATATGACATCAAAATTTATTTTGTTGATAACATGTTAAAACCAAATATCAAATGAATAAATTTATAGATTTCTATAAGGGGTGGTTCCTGCCAAAATCAGTAGCCAGAGTAGCCGCCATTATTAGACATCACCGCTGCCACACGGCTCGGGATTGATTCAAAGAGACTTTGGATGTGTTTTTGGGGTACAGAAGACCAAGCAGCTTTCCCACATTGCCAAAGTTGATCTGGTGTGGCAAATAAGGAAGTAACCTGGGTCGATTGTTGAGAAACCATGAACCACATGTTCTCCATTGACGAAAGATGCGGAAAGCGAGCCGGCAAAAGAAGCAGTTCAATCTGGCGATTGTTAAAAACACTTGAACAATGCATGCCACTTATGGCGCGTCTTATCTTGATCTTGTTGAAATAGGGCTGTGGGCAAGTCTTGAAGGTAAGGAAGGTCAACTGGCTTCAACATCTCGAAGATGCACAGTAAAGATAGATAAGATGCACTTAAAGTACTTTCAATGCATACTAGAGGAGTGGAGTGCGAGAGTAATATCCAATACCACCCCATATCAAAATACTTTGTGTAGAACAAGTGTGGCGGTGTATAACGCAGCTGTTCATTATCCTCTCTCCACGGTGTCTCCAGAGTCGAATGTGACCATGGTGGTGACAGAAGTATGACTGGTCAGTAACGACAATTTCATTCCATTCTGCCGACCACATCCTTCTTTCATCGCACTGTTGGTGGCGCAGACGTCTGTGGTTCTGCGTCAAGAATAGATGAAGCAATGGACTCCTTGCGGACAGACCACTCTGCTGCAAACGGCGTTGAATGGTACTCGCAGACACTGGATGATGTGTTACAGATTGAATGTGCTGTGTTATGGTTTGTGATGTGGCTGAGCGATCAGTCACTGCCATGCGCAGAATTCGCTTATCATTACGTGAAGTGGTGCACTGAGGTGGATGCGATCGGACACGTCGGTCCACCGTACCCTCCTGCATTCAATGATTACATATCCACATTACAGTTGTTTGAAGAAACCCCAAGAAAACACAATTGCTGAACTTGAGATGGTCGTATATATATATATATATATATATATATATATATATATATATATATATACATACATACATATATATATATATATATATATATATATATATATATATATATATATATATATATATATACATATATATATATATATATATATATATATATATATATATATATATATAAATATGTATATATATATGTATATATATATATGTATATATATATATGTATATATATATATATATATATATATATATATATATCGATATATATATATATATATATATATATATATATATATATATATATATAAATAACTTCTATACAAACATTCAACTTTCTGAAGGATTATATACACACACACACACACACACATATATATATATATATATATATATATATATATATATATATATATATATATATATATATATATATATATAATCCTTCAGAAAGTTGAATGTTTGTATAGAAGCTTACGATAGTATAATGAATCTGTTTCTCTTTTTAATAAAAAACTTTCTTCAGCATAACCACTTCTCAAATTATTTTACTGAGTTAAGAAATAAATAATTTTGTAAATTTAGGAAACGTTGACATACATCAGAATCAATATGATTAGAAAAACTAGCACCATTTGATTAAAATATTTGCTATTTAATTTTCTCGGGCGTATTCTATTAATTTTTATAGTAATGGATAAAAATAATTTTTACCTGATTTACTTGCTTCTCTTGGTATACCTGAAAACGAAAACAACACTATAAATTTGTAAAACTACAAATGAAACTTACAATGTTTTCATACTGTAGAAAACGGGTTTTATGCTTTGATAAAGATTATGAGTATTAAAATAGAGGCATTGCGGAATCGCTAATAATAATTATATTATTTATAAGAAACATTTTTTGTTTCCTTTTATAGTGGATACAGTTATTTATATTTTAGTTTCTAAGAAATATATTAATGTAAAATATTCAATTTCTATAATGTTTTGATTCATATAATATTATTAGCTATTGAATATATTCTTAAATTCATTTATTTGGAAATAATGAATTTTAGTTTTTGAAAAATGATATAAAACAAAATATTTTTTAAGAAATTTCTGTATAGTGTCAGGAATCTTAAAAAAGAATGGTCATATTTAGAAAAGATTTCTTGATAGCAATTAATGAAAGAAACATTACATAATTATTTTCAATTCTAAGTATTGCTAAAATAATTGATTACATGCTGGAAATTGTTTTTTAATAACTTATATTTTGAAGGAAAAATACGTGTAGAATTCTCTATTCTGTATATATATAAGCTATATAATTTTCTTTTGTACTTTAAAGATTGAAAATTAATAAAATACAATTTTTTCGGAGTATTTCTCACTAGCGGTAATAATCTCAATAGATTGAAGCAATTTATTTCCAGTCAAATTAAAATAAATTAATGCAAATTAAATAAAAAATACAAATTAAAATATCATAAAAAAGCTTAAGGTAATATAATAAATCTCTTTCTATGGGTAAAAAAAATGTTCTGACAAATTAAAGCATTTCTTAAAATATTTTACCAAGTTAAGCAATTAATAATTTTATAAATTTATGAAATATTTCCATCAATAAGATTAAAAACACCTGCACCAATTGATGTAAATATTAGCTATTTACATTTCTGGGACGTCAATGAATTAATATTTATAATAATCTTACAATATTTCATTTTTAGAGTATTGATGGGCATGTTTTTTTGTCCTCTGTCTGTATTTGAGCGACAAATTTATTGTGAGTATGATGTTGCAAAAGCGTTATAAAACTAAAACCATAAAATCTCCATTTTTCTAAACAACTTTTTATTTTTTTATGCGGTCTTCAAAAAAATATGGAAGAACTTATAGTATATTATTATTTCAAGTTATTTTACATATATTAATTGGCTTGTGAAAATTCTGCAAAATAACGTTCTATTAAAAAAATAAACTTGCTCCTTAAAAATAAAATTAATTTAATAAAATTAAAGATTAAATCATTAATATTCATAAATTATCAGTATTATTTATTTAATAATCTTCATTATTTAATTTATGGAGATAGTAAAATTAAATTAATTTATAAAAAATTTTCTGGGTAGCTTAACTAATATTCACTTTAATTTGTAATAAATGCAATAAATAGATTTCGAAATCAATTTTTGTTTTCAACTCTACTAATTTTTTCAATCCTATTTGAATAAGAAACTTATCTGGATTCTATATATATATATTGAAATTAATTATACTCTTTTTGTGTAAGTGGGGTAGAAGATTTAGAAACAATTTTAAGCTGAGTAAATTTAAAGTGAAGCGGTGTTAAAATTTTTCTGAATAAGGAAAAATTAAGATTTATTATCATTGTTCGCATTGTTTTACAAGTAACTGAATAGTTCTCTCTCTCTTTTTTTTAAAGATATATATAAGTAAAGAAATAATATGTCTAATAAAATTGTAAAATAAATTAAGAATTAATTTAATCTGGAAAAAACTATTTATTTCTATAGGATAGCAATTTCTTTCAACCAACAACATAAGTCGTATTTAGTCAATAGTATTCTCATTAATATCCAAACTATAATTGTTTCAAAATAAACGTGTGATATAAAACAGATATGAGTTGTTTTATCTATAGCTAACTATGCCTTTGATATAAAAAGGGAAACATCGTCAAAATATCATTCTAAATAAGGCAACTAATGACATTTCTAAAAATGTAAAAACAAATATTTTAACTTTCAATTTTGTGCAATACACAATATTTAAAAAACACATGGAGAAGCTCATTTATTTAATGGACTTAATTTGTCACCAGATAGCGCTTTAAAGCTTAGTGCTAGTCATATCACTTATATCAGGCGTATGATAAGCACTAAATGTCATACGTCAATATAAATATTTTATATATTTATATTGAATGTACACTTGTATTATATATTTGTGTACATTCTTATTTAAATTTTGTAAATTTGTCCTACTTAATTCAATATAGCAAGTTGATAACAAACTTTTTTAATTAATGTCAAATTTAGTAATAAATAAGATGCTGAATTTATATTTTTTCGAATTCTTCTTCATTTGGATAATTTTTGCAAACAAGTGAAAAAATTTAGGATTTTGGCGATATAAAAGAAAGGCGCCTAATTTTGGCAAGAGAAATTTGTCGTCAAAATTGTTTGATATGTTATAATAGATTATAATAAAGCAGTTTATTTTATATTATCCACGATTGTTAAATTTTAGTCAAAATAATCACGGAGCACAAATTTTGTCACCATTTTACTTTATCAATGTTTTAAAAATGCGTTTCACTAAAATGTTTATCGTGGATAACATTGGGAACATAAAGGAGACAAATCGGAGGTAAATGAATAAACATCAGAATAAAACTACTTGTAAGCTCCTAGATTCAAATTCGATAGAGCTTATTCAGTGGATTCATCAAACAAACAAATAGAAGAACTCGAAATGTCATTTTGAAGTCATATGAATCAATTTTCCATTTTAGGGAAGTTTGAATAGCTATAGAAGAAAAGAAATGCATTTTGTTTTTCTGAAATCTTTAAATGATAATATAGAATTTTTCCAAAATTTCAAACATATGGATATAAATATTCAAATATTTTTATGTAACACATGTTAGCTCCTATGTTCATTATATTTTATTAGAAGTTAACTTTCTTTAACATATTATGGTTTTTCTTAATTTAATGTTGAGCAATAGCGCACTTACTTGGACATGTGCCATTATTCAAGGCAATGTCATCAATTGCTATATCACTTTCTCCTGGTAAATTTATTTCAGCTTCAAATATCACCTGAAAAATTTAAAACCAATGCTATAAAATATCATAAGATGTGACCGCATCTCTAGAAAAGATAATATTTTTATTTTCACTTATTTTAGCAATTAAAAAATTGGCAGATAGAACTATTTAAAAAAATTTACTCTGTTTTCCAGAGCATGTTTCTTATAGTTTTCCATAAACAGTTTACAATTAATTTATCATGTCTTGGACAGTTAAATAATTTTGATTTTCACTCTTTCAAAAATCACCATAATTTTAGTCATTACGTATATAAAATAAAATCATTAGTATGGCTTTTGAAATTTTCATAGTTTTCTGACTTAAAATATTTTGATCTAATTCTCGTTGATAAATTTTATTTACTGATATTCTATTCTTTCTTTTTAAGTGAGCGTAAAAAATTGTTAATCCTTGAAATATCTGAGTATTTTATAACAAATGTTTATAATTTTCAATGTCTAATTTTTAAATTGCTTGGGTATTTAAAAAGCAAATTTAATTTAATTTCAACCATTGTTTCAACCATCATTTCAACCAAAACTGAACTACGATTTTGAAAAAGTTTCAAGAACAATTCCTTCAAATTATAATGACTATTAATATTACGACCAAAATGAAACATATCTCAGAATATCTCGTAAATAAAAACTAACAATGCCTATTATATAGAACTTTTAAAAAATTTTATTAATAACCGAAGATTATGGTGATAAAATGTCAGCCAGAAATTTTATTCCATAGACTGATTACAATATTGAAATATGCAGACTATTTTTTACAAATCTTTTAAAATAATTTTAATCATAAATCCGTTTCGATTCACATCAAATGAGAAATTTTGTTGTTTCTTATCTTATACAATGGATTTTTATTACAATTTAACAATTTTATAAATTAAGTTTTATACTTCAGATTAAAAATATCATTCAATTAAGATTAAAATTCGTTTCACGAACAGCTGAAATCCATATTATCGCTTAGAAATTTATTTAATATTATTTATGCATGTTACCCGAAATGGTCTTGGTAAGGACAGAGGTACTTCTCCTTTGTACCACTGATCTGGCGTCCTGGTGCCCGTATACAATTCCCATATGGGATCTCCTGTAGAATTTGTCGTGTTGTCGTACATGTATACTCTTAAGGCTCCAACTCCAGCTCCGTATAACGATGTCCAGAAACTTAAACAAAGGGCACTACCATTACCTGAGGGAGAAAATCTTTTTTTAAAAGGAGGTTAATAATGAAATAAGATAGTTCTTGTAAATATTTTAATGCCTACTATATACGCAGGTAAGTAGATTCAATAAAAATTAAGTTACGGTTTTAACTGGACTTCTCTTTTCATTTGTCTTTTTATTTAGAATAAAAGAATTGTTCTAAATAGGAAGAATTTCATTAGCATTCATTTTAGAAACACAAAATCTTTATAATCATGTTAGTACTCTTACAAAACTTTTGTTTTCTTCCACTAGTAATTTTTTGAAGATGTTAAAGGCCAGCTTATTCGTCTCACTCAAGTAGTCTGAGGAAAGATAGTCTTCTGTGGTAGAGTAATTTGACAATTTCTCTATATGCTCACAATAAACATATTTTCTTTTAAAATATTAACTAAATGTGTGATGTATCTATTTGTGGATTATAGTCTTTAAAGCAGTTATTTATCCATAAATGTGTAGTTCGGTATATAAATAAAATTCATTCAAGGAGTAACAAATTCTATATATTCAACTTTAGTACTATGTAACAAATTCTATATATTCAACTAAGTCTATGAATCTTACGTGTTGTAAGATCATCTTAAATATAAAAAATGTGCAACTTTTTTTGAAATATTAGTAATATTTTAATTTCTGAACAGTTGTATTATAGGGATACAACTATTCAGAATATGAAGTTCTTAACAGCTGAAAACTTTTATAAGGCATCTAAACCTCCACCACATAGTGTCTTTGATTCTCTATAATCCCTATTCATATATCTCAAAAGAAAGAAAACTTCTATTTATTGGGAAGTATACACGTTTCTTTGATAAATGTTGATAGAAATGCGAAGACTCTTTCTCATCATTTAACAGCACATAAAATCATTACCATGTGTTTCCATTTATATTATTCATTATTTGATTCAATATTGGTTGAAAATACACGTCTAGGTTTCTTTTTATAATAGCTATATTATTTTTGGTACACTTTGGACCAAAATATTTTAAGAAACTTTATTTATTTGATAAAGTAATTTGCTTAGAAAATGTTGTAGGAAATCACCTAACTTTTGAATGTTAAATGATTATATTGTGAAAGTGAATTAAAAACAGATTCAAAAGTTGCGGATTTTTTTTAAATTTATCTGATACATTTATTTTTATATAACTTAGGTGGATATCCGCTTATGTTTAGTTATATGTAATAATGATGAATAATAGAATAATAAATGACAAATTTTATAAATTTTTATATACTGATAAAATAATGGTGTTTCATAAAATAAATATTTTTCATATTCGTAAGAAATAAAAGTTGAAATATTGATAAAACAATACATACGAAAAAAAAGAAAAAAAATTCCTTTTATTATGACACAAAGTGGTTGGTGATAGAATGTTGAAGTGGTGATCTCTCTCTCTTTAAGAAGTAATCTCTCTCTCTCTCTCTCACTCACTCACTCTCTCACTCACACACACACACACACACACACACACACACACACACACACACACACACACACACACACACACACACACACACACACACACACACACACACACACACACACTCACTCACTCACTCGCTCACTCACGCGCTCACTCACTCACTCACTCACCCACTCACTCACCACTCACCACCCACCACTCACTCACCTCACCCACCACCACTCACCTCACCCACCACCTCACCACTCCACCACTCACTCCACCCACTCCACTCACCACCCACCACCCACTCACCACTCCACCTCACCACCACCACCCACTCACCCACCACTCACTCACCACCACCACTCACTCACCTCACCCACTCACCACTCACTCACCACCACCTCACTCACCACCTCACCACCTCCTCCACTCACTCACCACTCACTCACCTCACCACCACTCACTCACCCACCACCTCACCACTCACTCACTCCACTCACCACCTCACTCACTCACCACCACTCACCACCACTCACCCACCACCACCTCCTCACTCACCTCACTCACCCACCACCACCACCTCACCACTCACCACTCCTCACCACTCACTCACCACCACCTCACCTCCTCACTCACCACCTCACCACCACCTCACTCACCTCACTCCACTCCACTCACTCCTCACCACTCACTCACCCACTCACTCACTCACCACTCCACTCACCCACCACCACTCACTCACCCACTCACTCCACCCACTCACTCACCACTCACCCACTCACTCCACCACTCACTCACCACTCACTCACTCTCACTCACCACTCACCACCCACTCACCACTCACCCACTCCACCACCTCACCTCACTCACCACTCACTCACTCACCCACCACTCACACACACACACACACACACACACTCACTCACTCACACACACACACACACACACACACACACACACACACACACACACAGAGAGAGAGAGAGAGAGAGAGAGAGAGAGAGAGAGAGAGAGAGAGAGAGAGAGAGCAAACATTTAGTGCATTTCTGATTTACTAATAAAAAAATTATGCCCATATAAAATTAGTTTTTTTTTTTTAGAAAATTTTGTACTAAGAAAAAAATAAGTAGAAAAAAAGGAATAACTATAGGTAAAATATATTACCATGAGGATTTAATACAGGACTCCAGAGTTGGGCTTTGTCTCCAGGTTTGTTAGGGTATGAGGAATCTATATAAGCATATCCACCTGTATGAATGAGAAATTTGAATTCACATTTCAAATGCATATAATTTCTTGATTATATTTTAAAAATTGTAAATGAAATATCGAAAACAAATGTAAATCATAGATATCAAAAATTAACGATACTGTTTTCTTACTTGGAAATTTTTTTAAGTCTTTAATAATAAAGCTTTTAGTTAAAATAATTAAAAGTTTTACTACTTTAGATTGCTCAAAATTTGCGTGCATAAATACTCCATATAAGAACAGTTGGCTCAATACTTAAAAAGCAAAAGTAGTTTATAGTAAGAAATTTTAGAAAATAAAACAAAATTTCAAATGATCTTGGTTTAGTTTAATGGTTAGTCGCTATTATTTTTATTTTTGCACAAGTGACTGAGACATGTGATTTAAAGGGATTCTGGACTATTACAAAAGTGTCACTGAAGGTGAGAATCAAAGCCATGAACTATTTTGGATTTCAGACCAGAGAGTTAATAATATAACACACACACACACACTACCAGCTAAATTAGAATATTTTATATAAAAAATTACAAACTGTAAATACTTTAAAAAGATATCCCTCACTGAAAAAGCATTATCACTATGAGTAGAAGCTAATTTAAGCTCGTAACACAATCAGCAAAACTCTGATTTGTGATTCTAGTACTTAATAGGGATGAAAAAAAAAAAAGAACAGACTTTATAATATATACTAAGCCGTTGAGACGCAATTATATACTTGGCTACATTTATCAACAAATAAGTGATCAATCTATCAGTACCTGCTTACGTCAGAATCTGGAAAATATTTAGTAATGCTGCATTTTTTAAATACTCTTATTAAGTAAATTAAAAAAATTACCTTATCTTTTAATTAAGGTTATCAAGATAATATATCAAGAAATATATAATAACTTGATTCTTATCATGTACTTGGATAAATTCTTATCTAAGACTGAAATTTAATCATTTTAAGACCAAAGAAATTGTCAGTGATGAAACAGTATCAGCTAATCAGTAAAATCAATTGTAGCAATCAAAAAGCATAGAATAGCAAATGTATTTCAAAAGAAAAAATTGTCATAGCGCTTTAATTAGGTAAATTTTATTTTCTGCTTGTGAGTGTTCCTGATAATATCTAAGCACTTTGACTTAAATACATCTGATAGCTATAATAAGTATGCTTGAATATTTTTCTTCTCAAAAGAAATTTACGGAGACCTGGATTGTGATATTTCAAAGGAGGAAACCAAGAAACTTTTCAAACACTCATTTTTACACATGCATGAATGAAGGAAAAAAAAATTCTGGTCATTAATTTTATATTCAAGCTTCAATTGATAAACCATCTACTTATTGGAAATTATTTAATCTAATCTCCCTTTTATTATGCTTTTCATAAATTTATTTAGCCATTTATTACATAACCAGTTATATTAAATATAATATTAAAAAAGTAAATCGATTAACTCATATTACCTAAGATCCACTATTATAACAATTATTATGTTTATGATTTCTTAAAGATGAATATAAAACAAAAATGTGTATTTTAATAATTAGTTTTTTATGTTATCAAATGAACTTTCATTTCTACAAGCATGACCTTGTGAGAATTTAAGGTAAGATTTCTAGCAGATACATTGAGTAATTTAAATGAATATTATATTTCCATCATAGTTGGCGTGAAATATCTTTATAAATATACCATTTCGCAGTTTTTAATATTCATAGAAAAATTTCAACCTCTAGCTTTTAAAATTAAATAGCTCAAGAGAAATTACAATGAATGTGATATCCTATTTTACCTTGAAAAATTTCCATAAAACGGCGTTGGTTTGCATTCACAGTTCGTGATAAAAGTTGTAATTCAAAGTGAATCCACTTAAAATTGTACGGCGATCATCAACTGATGCTTAGGGAAGAATAATTCCCTTTTCAAGTTTTAGGGAAGAATAATTCCCTTTTCAAGTTTTAGGGAAGAATAATTCCCTTTTCAAGTTTCTTTTCAAAAATAGAACATTGTCGAATAGGGGTTGACATACCAGTCTCTCGCCATGTCACACTGCTACCATGATCTCGGGATGGACCTGTGACAGAACTGCTGCTACCTCTTCCCATCTTCCAATCGAATTCGTCGCTGCTGTTCGAATTGGTCCAGTTACAAAAATCATGCTCGAATGTGCAGTCTCCTGCAATAAAATTCAAAAGCTCATATTTTTAAGTCTAAGAAAGCAAATATTATTTACTTCGATTCTGTTCAAAGAAAAAATATGTTTTTTATTGTATGAAATCATTGAATGTTTATGACACTCACCCCCACAAAACCCATCTATTAAGAAAATATCATCCACAGCAACAAATCCTCTTCGTTTTAGATAAGTTTCCCTTGGAAACGCCTCCATTACTAACTGCAAGAAGTTATGGTGATAAGTTTGTTAATTTAAATATAAAGACCACAAAAAATGTTTGGAAAAATTTGGCTTTTTTTACAATAATAACTATCAAAAAAAGGAAAATATGTAGCTACACACAAATTAAATAATACTGGAAAATTCATTAAAAACGAACAATATTATTCTGCTAAATGACTTAATATAATATTTTATAAATTGTAATTAACAACATCTTCATGGAACTTTTAAATCCAATCAAATACTTTTCTTAAAAAAATTCAAGAAAAAGAAGAAAAATTCTAACGATAACCTTACAAGTGACTATCATTACATTTGGAATAATTTAAGCAAATGCACTCTATTTTTTACATAACTTTCTTACTCTGCAAATAAAAGCTTTTAATTAATTTTTATTTTATTTAAATATAATATTATTAAAATAGCAATATAATTTTTTATAAAACTATATTACTGATAATAAACATTACATGTTTTAAAGTTAAAAAAGGTAAATTCCCTCAAAAATAGATGTATTATAATAATTCAAGCTAAATTTCAAATACTTTTATATCTTCTCAAAATTCAGTGAAACTTTTGATTTAATTGATATTTTAAATGAAAACTCCACAAATTAATTAAAATTGTGATTTTTGCTATAAATTGTAAATAATGATGCATTC
Organism: Latrodectus elegans; assembly: GCA_030067965.1. Classification (NCBI taxonomy): domain Eukaryota; kingdom Metazoa; phylum Arthropoda; class Arachnida; order Araneae; family Theridiidae; genus Latrodectus; species Latrodectus elegans. Next base: position 47,528,461 of record CM057819.1, read on the forward strand.
GTCCAGTACTTAGAGATGATATTTCCTTTGCCAACTTTTATTTGGCAATCTTTTCTTGAGATCTGAAAAAATAATCTGGTGAGGGATTATCAAAATTATAATTTCAGCAATATATGTATCTAATAAACCAACATTTGCGGTGATTGTAAGAAAGTCAAGTAAATTCAGAATCTTAAAATACAAATAAAAAGGCTATCCGTAAAAAGCCGGTGATTCCCAAAGTATTTTGTCCTATCATCCCCTTTCCAGAAAAAAATTACTAGTCCTCTGAAGATTAATTTTTTTAATTTAAATAGCAATTAATAAGAAATATATAAGTATTAATGTTTCTACTTTCTTCGTAAAATATATTAAACAAAGGAGTAAATAAGAAGCATTGAACTTTTGAAATTTGGAAATTATTTATTGAAATTAGAATACAATATATAAAAAAAAATTAAAACATTCGAAATCATCTTAATGAGCAGGATACTGCTACCAATTTAATAATCCTAGGAAATTAGTTACCGCTCTGAAACCACATTCTGCTAAATATGATGAAAGAAAGGATATTAAGAAATTTAGAATTATAGCCAATATGTTAGAAAAGTAAATTCTTCGAAAAGATGTAATATAACAATTCCTACAAAATTTTGAGTTAAATTTTAAATACTTTTCAAAATTCAATGAAACTTTTTAGTTATATATATATATAAAATTGATATTTTAAATGAAAATATCATATAAATTAATTGAAATTGTGATTTTTCTTTAAATTATGAATAATGATAGATATGTCTAGTACTTAGAGCGAATATTTTCTTTGCCAACTTCTATTTGAAAATCATTTCTTGCTATCTGAAAATGAAGCCTGGCCAGGGATTTTTCAGCATTACAATTTCAACAACATATGCATGTAATAAATCATTAAACAATTTTGGTTATAGTAAGAAAGTTACGTTTATTTGGAATCCTAAAATATTAATATACAGGCTATCCTTATCAATGATCTCCTTTTGCCGCCAAAATTGTTGGCAGCAACTTTTAATTTCAATTCATCAATTGTATAGCTACTACCATCAGTTCATTATTCTATCACCTTCACAGTTATTCATCGCCCACCCCACAAATACACTGGTGGCCATCACTGACCCCCTGAATCGTTGTGGTGGCGCCCACTTTGGGAATCATTAGTTTAAATGACATAAAAATAATCGTACCATATTTAGTACTTGTGGCCTCAAATATTTGAGACAATTTTTATTTCACTGTTAAAAACTTTTTCAGGTAATTAAGTCATATGAAAGTACTGGGATTAATTGACAAACGAATGAATGATGACTTATTTTATCGATAATGCAATATGATAATTTTAAAATTTTGAAAAATTATAACTTTAACTAACACATTTAATTTCACACAATTATTTTAATCTATGCAAAGAATTAAGGGTTTCTTTGAACTAAAAATTATGCAAAATCATATAAAAAGGAAAATCTAAGCAAAGTAATCTCTTACAAAAAATGCATCGTAATTATTTGTTTATATTAATTATTTAAAGCATAAAATTCTATTAGATAGATCAAACAAAAATGTTTGCTTATGCTTATACGAACAACAGATTTAGTAATAAAATGCTTCAGTTTGTTAAGCATATTCTTTCATTATATTGATCCTGCATAAATGCGATTCCTCATTCGAATCCACATAAGCTGGAGAGGATATAGTAATACCCTCACTAGGGAACCCTGGCACTCCAGGGCTGTGACATCGTATCTTCTGATTTCCATTTATTTTCATCCCATTGTTTGTATACTTTTATGGAGCAATTTTCACGTAGGCAGAGAACTACGAAAACAGAGGCTGATTTCTCGATTTCACCCAAAAACTTCATAATATTAGTAGAAATTGGGAAATCGAATAGCAAATTAATAAATACATTACTTTGACACCGCATTGTAAGCAGAATGCTTAATAGTTTAAGGCTTATAATGTCCATCTCATGATTATTTTCCAGGAGTACTTTCCAGAGATAGTGCGTCATCTTCACGTAATGAAATAGATAAAACACCCGCATCTACACAGATAGATTTGCATGCGGAAGACCTGAAAGCCGTTCAACAGCAGCTGCGATCGAGTCTGAGATCTTCCGCTCTAAAATTTATTGCCCTACCTCTAAACGACGGTGGTCAAAATACACATAACTTGTATTTCTTTTATAAGGAAATATATTTTCTACAGAGGTTTTTTAATTAACGAAAAATCTAGATAATTATAAATCTAAATTAAAGAGGAAATAACTTAAATTATTTATTATAAATAATGACTGTGTAGAATAATACTATCTGCATTAAAAATTATAAAAAGAACTCAAATTTAAAAAAAAATATTTATGAAAAAGGTATAAATACATTCACAACACACAAATTTTGTTTCTTAACTGTTCAACAAATCCAATCATTTTTGTGGTATGCTGATACCAATCAAATAACCATATGCCTTAGATTATTTAACTGAGGATTTTTTCCTCTAATAGAATTGTTAGTTACCCTGAACGGAGTCTCACAGGTGAAGGAAACTTTGCCACTGTGCCACTCTCCATCTGTCGAATCTCTAGTCTCCCAAACAGTGTATGTGACATCGGTGGCATTAATGAGGATCCTGAGGCCACCCACTGACAAGCCGTCGATGCTGTAGCTGAAGTGGAGGCACTTGCCTTTTGGAGAAGTGGCATTCAGAAGATGTGTGGGTAGCCAAGCACGGTGAATAAGACCAGTATCATCGCTCGACATTCGAGACAGGTCCATGAAAGCATATCCACCTGAAGGGTAATTTTAAAAAGTGTCATTTAACAGATATTAATCTCTGAACAATAACAAAGTATTAACTAAAGAATTTGCCGCTAATACTTATTAATATCCTTCTGCTTGGTTAGAAATATCGAAAAATTTATATAGGCAACAAAAAAGTATAAAATATGTTACTGAAGCATTTTCGTATTTGAGAAACAGCTGTTTTTACTCTGAAATTAGATTGAAGACAGGGCAATGTTATAAATGTATGCAAGTGAAAGCGCCTAAAATCTATTACCTTTTGCAGTGCCGTTATTGTCTACTGGAGGTCCTCCAGTCCAAAAAGCGCCTTCACCACATCCGAGATCCCAGTTGAACATGGAAAGATTTGTTTGAGGGAAATGAAGATCGAAGTCACATGGGGATGCGAATCCATCTCTGTCGGTGAAATTGCAAGGTCCCAATGTATAATTATTATAAGCTGCAAATAAAAAAAAATGAAATCAAAAACGTGAATCCATTGTATATGGTGGATATATTTTGGCTACATGTAATCCAATTATCATTTACTAATTACTTGTTTAACAAAGAATCCAACGTATTTCAAAAGCTCTAAGCATTATTCTCTAATATATTTTAGCCACGTTCACCACTTTTTTGAGAGACAATATTCATCAAATATTTGGTTATTCACACAACATGAGTTTTTAGGCATTTTAATACATCTTAAAAAAACAACTTTTAAAATCATCCATCCCTTTTACTACTGTTAATAAAGATTAAATACAAATAATTGTTTAATATAATATTTAAAATATAATATAATTATAAATGAAATATTTAATCCTTTGTACTATGACGAAACAGGCAGAGTAATCATAAAGACACCTACTGTGACAATTCATGCAGACATTTTTCAAGGCAGACTTGGCTCAAGATGTAGCATTTCATCAACATATCTTCGTGACATAAATGTTCCCTTATACATGCTAGAACTGTTCTTCTATAATAAATCATTGCACTCCAAATTATAATACGTCGACGAACGTGGTAATTGAATTGGATTTATTACAACAATATTGATCGAGTCGACTTTATTTTCCCACAGAGTCCAGACTCTCATTTGGAGGCTATCATTGAATAAACAGAATCAAGAATCGTTTCTGAACATGACATTGAGACATTTGTTTATCCAAGTCTTTCCCTGAAGATACCAACGCAATCTTTTGCTTCTATAATTGGGCATTAATAATAGATTTTGAAAAGCATGGTATGTATTCAAGCTACTTCAACACTTAAACGAGAATTTTTATAACCACTTGATATTGTGAGACATATTAGAGTAGTCCAATTTCCCTGCTAATAAGGCAGAATGTTAATAGAAGTTTGTTGGGGGCCGCTACAGCTTTCTTTTGGACGTCTCGATTATACCATTCTGAAGTCGTCTCAAAAACATTAGGTTTTCGTGATACTCGCAATTTTGCACATTCATACTTCTATGGACAATGGGTACATATATCCATATTCCAGTGATTATAAGATGGTAAAACAAACCAGTCATATATAAGTTTACAATTCGACCTTTCGAAAAACTTCCGAGTAAAACCAAAACTGCCTTCCATGTCTTTGTCCTGGACATCATTGTCACACAGTTCTACTACAATTTTGAAATTACCTAAATATAATACAATAATTTACATTAACCATAAAAAATAAGATTATTGAATTGGTTGCCATTTCTTTCTCTTTTATTTTGTTATATTCTCTAAAAAGGGGAAGAAAAAAAACATCAGTTCAAATACACACTTGTCAGACAGGCATTTAAATCATTTCCATAACATGTTCTTTTACGAATCCTTTGAAATTATCATATTTATACAGTCAAAATTTCTCAGATGTTATGTTTTCAATATCAGATAGTGCAAATAATTAAGACAATAGAATTTATAGCCTTTAACATAGAAATTTTAAAATCTTCAATTTACACATGAATCAATACTAATATGAATTTCTGAACGTCAGTTTAATATTGAGTCGTAAAGAAGTTTATAATTTCTGAACGTCAGTTTAATATTAAGTCGTAAAGAAGTTTATAATTTCTGAACGCCAGTTTAATATTGAGTCGTAAAGAAGTTTATAATTTTTGAACATCAGTTTAATATTAAGTTGTAAAGAAGTTTATAATTTCTGAACGTCAGTTTAATATTAAGTCGTAAAGAAGTTTATAATTTCTGAACGTCAGTTTAATATTGAGTCGTAAAGAAGTTTATAATTTCTGAACATCAGTTTAATATTGAGTCGTAAAGAAGTTTATAATTTTTGAACGTCAGTTTAATATTGAGTCGTAAAGAAGTTTATAATTTCTGAACGTCAGTTTAATATTGAGTCGTAAAGAAGTTTATAATTTTTGAACGTCAGTTTAATATTGAGTCGTAAAGAAGTTTATAATTTCTGAACGTCAGTTTAATATTGAGTCGTAAAGAAGTTTATAATTTCTGAACGTCAGTTTAATATTGAGTCGTAAAGAAGTTTATAATTTCTGAACATCAGTTTAATATTGAGTCGTAAAGAAGTTTATAATTTCTGAACGTCAGTTTAATATTAAGTCGTAAAGATTATAATTTCTTCACTACAAAAATTTAAAAATGCATCATCTTCATGATACCCTAAAATAAAATGATAGTTTAAAAATTTCAAATATTTTTGGTTTTGAAATCCGAAACATTTTCGTCCTGTTAATATCTAAAACCTTTGTATTTGCATGTCATTATATAAATGCAAGTGTAAAAATAATTCTTAAGGGGAATATATATATATATGTAGCTATATATATATATATACATATATATATATATATGTAGCTATATATATATATATATATATATATATATATATATATATATATGTAGCTATATATATATATATATATATAGCTGCAAAATGCAAAATAATTAACAAATACTGCTTTGATTGACACAAAATTCTGCAGGAAAGTAGCTTATATATGTATACATTAAATAAAAGCAATAATTATATAAAGGTATTAAATATTAAAACAATATTAATTTTTTTTGTAATTTATCAGATAATAACATACTGGAGTTTTAAACAGAATTATGCATAAATTGAAAATAAACAGCCAGCATAAAATTAAAAAATGAGCATTAATAGGGTATGCAATCCCCCCTTATCTATATACAAAGTTTACACCTGGTGACTATGCTTTCAATAAGATGGTCAATCACCGCAGAATTAAGCAATAGCCATTCTTCTAGTAGAGTAGTTTCCACCTCACTAAAAGTGGCTGGAGGTGGGAAACGTGAAGATACAGCACGGCCGAGAGCATCCCAAAGATTTTCAATGGAATTAAGTTCGGCAGAATATGCTGTCCACGCCATACGTGCAATCCCTCCACTCTCCAGGTAGTCATCGACGATGTCAGCTCTATGGGGATGTGCGTCATCGTCTATTAAAGAAAAGTAGGGTCATTTGCTGCAGCGTACAATATCATAATGGGCTCTAAGACTTCATCTCAATACCGGACAGCCCTCACAGAGCCTCGTTTAGATGTGTACGTCGCTGTGGTATCCTAATGAAATCCCTGACCCAATTCTGAGCGCTAGAGCCCCACAGCACGCCAGCGCTCAGAATCTTCCATTCGTCTTCTGTAAGCCATAGAAACACGTATGTGTTGAAAACAAATAGTACGAAAGTTTTAAACACCTTGTCTATCAGCACTTGCAATCAACATCTGTAATCCTTCATTGCATATTTCTTGACATGAAAACGTGGTTGGCTGTTACCAAACATATTTCCATACTTCCATCTACCTCTGCAGCTATTTGCATTCTCTTCAATTCTGATTGGCTTCCGGAAATTAGCATTTTCCCCTCCGTGCTTAATTTTTGGAAGTGAATGTATATTAATATACCATTTTGTAAATTTTGGGGAATTTACTAATTTATTACCATTGATTTTTCAATAAACTGATGTTAATATGAGTATTATCATCCATTAATGAGAGAATATTAAAGAAAATTCTCTATATTATTTATAAATTTAAATAAAATAGAAAAAGATCTAGCTAATAAGAATATGCACAAATATGCGCATATGTTTACATTTTCTCTATGTCTTAATTGTTTGCTATACCAGTATTTAAACTTATCAAATTCTACCCACTAAAAAATATGAACTAATGAGGAAACATGGTTTTAAACCATCAGTCAAATAAAAAAATATTACCTTTTTATTACATTTTCAATATTGAAAAATATTTGCGAACATATAGCATTTAATGGATAATGTATCAAGTTACAGGAAAGATATGTAGATTTTTCTATTAACGGGAACTCAGAGTGCTTAGTATGTCAAGAATTATATGTGTTTCTCTGAAAAAATGATCATGTTCGACACAATACGGAAAACATCATATTCTAGAACTTATTCTTTTTTTTATTTATAGACAACAGCTGGTTTCATCATGCGAATGTTTATATTCTTATATATAAAATTCTGTTTTTTAATTTTTCAATATTATAAGTATATCAACAAATAATGAATCCTTTGCCCGAAGAAATAAAATATTCATATTTTTACTTCCTTAGTAGACCACGGTAGTCTGATTGGCACATTTTATCTCGTTAACAGAAGGTTGTGAGTTCTAATCTAATATCCAACGTGGTCGCTAATGCAATCTGGTGTATGTTAAATATATCGTGGTCGCAATGTCTTAAAAGTGAAATAATAACTCTGGTGGAGGCAGGCAATATATGGGATTCTTCTGCTCAGTCTCTACTTCTAAATAATGAAGACCCACTTTCGAAGCTACAATTGCACACCAACTAGGTGCCTTATTACATAAGGTGCCATCACTTCTGCCCCTTGTAGTTCTGAAAGCGGGAAATCCTAGCCGCCGGGTGGGCATTACATTACAACAACATTTTCTCAATTACAATTTCTTCATTATATAAGTAACTACATGCCTTCAATTGCAGAAAATAAAAGAAATTTTGTTTTCACGAATATTTATATTAGTTTATTTAATGATATTAATATTCAGTAAAGTTGAAACGGCCACCTGGAATGCCTCGCTTCTGTAGCGGATAACAAGACCTTCCCCCTCTGTCCTAAATGCCATGGACACCAAGCTTATCCTGAATTGTATGAATATACTACTATGGGACGAAATCTACATTTCTCCCCACCTTGTCATCGATTTCCTCTAAGTCAACGGATTCCTACATTTGGTCTGACTCCGTCAGACACTGGGAGATAGGCAACAACAACAACAAAGTTGAAACTAAAAATTAGCTCATCTTTATAAATATAAATAGTAACATTCGTAAAAATCAAAATACTTTTAAAAGGAAAGAGAGTAAATAAATTAAGAAATTGAACTTACCATAATTCATTGCAGTTCTGACCACATTTGGACCAATCTAAAAAAAAAAAAAACATATATATTATAAATACAATTACTTTTATGCTTGTTACTCTAGCCACTGATTTAAAAAAGACATGAATAAAATTAAGAAAAAAAAATTTTATAGAATACTTTTTTCGAAATATAACGAGATGAACTAACATAGCCCGTAAGATTATTTGTGTGAAATATTCATTATTACTAATTAATTTAATTTAAATATTAATAAAAAATAAACCAAAAAGAATTAAGTCCTTTAGATGAAAATTAAATGCAAAACCTTTGTAAAATTCTGAAGAAACTGCATGATATAGTTTATTTAAAACCAGATTCATATTTTTGTGTAAAAGCTCAACCTAAAATTTTACTAAAATTTAGAAGAATGAAATACGAATTCGTTTCATTATTATAACATTTATTAAGCATAGAAAGTTAACGTATATGCGATTGAGCAAACTAAAAACTCTGCATGATAATCCATAATGTTTTTTGCTGAATTTCATTCACAAGTATTCACGTTTATTCATATTCTTTTCCTTCAATATCAAATTAACTATGTTGCTTATAACAAATATTTACAATAAAAGAATAAAATTCTAACTATGTCTATAAGTAAACTTTCAGATTATAAAAATATTGTATAATAAATATTCAAACATAAATTGGACTGTCTAAAGAGTTAATTTCATGGAATTCATCATTTAGTTTAAGTTCGTCATTTATGCATGTTTCCTTGGGTAATTATGACTGCAAGAAGGTAATTAACTAAATTTTAATATGAGGAGTTTTAACTTGTTAATTTTAAATGCTGGAAAATCACTTAAACATTCCATTTAAAAAATTATTTAGCAATGTAACTTAATCTATAAAGACGAAAGTAGGTAGAGAATTTTACAATTCCAAATCTTAACTTCTATCACGGGAGGAACTGCTACCCGTAATGACTTCGTCCTTAAAGACCAAGATTAGTTGATATTCCGTAGAATTATCATTGTTAACAGTTAATTGATGCTACACCAAAAAAGCAGCATTAACCTTTCTTAGAAATGTCCATGCATGTAAATGTATGAATTTCGAGTTAACATGTTTAAATCAAAAGAACGGACTCTACTGCTTTGCCATACTAGCTTGAGAAACAACCTTCCATCCGCACGAAGTTGTTGTTAGCATCTTGAACAAAATGCTTCCATTCTAGTTAACTAAAAAAACATTATTTCATGGATGGAATCATGATTTTTATTGCTAAGAGTTATCGGTAGTATTCTATTACCATGTCTATCTCAGGAAACCATGGACAGAAATTCTTATCAAGACATTGTGCAAGATGAAAACTTTTCACCAGCAATGTTTGAGAATAAAAAATAAATGTTTAAGAATGAAAAATAAATAAATCCGCACATAATTTTGCAAATCAAATCCTCAAATTTCAGGGAATTAAGTACATTAAATTTAACTCATTTCTGATATTTATTATATGGTTCGTACTAAGTCAACAGAACTTAAATCACAAAATATTTTTAAAGTACTATAATTAATACATTTAATGTGAATTTAGTTTAATGTGCCTATTATTTAAAATTAAACAATCAAATGCTTCAAGTGATAGATTGATTCCATTTGTTTGAAAATTTTTTTTCTGATTAGATTTCTTAAACTTTAAATTTTTACATATTTTTATATGTTTAAATTACGTCTAATCTTTTCTATCTGATGTGCGAAGGAAAATGTGCAAAATCAAAAGCTTTTTATAAAAAAATGATACAATGTACTTATGTTCACGAGAGAAAGCAAACAAAAAACAAATAACGACAAGCTAAAAGAACATTCATAAAAACCGAGACACAATCAAATTTCAATAAAAAGCATAACAATTCCCTCATAAAAAAATAAAACCTCTTATTTAAATCGTCTTTAGTATTATTTATAGATATATTAAAACAGACATAGATTTTATCGCTTGAGGCTTAAGATATTTTACTAACATTTAAAATGAAATAAATGAAATATATATATATATATATATATATATATATATATATATATATATATATATAATAAAAAATACTACATAGAAAGAATATTTAAATATATGATACAATATTTTTATAATCATTATTAAAAAATACGCTACTGATAAAATTTGAAATTTGCGTGTTTTAGTTCAATACAATCAAAGTTGTTCTAGCACAAATTATAATGAAACTTTAAACTTTAAAAATATTTATTGATATACTTTTAGTTACATTTTGTTACTTAAATTAAATATTAAATCTATACATGGATCACCCTTTTATTAAGAAAATAGAGCTAAAATTCTATTTTCTGTTTCTTGTAAAGCGGGTTAAGCTTTTGCTGCCTGATTGAGTTTTCTAATACCTCAAGAATAACGAGGAAAAAAACGTTTTTGAAAATAATGTAAAATTTATCTATGAGTAGAGTATGAGTTTATTTATTTTATGGTTTGCAGTTTTTAAAATTTCTTCTCGTCGTAAGGGCGATTTTTAATCCATTAACTATTTTTCTGGATGATATAGACTCTAAAATATTTAACAAGGTTATTAAGATATGCGATCTGAATTATACCAGAGTAGATATTTTACTGTCTATGAGCAATAAAATACATTAATAGTACTATATTTTTCAAAAAAGCACGATATGTTTTATAGCATGTTTTTTTCTAATTTGGAATAAATATTTATTTTAAACCCCAAGTACTTGCACATGTAAAAAGCACAAATTTTCAAATAAAATGTATCTTATTTTACAAAAAAATTAAATTTTATTAGTTTATTATATATTTTTCAAATAACTTATATGGTTATATAAAAAATAGTAAAAATATGTTTTATGCATATATATATATATTTCTATATATATATATATATATATAATTAAAAATGATAATTTTCGTTGGATCATCATAAGCTTTATGTGAGCTAAAAATAATTTCTAAACTATAAATGAAATCTTACAAAACAATTTAGCTCAATTAATCCTTAAATACATAATATTTTTTCATTACTTAATAAAAATATGGCATTAAATAGTTCATAATTTTTACCAAATAAGATGCGACGACCAATGCAGAAAGACACTTTAAGATGACACTGACATGCATTTCTTTTCCATTGATTCCCATTCAGTATTTGGAGCCCTAATAGGGGGGAAAAATTAGCAATTAATATTTAAAATCAATAATAAATGCAGACACGTATAATTTTCAATTCCACTTGAAAATAAAATGAGGATAATCATTTTAAATGCTGTTAAATGCCAAAAATTCTCACATTGCGCATTAACTGTTCTAAATTAATTGATTATATATATATAATGTATATATATAGATGAAATCTTAAATAATACAGACAAAAGTTTCCAATGAAATAATAAATTTAATTCCCTTTTAGAGTGATCAAATTACATTCAAGTTTAAATTGTCTTACATAAGAGTTTTAGAAATTTCCTTAGTATGAAAAATTTAATGGAAAAACGATTTAAATGATGATTTTTTTTTTTTTGTAATAAATATCTTCACACAATTAATCTTATTAAAAGACGCGCGTGCTAAGTTCATTTATTGTGATGATGTTCTTTATGTAGATACAATAAAAATAATTACAAAAGTTGGATTAAAATAGTAACGGTAAATCGATAAATGAAATGTCTTCGTTTATGCCGCTCTTTCTCTAAATCACGACTCTCAAACATTTTCTGAACTACAGACCTGTTTTTATTAAAATAAATTACTTACGGATCCCTAAATGATAAAGCTACATAAATGTATGGTATAAAAATTATAAATTTAAAAAACATTTTATAAGTAATTATTTATATATAAAGTAATTATTGAAATTTTAATTTTTGTTTTAAACAAAATAAATAAATAAATTTAAATCGTTCTTGCCTATTTAAACTAATTATAAAGAGGGAGTTAAGCTTATTTTTTTATTTTGCTTTTTCTTCTGTTTCTGCTTCCAATGTGTTCAATTTTGGAAGTAATATCACTAACGATTTTAAAACTAATTATTAAAAACAACATTTATTTTTCTTGATTTTTAAAATTTTTACAAATTGAAAAAATTACAATTAAAAATAATTTTTTGTTACTGGCAAAAATCAAGAATGGATTTTATCTTATCGCCTACGACACTCAGACATCGCCTTGTTAGCTTCCACTCGAATGTGCAGCAAATTCGTCAACAAGTCGGATTTACAACGCTGTCTGAATACATGTGACGTAGATGAAGTCTAACGTCACAGATATTTTAAACCAATGAGATTTGTAAAAAAGTGTCATAATCTTGATCTCAGCTGAAACGAAATAAACATCCACATTATGTTTAAAAAGTAATGACTTCTATCAGGTATGTGAGATAGTATGAGTATATACATTTATGTCCGGTTCAATGTTAGTGTACTATAGTAGAAACTCCCCGCCAGAGCTCTAAATTTTAGATCGTTTCGTTTTTGCTATGAGGTTCATAACAGCAACAAACATATGTTCTACCAAATAAGATGGAAAAGTATTCAACAACTTTTGTTCAATATCCTGTTATGGAGAATGTAAAATTTGGATCTGTTTTTGAAATTGAAATTTGTGGTATTCTTGTTCGAACTTTGTTGTTTAAGTTATAAATACTTTAATAAAAATGTGCTCCTGTATCAATTAGAATTTTTCTGTGATTAGGATCTGAGTGTGTCTGGCATCTGAATCAAGTGCTGTAAAGTGTTGAGAGTAAGTAAGCAAATCTCTCTTCATCTCTATTTTGCAATTTTGAAATATTCGAAAATAGAATATTTTCCTCTTGCCATGTTTTGTTTGTGCAGAAAATGTTTTGCAACAAACTCAGATATTACGCTTTTAAATTTGATTACATTAAATTCACCACGTAGTTTCAAATCAGTTTCGTTAAAACAGTCATTTATTCAATTTTTTCTTTAATTTAATTAAATTGTGTCGCAAATCCTTGTCCTTGTTTTCTAGGAATTCAAACAATGAATAAGAAAGCGTAAAATAGATTTAAACATACATGTTTAGATAACCAACGGACTTCTGTGTGAAATAGTCAACGATTATAGTCTTCACCCTCTTCCAAACAAAATTGAAAAAGTAAGTTTCCGTTGAAAGCTTTCATTTTGATTTTATCAATTGCTCTAATGACATAAATTAGTTCCAAATTTCCCTGGATTTACAAAGGTTTCTTCTACAAAATGATGTCGATATATATATATATATATATATATATATATATATATATATATATATATATATATATATATATATATATATATATATATATATATATATATATATATATATATATATATATATATATATATATATATATATATATATATATATATATATATATATATATATATATATATATATATATATATATATGAATATTGGAAAAAGATAGTCAAGATAAAATTCGTACGCAATGTAGTCCCTCAGTGAAGGACGAAAACATAAATGAGCATTTAAAATTTTGTGTCGCGTTGAAACAAGGTTTGGTCAGTCAGAAATAATTATTTTGTTTGAATTTTCACCATGGGACGTCAACGTGGACAAACATCCTTAAGTGAACCAGGGCTGATTGTTCATCATTTCAAATTACGTATTTCACTCAGTGAAATTGCCAAAATAGTCAACAAAAGTCATTCTACAATTCAATGTATTATTTATCGATACAAAAACGGCCAAGGATTGCAGAACAAATCCAAGGTGAGCAAACGAAAAATGTTTGATTCTCATGATGAACGTTGGATTATTCGACAAGAAAAAAATCCCACAATTAGCGCTCCTAAATTGTCTTGAAGCTAAAACATTTTTAAATAAGAATGTTCATCCCGATACAATACGAATCATTTTAAGGAAAAACAATTTTCACGGTAGGATTGTAAGAAACAAAGCCTGTATAAGCAAACAAAATCGATTAAAAAGATTATGTTTTGCCAAGGAGTACAAAGAAAGACATTTGGAATAAAGTAATTTTTGCTGATGAATTCAAGTTCGATTTGTTATCTTGGAAAGGAAAGATAAAAGTATGGCGAAACATCAATAAAGAACTAAATCAGGCAAATACGAAAAAAACCTTTAAGTTGGAGGAGGAAGCGTAATGGTATAGGGGTGTATGTCTGCAGCAGTAGTTGGCCGATTGGTGTTTATAGAATCTACTATGAATCAGTATACCTACATCAATATATTAAGGTATAATTTAAACTATAGTGTAGACTGTATATAAGTAAAACCTAAAAGGAGTTAACATCACAAATCATCAAATTGAAATCACAAAGCAAATAGCTTATAAGCACTCAGCAACCAATAATCGCGATTTGGATATTTCAATATATTGCAAATTTCTTTTCTTAATAGAATATTTTAAAACACAAATAATGGTTATGTCACTATTTCTAAATAAAATTATTACTATGTTTTATTTTTATCTGATGCTTTAGTTGCTTCTTGGCTTCAATTCGATTTTCTAAGGGAAGTAACAATATGTGGCACGACATTCAATTTCAGTTTGACTCAAAAGAGAATAACAGAGAATAAAAATTGATTATAACAATCACAATGTTCATTGTTTTTTAAAATTAATAATCCCGAGATAATTCTATCATTTTAACAAATTCTAAATAATTTTGGTTCGTTATAAATTCTTGAATTGCAGAACTTAATTTCTTATAGTATCTGGTTTTTTATCATTCTGAAAGTATGAAAACAAATTATTTTTTTTTATATATTATTACACTTATTCCTCAAAGTCATTGATGACGGATATTTCTCAAAAAAATTTGTCTAATATTATTTTGTTAATCATTTATAAATAAATTTTAATCTTTTGTGGAAATAAGCTTAACAGCTAAATGATTTAGCAAATGTTTGTAAAAGAAAATGGTTTCATATTAGTATCCTTTAAATCAGTTCAAATTATCCAACATTAACTGAGTTGATTATCTTAATTATTTTGGTACTTTTCCATAATACACTCGCTATTAATCCTAAAGAAATAGCACGTTCTTTATGGAGAAGAAAATAATATAATGTAGTTACGATGATTTTATTGGTTCAAAATTTTATTTTAAATTTAATATATACTAAATCAAATTTTTTGGTTCAAAAATTGACTAAAAAATGATAGACAATGGTAAACAACCTAAATGTTACACAAAACTAAAAGTAGTTGGTGCAAAAGATTGCTTGGTGATAAATTTGTCAGTTAAAAGGAGCATTACAGTCACAAATGACCAAAAGCGAAATACAGCTAAATACAGCAAAATTTATTTTTGTTTCATTCAGAAGAGCTAATATTACATTATATTTACGCAACTGATCACCGATGCGATTGCTAAGCAGTTTCAGCCTGGTATAAACAATGACGTTTAAATAAGTTTCGTCAATAAGTGATAACTATGTAGTTTATAAAATGTAAATATATATAAAACATTTATATTATTTTTAGTGGTTTCAGAAAACATAAACTTTTTAAACAATACATAATACAAATGGATTATGTTTGAAAACAATTTACAATTTTTTTCTTTCTCGTTACGGATGATTATCAAAACCGATGGTATAATGGAAAAGTACAATTATTTCTAATAATTGAACAAAAATTAATTTATGTATGTAATTTATAGATATAAAATAAATTTAAATACAGCAATATCTTAGCTGTTGGTTTTAGTAATTATATATATATAAAAAAACCATGCATTTTTGAAGGATCCTTTAAAAAATCGCTTTAATTATGTATTCATATCTTACAAATTTATTTAGGAGAATTTCTATAAAACTAACATTAAGTATTCATTAAAATTTTAACTACATATATATATATATATATATATATATATATATATATATATATATATATATATATATATATATATATATATATATATATATATATATATACTCTGGTTCTTTTTATAATAAATACATTTCAACTATTAATTATTCACTTTTCATATAATAAAGGAAATATATAAAAGGAATATAAAACTAATTGACAAAAATTATTCGCAGTATAGAGTTAGATTAAAAAAAAATATCTAACTCCCAATTTATCCTGAAATGAAAATCAATTTAAGTGTAGCTTCGGTATTTAATGCGATATTTAAATAAGATGATAACTATTGAAAAAATATTGCTTTGCGATCAATGTGAGATTATAATTGTTATTTGGTTTCTTCATGTAGTAAAACTGTACTTTTATTTCAGTTAATTCTGAATAATGTGAGATTTACTATTTCCAAAGTAATTATTGTATTTTTGTATAGTTTGTTGAGTTTTTATTTTTGTATAGTTATAGGTATGTTTGTTGTCAAATTTTTTATTATTAAAATTTTATGATAAAAACATATTTTATTGTTATAATTTTTTATAGTTATATGAGTATCTAAGTTCTAGCAGAATTTTGCGCAAGTTTACTTGGATTTAATTTGAATTAATTTACTGCATTCAATTTATTTAACATGAAATATTCAAATATTCGACTCAAAGTAAGAAAATAGGCGATTTTCAACACTATATTTTTTTCTCCTCTGGGCATTTATTAAATCTGCCTTTTATGCATGGAAAACTATTTTATTTTTTAAATTTTGTAAGAGTTCTTGTTAAAAGAATTTTTATTCATAAAAGTTTGCTCTACAACGTAATGTTCGTAAAAATGAAAAATAGAATACATCCAACGCTTATTATACCAGCAACATTCCCACTTATATGAATTCATCAATGCAAATAATCGCTTCGCTGGCTTTGCATAAAATGCATCCGTTACAAATCACAATACAGAAGAATTTATGTTAAGAATTCGTATATGGTGTCTTATCTTTCATTGATTGACGAATAATCTAACTGGTTGAAAGTGAAAAAAAATGAATAAATCCCTGAGACATCCATCAACCTTCGAATGTCTGGACATTTCAATTAATCTCTTTGAGAATTTATCAGATTAATGTATTCATAGCGATGGCCAGCGGACCGTGGCGTGTCGTTGATCCAGTTGTCGTAGCCAACATCCGGAAGCTAAACATCCGGCAAATTGATGGAACAGGGTCAGCTGGCCGTCACTGCTATTTCAACCCCCTTAAGCTTTTCAGCCTTATCTCTACTGAAATGATATTTGAGTTATCTACTTGATACTAACGAAATGATCTTTCTTTTTTATCTTTCTAACTATTGGATGAAAAATAATAAAAAGGATAATTTAAGAAGCATTTCCATAAAAATTGGTTTTAAGTTTATGACTGGTTAAAATGAACAGAAGACATACAAGGTCATTAATTTTAATATAAAACTGTAGAATTACAAAAAAAATAATTAATAATATATGTAAATGCATTCAGACATTGAACATCGATTTCATAAATTTAAAACATGAAATCCCTTGAAATATTTTAGTTTTAATAAAATTTCTGTTTCCTTAAAGACCTCAAATTATCACATTTATAACTGCATTATTTTAATTGTTATCTTTAGCAGTTATTTAATTAGTAATTACATTTAAGGTGCTTAGTACATTACGAAAAGATATTATGAATAAGTTTAAGTTTGTTTATCTTAAATGAACTGTCATTTAATATTTTTCAATCCAGTAGACGCAATTTCTTAAAATAATTTGATCAAAAATAAAACTAATCTTATAATTATTAAATGTTTATAACTTAATCTAAGTTAAGATGTATTCAGGAATAGGAAAAAATTGTTTGAATTTTTTTGAAAATTGATGATGTATAATTTCATACGTCTGTTTAGGCAAATTGAGAGTGGTATTTCAAATATTAATTGAATTTACTTAATATAGGAGTTCTAAATAAACTTTAGTAATTTTGTTACATTTAGTTATCTAAGTATAATTGAAAAATATTTAAATGTAATGAATAAAAGAATCATTATTTTGATGAGAGTATTATCATTGTTGAAGTTATACTAAGGTATTTATAAAAGCATTTTTGTCATTTGACTTGTATAAAACTTAGAATTTTTCATTAAATTAACTTTATCAAAGCCGGGTATATTTACTAGGTAATTACGAAACATGTCAAAACTCCCTAACAAGAAACTTATTCAAAAGTAGATTAAAAAAATATTAACAATAAAATGAATAATATTCATTTATTTTTAATAATATAAATAAAAGTGTATCATTGCATACATTTTATAAAATAATTTTAAATAATCTCTTCAAGTAAAAAAGTCCCAAAAAATCCAAATAACATTTATTTATTTATTTGGATTTTTTATGGACTTCCTTAATTGAAGGGATTATTTAAAATTATTTAATAAAAGCATTTCAATGATATACTTTTCATTTACATTACTTAAAAATTTTAGAACATCTTAAAGAACACTTAACTTTTTTATGTATAATTTTCCTATTCCATTTCTTCAATGTATAATTTTAATTTGTTAAATAAATTACTCTGATTAGTAAAATATTGTTTTCATGCATCTATTAAATTATGTAAATTTAGATAAATGTAGTTTTTTTCTTTTTTCAAAATAACTTACAGAATATCAAGTATTGAAACTAATCACTTAAATCAAATATGGAAATGTTTTTTTTTAAGTAACATCAAATGAAATAAAATTAAATTTAAAGCAACTGATTCGTTGAAAATTTCAAATCTTGCTTATAGACAGTTTAATAATTTACTGATATTATTAATTTATTAATAATTTCATTGATAATGGAATGAAAAATGTACAATGAAAGTAAAATTAGATAATCATCAGCTTTTTTCAATGTTCTGATATTAAGTTAAAAATGCTTCTCTCAAAAGCAGGATAGCAAAATTTCTATAAAATATTACGAAGGATTTATATATTTGAAAGCGTATTAAAATCTTTCTTAAGAATTATTTTCATTCAATTATTTACGTTCAATATTATTGTGGTTGATATTAGAATAAATTTGTTTTAATGTACATAAAAATAAAGGATAAGAAAATAAGACAATGTTACAAAACAAGATTTTAAACAAAGAACGATAGTCAAATCAGCATTGTCTTCTTCGACATTCGCATCAAATCTGCAGAGGCTTTTGCTTTCTTTTTTTCTTCTTTCTTATCAAATTAAACATGAACGTATTATCAAGCTTACATCGTGTGTTAAACTAACGTGGTTTGGTTGAAACTTCTTACAGTGTACATGCACCTTTAGTGGTCATTATCATACAACTGTTTGATGGTTACGATTAACTAAATTTATGAATGCTGTAACCCAAGAGACTGAAATAATGTCTATTGTAGAAAAATTTTATTACTTATCAAATTACTTTAAGAAATGATATGAAATGGATTGACACATTTTAAACGACGGTTCGTTTAAGATATACATACTTCAAATTATCACATTCTGTTTTTAACCATCCTAAGTATATTGAATATAGTTACTTACTAAATAAATATTAAAGGACACAGGTTAATATAACCATCACTGTAGAGGTCTTTAAGATAATAGAAAATTCCTTTGAAGAAACCAATTTTCTCGTTTCCTGTAAATGTATTACCTCTTCGCTAGAATAATATTACTGTAAATGTCAAACAGTCTAAGGATTATGATATTATCCATTTAACATATTTTCTATTTCCCTTACTCTAATTAAGCATGTGTATTTACCGATCTTCTTCATTTTTAATTGCACTATTATCACGTGTTTCCAAATTATACACTATTATACAACTGAGAGATATTAAGTTATTTGAGACTCGAAAATCATTAGGTACCGCATTTCAAACACAATTTTAATGATTTCTTGGTGACAACGGTAGTTTGAACTTTTGGTATCATTTCATATTTTTCATCTATTTATCCAATTAAGATCAGTTCTTTCACATTTAAAATTGTAAGGTTAAATGAAAGCAAATACTTTCCTTCATGAGTTTTAAAACACAAAATATACTAGAATCAGTATGAACAAATATTATATTATAAAGGAAAAATACAATAAAAAAATAAGAAATAGCATAAAACTACCTTTAAGATCATAAATCATTTTATGAAAAAATCTACCTAAAATGCATTTATTTTTTGAAGAATACCAAACTAAATGTTGAAATATCATTATTGTTCAATTATTTATAGATTTTAGAAGTTATAAATAATCGATTAGAAATATCTTTATACCATCTTTTTTTCAAACAAGAATAAAATTATTAAATATAACATTTATTAATAAATATTTTTCTTAACATACAATGATTTGGTTAAATACAAAATTATATTAATAACTCAAAATAATAGTTTATGCATCAATATAAACATCTCAAAATGATTTAACCTGAAATGTTACATTTGAAATTTTATTAAGTTGAAAATTTATTTCATAGATTATTTTCACAACAATTTTCTCATTTATAAATAAAAGAATATGTTTTTATATTTTAATTTACGTTCTGTTGCAAATGAAGTTTGTGTCTCAAAAAATTTATTGCTTTCAAATATGTATTTATATATAGTTCACATTTTATTTTTGTTGTATAATCATAGACAGTGCAGATAAATTGTTCATGGTATTAATTTTTTTTTATCTAATTACATTGAATAATTGTCGATAATTTCCAGGCAGCACATATAAGAAATTTTTCAAAAATTGAAATAATTTTAATACTTCAAAAATCCCTTCCTCAATTTCTTATATTCAGCATCATCGTTACTAAATGTTTTTAAAGATATACTTGTGACAGGAAGCAGGCTGGAAAAACTATTCTGAAATAATGTTCTTATTTTAAATTTATCAGGAAATTTTCTTTACCATAAATAGCCTAGTTGATAAAATAAAATAAGTTAAAATTGATAATCAATTCATTAAATTCGATAAAAAATGTATGCATACAAAATTTGAATATTTACTTATTATTCAGACGAAACTCAACAATAATTACAAATTTGAGGTATACACTTTTAATTAGAATTGCTTTCATTAAAAACTCAAAAAGTATTAGCAGTTGCAAACAAAAGAATTACCTGATTTTTAACTATTCAAATAGCTGTAACCAATAAATTAAAATATACTAGGACCAATTAGTGTCAAATCCTATTTCTAACAAGTTTAAAACTACTCCCTATCCCATATTATATTATTTTTAAGTCAAATAAATTAAATTTTCCATAAAAGTATCTTTAGCAATATATATATATATACATATATATAATCTCACGTAACACAACGCTATGCGGTTTTAAATGATTTATAAAAGGAAAAAAAATATTTGAATGGGAATTAAATTTGTTATTAACTAGATTCGCATATAAATTTTTATAAATTTTTTCCTAAAAATAAATATATTATTATTATTCAACCAGTACTTTTGTATGAAGCATTTGAACACAATAAGACTTGTTTTATACTTTATCTGTTTCAAATTATATTTTATTCTTCTGTTGTATACCGATTGTTTTGAATTCTTCTATTACATTCTCCTGATGAAAGCTACTTTTACAAAGAAATATATAATTGAATGGTTTATACAGTACATTAAAAGCATATACATAAAAATGAATTGGAATCTAGAAGTAAACGATATTGGAATCAATGAAAAAATCAACAATCAGTAAGAAATTTTTCTTATAAATAACTGAATTTTTTTTAAATAACATGTTAAATTTTAAATTTTAATCAAACATAAGTATTTAATCGTGCCATATAAATTACTGAAAGTACAATAAATATTTCTAGAATAGTACATTTTTGTTATCTTTCTCAGTTTTCGCATGATTAAAAAAAAGCAATTTAATTTTTTTTAATACTATAAAAATACAGATGTACAAATACAGTCATTCTATTTACTTCGAACTTACCCCCAGTTCTGCAAAGCGTCATATCCTATGATGAAACCAAACGTAATCGTAATTCACAGTGCAGCGCGGTTACAATCATTCAAAGAGAAACGCGGCAGGTGAAAAAGGCTGATTGAAAATTGTTCGACGATGTTCTCGGCAGAAAAAAGCAATTAAAAAAGACAAAAGCGAGCCAATAATGCACCCGCTTGGCTTTATCTATGGCGGATGAAGTTCGCCGATGCTAGTATTCTCTCCTTGATTGAGTTACGCCCAACACGTCAATTTGTTACTTCCATTTATTATTTTTTCATACCAAATATGTATATCATGAATAAATTATGTTTGCCATTTAGTAACTCTCAATATTCTCAACAATCAGACATCAAATAAATTTCCAATGGATTAGGCCAAACCTTTGAATTCCAGAAAAGAGAAAATAGTTCCAAAAACTTTAACATTTGAATATAAAATTAGTTTTAATAAATTTCGTCTGTGAAATACAATAAAACAAACTGATTTTGTTGATATTTCAAAACATTTTTCTTCCATTAAAATTTTTGATTTTAATAGAATGATTTTTGATTTTAATAGAATGAGAACCGTCACAAACCCAATTATCCATAATTTTAACAAATATAGGAACAAAATACTGTTTCTTAAACCCTGTTCGAAACTTAATATTTGAAAATTCACACACACTGAAACTTTATAAAGAATGCTTTCTTTTTACTCATATACCTCGAATGCTTGGGATTACATTTCTGCCTCTCAGCATACGGCAGAGCCTAATGCCGTTTACCAATTATCCGGGTATTTAAGGTATACATATAAATAATTTAAAAAACTCAGGTTTTTCGAAATTTAATAAAAATAGTTTTCCTAATTTATCTAATAAATTCCATCATTCCAAAAGTCATAAATTTATTCATAGTGGCAATATTTTATTTTTATATCAATTCCATCTATTTCAAACATTGAACTGTCACAGGTTCACCACAATAACCCTATCAATTTAAATATTTTTCATATTTTATGTGCAAATTTAATCATTTACAAACTAATTTTTCAAGTTATAGAATATATAGTTCTATAATGTATGAATTAATATCAACTAAATAATATTTTTGGGCGAAAGATGTAGTGAGAAGAAATTTTGATTTTTAATCCAATGAATATGATATTTGCTTTATTTTAATCAATTAATATTCCTTAAATTTGTTAAATACATTCCAATGAATATTCACTGCATTTTACATTCGATGTGTATTTTTTCATATTGTTTCCCATGATGCTATTTTGTTTATCTTTTTGTTTCAAGTGCAACACTAAAGAAAGCAACATTTATTAGTTATAAAATTACTATTACTGGTGCTGATATGAAAGTTGTAAAAGTGCGAAGCATAGCGAAATTCAGACTTTTCTAAACGATATTTGTATTTGTGACATATTTTAAAACATTAGATTTGGTACTTAAAAATTATTTCTCTCATAGATCTGCTTAAACAGAAAATTTTCTTTAGATACCCCACTATTTATAAATTTTTTTTTTCACATCATTCTGCTTTCGTGTAAAAAATTAAAAACAATTTTCTTAAATTCAATATTTAAATACCTTAGTTTTTATTAAAGTTAAATTTTTACACTGATGTCAATTGAAATATTATCGAATATTATCAGACATACTTACTTCTTAGTATGTTAAAATCGCAACATTATAATTTGTAATTTTAAGAAAATACCATCTGTAGAAAAATTTTTTACAAATATAAAGAAACATGTTTATTTTTGTATTTTCAAAAATTTTAATTTTCTAGTCACCAGCAACAAAATGCTTGTCACTGAAAATGGATGAAAACAAATTTCCGAATATTATGAAAGGTCAAAATAGTAATTATTTCATGCATGTATAAGGTCAATGTTTCATTGAACTTCCCCCAATTAAGGTCAAAAATAATGAACTAGAAACAGATAATTCAAGTTCGACTGGCACTGTACTGAAGTGAAAGCAAACGTGTGTTTTCTTACTTTAGTAACTGTGTTGTATAGAAAATTTGCTACTTTATGATTTTATAAAAAATATGACATTTTTATACATATATATTCTTTACATTGAATCTGATTGATATATAGGAATTATTTAGAAACTGTAATTAAATAAAAACTTAATATTTCAATTACAATTCAAGTTCAATATAATATTTTTTAAACATAAATTTTATTCGTAATATAAAAAATGGGTATATCATGCAAATTATATAACTATAAAATTGAAAATTTTCACTATTTTATTGAGAAATATAAAATTAATCTGTAAAATATTTCTGATATATTTATACTTAGAAACGCATCTTTTATACATAAACTTCATTTAGATGATTATATGAAATTAAATACTTCTCATAAAGTTACGTGTGAAAATATTTTTCATTTTTTTCTTTCTTATGTTATAAAGTACCGTATTAAATTATAAAATTTGAATTACTTACATATCATTAATTTTCCTCAGTTATATGATTAATTCTCAATATAATAGGACAATATCAATAAATCTCAAGATATTTCAAAAATTATTTTGTTGATTTTTAAATGTACATAAAAAAATGTTTACTTCATGCGGATGAAATTTAAAAATATTTAAATGTGCTTTTGATACAGCTTAGTGTATTTAATATATATTTTTTAATAAATTTATTTTCAAATTGGCATTATCTTTTACTGCGATTTCTATTTATCAAACAAAATAAAAATTTTGTATTACAAAGAGTTCATTTTTTCTGCTAAGATGTGTGAAGTTGTCCCAATGACATAGCGTTCTATGATGGTAATGTGACTCCTCTTTCATTAAGAAGTTATCTTCTCTCAAAATGCTACAAGCTCTTCAGTTACAATGATCGACATAAAACCCCTGCTTGCCTTTATATTTGGGCAAACAACCAGGGCTTGCATAATTTCTTCCCATTTTCTTATGCTAAAACCGCCACAAATTTAGAACCTCATTCTTTATATCATCTAAGAGCTGAATTGAAACTTGGTGGGATTTACTTTCGTGAGATTCTTTTGGATAGTGAAAAGAAATAAATAATCCGGCTCGCATGAAACAATTAGCACTGACAGGCAATAAACCGGATTCCACAACTTTCTTTGAAGATATTCACTGATAGCGGCTGAGGTGTTGAGAGAATTTCTGGCAGTAAAGTGTACATTACAACTTGTACTGGTTCTGTGGAATTTAAAATAGGGAATTCTGACTTTTGTTCGGTTTTTAAATCAGAGGTTAATATAATCTGGTGGGGCTTATTCTACGCGAATCAAGTAGAGTCAAGTACATGATGTATGAATTTTGCTGATAGTCATGCAACAACTATTTAACAAGACTGTGATAAAAGATAAGACAAGCCTGGACATTTTAGATCGTCTCGTCCGACTCTCTTCTGGTCATTTTATTCATTTTAAGTGAATCCCCTCTCATGTTTGGGTCGATGAAAATGAAAGGGCCGACAACCTGACTAGGACTGCTGCTGAAGAGAGGTTGAACCCTTGTAGGCCTCGCACTTACACCGATATCTCCTCCCTTGAGAAGGTGGAATTAAACCGATTTGGAAGGATTCCCTTCCAAATATTTTCAAATTGAAACAGATGCAAAAAGATCCATCCGGACTTTTTCCAAAGTACCGCAGGTGCTTATCTGTGATACTTTGGGCTGGTATTTTTGCCTGGAAAACATCAAAAGGCTTTCTCGCGCCATATGTGGGGACAATCAAAGCACTCACTTTGCAGAAGGGACAGAGGAAATCTTCCCCGTATACCATTGATGTGGGGCTGATGGAATGGTCCAAACTCATATTTACTTTGATTTTAAAAAGAACGGGGTCCTTCAAGATCATTTATTGTTTTCAGACTTTTGGTATATTTTTTTTGAAATTAGTAATCACCACAGATGTGCGAAAGTTATTCCAATGAATTTAAAAAAATTTCAGTTTACAAACATTTTGATGCAAATTAATAAATAACATTTCGACAATACAAATGTATATCATTGTTTTGGAAAAAAATTAAACAAGTATATTCAAAAATTCTTGTACTGCCATTATTATTTATGGAAATAACATTATTAATAAAGGGAGTAAGCCACATAAAAATAGGAAGAAAAATATTCCAAATGATGAGAACATAAATCTAAGAAATCATGTGTGAAAAGATACACATGTAAGAAATAATGATGATATTCAAGAACTTTAAGATAATAATCATATATCTGTTGAATATTATGTTATATATTATACCTGTATATTTTTTCATGAATGTTTAATGTCATTAAGATTGAAGTGACTATAAAAATAATGGAGACAAAACTAGCTTCTAATTACCTAAAATAGTATCTTCCAACTATGTTAAGAAGATTATTTTGATGTGTCATGAAAACATTTATAGATGTTATATGTTTTGAAAGGAACATTTATACTCAATACAGCATAACCTTTTACTATCATTTGCTCTGATGAACTTAAACTAATAATTTGTGATGAGAATATAATGTTTAGATCAGTATTTTGTTAAACTAGACTTTGCTACGGTAACAATTTAACTGCGTTATTCGACAAGTGACTTTTCAGAATTATGGTAAATCACAGAAAATATATTTATATGTAAATTTATCACATTATCAAGAAATTTCATAAATATGTGATCAGAAAAAGCCTATAAATATATAAAACAAAAGAAATTTTGATAGTCTATTTCACTAAGAATTAGAGACTTTCATTTTCAGTATCAGATTGTATAAAACATATGTTATAATGGATTACGATTTTACTGCCATTATTGATTTCAAGTCAACGGTTGTTTCTTTACACCGATTGAGATTTTATATCAGAGAAATCTTACGAAAAGATTTTAATTAATGATTTTTTATTTTAAAATAAAATTTATTTTGATAAATATTTTTGTATAATGTAAATGAAATAATCTTAATATGAAAACTATAAAGTTAAATATAAATTAAAAAGAAAGAAACAACTTCTAAATTTTGTATTAATCATGATTCTTTTTGTTTGAATTTATTAATTATTATTAATGCAGTGTTAATATTACAATAATATCTTTCAATTATGTTTTACTGACTGCAATATTTATTTGTGAGTTCAAACTTTTTCATTTCTTCATCACAACAGAGAAACAACTCCTACTTATTTTACGTTTGCATCCCAAGATCGAGCGGATGGATATATAATTTATGGTAATAAAATAACTGTTTTTGATTCATGCTTATTACTTAATTTTTACCTTAACTAAATATATAATACATTTGAAAGAAAGAATTTTTATATTTTTCATAAGAATACCATAAAACTTAAAATTTTGCGCGCTAGATACTCTTATTTCATTCGTATTTTCATGATTGCAAGTAAACATTGCTATCACTGAGTTACAAGAAAATAATTTAAGTCAAGTAAGGGAATTCTATTTAATTAGTACTTTAGGATATTATATTTGATTAATTAATTAAATGTTTCCTTAGTCTAATAATATATATTTTTAATTTTATCTCATCCAAATGCTTAATTTATCTATAATCAGAAATTCTATCTTTCTTTTCTTTAACAACGTTTCCATTTGATTGCATTAACATCTTTTTAAAAAAATTTTTTGAATGAGAGATAGAAATTTGGAGTACTTATGCAAAAGCTTATTTACGCATTTGTACCGTACATTATTGTTTTCATCAATTTAGATTTTGCTCACATTTCTTATTACTAAAGAATACAGTAAACATCTAAATGAATTTCTATTTTTCTTTATTATAATATTGACAATGCACATGCAAAAAAAGTAATAAAGAGTTACCTTTGTAAGATTCTTTAATGAAAAAAACATTAGAATTGTTCTGTATTTTCCATATTTCGTATATATAACTATGTTTTCTGTTTTGGTGGGAGAATTTTGATTTAAAAAACTAAATTAATTTCTTAAAGACTACATTTTTTTAAAACTTACTGCATAAAAAAAATAATAATAAGTGACTGACTGAATTATTACGGTGGCATTACATCTTTTTAAATTGGAAACGTTAATCTGGATTTTATTCTGAATATATTTAGAACTAATAAATATATTTCAAGTATAATATTGTTGCCAGGAAATGAAACAACACAAATATCTTATTAAAAATTTTAATTTCAAATATAAAATGGTTGAATAGAAATTTTGTACTTGTCTTTAATTCCCCGTTTTCAGATATTAATTATTATTTATGTTTGCAACACCATAAAAAGACAATAATAAAATCAATAAAACGCTTCACTAGGTTA
The DNA here is from genome assembly GCA_030067965.1 of Latrodectus elegans. Lineage (NCBI taxonomy): Eukaryota > Metazoa > Arthropoda > Arachnida > Araneae > Theridiidae > Latrodectus > Latrodectus elegans. The sequence continues at coordinate 47,556,760 of CM057819.1, forward strand.
CGTAAAAAACTATTAAACTAGTTTATTATATAAATTTAATTTTCTAAGAATATTCTAAATAAATAATTCCATTTAATTGTGTTAAAAATAATATTTTAAGTTAAAAGGAAACTAAATAATTGAAATTAATTAAAATCATTGGATCTTTAATATCAGTACAAGAAAAATATCCAATAGAATTCACTTACTTGCAATTTTGTCTGCTAATGTAGCTTCTGTGGTCTCGTGGAACAGCGGACTTGTTTTTCCGTGGATTTACTCAAAAGTGAAAGCGGCACGGAAACAAGCCATTTCCTACTTTTCGGAAACTCATCTTCTAACCTTCGAAAAGGTCGGTCATAATCTGAAGCTTAGAAGTTCAACAATGGCTCTATCATAAACGAGAGTAATGAATGGAAGGTAATTATGTAGAGCGTATCTATCTTTTTGTACTATCAGAGCAACCAGCGAAGATCTTGGCCTTGAACTGAGAACAAATATCCGAAGCTTATTCAAAACCATGTGAAAATGAAATTTTATATTGAAAACGATATTTTTAACTTTTTCCGGATGGAACAGATTGTTCTTCTATCTGCCACAGTAATGACAAAAAGCAAATTGTTCTTTTTTAGTCATTAATGAAGTAAAAGTCTTTTATATTAAATATGCTGTGTTTATATATGTATTCCTGTGACGCTTTCATGAGAAATAATTAAAAATCTATTTACGAAAACACTTTGGCCGGTAGTAATTAAAATGAAATTACCAAAATGCTGTTCTACTCATTAATTTCAATGCCATCTGTGCTTCCGCTTTTAAACTTTTCCAGAGGTTAGCAAAATAATAACACTCATTCATATGTGAGTTACATTTTTTTTTTCAAATTGTAGTGTCTGGTGGTAAATATTCAATATTTATGAATATACATTGAAATTTTAAGGATTAATGTGTTGACAATATATTGAGTTGTTCGGAAAGTAATTTTTTTTACCAACCTCAATCAGTTTTCTGCTATAAAAACCAACCATTTTATGAGTGTGTAATCAAGCTACCACCGGAAAGATGATAAAAGATGTTGGACTGAAATTGACAATATACAATTCAATAAAATATTTATTCGTTATACGTCTTCCATTTTCAAAAAGAAAGAAAATATTTTCCGAACAACCCAATATTTGGATAAATTGAAGAAAAATGTTCTTTTATAGTGTAATATATTTTTAAAAATATTTATCTTTTCAAAAATTATTAAACTTCTATGAAAAAATTGAAAATTACCATTTTTTTAAAAATCACACGTTGAAGTTTATAACATTAAAGTTTTAAATTCATAATAGTAACACGGTTTGTTCCCAGAAAAATATTTTTCCAAATAATGAAAGCCATTAAAATTTATTAAAAAAAATCAATGTGTTTAATAGCTTAGTATAGTTTAATTATAAAGATTTTGGTATATATTGGAATTTTTTGTCATTTAAATTTATGTAGGTGTATGTATAAATTTATGTATAAAATTATAAGGAATATGCATCTTTTTTAAATAAGCGAATCTTTGCATGAAATAACTTCATATAGGTTTAGAAGGATATGATTATCATATTTATTATTTTCGTTATTTAAATTAAATAATAATGTAAAATATAATTAGATAATGATGCAAAATACTGAACAACAAAATATAAATATAACATTAATTTCGTTGTCTTTTAATTTAATAAATTACCCATCAAAATTAACTGTATAGTGAAAATGCAAAAAAAAATTTATAAATTTGATTCTAAGATATATATATATCCAATTTCAAATATTCAAATTTAGTGACTCGACTTCTAAGAAATAGCCTTTTCATTAATAAAATTGAAATTTGAATGTATCGTCCTCAAATGTCAGATGGATGTAAAATAACTACCTAATATAGATCATTGTTGAAAATGTCAAAAATAAACTGAAAGACTTATTATTTCATCCTAAAAGTATTTTCTCTTGTATGCGTGCGAAAAGGGATACTTGTACTCCGTGCATGAGTCCTTATTTATCACTCAACGATCATTTCTTCACACAAAGTCCGATTAGACAAAACATTTGATTTAAAGGATATTCATAATCAAAATAAACATTCAACGTCAAGATGAGAATTGAACTCTCAAACTGCTGAATAAAAGACCAGAGCTTTAACCATTCAAGTGTCAGATCAACGTGATACAGAATACAATCATCCATGTGATAAAATTAATTGCTTTTTTAAAAATCCAGCTATTAACAGGATAAAATAACACTGAAAGTTAGCAAAAAAAAAAAAAAAGAACTTTTATCAGTAAACAAGGCATCCATCTTAAAATTTAAAAGAAATCGCATATAAATATCGCCATTACTTAGGAATCTATTAATTAATGAAATTTTTAAACATTTAAATCCTCCTTGTGCCAATTTAAATTAACCATAAAGTGGATATTTTGTCTTGTCTTTTTCATTTTATTTTTTCTTCCGTTCTATTGTTGACATGTAGTGACTTGAATCAATGAAAAACAGCTTCTCAAACCGATACTTTGTTTCTTATATTGGAAATCGTTTTATTAACAAAATGAACTTCGATAGTATTCTCAGACAATCGATGATGAAATTCGCCTTATTTGCTTCTCCTGAAAGAATGCAATTAGAAGGCAGGCAACAAATTCAACAAGTCGGATGTACGACGCAGTCTCAATACGAGATCGAAATGAAACATTATCTGACGTCATGGATATTTTAAACCAATGAGATTTGTAATAAAGGACGTAGTCATGAGCTCAAATGTAACAAAAGAAACAACAACCATGGTTGAAAATATTTAATTATCGAACGTCTTTAGGAGTAATGAAACCCAAAAAATGAAACTCAATTTTTTAACAATTTTTAAGTATTTTCGCTCGAGAATTCTACTAGATTTTTCACTCTTTTGATATATTCTTCATTTAATTGATCATTAGTTTTCACACTTTGCAAATGTAACTGATTATACTAATTTAATGGCTGATTGATTAATTTTATATACATAAACTGATACTCATCGAAAGTACTTAACACACATTTAAAATTTAAAACTATGTTAACACATCCATACGAAACAGCATAGCGTTTGACTATCAAGTGAAATAAAAAACTCACCTCACGCAGAATTTCCTATTTCAGAGAAAATTACTCTTACATTGGTGTGAACGACTAAGCTAATAGAGTAGTTAACGGTGAGTCACGTCTCACGTTTCCATTCATCTCGGCTGACACCCGACCGCATATTTCTTCGTCAACAATGAGACTTGGATCCACCCCCCTGGAATAATTTCCGGTTAATCACGGAGAAATAGGTGGATTTAAAAATAAATTGGGGCTATGTCCGATTCCTTTTTTTTTTTTAATGGGCTATTCACTTTACGGGAATTCCTGCCATTGTTAACATATCCATTAGATCTAAGATATAAAATAATGAAAGTTCGTGCTTAATACATTTCATAAAAACTAATGAGGTATAAAACATTTTGGAGTAAATTTGATAAAAAAATATTTACAATAAAAGCAATTTTACTATGTATTAAAATAAATATAAATTACATGCCAATGTTTATTCCAACTTAGTCTTTAATTTGATTCAGAATATAAAAATAGATGAAATGGTAGTAATTTTATTTTAAAATATATATGCGCAAATTGAAAACTTGTAATTGTTCTTAAATGAAACTTCTTATTAAAAATTTCCGACTTTTTAAAAGTTTTTTTTTTTTTTTTTTTTGTATTTTAGAAATGGATTTTTTAAAATAGTTTTTTTTAATTAAACTAAGTATTTAAGAATTTAAAATTTAATTCTTTTTAATTTATTTAAGTATAATTTAGATGACGTATTTAACAATGAACATTCTTCATATAATTCCTATTTATGATGAAGATTTCATTTATCTTCAAAGGAAAATACATAGAAATTATTTCTATTTCCCAGAGATCTTTCAATTCATTTTTTTATCCTCCTGAGTATAAACATTCTATTCTCTTACATAAATTATATTTCTTTATCAACAATAATTGCCAAAATTTTTAGATGAATAAAAATGTATTTTCAGTGTCTCGATTAAAAAAATTGCATTTTTCTAGATAATCTCTCGAGATGAATGTTGAAGGTAACATAATTAGGAAATGCACACTTCTCTCTCAAATCGATTGATGTATGCAAATGACCCCACAAAATGCATTAAAATAAAAACTGTAATATCTATTCACTGAGACATGCTATTTGAGAAGGAGACTCACCTGCATATGGCCCATTTCTATTCATTTCATTTGAATGTAAATATATGTCGCTTCACACTTGGAAATATGTAAATCGGGAAAATTACAGGAATGAGAATATTTAAATGAAGCTTGGATATGGATTTGGCTTTGCTTTATAATTTTAGGAGAGCCACATGCAATTTAAAAGTAATCACCGATGAATATCCAAAAGCGCTTAAAATGGTGGAGTCTATTATTTCTCGATCCAGGCCTTAGATTTTTTGTTTGTTAAACTGTGCAGTGTGTTTCGTATTTTAATAATTTTGTCTTTTAAAAGTAAATTTTTGATTTTAATATCCAATGAGATTCAGATAAATTCTTGACATTTTCTGGAGAAACACGGAAGCAAAACGTAAAGGCCTGTCTTGTGATATTACCATCTTAATATTTTATTTTCCAAATTTCAGTAACATGTTTTCTTTAAGGAACGATACATTGGGAAGGATAAATTCTTTAGTCAAGAAGTTTTGTGTGTGTGTGTGTAACGTCCTACTGTTCAGTCTCTAGATGAGAAATATTGGAGTAGATCTTAATTATACCTGACTACTAACTAATAAAAAAATTTCATTTATCTAAAATTAAATTTTTTTTACTAAACATTTGAATTTTGACAGATAGCAAGAGCACTATATAGTATTTTAAAGACTGACAAAAAATATTCAGTATCCCAGATCATGTTATTCAGAGATTGGTCTGAAAATACCTGTATGCCTTCAGTGGATTCCATTGCATGTTGGGGTGTATGGCATCAAGATGGCGGATATACTCGCCAAGAATGGTTGGGATCTTCTGATAAGCAATTTAAATTATCTTAATACAGCTTCGGAAATCTAGACCTTAAACAGACAGAAATTACTCTCTGTATGGTGTCTTCCACCAGTCCATCATTGGTCCTGGTCTGTCCCTATAATGTGTAACCCCAGCTTCTTCATTCAGCCATCGCTGGATTTCGAAGTGGCCACTTAAAGTGCTTGAGGTACTTGTGTGAGGGTGTAAGCTTTCCTACACCAAGGGGATAAGTAACAACTCGGTAAAATAATCATATGCACAATTAAGATTGTTGAAATTAAATAAAAAGAGGATAAATGTATGCAATTTGATTTATTCTAACACTAATATCTACTAAGCAAAACGTATATGTTAAAAAAAATTATGTTAAAGACTAATTTAGACAAAAATGTACGTTTGATAATAGGAAAGAAATATTTTGATCTCCTTTAAATGTTAAAAGGAAGATGTTTATTAAAAACAAACCATCAGAACAAGTCATTAATAATATTTAAATTATAAAGCTTTAAAGAATAGAATTCACAAACTATTCCTTCTTTCAAAATGTAAAGGAAAAAAAGCGAATTTCTGAAATTATCAGTTTTTTGAAAGTGAATTTGTTTGTGTGTTTTTCATAATCAGAATATTTTCACTGCTAACTTCTAAAAATTACGAACTGATCAATATTTACTAGTTCAAGATTTTTTTCCAAACTTAAGATACTGATTAAAGTTTTAAAAATGTTACATTAGAATGAAAGTTATTTATTGAAAAATATCTAAATTTTAATAGATTCTCATCAAGCTTTAAAATTCTTTTCAAAAAAAGTAAACAAAGAAAGATTTTAAAAATTGTTTCTCTTCAAATATTTGTAATATATACCGAAATGATATTACTATTGCTTTTCATAACACAGAATTTTTCTATACTTAAATAATATCTATACTGCAAATAAATAATAATTTCGTTTGATTTGTTATTCTAAAATCATATTTTACACACAAAAACTGAACGAAAACTGTGGTTAAAAGTAAATTAAGAATAATTAAAAACTTTTACAACCAAAATGTAAATAAAGGCCAACGTATAACTCATTTAAGTTCACGATTATATATAGAAAAATTGAAAATTAAGCTGACCTTTTAAAAAATGTAACTCTTCCTAATTTTCTTCATTACAATTTTTTAAGAGTTCACTTATATTTAATTACTGCACCTAATAATATAAAACATTTCGAAATTCTGCTATTTATGGAACTTTTAATGTATTTTTAATGTGAACATGTTCCGTAAATTAAACAATTTTAATTTTAAAAAATACATAACAAGCAATAAACATATATTTCATTTAAAAATTAAATTTCATAACAATATCATAATTGAAATCTTTGAGGAAGAATACAATAAAATTTATACAATCATATAACAGTTCATTGTTATCAATTTTATCTTAATTTCTCTCGACATAGTTTTGGCGAGCTTATTTCGCTTTCCAAATTCGTCGCCAGAAATGTGCTACATTTTCACAGCAGATTGATGCTTTAAAAATGAAGCTTCAGTTTTTGCGTGACAGGTGAAGCTCACTTGCTGCAGCAGTTGGATTTTTTCGGCCGTGATTCACACAGCTGCATCGTTGAAGCTGACAGCTGAAGGTCCTGGTGAGTTGACATGGACCTAAATATAAATGGTACAAGTTTGTTTTCAAAAGTAATATTATTGGAATAAAACTCTCAGTCAAATACCAATTCTGTTTTGTGTGACTGACGTGAATATCACAATAGGAAAAAGTTACGAATGAAAATTTGAATAACTAAATTTAATGGATTTTATTCTGTGTCCAACAAAAAATGATATGCATTTCTTCATTTGATAGTTCTTATTGAACTAATAAACTAGAATCTCATAAATTGGGTTTAAAGACTATCTAACGTAAAGATTATTTTAATATATCAAAACGCTTTTATCATTTATATAAATATAATACATAAAAACAAAGAAAGGATTATAATAGTACTACTTTTATTTACTACCTAATATTTTATTAGAATGACTAAGGTTATTTATTATCAATAAATATTCTCTAAATGAATATGTTGTACATATTAATTTATGTAACGTTTTCTCTTCAGAGTTCAAATATATCTACATTAATTAATGTTTTCTCGATTCCAAAATATATTTTTATTTTACCAAAATCCATTCGGTAGAAGATTATTTAGGCAACCTCCAAAATATTTAATATATTCCCTAAAATAGGAAAAACTAACATGACATTGTTTCATTAATTTGAAAATTATTCAGATATTCTATATACATTATTCAATACATATATCAACCAACAACAGAAGACTACATAAAATTATTTCACCCAATATTCAAAAGATTGGGAAAATAAAATGCAATATACATTTCTTAGAATATAATGTTACTTATATATAACCATGCATGTTATCAATCAGTATTACCTATAGAATAAATATTGAACTCAATAAACAATAAGATTAATAAGAGCTAATTAAATTATTAAAAAATATTAGGCAAATCTCGAAATATATGAATAAAAACAATATATTACACAATCGTAATTAATTATTTCGATATAAAAATGAGTGGTATTTTAAAAGTAACACACATCAGATAATTTCTTTACAAGAGTATCGATGAACATATTATTTAGATTTGCAGTCATACAAGGTTTCGAGACTGAAAGAGGGAAAAGAAAAAAAAATTTAAAAATAAAATTTAAGTAATCCAGGATAGGCTAAATTAGATATTAATTAAATGGGGTTGTTTTAATAAAAAATATTTATTTTGTAAAATAGAATAAAAAATATTTATCATGTAAATTATATATCCTACATTTTTACAGAATAAATTATGTAAACTGAAAATTAAAAAGTTTTAAAATTAAATTCTAAAGATATAATATTATCTTAAACTTATAAAATATAAGTTTATCACAAAATCCAAATTTTCTATTTAATCGAATTTTATAGAAATTTTAAAATGTAAAATTGAAACTAAAGACACACATATAACCTTGTAAGAGCGGTTTTTTAAATGAACAATATTACATTAATTCCTCTGTCATCAATAACTGATGTGATTCGTATTTAAACTCTGTGGCCCAACAGTGTTTTTGAGTGCAAAGTGCCTATTAGAAATTAACGCGCTGGCACGACGGCCCATATGTGGGCCAAGGGCATCTCTGTTTTCTTAACCAAGAGGCACTCGGGTGCAAAGCATACAGTCCCGATTTGGTTGTCAGCCTAATAGTCAGCCTTTAGTTCCTAAGCATGCTTGATACGCAGTTTATCGATCCACTGAAGGGATGAAAGACTGAATCAACCTTGTCCAGTCCGAGGATTGAATCTCGTACCTGTGCCTTGGGAGCGTGAAACACTACCACTAAGCCACCGGGCTTCGTAACTCATATTTATTAAACTCAAATTTTTTCAAAAGTATATTTTTATCTCAGATTTGAAATAATTCATGAACAAAATTAAATTTGAAGCAAGTGATTTTCAATTAAACAATACAAGTTTTCAATTTTATTTTTCACATAAACAATATATACTTTTTGCAATAAATTTAAACATGTATCGTTAACATCATTAGTATTATAAATATTTTATTAGCAACATGTCGTTAACATCGTAAATTTCAAATATCGTTATTGAAAATCCTACAAAAGCTTCTTTGTTTCATTAATTAAGGTTTTTCAAGAAACTATTGATTGATGGATGATTAGGAACAAATAAAAATTAATAATTACGTATGAAACTGAATTTACATATATGTATAGTTTATTTTAAACATCAAAATTTACTCATTGATTGTTGAAGATATTTGAACTAATCATACTTCAAAACAATTTAATGCAATTGGATTATTATAATTAGTTATATATATATATATATATATATATATATATATATATATATATATATATATATATATATATATATATATATATATATATATAATCTCATTTGCAGATTTGTATTGTCAACAATATTACTTCATATGAAAAAAATTGAAAACTAATTTGAAATTCAGAATTCTAGTTACATCATCATCTCCCAATCCAAGTTATCAGTAATATATACAGAAAACGAAATTTTTTCATAAATAACAATACATTTTTGCTAGAAAATATGAATTTTTTTAAATATTAATGAATACATTGTTATTTTCTTCAATTGCTTTAGACCATCAAATTAATTATGAAGTGTAAAGAATAGAATTTAATGAAATTATATTTATTAAATTAGTTTAACACAGTAATATAGATTTTGTACAATAATTTTGCCTTTTATATAATCTTAACCTAAATGTTTATTTGCTCCCTCATTAATATAAGTAACATTTATTAAATATAAAAAATTTCCAATAGATATATATTTCCAACATATTTAGAATTATGAGCAAATTAATCTTAAATGTCATCAAACCATTTTTATTCAATGAATATACATAACAAAGTACAATTCTGTTTTTAATAATGTTAATATATTCTCCAGCAATAAATTTAGGCATGACTTGTTGCAAAATTCATAAAAAGCAATAAAATTCAGTAATAATAATATTCAATATAAAACTGAAATAAAATGAAACAAAAATTTTGATTGGATGTTACAATTTTATTTATTACGATAAAAAATGAAACAAATTTTAATTGGTTATATTGAAAAAAGATTTGAATTTCATGAAACAAATTTTAATTATTTAAAGTAGATGTTTCGATGATTTTCTTACCGATTAGTCATACTTTTATGTACATAAAACAGAGAAATATGCAAGAAAAATTGAATTTCAGAATAATTTATTAATATATATATGAATTTCTGCATAAAATTTTAGAAAATATTTGAAAAAATCATTTTAACACCTATTTTGAAATAATTTGAAATATTTTCATAGAATTTATGTTATCTAAAATTCGTAATAATAAAATAAATGAGACTTTAAAGATATCATATGCAACTTGTTTTACAGATGCTAATAATATACACTTGCTAGAAAAAGCATGCGTGTCAACATTTATTCAATTTTTATGTAATGCTTTTCTTTAACACAATTCCTTAAATATCAGGAACGATTTCACACACACAGAAAGATAACACACATTATTTCAAAATAATAATAATTAAAAATTATATAAAAATCAGTCAAGAAAAGTTTGCGTACAGATAGGAAGTCTTAAAGAAATAGCTTCCATGGACTGTCAATTAAATTTTAATCTCAGGCTGGAAAACATTTATGTATAAGAATCTCTTCTAATCGCTTAAACAAACATTCATGTATAAGAACCTCTTGTAATCGTTTAAACATAAAGTGAATTAGCTTGACGGTTTCTGAAGATGAAATGTTATTCCATTCCATCATCAGTACTCTTTTTAGCATATCTTTCGATATTATGTTATGCTGCCGAAAGCTGTGTTCCAATAAGTCCCATAAATCTTCGATGGGATTTAAGTCTGATGATTGAGGAGGAATATGCAACTGTTTTTTTAAACTGAACAACAGCCAGAGCTTTACTTTGTGGGCAGTGTGTTTTGGATCATTGTCTTGTTGAAAATAAAAATCATCGCCAAATTTCAAATCTTGTGGATTTTGCTGTAAAATTCCTTTAAATATATTTTGATATAAAATATGATCTAATATGGAGTTTATAAAAGTTAATCGGTCAGCTCCATTTGCTGCCATGCACCACCAAATCATTAAGCCACCTCCACAGTGCTTAACTGTAGACACAAAAGTTTGCTTCTCAAAAGCCATACCTTGTTTTCTTCACACTAGTTTATGCCCTTTGATGCCAAAGATATAAAACTTGTTTTCATCAGAGAATATTACTTTTTCAAAAAAAAACTCAGAAGGTTTATTAACATACTTACTGGCAAAGTTTTAGCGTGTTTGTTAATCGGCAGTTTAAATACATAGCTTTCTACGAGCTACATGATTGTGATAGCCACTAATTTTTTTGCATAGTATCTTCATGAACGAATTTTTTAAACCTTTCTCTAATATCAGAGTTATTTGAGATACAGCAATTTTTGAATTTAAACGTAAAGACTTCAGGATATGTATCCTTCCTCGTCAAATCAGTTTAGGTGGTTGGTTACTCCGAGGCTTTAAGATAATATATTTCGATGACTTGTAGTTATTGATTACTCTTTGGATAGAGAAATGAGCTCTTCAAACTATGTTTCCAATTGCTCGAAGAGTTTTATCATTCTTCCTTTATCTTAAGATGATTTTCTTTTCGTCCAGAACACTCTCTTTTCCTTTAGAATTCATTTTAAGTCTACTTGTTTGCAAGTATTAATGTATCATATCAACGAAACAATGTTTTTTATTCAATTTTTTGTATTACCACTAGAGTTAAAATGAATTAGTTGTAAACAAATAAATGCTGATAATATTTCATTTCATGCAAACCACTGAGGCTGAAAAATTAAGATTAGTTTGGAAATATCTTTGTAAATTTTCCTGTACGCCAACTTTTTCTGTTAAATTTTTTCGTAAATTTTAATTATTGTTATTATTACTTATGAACAATGGGTGTTATTTTTCTGAAATTGCTACTGTTATTAAAGAAATTCTTAAAGGAAAGCTTTATATCAAAATAGAATTAATATTGTGGCTATATAATATACATTTATTCTCTGTAGAATGTTTACTGTGCGTTAGTAAGCAAGCTTTTTTGGGCAAGTACTCTTGTATCTATCTATCTATCTATCTATCTATCTATATATATATATATATATATATATTTATACAAGAGTATATATATATAATTTTAGGATACATACTCAATAAGGGTTATACGATAACCCTTGCAAATATTGAAACTTCGTGTTATAGGTTGTTTAACTCAAAATTTCGAAATAAATTTTTTATCCCTTTCAAAAAAAATGCTTTGAATCACGACTCACCTGACAAGATTTGCTAATGCATGTAGCACATTGGAGCCCTCTTTTGCACTGGCTTCCATGAAAGTTGTGTCACAATCCTACAATTAAAAATTAAAGTAAATATTTTTCACAGTGACAAGAAGAAAATTTATACTGTAAAGAATGATATCATATTTAATGTGTGTGAAATCTTTGTTACATTAAATAAAGCTGCACTGTGTCATAGCAAACATTTTTATATGCTCCATAGTAAATTTTCAACTGTAAACTACCTATATTTTTTTCCAAAACTTTCAAATCATGGATTCTTAAATAGTATTATTACACTTAGAGGCATTATTGAGATTAATAATCTCATCATTAAAAACAAAAAAAAAACAATTATTTTGCTTTTTAAATTAACTTTTAGTGATGACGTTAAATAGAAAACATGAGATAAAATAATATTGTACCACTTTTCGTGGTTCATGTTAATTGAGATTAGATGAAACAATCTCTTTAAAACCACAAGACTTTTATTCGTAGCAATTTCTACAAGATACGGAAAATATCAGCTTCCTAACACAGAAGTCTCTAATATTACACACCAATAACTGATGTCTACCATCCCCACATACTCTCTAAGAACTGGAATGAGTTCTTCTGGATAACTGGTATAAAATACCCTCTAGCCCTTCATTAATATCCTCATCGACTCGATACCTCAAATGTGTTAAACGTCACTGGCCGTCAGGAAAACAAACCATAACCCAACTCAAAAAGATACTCAAAACGAACTTATAATACTTCTTCTATGCCGGGTGGCGGTATTTATAATTGATTTGGCTTGAAGATATAAGAATTTCACCAGGTTTCTGGAAGGTTCTATGCTATCTCGCTAAATATTGATCAAAAGCTTCGTTGGTGAATTTTTCCAGAAATATCTAATTTTATCAAAGTGATAACCCAGAATTTCGCCGAAAGATCGTTTAAGTGACAAATCATTAGAAATGCGATTTTTAATGTAGAATAAGACTAAATTCCAAAATTTTGCCCAAAATCTGAGTATTTCAAATCTGTCTAAGATATTTTATGAAAAATACAAGTAATATTTATAAGTTTTGTAACAATATGTATGTAATTCCATTTGGCGTTTCAACATTTTTGTGAAACGAAACAAGTAAAATATTTTCTGTAAATGGAAAAATAATTACTTTAACAATTCTTTATATTTTTCCCAGTCATTTAAGAATTAATTTTTTATTACTTTATTAGAGATAACACTAATAACAATGGTTTTAATATATTAATCTTATTTATTCAGCTATTTATGGCTTAATTTAATCACCAATGTGAGTATGAGCTCGGAATTATTTTCAAATCTGCTATTGGCAACGTAGATTTGTAATGAGATTTTTTCTAGCACTCTTATTATTTTCTTCATTTTTATTCATAACAAAGTGTGTCCAGTTGCTCCTTGTATGCAACATATTTTTCATGTTTATATTCCATCAATATCTGTTTTTTCAAATACTAAATATTCTCGTAAATGTTCAAAGAGATCTAAAATCTATATTAAACATTAAATTTCACAAACAAAATATTTCTTATTCAAAAGAATAACAATAAAATCAATAAACACCCTTTTTATATATCTTTCGTTCGCAATGAATTTTTTTCTGTTATCATCATTTTTAAAAGATGCACACCATTCGATGCAGTGGAAAACACAGCGTTTTGTTTATTTTATTCATTATAACATATATATAATACATCCTGTATAACTGTATTAATATCAATAATTAATATTCCCTGGAAATTCTTTTACTTTTACATTTTTAAATTCAATATTCGTGAAAAACGGAAAATCAGTAGCTTCTTGTCACTTATTTTTAGTCAATAAATAATCTTCAAATGCAATCAAAATTACTAAAGACAGCTGGTACAACTTGATAGAAAAAATACGACTGAAAATCATGAAGAGCAAGAGACAAAACCCAAAGAATGATGATTAAATTTTAAAAAACTTTGTACCCTTCATAGAAATTGAGAAAAAATTCATCAAAGTATAGCAATTTAAGTGACGAGAACGGTAAATATCATTTGAATTTTTGAAATGTAATTATGTCTTACACAATCGTTGTTTTATTAAAAATAATTTTCCCCTTATATATTTAAGCAAAAATTTTGAAAATAAGAAAAAAATAATGTAAAACAATACACCGTTTAAGTACAAGGCAAATTCATAAAATAGTGTAAAATATAACTATGCATTCATACACACATGCATGTAGAGCCAAGTGGTTAAGGTATCGACCACCCTTCCTTTCGGTAGGGTGGGGTTTGATTTTTAGTACCACCAAAGACTCACCGTGCACATGCGATACACGTGCTCGTTAAATCTGTGGTATCGTTAGTCTTGTGGTCGGCCGTTGAGCAGTTACCATTGGTGTAATGATCTGGAGAAAATTTCCTCCACCTATAAATCAATATCAAAATTGAGTTAGTGAAACCTCTGGTGAGTCCATCTATCGGAGTATTTTAGAGAAAAATCGTACTTTAACCTTCGTGGTGCTCTGGTTACACAAAAGATGCATCCTAATGTATTATATTCGCATAGCCAACGGCATAGCGAGCTTGGATTGTCCAAATGTCCTACGTAACAACAACATGCATGTATGTATGTGCTTGCATGTATGTATGTATGTATATATGTGCTTATGAGCACTTAAATTATCCAACAGAGAATCCATGTCTCACCTTAGCCAGTCTTTCTCCTTGCTCTTTAGTGATGCAAGTTGCTCCTGTTTTCAAGGCCATGTCTCTGAGATCTATTTTATTAGCAACAATCATTAATGGGATCCGTTGTGTCGATGATTTCTGAAAGTCAAAAGTGAGAATCTTCAACCAATAAAAAGATCTATTGCTAGTTATGTGAAACATTTATTATTGCCAAAATAAATAATAAAAACAAAGTTGGCATGATTGAAATACTTTTTTTAATAAATAAAGAATATAAGCTTTTCTTAACAGCTAAAAAAAATAATCACCAAAATCTGTTACAAAATTCTTCAAATTTTCAAATCAATAGTAATAATAACGACTTTCTGTAAATAAATTGAAAAAACTAAGTATACATGAAATAAATTAAAAAGTGAACATTTAAAATTAAAATTTGGGTTGCATAATTTCGAATACAGTTGTATTAAAATTGTGTAATGAGAAATTCAACTCAAATTACCAAAAACACATTTCGAAACATTACATTAAATACTATATATGTACTGCTATGAGATCAAAATTTATCCCTAACGTATCATTTAAAATCCCCATCCTATAATCGATGTAATCTGCAAGTTTTTATTAATGACCTTTATAGACATTTGGGGAAAATTACGCGAATATTTCATTTAAAGTTTGGAGATATAAATGAAAGAAAATATTTATCTTGAAATTGCTGAATATTATTCAGTAAAGAACATGAACTAAACTTTGCTTACGCAACGAAATTTATGCGACAAAATCATTTTAAATATCTAAAAAACATTTAAAAATTACTTTTATCAAAATGGCATAAGAAATTAAGATTTGTAAATAATCCGACAAAATATATGATCAACGATTAATACATTTTAATTAATAAATATAATCCATCAAATCACAAAACTGTTTCTCAGTCACTGTCATTTCACATTAAAAAATATTATTGAATAATTTTTTTTATCATTTGGTTCCACTTAAGCAATTAATATACATTTAAAATTACAACGAGTCGCATCTCATGTTTTCCAAAAGCTTTGAATTTGTTCCCAAAGCATCATGTTCAAAGTGCCTTAGAAAAGGGCTTTGCAGTTTTTTATGACATACTTTAACAGTGATGAAATTCGGATTGATAATATTGATACATAAACAACTCAATAACCTAGTAAATAATGCTTGTAAATGTGAACTGAGCCCAAAAAGATAACACCAAAGTCGCTCAAAAATCAGGGTAATTTTGTCTGTTTCCTTTGTCACATTTTGTTCTGCATTATGATGTCCTTATTCCTCGAAAGCGTTCAATAATGAGGCATTGAGTTTTGTATGATAATAATGCTTCTATCCACACTAGAGTTATCCTTAACTGGTTTCTAGAAAAGAATTTAACAAATACGCATCAAGAAGCTCCATATATTCTCATGATAATGTAAACATGTATTTTCCTAAGAGTGAAATTAAATACTCTAGGTAATCGCTTTGAGTGTCTTAGTTCGGTGAACGAAAATACACGACGAACTCACAACAATATTCGCTAAAGTAATTATGAATAATGTACATTGGTAAAAACACTATAAAAAAAACAAAGTACATTAAAAAGACAAAACTACACCGAAAGAGAGTATTTTAATGAAAGAAAAAGATATTGACTAATACTTTCTTAGTATCTTCTCTCTTAATCTAACACTAAGAGTACTATATATATATATATATATATATATATATATATATATATATATATATATATATATATATATATATATATATATATATACACACAAAATGGCAAAAGCAAAATGGGTGATCGGACCACGCACTGAAATGGGTTCCAACGAACACTCCTCAGCTCTCGCAGCATAATGTTCAGAGATATCAAACCAAAAAAATATCCTTATTTATCTGTCTTAATTTATGTTCATTGCCTAGTAAATTTCAATGTTCTATACTGGAAAAAAAATGTTTTCCAATAGCATATTTATAGCCAAAGTAGACCATAAGTTTCGTCTTTGATTTCATTTAAAACCGAAACTGATTTCATTTTCAGCACCTTCTATCTCATTTATTTGTTGAAGAAATGGGAGGATGTCAGAGCAATGGTCTTAGAATGGCACTCAAACCAAGCTGATATCAGTATGATTAGAGATCTTTGCAATAACAATGTTATTAATCAGTTTCGGGAAGTCTTAAAAAAAGAGAGAAAAGCAATCGGCGTTAACATGTTCTTTAATTCTTCATAAACTAAAAATGAAAAGGATTGATAAATATGAAAGATTATATATACTATGTATTATTTTTTCAATTAACTTATTAAGAAATTATACATCATTTTAATTTAATTTTAAGAATATCCTGAACGAATTAATCGATTTTACAAAAACATATATGGTAGGTAAATCGATAATCGGTTAACAAACAATTCTGGTGGATAACATAGTCTTGTAACGGATAATGTTATTTAACCGATCACCAACATTATATATATATATATATATATATCAAGTTTTAGTGTTTAGTAAAAGGCATATATTATTTACTTTCTTCTAATATTAAGAGCATTTTGTTATTTTGTTTCAATGCAATTTTCGAAAAATTTAATCTTTTGCTTAAATGATTTTTTTAAAAAATAGGAATTAGTCAAAATATTTAAATAAATTAACAATGGTCTCAGAAAAAATTTAAACTATTTTAACAATTTTAAAAGAATGTTTTTAACTTTCTTACGAAGAATTTAGAATTTGAATGTGAAAAATTTGTTAGGCAAATTTAAAAATAGGGGAAATGTTTCGATAATAAAGAAAAATTAAATATTAGATTCTATAAAAATGTCAGTTGGAAAAAATCTCTAGTTCTTTTAGGCAAAACAAGAAATAAGAAAAAATTTTTTGTTAGCTTAACAGTATAGATTTTAAATAGTATTGCAGTTTGCGTTTGCTATAATGCTTGTTACGATTTTTTCATTTTCTTTATGAGAAAATTCTCTTTTCCCCAATGAAATTCCATAAAAGATTGTATTGTAAGTATTTGGCTATGTGTATATTACCCCATGATCAGAAGGTTTCTCCGCCATCATCGAATAGAAACAGGATACCTATAAGCAAATGAAAGACCAATTTCATTTATCATTGCGCTAGCCGAAATATGCTTAACATCTAAAGCCACAATTATAAATGGCGTATATGTGTTTCATATATTCGAGTGTTTAGAAAAAAATTTAACTGTTTCTTATTTTAATATTAAATTTACAATTTACGTCTTGTTATGTTTTAGTGCAGCAACTTACGTCAATGTCTTCCACCCACTGCCTGACATTCAAAAAGCTGTGTTCGCATGTGCAGTCGTACAACAGCATGACACCATCTGCTTTCCTGAAGTATGTTTTGGTGATGCTGCGAAACCTGAAATGAAAAGCAGATGTTTGTCAATCAATGATTGTAGATACACAAAATATGTATTGTGTGTGATTGCTATGTTTCTTTTACAATAGTAAAGAAATTTACTTTGAGAAATACTATTATAAAAATGTTAATAATATTCAATTATTTTTAAATTAATAATTTACAACTAAATGCAGATTATATTTCTAATAGAATAAGCTTTTGTATAATAACAAAGGTTATTTTACAAGAATATATTAACAATTCGTTTGAAACTATCTTACAATCCAATGGCATATTCTAGCACTATCCCACTAAGCATAAAAAATTTTTTTTTATGTTTTTGAAGCATAAACAGCATTTGACATTGCTGACGACAGTAACTTTCTGATAATAAACCATATGATATATACGAGTGCATTAAGAAAAAATTAAATTTTAAATTATAATATATTCCTATAGGAATTATATTTAGAAATAATTTTCATATTTGCAATGGACCCAATAGCAGTATAGAACTGAATAATTTGAACATTAAATTCTTATGCGTTATTTTATGTAGATTTAGTTAATGAAAAGTATAAAGAAATATCAAAACAATTATAAGTAGTCTTAGAACATATATCAACACAGCAAGTATAATCGATTTTTGTGTCATCTTTACTTTTACATTTTAGCGTAAGTTTAGTTTGTCACTCGATAGTCCTTTTTTCGTCGCGAGATATAATTTGACCGGGCTCTACAGTTTAAATGTCTTCTCAATCACTAAATAAACATCCATGTCACAGGTAGAAATCACAAATTCAATAACTCTCAAACAGAAAAACGTAGCATCAACCATTATAATGTCAGCAGAAATTTTTGTATGATATCGTAAAGAATTCTCAGCTGTTTAATGAGAACATTTATTTAGTAAACTTTATTAAGAAGGTTAAAATATATATCCATAAAAACTTCATTGATTTAACTAGCACTTCATAAAAAACCTGACTGTTTCTTTTACGTTAAACTTTAAATAAGTAGTTGTTAGCAATAATGATGCCAAAAGTCAATAACATAGTTGAATTTGGAAAAATATATTTTATATATGAAAATTGACACTTCCAGAGAGAATAATCTAATAGTTCCAGTGCATCTCCGTCATCGGTATAAATCTAACAGGAAAGTAGAGTCCCCACTGCGATAAAAACACGTGAATAAAATTCTTAGCTCTTATTAAATATTTCTCACCATAAAACCTTGAGTTTATTTAGTAAAGTTCCTTGCGATATTCATAGTCAGGCAGATTATTATTGATTACCGAATACCATATGGAATTAGATACCATTTCTTAAAAAATAAATGGTCGTTGTACATTAAAAAGAAGGACAACGCTCTCACTTTCCAACAGTGACAGAATACCTTGAGTGACACTGGTATGGGATTGATGGAGATACCTTGCTCACATATTTTAGTTGGTTTGAATTTTAAAATAGACGAGTTCCTTCAGGATTCTCTATAGTACATTTTTTGATTTATTGAGATTGCTTAGCTCGGCTAGACAATCTGGGATTAGTAACAATAAATAAAAGAAATCTGACTATAACTTTAACTATATTTTTGTAGAAGATTGGGTTTTCTTCTTCAAGAAAATAAATATAAAAGGGTTCATGTCAGTCATAATACGGTCAGCCCGTTAAATATTCCATTATTGTTAAAATAGCATATAGTTATACTTAAATGCTTTCCGTTTCAAATCAACAAATTTCTCACGAGTTTAGATATTTCTATAATGTTATAAACGCACCTTTCTTGTCCAGCAGTGTCCCACAATTGCACAGCCACATTTCTTCCATCTACTCTAATAGTTCGCATCAAAAAATCCAAACCTATAAAAATAGTAGGTGTAATTAATGAAGCACATACAAATGTAGTCTGTGGTAATTAGAATAAATCCACAGAGAAAATAAATAATATTTGAAATCACTTGTGTGAAGTAAAAGCTTTGTGCCTTTCAATCTCATGGGACAAACAATACAAACAATGTCAACTCAACATTGAGTATTTGTGCTTAATCATGAAATACGCGATCATTATACTACCAAATTACACTCACCTAAAATCCAAGATATGTTAAAAATAATTGAGTATTCATGACGAGGTAACGAAATAAATATACGCCTTAGGTTAAAAAGGAATTAACTTAATCCTATAACCACATAATCCTCTAATATCATGCTATCTACGTGATATAAATTAATTTTTAATATTAATATCGGAAAGTCTAATACAGTATGTATTATATAGCTTAAATGAAACTAATGACATTAAGTTTTATTTTTTGTATTATTATTTTTATGCAAAAAAAAAAAAAAAACGTTTTTAATTTTACTCTTTAGCATAAAATAATTATTATAACTATCATTTTTATCTTAATTTATTAATGTCGTTTAATTTTATTATAATTAACTCACTATTGGATTTTCAGAAAGTATATGATTATTCATATATGGTAATATACATTTAAAAGCTAATTATGGAAAATGAAATATTAATAGATTTATGAGAGAGAATTCACTATTCAAAATTATTATAATGAATTAATTAAAAAGTACCAATAGACAGCAATTTTATATGATCATTTATTAATCTAATACGAGGGTTGCTATTTATATTTCTGGCCTTGGCAACAGTAAGTGTTGCTATGCGACCGAAGACGATTTTAATCGAAAGTTTGATATTTTTAAACATAAATTCAGCAGACGATTTACCATTATAGCTTTATTTGTGTTGTTGACAGTAAATTGAAAAGTTCTTCTCTGTCAAAAAATGGAATTGAATCGTGAACATTTTCGTGCCATTATTTTTCATAACTTTCGACGTAGATTGTCAAGACAAGAGTGCTTCGATGAACTTAATTCTTTATACCGCGATAAAGCGCCATCCAACAGCACTGTAAAAAATTGGTATAACGAATTTAATCGTGGTCGATGTTCGATCCAGGACGAATCCCGTGCAGGTCGTCCAAAATCCGTTGTTGTGCCAAAAAAGATCAATGCTGTGCGTGAACTGATAAAGCAAGATCGTCATGTGACATACCGTGAGATAGAGGCGTCTTTGGACATTAGTATGACTAGAATCAATAAAATATTGCATGAACATTTGAGCGTAAAAAAAATTTGTTCGCGTTGGATCCCGCATAATCTGACAAACGCTCAAAAAAAGGCTCGTGTCGATTGGTGCAAGGAAATGTTGGAAAAATACATTCAAGGTACATCAAAGGCTGTGTATAACATCTACACAGGTGACGAATCATGGATCTATGCATATGAGCCGGAAACAAAACAGCAATCAACTGTATGGGTCTTCCAAGACGAGGCAAAACCAACAAAAGTTGTTCGAGGAAGAAGCACATCGAAACAAATGATTGCCTATTTCTTCGGCATTAACGGTCATGTGGCAACAGTGGCGTTAGAGCAACGCAGGACGGTCAATTCTGAATGGTACACGACCATTTGTTTGCCAGAAGTCATAGGAGAAATTCGAAAAAAACAGAAGAACAGGCGAATCATTCTTCATCATGACAATGCGAGCTCTCACACATCGACTCAAACAAAGGCATTTCTGACGGAGCGAAAGATCGAACTGATGGGTCATCCGCCGTACAGCCTTGATTTGGCACCCAGTGACTTCTTCTTATTCCCACACATCAAAAATAAATTACGTGGACAACGATTTTCGACCCCCGAAGAAGCGGTTGATGCATTCAAAACGCATGTTTTGGAGTTACCTCAATCGGACTGGAAAAAGTGCTTTGAAAATTGGTTCAAACGCATGCAAAAGTGTATTGATCATCATGGAGAATATTTTGAAAAACAATAAAACCAATTTCGATCCTACACATATTTGTTTTTTCATTATTAGGCCAGAAATATAAATAGCAACCCTCGTATTCATAAAAAGTGTTCATTAAACTAACTGTAGCTTATAATTTAATATTATTTTATTTAAATATTCTTTTTTCGACGGTGGCTCAGAATTAAAAGCAGCTGACTATATTTAGAGGTTGCTGTAGGAAAAATATTCTATCGTAAGCATTATATAAAAATATACTATTTTGTATTCAATAGGTATCTTGTTAACAATTTAGGGAAAATTAAAGATTAGTGTTGAGTTTTCCTTTTAATGAAACCGAGCTGGTAACCCAATGATTAACGCTCTTGCCTTTAGTTCCACAATTCGGGAGTCTGAATCACACGTTAGGTTTGAATATTTGTAGTGGTTCAGAGTCCACTTTAAACCAAAGGTCCAGATCTATTTAGTCCTAGTGTGCAAAAAATGACAATTAAAAGACAAATTACTCAGAATGTCATCATGATCGACAGCATATGCTAATTTGTAATGATTTAATAATCTTTATAAAGTGATGAAATGCTATTAGGACATATAAATCACTAAATACTTAATTAAAGAATTGATATAAATTCTCTATGAACTCTTGTCAACAAAAAATAAAACTGCTGTCTCTGACCGCTATGCATAGTTGGAGTTTAAACTTTCTTCAGCATCACTAATTGGAAGTATGTATGCATGAATAAAATACTGAATATTTGAATTCTTTGAATAATGTATTTTAAAAAAACTATTTACACTACTGGCCATTAAAATTGCTACACTAAGGTGGCGACATGCTACAGACGTGAAATTTATACGAAAGGAAGAAGGTGCTGTGATATGCAAATAATTAGTTTTTCAGCGCATTCAGACAAAGCAGGCGCCAATAGCGACAACTACATTGTGTTTAAATGAGGAAATTGTTCAGCCGGTTCCTCATACACAAATCGCATTTGAACGTTGTTGCCTGGTGAAACGTTGTTGAGATGCCTCGTGTAAGGAGAAATGCTACCAGCACGTTTCTGACTTTGATAAAGGTCGAATTGTAGCGTACCGGGATTGTGGTTTATCTTATCACAGTATTGCTGCTCCCGTCGGTCGAGATCCAATGACTGTTAGCAGAACATGGAATCGATGGGTTCAAGACGCATGCGGGATCTCAACGGCCACCTATCACTAGCAGCCGAGAAGACAGGCATGTTATCCGCATGGCCGTAATGGATCGTGCAACCACGTCACGAGCCGTGAGTCAAGAAACGGGGTCGTTTGGAAGACAACAAGTGTCTGCACGAACAGTTCGACGACGTTTGCAACAGCATGGACTCTCAGCTCGGATACCATGGCTGCGGCTTCCCTTGACGCTGCGTCATAGACAAGAGCGCCTTTAATGGTGTGATCAACGACGAACCTGGGCGCACGAATGGCGAGACGTCATCTTTTCAGATGAATCCAGGTTCTGTGCACAGCATCATGATGGTCGCATCCGTGTTTGGCGGCATCGTGGTGAACGCACACTGGCAGCATGCATTCGTCATAGTCATACAAGCCCATCACCTAGCGTGATGGTATGGGGTGCCATTGGATACACGTCTCGGCCACCTCTTGTTCCTATTGACGGTGCTTTGAACAGTGCACGTTACATTTCTGGTGTGTTACGACCCATGGCTCTACCCTTTATTCGAGCCCTGCGAAACCCTACGTTTCAGCAGGATAATGCCCGACCGCATGTTGCCGGTATTGTACGGACCTTCCTTGATACAGAACATGTTCGGCTGTTGGCCTTGCCAGCACGTTCTCCAGATCTTTCACCAATAGTAAACTTCTGGTCAATGGTTGCCGAGCGACTGGCTCGTCACCAAACGCCAGTCACTACTGTTGATAAACTATGGCATCGTGTTGAAGCTGCATGGGCATCTGTACCTGTACATGCAATCCAATCTCTGTTTGACTCAATGACCAGGCGTATAACTGCTGTTATTGCTGCCAGAGGTTGTTGTTCTGGGTACTGATTTCTCAGGATCTATATATCCAGCCAAATTTTTTGAAAATTTAATCAGTTGTTATTTCTAGTATAATATATTTGTGCAATAAATATCATTTTGTTATCTGCATTTCTTCCTGGTGTAGCAATTTTAATGTCCAGTAATGTATTTTACATAGAATATCTTTTAGCAGTTTCACCAGCTACCAGTAGTTACATACATCTTCACAATTTTTCTCTGCATAATAATATAGTGAATAATAAATTGCACAACATTTACTCAGTTTCACAATAAAGGAACATAATTTCTTTCTAGCCAAAGATTTTCATCAATAATTAAATACCTCTTTAGTTAAATATGAACTATGTGTTAAATGTGAGAAAATACTTAAAATATGAACCACGTAAAAAATCAAATTATAAATTAATATTTATAAATTAATATTTATAATTTCCTATAAATAAATAAAATCTGTATGTTTACCCAATGTCGAACTCATATGCTGTACAAAGACTCCTTTACTGATCCTGAGGGCGAACGAAGACTTCCCCACTCCAGCATCACCAACCAAAATGACCTTGAATGTCTCCTCTGCAGGACCTGTTGGCTCGTACATCTGCTCCACTTCGATGGAGTTATTGTTGAATTCAGACTGGCAAGCATCCGACATATCGTCGAACTGGTGATAAAATTGCAAAACGAAAAAAAATAAGAAATGTTGCATCTTTTACACCAAGGATTTGCTTGAACAATTTTCTAATTTGCAAGAAATTATTGAAGCACTGGGTACTCTATAGAATCTGGAAACGTTTTACGTTCCAAATTCTATAGTCTGAATGACTCTGTTATGATATCATAATGAGGATGAAATTTCTTTGTTACAGAGGCTTATTAAGAATTCATTGATAATTATTTCTCTTTTTTACGACTTTAGGAATCCATTACGAATACTTATTTCATTTACTACAAATAATTTCCCATGTTGGATTGAGTGGTAAAGAAATTTCAGATAGCTTGGCCAAGTCTGCCACTGCTGACACCTTGCAGGCCAACGCTATTCCAACGTTTTCGGAAATCTCCTCTTTTAAAATGATGAAATTAAACGCAATTTGGTGAAATCCGCCAGCCCACTCTTGGTACTTTGGGAAAAAAAACCTCGTTGGTGGCACCAGCTTAGTATCCCTAGGATACAGCAGACTGCTCTTTCACGTTTTTTGAGTGGCCACATTAGTTCTCTTTCTTTTCAACAAGGCCAGAAAGTCTTTCTGGAGTGTCACTGGTGTAAGGCTGATCAGGCCTCCCCGAGAAATTCTTGACTGTCTGAATTTTACTGTGAACGAGGTTTTGGGGGATCCTATTTTATTTTTGGACTTTTTAATTATTTTTGGTTTTATAGACATGGTTAGCTACATCATCTATGATTAGAAACAACAATAACACTACGAATAATTATTTCATAATCTTAAAAAATTGTAAAACATACTGGTCACCATTAAATTGCTCAGCTATCGTCAACCAAAAGAATTCCACCTTATATGGTACACTTATATGGCTCTTGTGGAGCTCTCACTTTTACTTAGGTTTCCTCCCTAGGAAGAGGGAATTAAACTTAGTTGGAAAGATGCCATGTGGTACTTTGGAAGAAGCCCAGACTGGTCTTTTCATCTAGAAAATATCAAATGGCTTTCTCGCGCGTTATGTGTGGCCATGTCAGATAACTCTCTTCCCAGCAGCTGAGAGATCTTCCCTGAGTGCCATTGGAGTGTGAATGACTGTGACCCACCATATTTTAAAAAGAATAAGGCTCTTTAGCATCTTTTTTAAGACTGTATATTTTGGATTCTTGTCCTTGCTAGACAATCAAGAATTAGTAACAACAACTAAACACAAAACAACACTTTATATATATATATTATATATATATATATATTCTCACTTATTAAATAAAGTATATCAAGGTTAATTGAAAAAATTTATTTCATTGCGATTCTTATGAACTATTGTAGGACTTTTACAAATGTAATATTGATTTTCTTCTGAAAATGCTATGCAAGGATAAAAAAATTATAAAAGGAACTGAATTATATTAAATATGTGTTTTTATACTATTTTAAAATTATTTATTTAGAATTCTCCGTATGAAAATTCTTAGTTCAAACTTGTTTGACTCGATTAGTTTTCTACACATTAAAAATTAATCGATAATTTCTTCAAATTGTATTTCTTAATAGTTATAATTTTATATAAGAATAAGCAGTTAATTTTAAAAAATATGATTGGTTGATTAGGTTTTATTGGCGAAAAGTCAAAGAAGGACAAGCTATACCAATTTAAAAAATATGAGAAGACAATTAAAAATTTATTTACACATAAACTAATTTAATTAATAATTTATTGATTTATAACTATGCTATAATTTATTTTTTTAGTAATGAGCATAAAAATATATATTTAAAATGTCTTGTCAGTTGAAATAAGGAATAATGTTACTATCATTGGATATTATCGTTAAGATGCAAACACAAATGTAAACTACTTTTTTCATTTGTCAATAAAGTTATTCTAGAATCAGTATCTTACAGTATCAATAGATTCATATATTGGATTCGTCTTAGATGTCCGAGGCAAAGGTACCGGAGGATGACCATTAATCTTCGAAGGCATAGTATATAAACAGTCCTTTGGCGTAGAACATTGAGCCGGATTCGGAGACCAGCTTTTATTCCAGCTATAAAATTGCAGTCAAAAGTTGCTTTTTCATTCACAAATATTTCAAAACAGTATTATTAAGCTAATGAAAATCATAACTACAAAATTTCTTAACAAATACTTAAAATATTTTTTATAAAAATCTTTATAATAATATTTAAATCTTTAAGATTTTATAAAAATCTTTTTTCCTTTTGATCTGAAATGAAACTAAATTCTGAATAATATTTAAATTATGCATTTTCTCCACAAAATCATTACTAAAAAATGGAAGATCATAATTTATATTTGTGACATTAAATATACATTAGAATATACATTAGATTGTGCAAAGTCTAGTAAAGAGCAAAAATTATTTGAAAAATTTGAAATGCATATAGTCAGAAAAATATAACGCGAAAAAATTAAAAACAATAAAATTAATGTACCTTTCATTTATATTAAATTATTTTTCTATATATTTACTCATTAACAGAGAAATATATAATTTCTATAAAATCAATTTTGCTTTTACATAATGGTAATTAACCATTAGTGATAAATTCTACAATTTTTCATTTTCTAAGAATTTGATTTTGCCTACTACAACATGAATACAATATTTGTAATTGAAAGAATAGCTCGCGCGTTTCAAACTTAATTCCCTTTTTTAAGCTAAAAAAAGGAATACTTTGATTGTTAACGGATTAAGTGTTATTAGGTTCAATATATATATAACAAGCTAAAATATAAATAAATATTTACCAAGAAAATATTCTTAATATTCTTATAAATTATTTACCAAGAAAATATTCTTGGTAAATAATTGGGAGCAGGTGTCACAAAAAATTCTTGCAAAATCTTCCTATATTGCTGTTAACTATATGATAATAATACATTTTTCTTATTCCAGTGACTGCAGAATTTAAACAGAATTCGAATAAAGTTTAATTAATCAATAATTTTTTTCATTTCCATCTTTAATTTGTCCTAAAATACATAATTTCATACCTGGCAGGCTTGTCCTCAATGCCAAGTTGCTTCTTGATGTCAGATATCCTCCTCCTTGGAAGTGTGTCCATGACCATTAGGGAATCTTGGCTGGTGCTTGGCTTCAAATCTTGCGATTCTTTTTCTTTCTGACTGTCTTCTACCTGGATCAACTGTGAAAACACAGAAATTTTTATGTCACTATTATTGAAACTCAGTTTTAATTCCCTTTACGACAAAAACAATTTAATCAAATTAAGTTGAGCATTTTAGCATCTGCACAAAAAGGTAGTCCGCCAACAAAGAAAAAACTCCTATTATTTCAGCACTACTTTACAAAGTAAAATATTTAGTTATCAAAAGTAAGTTCGTGTGAACAAGTATATATATATATATATATATATATATATATATATATATATATATATATATATATATATATATATATATATATATGAAAAATGGCTTTTCTGAGAATTCAGAAATCATATAATGATTTTTTATAAACAAAGTAAATTGATTTTATAGAATTGGAATAATTTTGAAAGCTCTCATAAAAAAATTTTTTTAAAGACATTGTTTAATAAATAATTATAGAGTATATTAGTAAAGGAATTATTCCTTTATTTTAAACTTATTAAAATGTTTACAAAAATGTTTAAAAAAATTAAAATTGCAGCATTTGAAGATCATTTTGATCAGATCCCAACTTTATCTAAACTAATTGGGATAAATCACAACCTAATATTAGCCTAATTGGGAACCAGGCCAAAAACATGTTAGGAAGCCCCTCTGTTTCACAACAATAAATAAAGAAAAATATACATAACTAGAAATTCAAAAGCAACAGAGTAAAATTATAAGTATTACAGTAATATAACTTTAATTTCGCGAAAAATGCATATGCTTACTAACATTAGGTGAAAATTCAGCTAAACTTTTACTATTACAATGGCTTAATAAAACCAATCAAAATATTGTATTTTTGTAAATGATTGGCTAAATTCGTTCATCAGAAATTCAAACCATTAGCGGAATCTTACCCTATAAAACCATGGGTTTACAATGTATAGAATTTTTTATTTTTATACGATAAAATAATGAAGAAGCTAACATAAAATTAACGAATTTTAAACTATACGCATGTTTCGTTTAAAAAACGTTTACTAAAGAAGGAAATGTAGAATAAACTTTCTATTTTAATTAGGGCCCGGGGCAACAGCCCCTAATGCCGCTGTCTTAATGAGACTGATTATGAAAGAGAAAGGCAATTACATGATTTTTCCATGTGTGTTCCATTATGTTTAAGCGAAAAGTTTTAAAAGGAGCGTCCTGTTAGTTTTTAATGTTAAGCATCATTTGCAAATAAACTGCCTTAAAAATTCTTAACTGTACACAATCACACAGTGTTGGTTTTCCAAATCTATGACTATATTAAAAAATTCAGATATAACCATATGCATTAATTTTGATGGACATAAGCAATTTGAAATACATAAATTCTGTATTTGTCACCTAGAATGATAACTTAATCATGTGTGTTACACATTAAATAATCGGTCCCTCTCCCTATATATATATATATTGTTGTTGTGTGCCAGCTAGGTTGGTCTTATGAGGTGCGCTGTTCCACATTTCCAACTGAACCATATTATGGTGTGGAGTCTGACTTCCTCAGTACACACATGCCATAAGTATTTGTTTATAGGGTAGGCAACCATTCACAACCCATTCATTTAAGGAAAGGACAAAGACAGGATAGAGAAAAAAAGTACATCCATGCCCGAACTGAGATTCAAAGCCAGGACCGCTTTATCCGCAGCTAGGCACGCTGATCACTAGACAAGTCGGATTATATATATATATATATATATATATATATATATATATATATATATATATATATATATATATATATATATATATATATATATATATATATATATATATATATATATATATATATATATATATATATATATGGGAGAACGTCTCATATTTTACAAATTTGATAAACTTGAATATTTCTTTGTTAATTTAACGCTCTATTAGTTTTCCTCTAATACAAATTTAGCTCTCTGTTCTATTCATGGATTGGTTATTAAATCACGTCAATTCTCTACATGAATATAAATTAAATAGAAAGTAAATAAATTCCATACTTAAATTTTAACATGTTTTTAAAATCATGATCAGTGAATCACAATATCCAAATTTCTACATTAATAAGTAAACAAACTTGCAAACTAAATAAATATAAAAACCTGAATTATTTGCTACAAAAAAAATGGTTTGCAGAAACACTAATATTTCTACATCTAAAACACCGTGAATACGATTGAACATTTGAGTCTTTTTCTCTTGTGGCTGTAAAGTTATATAATTTGAAAAAAAAAATTCCATTCCGAAAATTTGAAATAAATTTATTGGTGCGTTTTAATGTGTTCATATAATTTAGAACACTTGACAACACTTAAAAATGCAAAAAAATAATTTAAGGTATAGTTTTGTACTTGCAGATCAGTAATGGCAACAATTTGTTGTTATAAAAGTAGATATAAAATGAGTTTATCTCCAATCATTTAATTTGAAAAAGAATTTGGTATATTCCTTGAAAGTGTCTCGTTCCATAAAAAGATTGCTTTGAATAGATAGGATTATGTGAAGATTTATAAAATGCTTTTAGTTAGAGCATGTGCTAATTTTGACCATATTTTTCCAAAGCAGTTGGTTTACTTGAGACAAACGGAAAAGACAATAAGAGAATGGAGAAAGTATTTAAAAAGAATATTTATAGATATGGTTATCGGTTGGTTGGTTGGTTGTTTTGTCGCGCAAGGTCCAGATAAGGACAAGCTGCGCCAAAGATATGGTTGTCCTATGTCAGTCAAATTTTATGTAATTTCCCCAAAGTTCGAAACCGGAATCGATAAAAAAAACATTAGTAATTATGTTACATTGAAGTAAATGAAGAAATATACATTTGTTGGAATCATTTTTATATTTTAGAATAACGTTTCCTGCTAAGTTAATTTTTTTAATAATTTTGTTGTATAATCCGACTGTGAAATTATTCTGTTGATTCTAAATTTCTAATGACAGCTAATTGAAAAAGTAAAATAAGGTAATTTGAAGCACTTTCATTTTATGAAAGAATTTGGTAGAGTAAAACAAGAAAAGAATCATAAGTTATTTTCAAATGAGAAACCACAAATAACGCATTTTCTAATGAAATATTAACTTAAATCAACTTTGGCAGAAATTTTATCATTCAATTGAACTTTACAGCGAAGCTAACATTTTGTATATGGATAAAGCTCTTAATTAAATACAGAATTGATATAATTTAAACGTTACGTGTATCCTTAATTGCAATAATCATTTATGACTGTTATCTAACAAAGAGTCTTGGATGCAAATTTCACAACAAAATCAGCATTAAGGACATCAGTACAATTAGATAAGCCAGTATATATAAATCTCCAGAGGTTTATTGACTGCCAAACTAGTGTTAAAAACATAAGAAATGAAAATATTGCTTCAGGTATATAAACGCAAATGCTAAAATTATATGCTTTACATTCACTGGTTGTATCTCTAAATATCCTATGAATAAAGGGAGATATTGTAGATGTTATATTAATTTTTGTTGTATATTTTTGAAATGTACAGTTTACAGAAAATTTACTTTTAATAGCTTCCTCAATCGATGAAAACCCTGAAAGATTTTATATATTTAATAGTATAGATGTCGCTGAATATATGCGAAATGTATCATTTATTCTTTGCATTCGAACAAAACGGATTCGTTTTTATCGAATTTCCATTTTAAATATATATTTTCCAATCTACTTACCACAAGTGACCCATATAATATACACAGTTTCATAATTTGTGACACAAAACCAAGAATATAAATAAATGTGGACTGTTGGACCTAATTTTGCTTACGACTACCATTTTTCTAAAAATACCCATTTTGATTCGTTCAATCGTTATAAAATAATAATTTAAATATTAAACAATTTTAACAAAATCATTGCTGTTGACATTACTCTTTCTGATTTAGGAGGAGGCATTGATGCTGGTCGCAATGACCTGGAATGTCCAGATTCTCTCCTTGAGCGCTCTCTTCTCGTTTCTCCAGCTCGGGTGAAGGTCTCGTCCTCATCTTCACTATCCACGGCACCGTTGCTCGGGCGACGGGGTGACAGGTCCCAGTTTTCATCGACTTCCGCTGAGTCTCTAACTGTGGAGACACCGCTGTCAGATTGATTGAGAGATTGTCGGGCTGAAAGACATCATAGAATCTTACATATTTAAGACAATAACAGTTTACAGCTGGTAACTCATAACAAAATTATCATTTTATTTTTCATTCAAGTCTCTTAAAACTTCATTTAAAACATTTTATAAAAATCGCTAGCTGTGAAGCATTTAGGAAATAATGAGTTATTAAAAAACACGTTTTTCCATATCATTCACGTATCTAGTCAGCCTTTCTTTTAAGGTCCCCGTTGAAAATGTCAATTTCGACTAAAAGTGATAAATTTATTTTATTCTTTCATTAAATAAGGAATTTAAATAGCTTTCTAAAACAGGTTTGCTTTTGTCTCTACGTTAACTAAATTCCGAAATATAGAGAGTTTCGTAAAGATTAGGAAACCAAAAGTGGACACATTTAAAGGATCAGAAGTGGGAGTTTAAAGGGCCAGAATGATGTTAAAAATTAGTTTAAGCTGTGTTTAATTTTGAAATATAAATTTAGCAAAGCTTTTAAAAGATGCATAAACTAATTACTGTTACGGAAATCAATCAGAAAGTCAAATAAAAATAATTAATCAACAACTATGAGAATTTCTTATAAAAGACACAACACTTTAATCTTTAAAAGCGATTTTCTCAGAACTGGCTTTTACCTATAATTTGCACGCTTCAAAAACGATAACTGAAAGTATTTTTATAATATCACTATGGAATTTCATGAGCGTGATCTGTATATTGTTTTCTTGGGAATGTACTGAAAGAATTCATAGAATTCACTAAAATATTTCCCAAATTATGACCTGTTCTTTGAATAATGGCAAAGAAATTTTGGCTAAAATTTCAGTATAAATATTCAATTGGACTTAATTTTTTTTATTTTTTAACAAAAACTTAAAATTTTAGTACATACTCTAGATAACAACATATAGATTATTTGGTATTAATTTTTCTCAAATATGCTTAATAGTTTTTAATGTAGCATTTTTTAAAAGTTTTTTTAAAAAAATGCTTAAAATTGTATACATATTTAACATTTCTGAAGAATAATATTGGAATATATAAAATTTTAATAGCTCAATATTATTTTCTAAAGTGAAATAAGAAAAAATCGTTAAAATATATATATGCAGTGTATTTAAAGAAAGTACTTTGACCATACTCGGGTACCTTAAACAACCAGCAGATTTTTTTTACTGCCCTTAACAATGAACTTCTGATTAGCAAACACAAATTATTTATATGTCAAAATCTATGTCTTTTAAAAATAAAAGTAAAAAAAAATTTTCAAGACATTAACATGTCTGGTAAAAATTTCCCCATCCATGTTCTTCAAACATAGTAAGGATACTTAATGCATAATCAGAAAATTTATTTATCAATAAAAGTTTTATAAATTTAAATATTTATAAGTTCACATAATAATAAATCAACAATTTTTATTTAATGTACTTATAAAATTTAGCATAATCAATATATTTATCTTATTGCTTATAAGAAAAATAAAAAATTGACAATTAAAGGGAAATAGGAACATATCGATGTATGCTTTCCATTGGAATTGCGCAAGAACATTTGGGATTGTCGGGGAAGCAATACTAAAGTTGGTCTTGATAATTTTTATGGACATAAAATTAAGCATGCAATTTACTTATCATCAAGGGCTTTTTCCCGCGATATGATTTGAGCAAAATGCTATGAAAATTCTTTGGCAATTAATGTGTCAGTGAGGAAGCTCTTATTAAATCACTTATATATAAATACTTAAAAGAAGAAAATTTCCTTAAAAATATTTACTTAGACATATAAAAATTGTTGCAGTATACATTTTGAAAAATGATTAAGATAAGTAGTATAATATTAGGAATTTTCTTAATCAAAATATTATGGATTAACTCAACAGCCGTAGATTTGTTTTAGTTGCCTTTGTTAACTTTTCGCCAGCATGTGACAAGGTCATGAGATCTAAGTTAGTTTCTTAGCTAATGTCTTTGGGTATCGGTAGAAATATATTACACTGGCTAAGGGATTTCCTTGGCCAACGGTTTTATGCCATGAAATATTGTCAAGCTTATTCCAATTTCAAGCAAATGCAGTCAGGACTTCCTAAAGTCACTGTCTTGAGTTCTATATAATTTAATGTCTATGTTAATGATCTGACCTTGGAGAGTGGATCTATTATCGAAATACTTCTGTTTATTGATGACTTGGCAATGTTCTCTATGAAGGAAAAGATTCTGAGGACATGCTAAATACAGTATTGAATACAGCACTTGAGAAACTAAGTATCTGGTATTCTAATAATGCCATCAATCTATCTAAAAACATTTGAATGTTTTTCGCTCTAAATAGGCGTTCTTTTATACTCAATTTCATACTTCAGAGTGTAGCTCTTCAAAAACCTAAAAACATAAAATATTTGGTTAAGTTATTTCTAAATTAAATGTAAGCAGACTACACTTGTGAAAAAATTGTTAGAACTTTCTGTTCGTTAGGAGGTTGTCTAGTCTCAAATGGGGTTGCAACCGTGATATTCTGAATACTACCTTCAAGTTCTTCATTCGGCCCATTTTTATTGTAATGAAGTTTTGAAATCTGCTGCTTCTGGTACCGATCAGAAACTTGAAACTATCAAGAACCAAGAGCTTCGTATTATAACAATGGCTGTAAACAACACCCCTATTTTAACGTAAAGTGTCTGACACACAACATTATTGAAAGCATTATTAAAAAATATATAATCCTTTTCTTTGAAAAGTTGAAATGCCTACCAAACAATATGTTCTGGAGAGACTACGAGATGTTGATGCACAAAGAAACCTTAAAACTCAAAAAGAGTTTACACATTATGCATTTTCTATAGCTACTGATCTTGACATTTACCAAAGACCACATGTT
Source organism: Latrodectus elegans (assembly GCA_030067965.1). Taxonomy (NCBI): domain Eukaryota; kingdom Metazoa; phylum Arthropoda; class Arachnida; order Araneae; family Theridiidae; genus Latrodectus; species Latrodectus elegans. The sequence goes on from CM057819.1 coordinate 47,591,523, forward strand.
CTTTATGGACCTACTTATTCCTAGAATTTCAGTGAGCTCTTGGTTCACTTAAAGTTAGATATGAATGTCTATAATAGTCATATGAGCGAACAAAAGATTCGTGCAGCTGCTTTACCTATTATTGAAAACAGGTACCCTAGCGATTCCTGGTTACGTCTTTTCAAATGGACCCATTTTTATGATAAAGTTGGTAAAAGAGTTGAAGAGGTGTATTGTAACCTTTTTTCCTTGTTACATTCTCATCATGGCACACTCTACACATTACGACGGCAAAATTGAGGCTATTTACATCACATTAAAACAGCTAAATGTCTGGCAGTCTTCTTTCCATCGAGATGATATCTTGTAAGACTCTATATCGGCTCTCCAATGTATTACAAATAGACAATATACAGATAATATTCGTATTTTGAAGAGCAGAGATCTTGCAAGATGAATATTTGCTTCTTCCCAGTGGATTCCAGCTCTGTGTGGGATTCCTGAAAATGAGGCTGCTGCAAGGGTCCTTCAGAGACTTTTAAACAGCCCTTCTTTCCATTCAGTAAAATTACTAATTAAGAGTAAACGTGCTGGCAGTATAAAACAAGAGGCATTCTGTAATTCTGATAGTAAGCCTTCAGTTTTCCTAATTAAGAGGTCATAGACTATTCCCGATTTTCCTAAAAGTGCAAGTGTGGCACTTTTTTGTCGTTCTACGGGCAATGAAAATTTTCCAGGTATATTCGTATGGGCTTAAGCTTTGGAGTTCTCCCTTGTGTCCTTTGTGTAACCAAGGTCAAATTTTTGGCGCAAACCATCTTTACTCGTATTTGTATTTCAAATATGCACTTTCAAAGGCATTTAAGCCAGAGAGGAAATGCCAATCTTCTGAGCATTTGTAGTAAATAAATAATAGAAATTTTTCAAGAAAAAATCATAAATTAGACAAACTGATTTTTATTATTGTTACTTTAATTACGTGGAAGCTTTGTCAAAAATATATTAGAATAAATTAGCATATATATATGACCAAGTATAAGAAATGTGACTATTATATAATCAATTTATATGAATAATTCAAAAGGACCAAATTTCAATTACAAAAAATTATTATTCAAACTACAACTTACATAATGTTTTTTAAATTTTTACTTGTAAATATAACAGCAAAAAATAATTGTTTATGCAAACTAACTTGTACTTAAATTATAAAATTATGTATCCAATGTATTTTGAAGTAATGGAACAAAAAATATAAATTTCTTAAACGTTTTTTTTTTTCCCCACCCCATTTAATACAGAGCAGAAGAAATCATTGTAAAGATGCCCACGATTATTTACCTTTTGGCTTAGGTCTTCTACGAAGTTTGTAATTATTTTCTGTAGATTGAGGCCTACTGTGAAATGCAGAACTATCGTCATCCCCATCATTATCTTCATCACCATCTTCTTCGTACCTAGAAGCAGAGTACATAAATTAAATGTGATACAATGATGCAAACTAAGTATACTTATCTACGATACAATTATAAAAAAAATTAGGCATGTAAATAGCGGAAATGAAATGTAATAAGGAATACTTATATTCAATTTATAAAAACAGAAGTTTTTTAAAAGAATTCAATTTTATGAATTTGTAATATAAGCCAGAAATAAGACATGTTAGAATATTAAATTATTTAATACGAATAAGATATCTGTGAGGCAAATTTTAATTTATTAATATAAAAAAGGACATAAGTGATTGTCGTTGATGTTAAAAAGTCATTTTATTAAATGTGATACAGGACAATTAGAATATTGGAGTGGTTAAGCTAAATATCTGATTTTTAATAATTTTAGCACTTTAGGGAAATTAGAAACTGCAAAAGAATGTGTTGTCTCAATACAATTTTAGACTTTTTGTATGAATCCTTTATAAACATTTCAATTTAAAATTGGAGCTTCTATTCCACAGAAGATTGCAATAACTCTCGTAGAGAAATATGAAAGTATTTCAAACTTTTAATCGTAGAGAAAAGAGTATTGAAACGTTATTTGTTGTCTTTAGTAAGCAGATTCGTAAATTTATGCGTAAAACGTAAATTATGCACTATCTAATAACAAATAATCGATATTTTTAGCTAATGTGTGGACTAATTAATTTAGTCTATCGTGCACATTATTTCTGCAAATAGATGACTCCCGATTAAAATTTTTATAATAAAACTAATAAAATATATTATGAGGAAATATATTTCGGGTCTGGCATAACACTCCTATTTGGTTGCACTGCCACCACTCATATTAAAATTGGTATCATACATTTAAGTTTAATGATTTCCTTTTACAATTACAAATCGAATTTTCTTTCAAAAGCAATTACTAACCACTTTTGAAAGCAATTTAAATATCAATACAAGTATAGCGTTAGCTGAGTTGTTCAATACCTGCTGGTTACAATGATCACTAATTGCTCTATAATCTTGCAAGTTGTAATGACTAAACTATATTGGATTACATGGTTTATTGATTTATATTTAATCTTCTTTTCAATACTTTGTATTAATCACAAATTTAATCTTGATTAGCCTAATCTGAATAGTTCAATCCTCTAATTCTAAAATATTGAAGTAAAAATAAATAATTTTCTTTGGGTATTACTATTATCATATAAAATGCATTAATTACATATCATGTTTCAATATTAAATTTAGTTTTAACAAATCATTATCAGTGATTATTAATGATCACATTATCGATATTTTTTAATGCAATATCATTTGTTCAAACGATATATATATTATAGTTAAATCACACTAAAAACTTATTTCGAGAATCTATAAACACTGATGCCGTTTCTTTTATTATCTTAAAGGAAAAATTCGATTATCAACTATATCTAGAACCCTTTAATATTAAGTGTTACTATGATGGCCTTCAAAAGGTATTCATAATTATGAAAAACAATCAGTCATAGAACATTATAATTATCAAAACAAAGATTGTGGATCATTATCGCTTTAATGATAAAAGATCTCATAGCCAAGAAAATATGCGCAAAACGCGTATTTATTTGAACGATGATTAATCAGGATGTCTAGAGAGCCAAAAGAAAGGAGACAGCATCGCGCTCTTCAAATTAAAAAAAAATTTTACTAAGGCTAGAGTGATAAAACTAATGCGGATTTTGTTGATATTATTAGCGGGAAAATAATTCCTTTGTATATACAGTCGATGGTGCTCTGGATATATCTCAGTCAATATTTTCCTTATTACGCACGCTTTTTAAGAACAGCGTATAAACTCCTAAGACTGACGGGTAAAAGTTTACAGAAGAAGATCGAGTTTGCGAGGCTTAGTGCCAGAAGCTGAGGTTTCTATAACTAATTTTGATACCTTGCAACTCGAAGATTTTTGAACTCAAATCTACCATCCAACAGCCGCCACCTGCCTTGGTAGATGAGCCACAGAACAATACCTTGATGAGGCGAGAAGTATCGTCGGCACCTATTCTCTAATATTGGCACACAGTATATCTCGTGGAAGACTTTTGCTACGTCACCTTAATGAACCGTCAAATCCTATACTATTCCTCTATGTCCCAGTTCTCGACCGAACCATTGTCGGTGATACACTGGTATTTTATCATTGGAATGTCATCCAACGCAATGGACATTATCCTTTTCAAGATAGACCAGTTGGTCCGACTAGGTCCAGGATGGTACTCAAGATATCGCTCTTGTACACCAACTTGCTCCTTTCTTCCGAGGTCCTGGTACAAAACAGCACGAAGTAGAGGCAATCCCCAACCACATTGCACGAGCGACATAACTCACTTATCGGATACCCTCGTTTATGAAGGTATTCCGGTACACGTCCATGTTCAGTCGCTATTTGGGCAACAATAGCATTTCCAAAAACGCTTTTTTCAGAGACTGTTTCGAAGAATCTGAAGGTCTGGCGACCAACTTCTTCGCTTTCCCATCTTAGCTGCCATACACGCAGTGCTTCTTTACGCAGAACCTTAATCAGATGCGACTTTGAACGTCACAGGTCCAGCGTTGGCTCTGGCAAACTCATAGCCTCTTTGGCCAATACATCTGCTCTTTCGTTTATAAAAGTGCCAGCATGAGCACGTACATAGTGCAAATGCATCTCTCTGTCACTAGTGGCTTCCCGGTAGGAGTCTTTTACCTTGTTAACCAAGATGTTCTGATTATTTTGATCGGCCAGGGAGTAAAGTAAAAGTTTACAAGCCGATACAACTTGATTTTTCTGTGCCAAGATTGGCGTTAAAATATATTCATTTAAGAAGATGGCCGCTACACGAATGCTAAACTAAAATAAGATTACCATAAATTAAATTTTATCGCCAACTGTTTCACCAATTCATGGAGACTCACTTCTACACCCGACCCGACAGATGAAGAAAACATTGTAAGATACCTCTTCAAACAATGCATACCTATATCAACTAGAAATATTTATTATACATAGACACTTTTATGACTATAACTGATTTAAGTCTGATACAAAAATAAATATTTAAAATATCCTGTAAATAATATAAAGAGAAATATTCACCACATTCATTTAATTCATCAGAAAATAAGACATTATTTTTATTTAAATTTATTATTAACTAGAAAAATAGTTATCAAGACGTAGAATTGAGATACGAACCTGTTAACAATATCAGAATATCCCATATCGAGGTAATCTCCGATGATAGAGCCACTCTTTGCTCTTGAAGAGCTAAAAGACTGAAAAAAGCATGAAGTTTAAGCTGTTTGTCTAAACAATACTGATTTTCTTAACTCAAATAAAAAAAAATTTCAATCATTATTAATAAAAATTTCAATCAAAAAGATAATGTCTTAAAAAATGTATTTTTTTTAATAAATAAGCAATAAATACGTGAAACAATTATTGCTTTCATAAATTTTAAACGTTAATTTCTAATATTCGTTTTCAAACCGACATGACATTTGAAAAAAAAAATAGTATCATTAATTAAATTTTAATAAGTGAGCCAAGCGTTGTTTTCAACAATTGGATTGTTCGCTTCAATTTATATTGTTAGAATTCGTAAATAAGAAAAAAAAAAAGAACTGAAATACAGTCTTACTAACATATTTTTACTATGTTTCAGTTCTTTTTTTTTTTTTTCTTTTGAATTCTATTTAATTTTTTTAATCAAATTGAAATTAAATATAACAGGTATTACTCTGAAAAAATACATATATAGCAGTTTTATGTATGTATCTTTTTAATTTCATTTTACATTTATAATTCCTTTAATGTCATTTCACAAAATAAAAGTCAACTTATTTTAACAGAAGGCATTATAAGTTTTAAATATTCAACTCCAAATTTTTAAGCAGGAACTCTTATTATATATTTACCTATTCAATGTCTTGATTTTCCATCTAAATATTAATACATATCACATCCATATTTTCGATTTACCATTTAAACGTTAACACATTTCATATCCAAATCTGTGATTTTCCTTTTAAATGTTAATATACATACCTTATACAAAAAGCTGTGATTTTCAATTTAAATGTCAATACATACTGTATGCAAAAAGTTGTGTTTTTCCATTTAAATGTTAACACATTCCATATTCAAATCTGTATGATGGAGAAGTTACATTTATAGTAAATGAGAAACTGCGATTTTTTTTCCAATTTTTACAGTAACAAATTTAAACAAAAAATATAAGATTTTATTTTCTATAAATAAGTTTATACTTAACTATTAAATCAATTTACAAGAGATACATTTTTATTCGCTGTTGATGTGAATTATAAATAGGAATGGTCTAATCTGATATTTTCATTTCTAACGTTAAGTAAATTTTAAAATTTTGGCAACAGAAATAAAAAAAAAAATATTATTTTCCAGACGTTCCACACCAAATTATTTTTTCTTCAAATTTATCTAAAAATCCATAATTGTAAGATTTATATAATGAAATAACAAATAAAATAAATAGTTACTAACTTGCTTGGTGGGACTTTCAACCGAACTTCTTAATACGTCATGGGAATCAAGTAATCTTTTGTTGGCATCGCTAGATAAAATCGAGAAAAAATTATAAAATAAATTAAATTGTAGAAAAAATGAATATATTCAAGAATATATACCTAGTTAATAAAATATATTAAATAATTACGAATGCATTTTAAACAGGATGCATGATAAATATTCTTTAAAAGCAAATAAATTAATTTGTATTTTATGAGTCGTACAAGTCCTATGATTACATTTAGTGGCACATTAAGCGTGTTTTAAGCCCTTGTTGAACCATTAAAACAGCTAATGATAAATTAAAATATGTATTCTAATTTCAACACAATTAGCCATCAATTTTAATCAGCGTTTAGTCCTACTTTTCCTTCTGAAAATACTTTTCATAGAAAGTGCGATTCATTTACTTGTCACAAGGAAACTTCAAAACATCTTACCCTATCTATAAGTGCGGCCTAAGATTAAAAAAAAAATAAAGATAATATAAAAAAACAATCTTAAACAATTGCTTACTGAAAAGAAAACTTGCAACCGGTATGATTTTTCTAGATTATCACCCTCCCTAATTGGTCGATATTCTTTAGAGCCACTAAATGACATCACAATTAAACCCCTTAGACTCAATATTTATCTGGATTTAACATTTGTAAACTTGATTGGAAGGTTGGTTGGGTTTTATGGCGCAAGGTCCAAAATTGGACACGCTGCGCCAACTTGATTGGAAAGATTAGATATTGTTGATGTCTCTTTTAGAAGGTGATCTTCAAACAAGTGTCTATTTTGTATAGTACTATTAGCACTATATAATGACAGTATATAAAAATAGTATTACAAAGCGGTATGATACATTAGTACAAGTGGTATTATGCACAGAGATAATAGCATTATGTAAAATACCGCTTTGTATAGTAGCATTACAGAGCGCAATTAGCATTATACATACCATCATTTAATATCATTAAAAATCCGTCAATAAATACCAAATAATGCTGTTTATTGATGGCATTTTAATTTATTTTATGCATAAAAAATACTCTATGCACGTCCTATTTGCACAATCCAAATTAATGTTTCATTTGAATAAGCAACAATTTATCCTTATTTCAAAAAATTTAGTTACATGTCATAATAAATTATTTTGAATTACAACTCATTTTGGTTCATTATGAGCAATATTTTTCAAATTAATTAAAAGTTAAAAGCAAAATGAACGAACACTAAAGCCAAATTCCTTTAACATTCAAAAATATAAGCCTTTTTGTAAATTCAAGTGAAAATTTTTTATTATAGTGCGGAAAAAACTTATCTTTTAGACTCTGAAGAAAAAAATTTGAAGAGATGGCGCTGTCGCTTGTTATTATGTATGACTTCATTGCACTTAAGATTTTATTTTGATTAAGGGAGGAAGTTCTCCCAAGCTTTCGATGAAATTATAAGTTCCTTTATATTTCTTGAATACAACTGATTGTTTTGAATTTATGTGTAAATTGTTCAATGTGTGTACCTTTTATGTTTATTAAAATTGTTTTTGTTTATAATATATGATCTGTTATTTACTTTCCAGAGCCGTGTTTTGAATGCACTCTTTCGATTTTAGATACTATTTAGATTATTATTGTTATAAAACTTTTTACACTATTAGATTTACAACAATTTTTTTCATTAGGTTTTTTATGGTTTCTATTTTAATTTTTAATCAAAATCCGGTACTAACGAACCTTTATTGTATACATATTCTTAAGAGCAAGCATCGGTGTGATTTTGTGTTTTGTAGAGGGTTTCAATGCAGGAACATGAAGATTACAAGTTATAATAAAATGGTAATTTGTGACATTTGCTATTTAAATAAGTAAATCAGTTGTAAATAAGTATATTTGTGCCATAAATTAAGATATTAAATAAAATTATTTAAACTCTTTTTTTAAAATTACGTAATGGGATTTTTCAAAGTAACTAATTTTTAGAAATATAACTGCCTTTAAATTACTTACTGCAGCAAATTTAATTGACGACTAAGTTGGTCTTGTTCTTGTAAAACTTCCAAAATTCTTTCCCGTTCACTGAAATATTCCAAATTATAAATATTTAACTTCATAATAACAATAATAATCTGTATAGCTATTTTTAATCAGCAAAATGAATTCATTCAGTAATTATTCGTAATTAGAAGCATGTTTTTTATACAATGGAGTAATATAGAATAACTTAATAAATATAACTTCACATACGAAAGGTAATAGAACTTAATTTCCCTCAACAACTGAATATTTCAAAATGTTTCTAAGTAATCGAAATGTTAACATAATTAATAGTCAAAATCCTGATACATTTAAGGCATGTTGATAATTGTAAAAGTAAACTTTAAACAAACGTTTGACTGTAAAAACATTAAATATAAAGAGTACTTTAAATGGTTTGTGACATGAAAACTAATGAAACAAACAGACAATAATACTATAATAGTCTGATTTGAGGATTTAGAGGAAATCAACTAAAAATGATTTTTTTAATTCATTATTTAATTATTCATTAGTAAAAACATTTAACAAGATGAGCTTAGAAGTGCATTTGAGGTAGCTCCCAGCTAATATAACACATTATACATCTTTATAAGTCATGTAATAAAATGAAATATTTGAAAAAACCAATTCAAATTTGAGGTTCTTAACATGATAGTAACTACATAATTATTTTCGTGAAAGAAATTACAAAGTAGAAAAATTTAAAAACTGTGTTTAAAAAATTATTAGAAAATGTATTTTAGAGGCAGCAAATTAATAGAGAGAGGAGAACACACATAAAATATTTATTCAAAATTTTTTCTATCCTCATCTACCTTTTAATGATTTTTTAAGAATAGTAAAAATAATATGGAGATTAAACAGACGCATAAGAAACTTTGGTATTTCTGTACAACTAATAAAAGGTCTATTTTTGTAGCTTATTAAAATTAATTTTAATAAGTAAAAATATTAAAATGTGCCAGTAAAACTTTTCTAAAGTTGCAATTATCGTCAGCCTTCAGTAGTATAGAAATTGGGAGTAATACCTTTATACGGTTCATACGAGGGTCACTCTGAAATTTTCGAGATACAAATAGGTTTTTAAAGTTATACTTAAAAAATTTTAAGTGTGTTCAAAGTAATCTTCTCCAGCATCAATGCACTTTTGTAGACGAATTTTCTATAGATTAAATGCCTCAAGCCATTGATTTCTTGGAATAGATGAAAAAAATGCATTTATAGCCACATCAATCTCTTCTTCTGAATGAAAACGACGTCCACGTAAGTTCTTTTTTAGATTAGAGAATAACCAAAAGTCGCACATAGCTAATTTCTTTTTGCTTAAGAAACTCAACTGTTAAATTCGGCTGTATGTGAAAATGCATTGTCATTGTGAAGCATTAGTCCCCTAACATTCAGTTCTTGTAGAATTTCTGGAAGACATTTAGTGGTATACCAGTTTGCTGTTGCCTCTTCTGTCCTTCCGACTTGATGGCTTTCACCAATCCCGTACTTCTGAAGAAAACGGCATACATCACTTTTTTCAGTGCGCGTTATTTTTTCACCATTGTCGGCGTGGAATCATCTTCAAAGACCCATACATTGCTTTCTTGACGTGCTGGAACGACAAAAAACGGTATGTATGTTCCATCACCTGTTACAATTTTAGAAATGATGAGGTGGTCACCATCATTTAGCAATTTAAGAGTTTTTTTACTGATTCTGACAAGCCCCTCTTTTTGGTGCTCAGTTAGATTATGGGAAACCCAACGGCAAACTTCTTTTTTCGTATGTAATTCTTCATGAATGTTTTTGTGTATTGCTGTGGATCCAATGTTAAGTTCCTTCTGTATCATTTGATAGGTACAGCGATTATCATCCATTAGAATTTTTCGTATGGCAGACATCCGGGATTACTGCCGACGCTTCCTGTGTGTTCTTCATCCTGAAGAAAATTGCGACCTCTTCTAAATTCTCTAAACCATCTGAATACAGTAGCACGAGCTGGAGATTCATCACCAAATGCTAATTGCAATCGTTGAACGCATTCTTCTTGATTTAATCCTGCTTTAAAATTGTAGAAAATTATAACGCGAAAATGTTCTTGCGTTAACTCCATTTTCTTTTGTGTTTAAAATTTATTGTACGCTAAACAAGTTGAAGTAAGTCAGTAAAAAATCGTCTTCTGTGTTAAAATACTTTGTATTTTAAATTTAAACCGTTATTTTTATTTTGTAATTTCTCTTCTGCGCGTATCTCAAATTTTCAGAGTAACCCTCATATTTTGAAAATGTATCATAATAAGTGACCTTGAAATTTCACTCCAAAATTATCGATAAATATGTACTATGAGAACAAATCTTTCCAAAGTTTTGAAAATTTACAACGATTACTCTAATAGCTCAAAATTTATATGAATCCAAAGTTAAAAACGCTAACTATTCCGGTATACTGACCTACTCAGCTCCCGACACTTTTCTTCATACATGCTCCTCAATTGCAAGAGTTCACCTCTCATGAGAGCGATACTAGTCTGCGTGTCCAACAGAGACATTCTCAACTGCCGATTTTCATGGACTGCCTCATCCAGCTTCGTGCGCACTTCGTCTAAGCGAACATCTCTCTGGTCGATGGGTTGAGTCCGCAGCCATGAATATACCTAAAAGAAGAATTTTATGATAGGACACATGGTAGACAAGAAATATAGTAGACATATGGACACGCATTCAGTTATTTTACTAAAAAAATCGGGAAAATGTAGTACATTGGATTCTTTAGAGCCTTTAGCAATATGAACCATTATTTAGAAGCATGTATAAACACACACACGTATACAGGATGTTCCAAATCGACCGCATAAGCTCTGCACAGCTAGATTCCTTGTTGGGAGTACACAATAACTGCGCAAAGAAGAGTTCCTGTAAGATCCAAAGCTTACGAGAAAAATACGAAAAACAAAGTATGACGTCACATCCGGTACATCAAAAAACTCTTTATTGAACATATTAACAACAGTATATGCACAATTTAAAACAGATGTTCAAAGTATCCTCCGTGCATGTCGAGGCAGGCTTGAGCACGCCGTGGAATAGCTGTCATCACACGTCGTAGCATTGCGGATCCACCGAAGTGAAAGCAGCATGCAGACCAGCAACTAAGTCCATTGGTGTTGTCACTAAGAGCGCATGCATGGCACGCGCACTTGCATGAAGTGATATGCACGGTGAACGTTTTAAACATTATCGTCTGAACAGATATGCAAATACTGTTGTTATGTTCAATAAAGTGGTTTTTCTGGCACCGGAAGTGACGTCATACTTTGTTTTTCGTATTTTTCTCCTAAGCTTTGGATCGTAAAAGAAAGCTTCTTTGGGCCGTTTTTATGTACTCCCAACAAAAAATCTAGCAGTGCAGAGCTTATGCGATTGTTTTGGTGCCCCCTGTATGTGTATATATATATATATATATATATATATATATATATATATATATATATATATATATATATATATATATGTATATATATATATATATATATATATACAGGGTCAATAACAATAAATGTAACATAACAATGTCATGAATTCATTTTCTTTGATAATCATTACCAAAATGTTTTTCAAGATTTGTTTATATTGTTAAGCACATCAAATTTTATAGTTCAATTTATTTTGAAAAAAATATGTAATTTGCATGCTGCTATAAAGGATAATTTCTAAGTAGCTATGAGATGGATTTTGCTTTGAACTCAAAATGGGTGGTTTAGAAATTTTTATTGAAAAATTTGGAACGAAACTGAGATCATTTATTAGACAACGCAAATACTGACTCTAAAAAATCCTCAAAATGATTTGATAAAACTGCTTAAAAATATTTGTTCATTATTTAACTCAAGTAGCAAATATTTTTTTTAAAAAATAATTCGAACAAAGGCATTTTTTGTTTTTAAAGCTTTAGAATATTTAATTTTGTAAAAAAAAAAAAAAAAAAAAATTCTTCACTTACTCTCCTGTCTTTCCTATCTTAAATTCTTCACTTAGATATGAAATTTGATGTGCATGATTATGTAACAATATTTAAAATAATGTAAATAACATTTTGTTCTTTTCCAAAAGATAATGTAGCTTACATTTTTTATCAGAAACTGTGATATTGACTGAAGGAATTTTTATTTCTTTATTTTGAACAAATTTTTTGTGTACAAAAATTATAACTTTTGACATTGACTTCATTTCGATATAGTTGAAAAAGTTCCTTCTGGATTTACAAAATTTGATGTTAGCATGATTAGCAAAATGACCTGTGTTCCACAAAATTGTCAGAAATTGTTATTATATTAAAACAGATTTCAGAAATTTTCTATGTTTTATCTTTAAATAGGTAGATTACTTAAACATCTTATGAATATTTAAGTTTTACAATTATTTTTGTATGACAATGCGTTTTGTAATTTTTCTTTCTTTTCAATAAAAAACATAATTTTTACTATCGATATTTGCCTCATGATTATATTTGCGAATTCGACATGTTTAATAAAAATAGAATATTTTATCTCTATACAAATGATACTCACAATAAAGCTGATTATTAAAATTGTTAAGCAAATACACTCACTTCCAAAAGTCAAACACGGAGAGAAAAATGTTAATTTCTGGAAGCTAATTAGAATTAAAGAGGATGCAAATCACTGCAGAGGTAGATGGAAGCATGCAAATAATGTTAGGTAACAGCCAATCGCGTTTTCACGTCAAGAAATATGCAAAAATGTCAGTCTTATAAGATACCAACTTTATGAAGGGTTACAGAAGTTGATTGTAGATGCTGATAGAAAGTGCTTAAAACTTTCGTACAATTTTTTTCAAAACATACGTGTTTCTATGACTTTCAGAACACGAATGGAAGATTCTGAGCTCTGACGTGATGTGGGGTGCATTGAAGCAGACAGTTGATCTCAGATGTTCCTCTTTTCTTCGGTGTTCATCATTCTGTAATTTCACATTTATGGAAACAACTCCAAACCACACAGACAGTTATCCGAAAGCCCAAAGTCGGTCGCCCAAGGGTTACAAACCCCGAGAATGATCAATATATAGCGATTTTAACCAAGCAGAATCGTCGAGCACACGTGTGACATCTATGGTTACAGCGTCCATTGGTAAGGTGATATCTGCAACTACAGTACGACGAAGAGTGCACTGTATGCTCGGGTACCTCGAGTTTGTGTTTGTCTATACGTCCAATAAAGAGGGGCACGATTGAAGTAGTGCTAGAAACATGTCAGTTGAACTGTGTCTGACTGGGGCAATGTCATGTTTACTGATAAGTCAAGATTTGCTCTGGAGCCAGATGACAAGGGTACAAAGATATGGCGTGAATATGAAACACGCAATCAGCTCCAAAACATCATCAAACATCACCCATTCCGAGACGAAAGAATTATGGTGTGGGCAGGGATTTCATTAGGAACTGCACATCTTTAAACGAGATTCTGTGACGGCTGCCCGGTATCGAAATAAAGTCCTAGAACCCATTAAGCGATTGTACACTACAGCAGTTGGTCCTACTTTTGTTTTAATGAACGATGACGCACGTCTTCATTCTAGAGTGGACATCGGCGATGACTACTAGGAGGGTGAAGGGACAGCGCGTATAGCGTGGCCAGCATATTCTTCCGACCTTAATGCCATTGAAAATCTTCGGGGTGCTCTTGGCCGTGCTGTATCTTCACGTCTCCTACCTCCAGCCACTGTTATTAAGTTGGAAACTGCTCTACAAGAATGGCAATTGCTTAGTTCTGTGGTGGTTGACTACCTTATTGAAAGTATGGTCACAAGGTGTAAACTTTGTATACAGATGAGGGAAAATTTTTAAATTCTTTTCTTCTATTTCCTCTTTAATCTTGTAAATCCATGTGTGCTGGGAGGTATTTCCCTACATATTTTACTGGCTTTTCGCTGATACCATGTATAATGAAATGGTGAATGTTATTCTCCTGGAGAAGTGTGGTCATTTCCCTAAGAGTTTCTGAATTCTTGCCGGTGACTTTTAAATTCTCACTTGATGTTTTAATGCTATAATCATTTTCTTCAATTTTGTTTTGAATTAGTTTTATTAATTTTTTTATGTTTCTATTTGTTTCAATAATGACTAGAGAAATACCTGAGTGTTGAACTTGTGTATTAATAATTGGAAATATTTTGTCATTAATTTTTTTTAACGTCTTGATTTTGTCGTATTATTAGTAATTGGGTATTTCCATTTGTTTGGTTTTTATTTGTAATTGTTCCATTTATATTTTGGGAATTCATTACGATTTTCGTTATTTTGTTTCCTGAACTAGAAAATTAATTTTTATTGGGAATTAAATTTTTTCTGTTTTATTTTTCTTTTAAATTATTATTTTCACTAAATTTTAACAGGTTTTATTTTGATGTTTATATATTTTAAATTCCTCATCATCATAAGTATTCCTTGAGCTTATCATGCCATCGTTTGGCCTTTTCTTATTTTTATCAGGATGAACTGCATCAACATGCATATCTTCATTTTCTAATGGTGGATGTAACTAATTTGAGAGGATATTATCCCTTTTACTTTCATTGCTTTTTCTTTTCAACGTTTGAAATTTCTGTGTAAATCATGTTGGATACATTTTTAATACTTTTTTAAAAAAATTATCATTTAGCATAGTATTTGAACAATTTGCATTTGATGAAGCAATGTTTTCAATAGAATTTTTATGTACGTTTACAAGGTTCTTGCAATTTTTATTTTTGGAGCATTTTCATTATATTTATTTGAATTATGGGCACTAATAATTAAGAGCAGTTCCACTTACCTCTCAGTGTTGGTTGGATTTATTCTTTTTTTGATCGAAGTCATTATTTAAAAACTGTCTCATTTTGTTTTTCGTGACAACAGCAAATTTCTTTTGCTATAGTTCCCATTATAGATTTGTACTCATTTATTCCAGCTTAAACGGCTTATATTTCCTCATTTTATTTTAAAAGTTTTATATTAATCTTTACTTTGCTTGCATTGTTCGCAAAAAAAACCAGAAATCATTATCAATTGTTGGCTCTACTGCTTTGTTAGAAATCCTCGACGAAGGCTAAGCCTCCCTTTTCGAAACGGAAACTGTTCGTGGGCTGAACTACCGATTGGTTAACGCCCCTCTTTTAATATGTACGGATCTTCAAATACGCCCACTTTCGCTTTTCTTCTGATATGACAATTTAGCTTGGAAGAACCATACTAGTAATTTTTTATTATGTAATAACTTCCAGTCCTAATATAATAAATTTTATTACATATTATTATTAGTTCAGATATTTGATACCTTCATGTCCTTAAGTGCCCACTCGTATTAGAGGTAATATGCTAATCAAGCGATTACCCCTTACAAAACATTAAGGTAGCAACTATCAAATACTGTAAATTCCATCGCAACTGTGAGAACAAAGATCACTCGATGTGTTGCTTTTCGTTTGTCATTCTGAACTTTTACGTGGTTGAATACATTGCTTTTGCAGGAAGAATACAACTGTTTGTTTTGGCTTTCAATGATTCTGAATTTTTCGTTCTTTAAAATTGAAGAACAGATAAATAGATCAACGTACATTATTTAACAAATGTTTAAATACATTGGTAAAATAAAAATTATGCATAAAATTTATATTGAGTAGTCTTATAATGTTGCGCGATATGGAGACGACCAGAAGATTTAATTAATTACATATTATTAAATTGGTTAATAATTGTAAGATTAATTGGATAATAATCTTACAATTACCCGTAAAAGTAATTTTAATATTCACCTGTGTATGTAAGTTTTTGAAATATAATGTAACAAAAAGTATAAACAAGATAGAAAAGTTATAATATATTAATAAGTATTTTATTAAAAGCATTGCTTATAATAAAATTAATATACATAACACTATTTGAAATTATTACTTTTTATAAAGATATTTACACCTCCCGACATTGAAAATACAATACAAAACTGGAGTAGCTAAAAAGTGGGGAAACTCAGCAACCAGAGGAAACAGCAACGGACGATAAGTGATTTGTTTTTCGAAATGCTATGCCTAATGCAGACCAAGATCAGGGTTGGATCAGTGGATAGCAGGACCACAGTAGACGGCGATGCATGAAGCAACACGTCTTGGCACAAAGTCAATGAGAGTGTGGATGGCGTCCTGATGATTCTCCATTCAATGCAAACAAAGTGCGTTTTCTGAGGGAGACAATGGCAGGGTCTGCAAATGGTGCCCGATTATATCCCGAGCTTGTTCATTGGTGAAGGATCTAACGAGCACGTTGGTTAGGGAAGCAGCTGTACACCTTGCAGGGTATGTTGGCTAAGGCGAGAAATGTGCGGTCTGGTGTTATCTTGATAATAAAGGGCAATGGGCAGCCCCTGAAGGTAGTGGATTATTACCGGTCACAGATCATCATCCACGTAACGTTGAGCTGTCATAGTACCGTGATTATGATCTGGAGGTGGCTTGATCTAGAGGTGGGAACAAAACCATGATACCGTATCGTTACGTAATGGGACATTACACAATTGCAGCAGAATTGAATCTGTCTCCACGTCGACGCTTCACTGTTATGCGAAAGCTGTCATTGAAGAAACAGAAGCGTTACTTACCATAAAAGACGATCCCTTTCCACTAAATTTTCCACATCGCTGTAATTTGGGACCATTCCAGACGTTTGTGTCTATGTTGTGGGATCAGTGGCAGTCTTCTTGATGGCTGCCATGAACACACACCACTAGCAACCAATCGATGGTAAATAATTATGTTCGATATAGGAGCAACCAGGTTGTCTTGCATATGCTGCAGAATTTTGGTAGACGTGCTTTATGGAGCTGCAACCATCTCCCTTTGCACGCATCGATCCCCGCATGCTTACGTCACTCTGGTTGTACCGGTACCCTGCAAATGTTCCACATTTTCAACCATCTTCGCCACAGCTGGTGCACTGTGAACGCATCCATGTGTCTGTGAGTTGCGATTTGCTGTAACTAACCTGTCCTTCTCGGCCCGATCACCATACCTATCGTAAACTCGTCTGTTTGCTGGAACAGACACCGTCAATGATGGTCTGGTATTCTCTGCAATTAAAGGTGTCCTTTAAGACAAGAACAAACTTTCAACGATTATTTTCCAAGCAGTAGTAGCTTCGCGAATATTTTCCACTTTTTCGGTTTTTCACCTTCCTATATCTTATTCTACGTGTCCTGGAGAAGTGTGCATATCACATCATTTTCATAACTTGTTAAATTGCGTCTACCATGAAGTTAGCATAATTTTCCGGCTACTGCTTCTTGGTGTTGTACTTTCAATGTCGAGCAGAGTCAATTTTTAAATATTGATAAATAATAAAGTTTAATTCAGGAATAAAATTCTTTATTTGTACTACAATTCGGCGATTGGAATTATATCCTTCTATTATTTTAGTGATTCTTTAAATTGAAGAAGATAAATAAATTATTATCTATGTGAGATTTTTTTTTCTTAAAACCATTTCGATTATGAAATGTCATTATAATTTTCTTATTTAATTGTAGGATTCGGTATTGTATGCAAAATATGTTTAGCTCGATTTTCTCTCTAATTTAAATTTGTGTTTCTGTTGGAAATAAATTCTAAGTTAGTTAAACATTTTTTTAAAATTCTAAGTTAATTTTAAAAAAAGGGAAAAAATTTTATCAAAATTATTAACTAAAATTTTTTTTTACTTGAAGAGAAAGATTCAATCGTAAATTTAACTGAATCTTGGAACTGGACTTGAGCTTGTACAAAACAACAATTAGGAATTAACAGGAATTAATACTTGTACAAAACAACAATGAGCATTATCTCAAAGTTAAGTTTATCTATAAAATGGATGAAACGTTATATACTTACTATTTCATGAAAGGAAAATAGATTTAAATTAAAAATAATTTTTAGTTAGTTTTTAAACAATTTATGTAATTTGTCAGTATACTTAGACACGTTCTTACTTCATGACACAGAAAATATTAAAACAGTTGTTAGAGTTTTATTAATTCTTTTGCTCTATTGTTTTCTATGTTATTGTCATTGTATTTCTGTTGAATATATTGGGTTGTACGGAAAGTTATTTCCTTTTTTTTTTTATATAGAAATGAAAGACAGTTTTCGTAAAATAAACAAATACTTCATTAAATAATATATTGACCGTTTTGGTCAAACACCTTTTGACATTTTTCTGGAAATAAATAATAATTTTATAATTCCACGCTCATAAAATTTTTGGTCTTTAAACTGATCGAGGTGGTTTTTGACCTTCTCATTTGATGTGAAGGTTTTACCGTCTAAAAAATTTTGGAGTGACCGGAACAAATAATAATCCGATGGTGCCAGGTCATTTTCTTCCATCTGATTTAGCGTTGCTAAATCTGGTCTAATGACAAATTTCATAGACCTGATTTAGTGTTGCGAAACGCGGGAGATATAACAAGATAAAACATTCCTTCAGATATGAAATATTTTTCAAGGCATCGAGAAATCTCAACAATAAATGCTCTTACTCCATAATTAATCACATTACTAAAGAAAAAGTCATATCTTTTCCTGACTACGTGTACTACCATTGTTTAAGTGTTGACTCGAGAGAACTGTAATTACCTTTTCCATAAGAGCTAAATGTGTCTGCAGTTTGTCCAGTTCGGTGTCCATCCTCGTCTGCAGTGTTTTCCTTTCGTCTTCTACTTCTTCTTGGGCCTGTGTAATATTGATATGTATTTTTAATATCAAGTGAGACCAAAGATACCCACTCAAAATATTACTTATAAAAAGTATTACCTTCAGTCGCATTTTCAATTCAGCCTCTTTTACTTGATTATCCAATTCCTCTTCCATTCTTTTTAAATGTTTCTCATGTTCCTGTTTCTCTCTGCATTACAATATATTAAAAAAGATGGTAAATACTATGAAATAATTTTTTGCTAAAGAGAATTAATAAAAAGAACCAAAAATGAAGTTTCACCTAATTATTCCTAGAAAGGTTTTTGATAAATTCGACATTTAACTTTTATTGTTTATTAAAACTGTTCATAGAAATATAGTGAAAAGAAAAATTTTAAAAGCGCATTGTGTAGGCAAAAGACTTTAATGAGCAATAATTACTTGTTCGTTTATGTTATAAAAATTCTGCTAGCTTCTTTAAATAAATTACATGTATTACAAAGTTATGAACTCCTTTTTTTATGAATTGTAGACAAAGTAACTGAAAAGATGAAAGATTCTTTTTATGTCTTCCTTTGTAATATATTCAACTGATTACTATGCATAAATTCAAGCAGTTTAATTTTTTCAGATATTTGCTATAGAAACACAAACATAGTTCAATAGTGGGGAGTTACTTAAATAATTTTTAACTCAACCGTAACATAGCAAAAATACACTACTGGCCATTAAAATTGCTACACCAGGAAGAAAGGCAGATAACAAAAGGATATTTATTGGACAAATATATTATACTAGAAATAACAAGTGATTAAATTTTCAAAAAATTTGGCTGGATAGATCCTGAGAAATCAGTACCCAGAACAACCACCTCTGGCAGTAATAACAGCAGTTATACGCCTGGGCATTGAGTCAAACACAGATTGGATTACATGTACAGGTACAGATGCCCATGCAGCTTCAACACGATGCCACAGTTCATCAACCGTAGTGACTGGCGTTTGGTGACGAGCCAATCGCTCGGCAACCATTGACCAGATGTTTTCTATTGGTGAAAGATCTGGAGAATGTGTTGGCCAGGGCAACAGCCGAACATGTTCCGTATCAAGGAAGGTCCGTACAATATCGGCAACATGCGGTTGGGCATTATCCTGCTGAAACGTAGGGTTTCGCAGGGCTCGAATAAAGGGTAGAGCCACGGGTCGTTACACGCCAGAAATGTAACGTGCACTGCTCAAAACACCGTCAATGCGAACAAAAGGTGATCGAGACGTGTATCCAATGGCACCCCATACCATCACGCCAGGTGATGGGCCAGTATGACGAGGACGAATGCACGCTGCCAGTGTGCGTTCACCACGATGCCGCCAAACACGGATGCGACCATCATGTTAATGTACACAGAACCTGGATTCATCTGAAAAGATGACGTCTCGCCATTCGTGCACTCAGGTTCGTCGTTGATAACACCATTGAAGGCGCTCTTGTCTATGACGCAGCGTCAAGGGAAGCCGCAGCCATGGTCTCCGAGCTGAGAGTCCATGCTGCTGCAAACGTCGTCGAACTTTCGTGCAGACACTTGTTGTCTTCCAAACGACCCCGTTTCTTGACTCACGGCTTGTGACGTGGTTGCACGATCCATTACGGCCATGGTGATAATATGGCTGTCTTCTCTGTTGCTAGTGATAGGTGGCCGTTGAGATCCCGCATGGCGTTCCGTATTACCGTCCTGAACCCATCGATTCCATATTCTGCTAACAGTCATTGGATCTCGAATTTGTCTGAATGCGCGAGCAGCAATACTGCGATAAGATAAACCGCAATCCCGGTACGCTACAATTCGACCTTTATCAAAGTCAGAAACGTGCTGGTATGCATTTCTCCTTCTTACACGAGGCATCACAACAACTTTTCACCAGGCAACAACGTTCAAATGCAATTTGTGTATGAGGAACCGGATGAACAATTTCCTCATTTAAACACAATGTAGGTGTCGCTACTGGCGCCTGCTTTGTCTGAATGCGCTGAAAAGCTAATCATTTGCATATCACACCACCTTCTTCCTTTTGTATAAATTTCACGTCTGTAGCATGTCGCCTTCTTGGTGTAGCAATTTTAATGGCCAGTCTTGTAGTTTCATTTAAAGAATTTCGTAAAAGGGAATGTTAGTGCAATTTTGATGTTGCAATAGTCAGAAAAAATAGCATGTTTAATAAAAAATTATAAAAAAATAACAAAAAAATAAATCGAATCAGAGCAATATTTTGATTTACTGTAGAAATAAAAATTCAAGAATTGAAAAAGGCAATGCTGATTTTTTCTAATTATAAATTGCTTTGTTATTTTGCTACTATTCCGCAATTCAATATAGTATGCGTTCAAATGTTTCCCGATTTGGTAAGATAAGCTCAATAATATTAATACATCATTTTATTAAGCTTTTGTCAATAAAATTTTATTAATTAATATTATTGAGTTCCGTTGACTGCGCATAGAGTTTTGGCGATTTATAACAAGATCATTTTAATATTAAATTGAGCATTATTTTGCACTTCTTATTTCATTTCATTTGAAAAACATGAATTCCATTGAAAATTTTAATTTTTATAAAAACTGTTATAAAAAAAGCACAAAAGACTCCTGACTGGAATCATTAGTTGTAACTCCACTTTAAGGTTTTAAAAATACTTAATTGCAATGGGGATTTTTTGAACGTTCATTACATATTTCACACTCATTCCGCATTTATCCTCACTTTAAATAATTGGTTATACGCACAGATAATCGCCATGGAAAATGACCTCGATTTGAAACAGAACAAATTATTAATGATTTACTTGTTGATCTGCAACATAGTTTTGCAGTTGCAGGCAAATGTTTCTTATATCTTCATAGGTATGTTACACAAACAGTAATTGGAAGGTTAAACAATATGACTTTAGAAATGGGAAACAAAACATTAATTTTTTTCACATATCTCGAATATAATGAAACTATCCAAATGAAAAATTATATTGAATCTAGAATGAAAGTGCCAGTAAAGATTAAAATTATGCTATTATGATATCTTTTATCATTAAATAGTAAGGTGGTGGAGAAGTCTAAAAATAGAGGGGGGCTTTTTAATGTTAAGTACTTAGAATTATAGAAAATTTAGTGCTTTTTACAGCTTGTACTTTGATACAATATGTAAGCAATTATAAGGATGATACTAGAATTAAAATAAAAAAAAGTAAAGAGAAACATTGAAACGATGACAACACAACTAAAAACAATACGAAAATTTTTATTTTCAAAAATATTAATTAATATCCTTTAAAAAATACGAAACCGCTTTATTTAAAAAGACTCTTAAATAAAAATCATTGAACCAAAAAAAAAACATTAATCTTGTAACTACAGTACGAAAGTCATTTAAAAATAGAATATTTTTCAGTTTATTTTCAGCAATAAGAAAATAAATACAATTTTATGTCTTCAAAACATAACAACTTATTTAATTAAAATTATTACAAATTTTCCTAAATATATTACCTGCGCCACGATTCTTCGAGTCTGGTTTTCTCTTCTTGAAGCTGCTGCAAATTTCCCAATAATTCTTCCACCGCATTTTCAAGATAAGGCACCAGGTGTCTTTGCTCAGACATTTGAAGTTCATTCAGCAACCATTTTAATTTTCCGTCATTGCTGAAAAAATTATAACGACAAAAGTAAGTTTCTTTTGAACAAAGTTACATCTGATATACAATCGTACCTCTCTTAAAATTGTATTCAGTAAAATTAAATGTATAAAGAGAGAGCAGCAGCATTATTTAAAATGTTGAAAAAAGATATTTAAGATCTCCTGAAAAACTATTTTCTTTTTTTAAAAAAAAAATCTGATTAACATTTAATTTATGTTTAAATAAATAAAAATAACCATAAAAAATTTTTACTAGTTTTTAAGAATATCGTTCCATGTAACATCACATATTTGCATTATAAATATTCCAAGTTTTCAGGAAATAAGCATCAATTAAACTTTCAAAGTATCGGTTGAAATTAATTGTTATTTATAATCGCATATAATGTTACCTTTATTCGATTTAAGAGAATTCATAGCAAAATTTTGCACAGTATGAAGAAAGGAAGACTTGAAGGAAAATTTTAGGTTTTGCTGAGTATTAATGTCAACAAAATACCGTTTATTATTAAATCAGAAATAGTCCCCAACTTTGCAATAAACTTTTTATACATCGCATAATATTCTGCCATAATTACCACATCTTATATTTCTTAGGAGAAGTTGGAAAGTTTCATAATGTTAATAAAGATTCAGAATCTCTTGCAATATTGGATAAGCTATACGCTAAGAGTTAATACCGACACAAAGAACGAAAAGTAATCTCTTACTATGCTGTAACAGTGGTTACTTTGGCAAGAATATAAAAGTCTAATTGTTCATAGTATATTTTGCCAAGTCTGTGCATGGTATGGTAATCCTAGACAAATATCATGAATAAAGGTGCGTTTTTATCTGTATAAGATTAAACGAGTGAAACAGCTTAAATGCAGCATATATCTGACTTCCGCATTAAGTTTTTGACACTAATTCAAATCGGTAAGTAATAGTCATGAAACATATTTCGAATAAATGATGTTTTTCAGTCTCTGAGGTTACATCAATAATGGATGCCAAATTTGAGAATCTGAAAGAACCATTATTGGTTATAAAATGTTACAAATACCATAAAATTAGTGTTCTCGATACATGGTTGGGGATTATATTTTCATTCACAATAGGCTTCATAGAATTATTCTTACTTGCACTCATACTTGTGCGGGAAATATGAGCAAACAAAGGAACTAATATTTCATGCAGAAGAGTGCAGGTTTGTTTCCAACCTTAGGGATGCAGGTTTTAAGTGGTTGTAAATCCATTTAAGCTGTGGTGATTAAGCTTAATAAA
This sequence comes from Latrodectus elegans, assembly GCA_030067965.1. Taxonomy (NCBI): domain Eukaryota; kingdom Metazoa; phylum Arthropoda; class Arachnida; order Araneae; family Theridiidae; genus Latrodectus; species Latrodectus elegans. Next base: position 47,615,195 of record CM057819.1, read on the forward strand.
CATAATCTGTACATAGAGCGGTAACCAAATTAAAACCAAATGGAAAAGCCTAATTTTGCAGTATGTTATTTAAGCCCGAAGCCCCAGTTATTTATTGGGATTATTTACTTATTTTTCATTCCGATACCTATTTCCTAATAGCGGTTTCTGACAATACTTATGCTGTATCAGCCTGGTATAAAATTGAACTGAAATACATTCATTTATTGTTTCGCTACAGTGTGTGTGTGTGTGTGTGTGTGTGTGTGTGTGTGTGTGTGTGTCTGTGTGTGTGTGTGTGTGTGTCTGTGTGTGTGTGTGTGTCTGTGTGTGTGTTGTGTGTGTGTGTGTGTCTGTGTGTGTGTGTGTGTGTCTGTGTGTGTGTGTGTGTGTGTGTGTGTGTGTGTGTGTGTGTGTGTGTCTGTGTGTGTGTGTGTGTCTGTGTGTGTGTGTCTGTGTGTGTGTCTGTGTGTGTGTGTCTGTGTGTGTGTGTGTGTGTGTGTCTCTGTGTGTGTGTCTGTGTGTGTGTGTCTGTGTCTGTGTCTGTGTGTGTGTCTGTGTCTGTGTGTGTGTCTGTGTCTGTGTGTGTGTCTGTGTCTGTGTGTGTGTCTGTGTGTGTGTCTGTGTCTGTGTGTGTGTCTGTGTCTGTGTGTCTGTGTCTGTGTGTGTCTGTGTGTGTGTCTGTGTCTGTGTCTGTGTGTGTGTGTCTGTGTGTGTGTGTCTGTGTGTGTGTGTCTGTGTGTGTGTCTGTGTGTGTCTGTGTGTGTGTCTGTGTGTGTGTGTTTTTACTGAAGAGCCAAAATATTATAGCTAGCGTTTGATTTACATACCATTTTGATCATGACGAAGGTATGGGATTCAGATGAAATGGTATATAACTTGTCGCAGAAAATATGAAGCTTCATTTCTGTGATTATGAGTACTTTTCAATAGAAAGGCTTATTTAAGCTTTTGATCAATAGTAAATTATTTAGATAATACCAAGACTATCTCCAAAATGTCTCTGCTTATCAGCTGTGTGTAAGCATTCTTAGTGAGCATTTATATCTAAATGGATGAATAATGAAGAAATCAGTAGCAAAAACAGAGCAGTTGTATTTTCAAACATCATTAATGGCACTGAATGTCAACGGCAGGCCCATTTGATAAAATAAGATCATCGGTAAGTAGTGTTTGTTTGACGACGACCACTGTACAAACATCGAATTATCACATTTTACAAGAATTGGGGAATCTGCATCACTAAATCATCGATTTACACGTGATTTCTGCAGCATCTATTTTTGAAATTTTTCTTTACAAATAAAGAAATTATAGAAATTTTATTAGCATCTAATCTTTGATCGTTATATTATTCGTTAATTCAACCAATCTTTGTAATGGATTGCAAACTTGGATAAAATTAATGGCGAGTGTAGAGCGAATTATCACATTTTACAGGAATTGGGGAAACTGCATCACTACACTACACTAAATCGTTGATTTACACGCGATTTCTGCTGCATCTGTTTTTGAAGTTTTTTTCTACAAATAAAGAAATTATAAAAGCTTTATTTGCATCTATAATTTTTTATCGTTATCATATTATTATTACCTATACCAATTACATCTCTATAAATTTATTAATTTTTATTTTATTATATTACTCTCCCAAATGAAGAGAAGAGGTAAGTAAAACGTTGAAGAATTGACAACACTCTTGGCTGCTATGACACAAACAGCAACGAAAAATAAGCAGTATATTCGAAAACATTATGACCATCTGCTTTTTACAGTTTATTACTTCCACCATGGATGGGTGATTGAAGTCGGGATCATTAACGTAGGAAGCAGTTTCGCCATCGCCTTTACTACAAGGAAAACTACCGTTTGAAATTAATAACTAATTTTTAGCTAACACGAACAATTATTAAATTTATCATTTGGATTGCTCATTTATTTTGCTCATTTATTAAAATAAACTTAGTATTATTTTTTAATAATTTCCAGTCACATTTTTAATTATTATTAGTTCTGTACTGATTCATATAGACCTATCTTTCTTATAATATACAAATATGTATTAATGTATATTTATGTAACAAAACAAATTTTAACTATCAAATAATTAACAAAAATATATAAAATTTTATTAATATCTTTAAAATGACATTAACAAAATATTTCTTATGTAAATTTTTTAGTCTATGAATGAAAGAAACGTTAGAAGAACGCCCATTGTGCATTCGGAAAAAATATCAGAAACTTACCAGTAGTTCCGAGTTTACAATCAAAAGTATTGAGTGTGGGGTTTCATAGTTGTTTCTGGAATATTTTATAACAAAATTGTATCCGGCTTCGGCATTTTTATGCGCATATAAAGATTTAATTATTTGATTGTAATAATTTTTCAAATTTATTTCGAAAACTAACTTTATTATTTTGAGTAAATACATTCGTGGTTTATTATAAAAAGAACATTTATGCTCCTTTAAACTACCAATTATTCTACAACTTTAAACACATGATATCAAATATAACTATAAATAAGAATAACAAAGCTTTCAGGAACATATGTTTATTAATATTATTAAAGTTCCACACCACAATATATATAACAGTAACGGCACATTACATATAATTTTACAAAACAGCCACACAAAGAAAGAAGCAACGGACAAAACCACTTCAATATCTTAAGTGATCTCAAGTTTCTTTCTGGGAAATTCACTAGTTGCGCCTAGCGCCATCTACTCACTTAAACAGGGAAGGTAGCTGTAATTATACCCGCTACACCTCTGAAAATCATCTCGGCGAGGCGGTGTATTATTAATGGACTTTTTACTTCGTCCAGCAATTTTATTTGAGGCTAAAGGCTGTTTAGGAGGTCTACCTCTTTTCCTTAAAGGTACATGAGGAGAATGGTTAAGAGAAACATTCTGATAAGGTATTAGTGACGAAGCATTGTATGTAACTAAAAATTTATCAGGCTTGTCACAACTGGCTATTTCAAAGGTAGTGGGTGATTTTTGAGAAACCACTATGTAAGGTCCACCTTTTCTTGGCATAAATTTTGCACTCTTATTTTGGCTAGCTTTACTTACAGGATGAAGTTTTACCCAGACCAAATCATTGGGCTTATAAACAGGATTTGATCTACATAATTTATCAGCATATGTTTTTTGAAGATCCTGACTTTTTTCGATATTTTCTTTGATTTGTGACATATATCTTTCAAAACGTTTTAAATACGGAGTGAATTCTGCCACAAAATTACCATTATGAATTACAGTGCACAGATCAGTACTTACATCGTCTACAGTTCGTAATTCTCTAGCAAAATTAAGATATGCTGCAGTACAACCAGTAGTTTCCCATTTTGCGGTATTCATTGCAAACCTTATATCTGGCAGTTGTTCAGTCCATAATGCATGGTTGTTGCCTACCATCATTGCCAAACGAGGTTTCAAATCTCTGTTTTTGCGTTCGACAAGATTGGCCTGTGGATGGTAAACAGGTATGAGACTTTGATTGATGTTCAAAACTAAACATAACTCTTGCATTACTGTACTGACAAATTGAGACCCATTATCACTTATTAGGCTACGATGTAATCCATACTTAAAAAATACCTCATTTAATAATGTTAAACCCCGCATTCTTTAGCAGTAGCTTGCTTTAACGGGAATAACTCAACCCATTTCGTTGTACAGTCTTCAACAATAAAAATCCACTTCATGCCTTCACTCATTTCTGGCAAGGGTCCAAAAAGATCAATGGCGATGCTTTCAAAACGTTCAGCGGGTACAGGTGTTTGCAATAAACCGGCAGGTTTTTGATTCATTGCTTTGTATCTGAGGCATTCTGCACAACTCTTTACATAATCTGAAATGTACTTTCTTATTCCAGTCCAATAATATCTAGATGATATTCGGGAAAAAGTACCATCAGTTCCATAATGTGATGCTGTGGGAGCGTCATGGTGAAGTTTTAGGACTTCTCTTTGATGCGAAGGGACAACTAACTGTGCTTCCTCAGCTTCAGAGGGTTAAGAATAACGGTAGAGTACACCTTTATGCAAGAGGTACCCTCTCTCCGTCCAATTCGGGAAGCCGATACTTTTGTTAGTATCTTCCAAACAGTCTATGATCTTTAATTCAGGATCTTTAAATTGTTCCTCTCTGAGTTGACCAGCTGTTCTTGATGGGACATCAATAACAACAGTTCTTAAAGTCGCAAGATTTTTTATTGTTCTCATCCATGCTTTCCACAGATCAGGACAGCATGTCAGCCACAACGTTACATTTTCCTGGAAAATAATCTTTAAATTGTAAGTTTGAATCTGAAGGGCCTATTTGTCTAATCTTCCAGTAGGTGACGTTAAAGTCATTAACCACTTCAATAGTTGGTGGTCTGATGCTACGGTAATATCTGAGCCTTCAATATAACCTTGAAATTTTTTAAGGCCCATAAGACTGCCAATGCTTCTCTTTCTGTAGTAGAATAGTTTTTTTCGGCAGAGCTTAAAAGTCTACTTGCATATTCGATTGGCTGTTCATCGGCAAGACTTTCACCTTGTAGAAGGACTGCGCTTAGAGCATAACCACTTGCATCTGTTCGAATGATAAATGGCTTTGTAGGATCAACTTGTTTCAAAACTGGTGGAGTTATTAAATATAGTTTTATAGTTAGAAATGCTTGTTGTTCTGGTTCATCCCATTTCCAAACAATGTTCTTTTTTGGTTAAATTGCTAAGGGGTCTAGCAATATTTGAAAAATTTGGGATGAATTTTCTATACCATTAACAAGTTTGTGAAAAGAATTGCAACTGTTTAACATTTCTTGGAGAAGAAATATTTTGTATTGCTGCTATTTTATCTTGATCCACCTCTATCCCATTAGGAGTGATCCACAATCCTAGATATTTTACACGAGGGTACGCAAATTTACATTTGTCTCTATTTGCAGATAATTTAAATTTTCGAAGTCTATCAAACACAATTTTTAAATCTTGAACATGCTGTTCAAAAAGATTTCAGACAAAACAATAATATCATCTAAATAGACTAAGATATTGGCTGATGGTAGTCTATTTCGGAATTAATCTATAAGACGTTGAAAAGTTGCTGGGGTGTTTCTTAAGCCAGATTCCATTTTTTTATACTTAAATGCACCAAACGGGCACACAAATACAGTCTTGTCTTTATCCTGGGGATTAACCTCAATTTGATGATATCCAGTTTTTAGATCAAGAGTATACATAAAAGTTTTGGATTTCGCATCGAGCAAAAGACCATCCATGAGAGGCAGCAGATACTTATCAGGAATAGTTATCTCATTTAGCTTACGATAATCTATGCACAATCCAATAGTTCCATTAGATTTACGAACTAAAACAACGGGTGATGCATACGGCGATTCGCATTCTTCTATAGTATCATTGGCCAAAAGTTCATCAATTTCGTTTCTTAAAAGTCCTTTGTTTTTAGGAGACAGTCTATAAAATGTAGATGCAACTGGTGGATGGTCACCTGTATTGATATAATGTTTAACATAAGGAGTCGGTTCACCCCCTAGTTGGAAAATATCTTCATTTTCATTAATCAGAACAATTAATTGATTTCTGTTTTCTGTATCCAGATTCTGTCCTTCTATCAAGCAAAGATTGTTAGCTTCGAGAGTAACTGTAGGATTTCTTTGTATTGGACCATCATTTGTAATTAAATTCATATGACAAGGACTACTACTGACTTCGACAGGAATGTCTTTTCTAGGTAGGGATAAATCTTTTGCAAACTGTATTCTGTGATTAGGTTTATAACAAAAGTATTAGCAATTGTGTCGCATGTCCATTACAATTCCAGATTTGCTCAAAAAGTCAACACCTAAGAGAGTACGATTGGCTTTTGCATGTGGCAGAAAAATCAAGTCTACTCGGAAAATTCTGCCAGGAACTGTAATTGGAACTGTAGTTTTTTTAACAACTGATGTGGATTGTTGACCATGAAACAAACACTTTGTAAGATCAACTTCTACAAATTTTTGTCCTCGATGCTTTAAAAAGTAAAATATTATCTCTCCACCAGCTGATTGCCTGACTCCTGTGTCAACACAAACTGTCCCTGTAGCTTCATAAACTTCAATGTCAAGTAAAGCTACAGGAGAGGTGAGAGAAGTAAACATCTATATGAAGTTCACATGAGCATTGTCTTTTATTTGAGAACACTTTGGACATTTTGCTTTTATAAATCCTGGATTGCCACATCCATAACAATAAACGGAGTTTTCAAAATTTCGTGATGACCTATAATTTGGGTTAGATAGTGTGTTTTTGTGGGTACTAAAAGCTTCGTTTTTTCAAATTTAGGGAATTTGTATTTATTTGATTCTTGATTGACTGCATTTCTAGGATATTTAGGTTTATGTAATTCTTGGGATTTTGAATGTTTTCCTAGATTCTGATAAGGAGATTTTACATTTTCCTACAAATCGAGCTTATCAGCTAACAAGACAGGATCATTGAGCTTTTCCTAACTATCTAAGTAGTGATTTTTATAATCTGGGGGTGGGGGCATTTTTTCTTAATTTGATCAGTAAGAATAAGTTATTTTAATTTGTCAAATGAAGTTATCTATAATTCATGAAGCCAACCTTCAAAATATGTCCTGAGCTCAAAAAAGAAATCTTTCCAAGTGGAAATTTTGCGTTTTTGATGGCGACTAAAAAGAATTCTAAGCCTGTCTGCTGTCAACTTAAATCTTTGCAACAATATAGTACGAATGTAGTTATAATTTTTTAACATTTCTTCAGGTTCTCTTGCAATTAGTTTACCAACATCACTTGGGAGTACACCTACTAAATGCGATACCCAATAATCAGTAGATGTATTTAAAAGCTTCATCTGCCTTTCAAACATTGTTAAAAATATTTTCATATCATCTGAATCAGGATTAAATGCAGGCAAGACAGTTTTTAAATCATTCCGGATAGGAGTAAGATCAATGTGATTGGGATGTAAAGCTGTTGTTGAATTTGATGCTTGCAGCCTAAGCTTTTCAAGTTCGAATGCTCTTTCCTCAGATAAACACTGATTTTTTTATTTCCAATTTCTTTTTTTCCTCATCTTCAAATTGTTTACTACCTTCGATAATATTATTTAATGTATCTTTAATAAACTGTTCGTTATCTTTAAAGAATGAAGATTTAGTTATTTTGTCATCAGAAGTAACAGTCATGCGTAATTCTAATGCTAAATTATAGAGGCCAATTTTCTTACCTTTAGATAGAAAAACCATGTTTACCCTATATTATATTCAAAAAGAAATTTTTATATAATTCAAAACTTGTAATAGAATTACCACAACTAACCAACTATACCTTCCCTTTTGAGGCAAATACACAATCTTAAACTGAGAATCAAAATTATATATCAAATATTTGGTAATAAAGTATTACTTAGGAAACTCTTATTTAAATATTTTTTGAATAATCGCTTGTAGAATCTTATTAATACCATACCATGTATAATACCACACAGAATAGGATAACAAAACTTTAAAAAATAATGTGATATACAACAATGTTTTAAATTAATTGCATGCAACAAAAGAGAAACACCATAAAACAAATATGTATAAATATATATCTGCGTTTTTATCAGAAAAATGAAAAAATAGATTCGTTAATACTGTTTGGATATAATAAAATTAAAATCAAATACAATTAAAGTAATCAATAAAAATTAAATCTTGTAATTTATAAAATTTTTATTTTAAGGTATTCTTCATAAATATACTAGAATAAGATTCTAATATGTAGCAAGTGGTAATATTATTTACGTATGTGTTTAAAAAAACCCATAAAATATACATATAAACACCATATATATATTCCATATAACATATATATAAGCATATAATATCACTTTCATTTATCTTATAATTTTTAGAAATTGAAATTTATTTAATTGAACATTCATAGGTTATCGATAACTCTTCCCTTTGCTTGAATATTAATTTTATATATATATATATATCAAATATAATAAACACAAAATAAAATAACATATTATCAAAAGCCGGGACGAATATCAAAACAAAGAAGGATTTTTCACCGAACTTCGAGTTGGAATACGATGAGAGAGACGAGGGAAATTTTCTTTCACTTTTACTTTCAATGGCACTTATTCAGGAAGAAACACATTTAATTTCTTTGGCAAGTTATTCGTAAAACTGGGTTATTTAATTAGGATTGCACAGAAAATTTAGTGGCACTTCACACACACTAAATGATAGCTCTTTAACACATATTGTAGTTGTAGAACAAGACGATTCTTGGATAAATCATTTATTGGATAAGAATAATTTCTCGGCAAGCATCAGGCGACAACTTAAGCACATTCAGACTTGAGCTGGTCTTTTCAAATAAAGCGTGCATTCTTATTAAAAGAAATATGCATCACTTGTCAGGATGACACTTTTTTTAGACTCCTAGCGAGTCGATTATTCAATTATTATTATTATTATTATGATTTTTTTTTTGACGTTGAGAGCCACTATATAAACACATGATTCCAAATATAACTATAAATAGGAATAACAAAGCTTTCAGAAACATATGTTTATTAATATTATTAAAGTTCCACATCACAATATATAACAATAATGGTACATTACATACAATTTCGCACAACTGCCTCACAAAAAAGAAGCAACGGACAAAACCACTTCAATATCTTAAGTGATATCAAGTGTCTTTCTGGGAAATTCACTAGTTGCGCCTAGCGCCATCTACCCACTTAATAAGGAAGGTAGCTGCAATTATACTCGCTACTCAACTAGCATATAATGCATATGATTTAGCTTAGAGCATTTAAAATTAACATATTCCAGCAAGAGATTATTATGACCTTATTGGCAACAGAAGTACTGGATATATTTCATTTTAATATTTTATATTAAAGAAAATGAAATTTAGTCTCAAATGTAATTTTAGAGCAAACAATAAATTTATCAAATTAGCAAATTTAACTAGTTTTTTTATTTAAAAAAATCCAATTTGTGAATTTAATCCTATTTTAGTGAAGTACATAAACTAAAAGAAAATTCTCTCAAGACCATTCAAATGCCAGGCCATTCATCTATTAGTTATTCTTAGCTTAAAAACTAATAATTTTATCTTTAATGTGATAAAAATTATAGGTATTTCAATAAACGTTCTATTGAGGGGTCCACGAAATTTTCAACTGTGAAAATTACTTATTAATTTCTAGTATTAGAGAAGAGATTAAGAGTTTAAATTCCAATCGAATTGTGCCTGCATTGAACACAATGAAAATGGCAAACTTTTGAAGACATTAAGTTGTCAGAAAGATTCGAACCAATTGGTTAAACTACGCAAAAGAAGAGTCATTGATATAAAAGAACAAGTAAAGAAATTTGATTAAATTGATTAAAGAAAATACATATTTTCTATTCCCTAATGAAAACATTAACCAATCACGTATCTGCAAGTAACATTTTTTTGCATCAACTTTGAATAATTCAGCATTAAAATATACTTCTTTTATATCTTCCTTTTTCAAGGAACAACAAGATATATTCAGCTATTTTGAGGGAAGGAATGACAGGATATAAGATTAGTTGAATAGAAAACTGTTAAAAGGAAATCGCACAACACATCCTACGAAGTACTAACATATTCGTGAGGAAGTATTTCCCAGAAAATTTATAAAGAAAATTAAACTTTTGATATCTGCAATTAAATAGGTAATAAGTCCATGTCGAACTCGATGTTCATGTACCAGGTTTATGCTAATGAAATGTGAGACGATTGTTTTTAAAAATAGCACAATAAATTTCCGGGGAAACTGTTAACATTTCTTTATTCGAAATAATATACATCACTAGCTACACATTTTCCTCATCGTTCGGGCAATTTGTGAATACCACGTCAAATAAATAATGGGTCTTTTGAGGCTAGCCAGTCATCAAGCCAAGATTTGACGTTTTCGTAAGAAGTGAAGCGTTGGTCATCCAATGTATGTCCCAATGATGCAAATACGTCGTAATCGTTAGGAACCAAGTCTGGTGAAAAGCCACATTAGCTAAGGGTTTCCAGCCGAGCTCCTTAACGATGTCCTTGGTCGTTTTAGCACGGTGGCTAGGTTCGTAGTTATCAAGGAAAATCACTTTGTGCTACCATTTCTTGTATTGATCGCGTTTTTCAAGTATAGCATCGTTCAAATCAAGTAATTGTTGCTTGTAGTGATCAGTATTTACAGTTTCGTGGGGTTTGAGAAGCTCATAATAGATTGGCCCCTCCTGATCCCAGAAAATATACAATGTTATGAAACAAACTAACGACTCCAAATTTAGAAACAAAAACATTTAATTAACAAAAAATTTACAAGGAGTCATATTTGGGTTCATAAAACTCTCGCCTTGCATGGCGTACCAAGAGTCAATATCAATTTCCAAAACTGAAAAAACAGCTTCTTCAGCCTGCTCCTCCCACCAATCGTCTCCTACTCACCCTCCCCATCAAAGGCTCTGGAAATCGAAAGCGCTGAGTAGGAGACGTTACAGACTAAATTATTCCTTCCTTCCCCGGAGTTTTTTCTTTTTTTTTTTTTTTTCACGGAAATCAACCTGCAATGAAAAAGAAACACACACACACAAGCAACAAAAAGCAAAATTTAGTATTACAGATAGCCTGATCAATCGGACTCTGGCTGATACACAAAATATATGGCATTATATAATATAAAAATATATCAAGAGCACAAAATAATTATGTAATACAACAGAATCTGCAACAATAGATAAATTTACAAATATACACATTAATATTATAAAAAACAATATAATTTTTTTCAAAAATTATGAAACAATTGAAGTTTGTATTAATAGAAAATATTTTTTTAAAAAAATTTAATATCTGAGTAATAAAAGAAAATAATTATGTTTGGTTATTCAGCATTCTACTGAGACTATCAGCATTCTGATGTAATTTGCCCTTTGTGAACAATATCAGAAATTTAGGCTTTGAAAGAACCAAAGCCCATCTTAAAAAAGTCTGGGATTAGATCCTGTATGATGTTTTAACCAAACTAAAGGGTTGTGATCACTTTCTATAACAAATTTATACTGACTATCTAAATAATATTTTAATTTAGTAACAGCAAAAATTATTGCTGCACATTCCTTTTCTATAGTACTATAATTTTTTTCAGACTTTGAAAATTTTCTACTCAGAAACAGGATAGGGTGTTCATTTTTTTGATCTCTCTGAGATAAAACTACTCCTATTCCTAAGTTTGAGGCATCACATTGAATAATAAATGGTTTTTGAAAGTCTGGACTGTAAAGTACAGGCTTCTTTATTAAAGCATTCTTTAATTCTATGAATGCCTTTTCACAGTTATTATTCCATATTACAGTTCCCTTCTTGGATTTCCCTTTTAGTAAGTCAGTTAAAGGCGCAGCAACTACCGAAAAGTCTGGTATATACTTACGATAGTATCCAACAAGACCTAGGAAAGCACGTACTTCGGTTTTGCTTGAGGGACGTTCGAAATCGGTAACAGCTTTCACTTTAATATCACCTGGTGTTCTTTGACCTTGTCCTACAAAGTGTCCCAAATATTTAACACGAAGTTGAGCGAATTTGCACTTTAAGGGTTTTACAGTCAATTTCGCAAATCGAATCTTCTCTAGAACACATTTAAGATGGATGTGATCAGACCAAGTAAATGAATATATAGCTATGTCATCTAAATAAGGTACAGCAAAATGTTCGCAATTTTTTAATATCTCAGCCATTAACTTACTGAAATAATAAGGGGCATTCTTCAAACCGAATGCCATTCTCAAAGGTTTATAAACACCAAATGTCGTAGTAAATGCAGCATATCTTTGAGCCTTCGGACTCAAAGGTATTTGCCAATAACCTCGTGTTAAGTCTAATAGAGATATGAAATTCGCTTTCGAAACAGATTCAACGCGCTCTTCAATATTTGGCAATGGATAATATTGTGTTCTGGTAACCTCATTTAACCGCCGATAATCAATGCTCGGACGAGGTTCTTTTCCAGGAGCTTCAACTAATATTAAAGGTGATGTGTAATCAGTTCACCTGGTTCAACCACCTTCATTTTCAACATATTGTCTACTTCCGTTTTCAAGATTTCTGTCTGTCGTGGGGACATTCGATATGGTTTAGCTATAATAGGTTTATCAGATTCCAACTCGATGTCCAGTTCAGCTAGTTCAGTACAACCCGGTTCATTTGAAAAAATATCAATAAATTGAATCAAAAGTCTACTCAATTGCTTCTTCTGCTCATCCTCTAATTTTTCATTAAAACAGCTTTCAGGAAAGTCTCTAAAAGGGTGGATGAATTAATTTCAAAACTTGGGATATCTTCATTCTCAGAATCAATATCTTCATTATCAGAATTAGAGGTAAAAATTAAATTAACATCTTCTGGACGCTGAAAATAGGGTTTTAACATATTTACATGGTATACATGTAATTTTTCTTTATCAGGAAATTGTATTATATAATTTGTTTCCGTTAGTCGTTTTACTACTTTTCCTGGACCTATCAATGAACAGAAAATTTACTTGACCTAGAAGGGGCAACGGCTAACACAAGATCATTTTCTTTAAATTCTCTTTTCGTAGCCTTGCAGTCATACCAAAGTTTCTGTTTTCTTTAGCATCTGTCATATTTTGCACAGCTAATTCTTGACATCTTTTCATTCTATTTAAAAGATTAAAAACGTAAGCAATCACACTATCTTCTTCAATGGTTTTACCAGTTAAATTTTCATATAATAGTGTTACAGGAGTTCTTAGGTTCCGACCATGGACTAATTCTGCAGGAGAATATCCAGTGCTATCATGAATGCAAGTTCTAAGCGCAAAAAGTGCCTGAGGTAAAATTTTCTCCCAATCTGTACCCTTTTTCTAAACAAAAAGGACTTTCAGTATTCTCTTTAAAGTTCTATGCAATCTTTCCAACAGGATTGCTTTGGGGATGCTGTACAGAACTATGCACTACTTTAATACCAAATTTTTCTAAAAATTCTGATGTCAGGACACTCATGAAAGATGTTCCTTGATCACTTTGCAACTCCTAGGAAAACCCATACGGCTAAATATCTGAAGAAAAGCATCAACCACAGTAGTAGAACGAATATCTGGTACTGGGATGGCATCTGGATACTTGGATGACATGCAAATGGCTGTTATAATATACCGGTTGCCGCTTGAAGTTAAAGGTAAAGGTCCACAGGCATCAACATTAATTCTAGTAAATATTTCCCGGAATTACTGGAACCAGTTTCAAAGGAGACTTTTTCTTATCTTGAGGCTTTCCTACACGTTGACATTTGTCACAATATTTAACAAAATTTTCTATGTCTTTAAAGCAGTTTGGCAAGTAGAAAGTTTTACACAACATATCTTTTGTTTTAGTTACACTTAAATGAGCTGCAGTTACCTCATGGCAGATTCCTTTTAGCTGGTTGCAAAAACTTCTTGGGCACAACTAATAATCTTCTTATGGTTCCATCATTGTCCATTTTTATTAAAAAAACAACATTTGATTTATTATAACATATTTATTGTCTTTTGAAGATTGTCGTTTAGCTTGCTCAAAAAGAGGTTTCAAATCTTCGCACACTTTTGTTCACGAGCAGGAATTCTTCTGGGGATGTCTTTATCAAATCCAGACCTTCAACTTCGGTTTCTAATGGTGGCAAATTGCATTTTCCTCTAATTCTTCATTTTGTTTAGTTTTGAGGCAAGACCTAGAGGATTTTATTTCAGAGACAATTATCTCTTTATTCGTGCTATTTTCCTTGCGTCTTTTTTGAGCTCGAGTGTCTATAGCATTTATCATATGTACTTTCACCTCTTCGTGTTTTTTGGTTTCTTCAATTAAAGCGGCTGTTTTGTTACCTAGTAAATACCTTCCTTGATCCAAAGAATCTCGAATAACTGCTGCCTTTGTCAAAACGTGACCTAATTCACAATTTATTTCAACCTCGGCAATAGGTAAGCATACTAAAGTTTCATCAAGAGGTGTTCTTAGCCAAACCTTTTCCTGAGTGAACATATCAGGTTTAACGTATTTTCCACAAATCAAATCAAGAGTTGCTCCAGTGTCTCTTAAGATTGGCATTTGAATTCCATTAACAGTGCCGATACTAGTGTGAGAGCCATCAACTCATTAAATGTACTTTTAGCAATTTCATTAGATGCTACCGATTCTAAGTTCTTTTTATTTTGTCACACTGAGGCCGCAAATGACTATAAGAACCACACTCATAACATCAGGTTGTTTTCGTTTTCAAATTCCCTTTCATGTGCATAATTTGAATTTTTATTCTCGACTCTTTTAGGAACATGAGATTTATTATTTCAATTACTTCATTAAACTTAAAGGCACGGTTTCGTTTTGTTGACGAAAACCAAAATTATTTCGAGGAGTTTTGTAAAATCTTTAGTCTTAAAACTATCTCTTAAGCTTTCATATTCATCTATTTTCTCTGCCAGATCATACGGAGAATTTATTTTAAAGCCATTCCGCCAAAAATGTTCTTTAATTTCAATTGGCACTCGACGTTTCAATTGATCTGTTACCATCAGCTCCTTAAGCTGTTCAAACGTCGTTATTTCTAATTCGCATAAGCCATTCCATCAAAGTAACTATTCAATTCTTGTGCATAATTTCTCCATGATTTTCTGTCGTTTTCTGGTGTTTAAGAAACAATTGTCTTAATTTTTCGCTATTTAACTTGAATCGTTTAAGAATAAGTTCCTTCACATAATCGTAATCATCAGCCCTTTCTGGAGGTTTTCTAGCTAACATGTTAGATATTTCTGAAGGTAAAGCACTTACAAGATAAACTACCCATTCGTTTTTTGGAATATGAGCCATTTCTGCTCTACGCTCAAAATTTATTAAGTATAAACTCATCTCATCTTTCTTTTCATCATACTTTGGCGTTATTTGCATTAATTGAATTTTTTGAGCTTGTTTAGTCCTATTTGTAACTGATTCTCTGTTCGAAATTGTGGCATTTGAAGAGATTTCCAGACGTTTCATTTCCAAAATATGTTCTCTTTCTTCACGTCTAATTCTTTCCTCTTTTTCTAGTTCTTCGCGCCTAATTCTCTCCTCTTTTTCTAGTTCTTCTCGCCTAATTCTCTCCTCTTTTTCTAGTTTTTCTCGCCTAATTTTTTCCTCTTTTTCTTCTTGTTCCCTTTAACTCTTTCATCGATTACCCTATCTAATATACATTTACTTCTTCCTCGTTGAAGTTTTACTAGCTAAAATTAATTTTTTTAATGTCTGGGATTTTAAAGAATCTGGAACTATTTCCCTAACTCTTCCGCTACTTCTATTAAATCTCCTTTTTTCCCGTGCTAAAAAGCCATTTTAATTACTAAACGTTTTATCTCAGAAGAGATGCAATAATGAGAGAAAAACAGACTATACCCACCAATATGCAAAATTTATTAAATAACTATTGAAATTATTTATCACACACTACTAATATAAACATATCAATAACGTTTAAAAACTAAATGAAACAAACTATATTATAATACAACAAAAGTATAAAATGGAAAATCAATTATTTCAAAAAAAAGAAAATGTTTAATATTAAATCTACTCTCGATTTCAAGTTATTATCACCAAGCTAATGATTGATACTCAGATAAATTGAATCATTAATCAAAAATGTAAATATATTATATGTATAAATTATATAAAATCATATTCTTATATAGATACTACTATATTAAATCCAAATATGAAATTATACATATTTTGATTTCAAAATATAGGACACTACAATTTTAAGAACAATACAAATTAACAGCTTTAACTAATCAAAACCAGAAATCAGCTTTCGATTTCAAATTAATAAACTTAGTTAATCATACACGACATCAAATAATGTTAATAACGTAAGATATTTTAAACATTAAGAATATATCTTTTCAAATTCTTAACAATGTAAAAAAACATATACGATTTAAATATCAAATAAATCAGTTTTATATCATATAAAACATTGCAAGAACAATCAAACACATCAATAAAAATTTCACATTACATTAAATTCAAACCTATTTGTAATAATATACTTTCGTTTTCACATAACGAAATCAAAACCTTTAAAATATATTCCTTTCTTTCTTAAAATCTACTTTATATATCAGTTGAACAATCAAAAAACTAAGTATATAATTGTACTTTTGATTTTACACCTTAATCTATAACAACATAGTTATTTTAACACATATTCCTAAGTGAATTGAAATACATCAACCACATAAAAATTATGAAATACACATTTAATAAGATACACACTTTTCGTTTAAAAAAAATATTACACTGTAAATTCGAATACACGAAATACAGAAATTATCTTTTGTAATATGGAATACACCATTTACAAACTTATAAACAAAATTAATTGATGTAACATGAAAATTCACGTAAATAAGATTGGAACTAAATATTCTATAAATTTATAACATACCAACTATTTATTTTTAATTGTAGCCAGAGAAGGATTGATCAAAATGGCCTACCTGTATTCCAACATTTCGGCACGTAATCCATTATAGTGCACATAATTAATTTTCACAGTGGATGCTAATGCAAAGCATTATAAAAACATCAAAACCGCTGCCACCAAAAACATAAGTTTGTTATGAAACAAACTAACGACTCAAATTTAGAAACAAAAACATTTAATTAACAAAATTTACAAGGAGTCATATTTGGGTTCATAAAACTCTCGCGCTTGCGTAGCGTACCAAAGAGTCAATATCAATTTCCAAAACTGAAAAAACGCAGCTTCTTCAGCCTGCTCCTCGCACCAATCGTCTCCCTACTCACCCTCCCCATCAAAGGCTCTGGAAATCGAAAGCGCTGAGTAGGAGACGTTACAACAGCATTGTGTTGCAGCCGAAGCGATTCAGTCTTACGGTCGATTTGGGTGGTTGTCCGAGGTTAACATACGATCGAGTACGCTTGGGATTCTCAAAATAAATCCATTTTTCATCGCCAGTTACAATACGATGGAGATATGACTTGCGTTTGTAAAGCAAGCAACATTTCGCACAAGATTTTCCGGTTTTCGCATTGACGGTCCATTAGCTCGTGTGGTATGCATCTACCAACCTTTATTATCTTGCCCATTGCTTTGAGATTATGGGAAACAGTGCTTTGGTCAACATTCAATTGTTCTGTAAGATGTTCTTGCGTTTGTCTATCATTTTCATCGAGTAATGCTTGCAATTCAGCATCTTCAAAATTTTTTGCTGGTCTGCCACGCTCCTCGTTGCTCACATCAAAAGCACTATTTTGAAACTTTTCAAACCACCTGTAGCACTGCACGTGGCTCAGAGTATTGTCACCGTATGCTTATACAAGCATTTGATGTGACTCGGCAGCATTTTTCTTCTGGTGGTAATAAAAACTTACTGCTGTCCTTAAATCGTGGTTGGAAGGCATAAAATTTGACTTTTCAACATAGTAAAAAACACAATGCGCGCTAAAACTCGTACAAATATAAACTACACGTGAGTATCAACGTTCAAACAATAAAAAAAATTACGTGTCATGGTTTCGTAATGTCTGCATATATATATGTGGCGATATCTGCTAGCAATCGTCTCATTTGACATGCATATACCTGGTATATACAATTTTGCTATGACAACTAAGGCAGTTTTTGAAGGAAAATGAAACCGATATAGAGCATTACCTCTATGTAACCATATCAGATGGTTAAATATAAGAAGTGCAGAGCATGGTTTTTTGCTATCTTCTGAGAAAAGAAAATCTATAGATTCCTTATTATCAAATATTCGTTTCAGAGCACAATAAGAAGAAGAATGGTAAGCAAATTTTTTCTAAAATTAGCTTTTCTAACAGACATGTCACCTTACATCAGTATTTTATACCAATATTTTTAATGTAGAGCCTATATTTTTAATGCCCTTTGCCCTATTCAGCTCTATAATGGGTTAGGTGATGGCTTTTCATATAGCGGGGCACCCAATGGGTGTGCCATCTTGGCCCCGAAAGTGAAGTGATAAAGAAAGAGAGAAACAAACATCCGCCACCGGTCCGCTTATTTCATACTTTTATCTCCAAAAATAAAATTCATATGGTGTCAGACATGGTAACAATCATAAATACATTTCGAAACAAGTTAAATGTTACAAGATATTTTTTAAAAACGTGACATTCGATTTCTTTGTACTCAGGAGTAAATCAACTAAAGCAAGAAAATGAAATTATAGACGTTTTCAGTACTCAAATTCAAGAAATAATTGTAAAACTCAATGCATAATTCAAAGAAACTTTAAAGCAGTGTACCTCTTTACTACAATCCTCATAATGTTACAATGGATGAACAAGAAAAATGTCTGCAAATTGAGTGGTGATATATTGATGCCTATACATTCCTACATATCAGTTTAATGAAGGTATCGCAGTTTTTTTTATATAAACTGTTATTAAAATAAAATATCTAAATTTAAATTTCAAAAAATGTGGAATATAAAATTAACTAAAATTTCTGGAAGTGTTCATATATGTAAAAGTATTTTCTTCTTCTCCTTCGATGAAGTTCATTTAAAACTATATATATTTTTTAAACATTGATTATTATGAGATAAGAAAGAATTGGAAGTTTAAGTTGTTTCATAGTTAGATTCGATTAACTGACCCCAATAACTTCATTAGTTAATAAGACAGTTTGAATTAAGAGATAATATAGTATAAAATTATCCAAAAAATATAAATAAATAAAACGCGAAAAAAAAATTTAATCCTCCAATTTTTATTTTTTATTTTTTATTTTTTTTTTAAAGATTTTTGATGATTATGGCACAGTAATCAGAAAAAAGAAATTAAAAAATGTATAATAATATCTATAATAATTTTACGACAGGAAATTTCCTCCATTTGTTTCGAAATAGGAATTTATTTGTAAAAGCAATTTGTGTAGGATTTTAATGGAATAATAAACAAATATTATGCAATGCTGATTTTAATTTAATATTTCACACATAAATAAATAAATAAAAATAAAAAACATATTTGAAATTAAGTACGACTTGTGAAGCATGTAGATGTATTTTTGTGAGACCGGCGTTTCTCAATATTTAAGATTAACATGCAAGATTGCCTTAAGAAACCTAAATTAATAACAATTCAGGTGGTGACTGACATCTCCATTAGCATAGTAATTATTTAACAAATGGCTTAAGAATTTCCACAGAATATTGTACTATAGCGAGATTTCTTTTCTGCAAAAACATAGCAATATCTCTTCCTAAGTTCTACTACTTTTTCAACCCAAGAAAGTGTTGAAAAAGAAACCTTTTTCTTGAGTTGCGATGAAGAATGGGGAAAAGAGCAATTGAATCTCATTTCTTTTAGATATAAAACTAAATAAAGAATAGCAATGGTGCACAAAATAGACATATTTTATGACAATAAACAATTACAATAAAAATAATTAAAGAAAAATAAATATATTAAAGATCCTTTTCGTTTCTAACTTAACTGAGTAACTCACCTACTATCAATTAATACAGAAAGACGTCTAACCAGAATAAACACGGTTTTACCCTATAAAGTTGCTTAAAGTGATTAAATAATGTAGACTGCGGTACTTTTATATACTAGCAACTTCTCTTCCACCGTTCACCAATGGTATATATATATATATGCTGCCAGTAATCTTAGCCTTTCCCTGTCATGCAATGGCTCCGGCATCTTTTTTTTTTTTTTTTTTAATTGGTATGCCAAGATTTTGAAATGGTAACCTAAAATGTTTGAAGTTCTGGATTCGGGAGAGCATTTTCTCTCCTTGTTCCTGTTCCCTCTCCGCCAGTTCTAATCACCTTCTTAATTGTCTGGACTCATCCTGAAAGCAGCTGTTTGATGAAGAGGATCTGATCTATGGGGATGTGTCACATTGGAGTATTTTAGACCTGATGTAAACTTTCCCATACCAGGAGGATAAGTAACAATACTAACAATTACATAGTGCGTGCGATTTTCACAAACCTCTAGGGACCATACAGATAGTAAAACTTTGCACTTTTGCCCCACGTCCTCTGACCAATTGAAGCTGCTCCCTTTCCTTAAAAAGGCACAGTTTTTGAGATTTTAAGGGATCCGATTTTATTTTTAGACCTTCTGGACATTTTTATTTTACGAAGATGATATAGCTTAGCTACATCATCTGGGATTAGAAACAACAACTAAATTTTGCATTTCTTCCAAAAATACGATACAAATTCACATTAATTAGATCACTGTGACCAATTGAATTTTTCAATTTATTTAACACAGTGAATCAGAATTTCAATTGACTTATTAAATTAATTTCATTTTTAGAAAAAATAAAAGCTAGAAAATAATTTTTGCCTTTATACGTGATTGTTAATGTTTTTATGAATATATTATCAAAGTTAATACTTCTTCCAAAGAGTTAAAATAATCAAGAACTCGTATTCAAGATTACATGAATCAAAATTGTAACTATTGATGTTTTGGGTGAATGGCTCTTCTTGCAAAAGGAGCTTCCATATTATGTGCGCACGCTCCAAACATTCAAAGTAGATAAAAAATGAAAAACAAAATATTTGAAGGAAAGGTAACCACCACACAAAGATTTTAGAGACAAATTACCCTTTTAGATTACTTTTCAATAAAATTTGATATAAAAGTATTTTTGAAAGACAGCACATTTTTTTTTCTTCATTTTAATTTTTTAGCTATTAAGTAAATATAGTTTGATAAGTTTATAAAACATTTTAATTTTAATATATTTTATTTGAAAAATCAAAATTAAAAATTAAATCATCATTTTTGTGTTCTGTGTGATTAAATTATATATGTAGCGACGTAAGAAAATGGAAGTTAAAACAAAACAAACATTTATTACATTACACATATTTAAGATTAGTTACAAAAAGAAAACACTTAATAATTATAAAATAAAAACAAGGTTACACAGTACCAGGGTGGTACAAAACAAACGTATTTAGGAACCGGATGGTTCGTCCTTCCAGGTTTTATGATGAATAGAGGTGTCCTGTACAAATATGCACCTGATTCAGGATCTGATGAGGCTCAGCTTGTTATACCAGAAGATGCAAGAGAGCAGATTCTTAAAATTCATCACGATGATCCCACCGCGGGTCATTACGGTGCTGAAGGAACTTTTGATAGAATTGATAGAAGATATTACTGGACTGGCATGCGGGAATACATCACCAATTATATGAAAGGTTGTATAGAATGTATGCAATACAAGCCTTCCAACTAAAAACCTGCTGGTCTGCTACAGACTCCAGTACCATCCCAAAGGCTTGAAACGTTATCCATTGATTTGTTCAGCCCTCTTCCAGTTAGCCATGGGAAAAATGGATATTTATAATAGAAGATGTTACTACGAAGTGGATCGAGCTATTTGCCCTGGAAAATGCAACAGCAAAAGAGTGTGCTGTCACTGTTGTAGAAGAAATCTTCATGAGATACGGAATACCACGTAGAATTATCAGCGATAATGGACCACAGTTTGTTTCTTCTGTTATGAAGCAACTATGTTATCTTATGAAAATTCATCAATTTTTAACCCCTGTTTACCACCCTCAAGCAAATCCAGTTGAAAGGAAGAACCGTGATTTGAAACCTCGTCTTGCCATATTAGTAAAAAATCGGCATGATAGCTGGTCCGATAAACTCCCTGCAATTCGATTCGCACTGAACACTTCAAAGTGCAGTTCAACTGGAAAAACCGCAGCGTTTCTCAATTTCGGACGAGAACTCCTTACCCTTGATGATGTTACCAACGACTTTCGAAGTATTATCGAGAACGATAACTTTGTCGTTGAAATGACCCCGTATCTTAAGAGACTGGAAAGATTCACATCTGAGGCCAAAGAGATCTTTATTGAAAAGCAAAATAAAAGCAAGCATTTTGCGGACCAGAGAAGGAGACCAGCTCCTACATATAAATCAGGAGATTTAGTTTTGGTTAGAAAACCAAACTTAAGTGATAAAACTGCTGGTGTTACAGCAAACTTTTCACCTCGCCGCGATGGACCATTTATCATCGTTACTCAAAAATCCCCTGTATCGTATTCTGTGGCAAACATAGATTCTCCAAATATACCAATAGAAGTATACCACACTTTGGCATTGACGCCTTTTCAAGGAAAGAAAACTTCCCCTGTCAAAGCTATGTGGCACAGCATTATCAGACTATTGAATATAAACTTCATGCATAATTTTTAATCAGTTTTATTTTATAAATATATTCAAACATTTGTTAATAATGCATGTCTGTCTATTTATCTGTTCTTGAATTTTAAAGAACGAAAAATCAGAATCATGGAGAGCTTAAGCAAACACAATTGTATTCTTCTTGCAAAGGAATGTACACTCTATTCAACCTAATATATATATACACATATATATATGTGTGTGTGTGTATGTATATAAATATATATATATATATATATATATATATATACAGATACATACACACACATATATGTGTGTGTATGCATATATGTTTGTGTATGTGTATATATGTGTGTGTGTATTTATGTAATGTGTGTATATGTATGTATAGATATAATATAAACAAATAAAGGGAAAAAGTTACAGTAAGGATTAATATTGAATTAAATATTTCTGTTCTAATCCAATGGATCAGAATGGTGAATCATATCATTACTCATTGCTACTATAAATATAGTAATACCATGCAAAGTACTACCAAATTGGGAGTACTTACCTTAGGTTTTCAAAAAGTTGAGACCTATTTAAATTTAAGAATTATGTGTGTTTTGAATGTTCTATTAGGGGTAAACTTAATTATGTTAAAATAATGGGGTAAATGGCCTAATGGCTGGACACCTAACAACCTTTAGACCTATTCTCTCTCTATTCAACCTCAGAAGAAATATGACATACTAACGAAAAGAGGCACAGCGTACCTTTGTACATAGAACTGTGATGGATAAATAAATAAATACATGTTCCTGCTATCCAGAAGAGCTAAAGGCAATCGGTTGAGTCTAGTCAATTACCCTTAAGAAAACCACGATTGTCAAATGTTTGAGGATCCAAAATATAAATATATGTATATATAACAAAATTTATTACATTATGACAAGTAGTTAATTTTTGAAACTACTTAAAAAAATTAATAGTGTGGTTTCTTTACAAAATAAGTTGCCAAGTCACAAGGAAAGTGAAAGTGGACGCATATTGAAAGAGAGGCTTGGTCTGGTTTGTTTGTCACTCAACGGTCATTTTTTGCACACGAGGGCTAATTAGAGCGGGACCTAATGTTTAAAGTGGATTCCAAACAACTGCAAACATCCATACCCAAGGTGGGATTAAAACCCACGAACTGTTGAAGCGAAAGTAAGCGCGCTAACCATTCGGCTGCCAGCTCGGCTAAGAGAGGGGCGTTAAATCAATAAAACATTTGATTAAACTATATATCTGTATATATAACCAAAAAATATACACTCACATATATAGATATACGTATGTGTAATATGCACTAATAAGTTTCAATATTTATACTTTCATTATATATACAAAACTTATTATCTTCTCAATCTAAATGGAAATTTACATATAAATGAAAAATTATTTCTTTCTTAATAAAAGGAGCAAATTAAATACTGTGCACCAAAAAGGTTATTCCACTGTTAACTTAGAAATTCACAGACTGGAGGTAGGAGTTTGACTCCAGGCACTCCGTAAAAAACTATATGATTCCAGGTTCCAGGTAGTTCAACTCCGCAACAATTTCCGTTTCGAAAACGGAAGGCTTGGCCTTTTTCTATCAGAGGAGAAGAACTAAGATGTTCATCTTCTGTTCAATCTAGGGCCATTAATTAATTGATATTGATTTCTGTTTTTTTCCGAACAGTGCAAGCAAAGTAAAGATTAATATAAAATTTTTTTAATTAAATGGGAAAATAAAAACCGTTGAAGGTGGAATAAATGAGTGCAAATATATAATGGCAACTATAGCAAACGAAATTTTCTGTCGTCACGAAAAACAAAATGTAACAGTTTTTAAATAATAACTTCCATCACAAAATGAATAAATCCAACCAACTCTGAGAGGTAAGTGGAACTTCTCTTAATTGTAATTATTAGTGCCTATAATTCAAATATAATGAAAATGCTCCTAAAAATAATAATTGTATGAACCTTGTAAACGTACATGAAAATTCTATTGAAAACATTGCTTTATCAAATGCAAATTGTTCAAATACTATGCTAAGTGATAATTTTTTAAAAAAAAAGCATTAAAAATGTATCCAAAATGATTTACACAGAAATTTCAAACGTTGAAAAAAAAAAGTTAAAGAGATAATATACTCTCAAATTACTTAAATCCACCATTAGAAAATGAAGATATGCATGTTGATGCAGTTCATCCTGATAAAAATAAGAAAAGGCCAAATGATGACATGATTAGCTCAAGGAACAGTGACGTGGAGGAATTTAAAATATATAAACACAAAAATCAAACCTAATAAGATTTAGTAAAAAAAATAATTTTGAAGGGGAAAAAGAAACAATTAGCAAAAACTTAATTCTCAATAAAAATAAATTTTCTATAGTTTAGAAAACAAAATAACGAAAACCGTAATGAATTCCCAAAATAAAAATGGAACAATTACAAATACGAACCAAACAAATGGAAATACCCAATTACTAATAATACGACAAAATCAAAACGTTACAAAAAAAAAAAATTAATCCCTAAGAAAATTTTAATGACAAAATATTTCCAACCATTAAGAAACAAGTTCAACACTCAGGTACTCTACATCTATCATTATTAAAACAAATGGAATCATAAAAATTTAATAAAACTAATTCAAAACAAAATTGAAGAAAATGATAATAGCATAAAAAATCAGATGAGAACCTAAAAGTCATCTGTAAGAATTCAGAAACTCATAGGGAAATGACCGCACTCCTCCAGGAGAATAACATTCACCATATCATTATACCTGGTATCAGCGAAAATTGTAGGGAAATACCTTCCAATACACATGGATTTACAAGAGATTAAAGAAGAAATAGAAAAATTTCAAAGCTCTAAAATAACCCAACTGAGAAGATCAAAAGAGAAATACAAGCTACTTATTTTCCAGATAGAGTTAAATAAAACTGAATTTATTGAATAAATCTTTCAAATAGAAGAACTATATAGTATAATAATAACAGTAAAGGCCTATAAAGACAAGTCTGGAACCAACCAATGTGTTAATTTTCAGTCTTGGAACTACGGTTTCCAAAACTACCTTTGTGAATAAAAATGTCTAAAATGTGTAGGACAGCTCAGCACTTGAGATGATACAAAATCAAAAGACACTCCTCAAAATTGTATCAATTGTGGAGGATTAGCAAATAGGAGAAATTGCCCAGAGGCACCTAAAATAAATGCATACATACAAAGTGGTGTAGGCGAATTCCAGACTATACCTTTATGTTGACGTATTTCGAATACTTGCCCATCACCAAATGCCTCGTAAATTTGAACCACTGTCGGGTGACGATGACATACCATGAGTTGGAACCTTCCTGTCCACATCCACGCCACACCAGTGGAAGGACCTTGGACGTAACATATTAACGTTGATACATCCCACAAAGCTCCAGCAATTCAGTCAGGGATCATATGTGGTTACCCTTCCAATACATGCCCGAGGCAAATGATGTTACACTTTGTTGATCCGATCGGGAAGCGGCCTGCAGCTTCTGAGACACTGGTACTCGCCTAAAATAAATAGGAACACAGTCCCAAACACCAGAACAAAAACCAACATTGGTTGGGGACAAGAAACAGAAGGAAATAACTCAAAAGAACAATTTCCTCCTGCTACCAAGCATCAGTCAAAGCAATGCCCAAAACTTCTCTGCAATCCAAAACATTCTATAAATATTAAAATTTTGCCAATAAGTAAACAAACTTTTTGGAAATAAACTTCAAGAATCTAATAATAAAACATCTGAAATAGCAAACAACACTAAAATGAACGATTTTATCAATATCATCGGAAATCTCTCAAGCACTTACACAAACAATGAATAATAAGATTAGACTTCTTAACCCGGAATGCAACAACGTATTCGGAATAAAAGCAAGAATTAATCATTTTCATAGAAGAGATATCATTGTAATTCAAAAAACATTTCTAAAAACTAATGATAAAATAAGCTTAATTAACAAGCAGAAAAATTCTCACACATTACAGAAAACCAAAATACAAAACTCAAAATTATTAGAAATTGCAACTATAAAGATTAACAAACATAGACCTAGATCAATTTTAAATAAAAAAAAAAAAAATTCTATATATATAATTTTCTTTCAAAAATCAAAACCAAATTAGCAAAAATTTCTTTCAAATTCAAACGTAAAAAGTAAAAAAATGATTATTTACAAATAAACTCAAACACATTGAAAAAGAAATAAATAAAAGAATACAAGAAAAAGTCCTTCATTTGAGGCTCTCAAGAAAGTTGGCACAGATTGACACGCCCTTTTCAGGGAGGATACTCTACTCTTATTGCAGTTTTGAGTTAAGCCGACTTGAAATAGTCACGCCTTTTTACTCGTATTTTACATAAGTCAATTGAAAATAAAAATGATTTAAAGGAAACAATTTGCTCACTTTTCTTTCCTTGTTATTTAAACATGCTGCTTTAATATTATAAATATAAATTGAAAAAAATAATGATAAATTTATTAAGCTATAACTTGTAAATAGTCAGGGAAGAAATTATTAAACAAGTATATCCTTAAATTTTTATTATTACACTATTTCCCTTTTTTTTTTCTTTCTCTCTTTATTCTTCCTTCTCTTGTTTTCTCAATTGAAAATCAAGAGCAAAAAACAAGAATTAAACCAAAAGGTTTTTTTTTTCCACTTAATATAATAAATTTAATACTGTAGGTAGCTCAGCTCCTAGTACTCCAAAAACACCTATACTAGCTTCCCCGAACTGAGAGCTCTTTTTCTAATGTAGAAAGATGTGCACTTACGTGGGAAGAAAAATCTCAATGTGCGTTGAATGCTGCACAGGACAGTACCATGGGCATTTTCACTCCAACCTTTCCTCTTCAACAAACTCAAATACCTTGCTATCCATCCATAACTAAAAAAATACAATATCGTACAAAGAAGCTCGAATTCCACAAGTGGTGGGAATCCAGTCTGAAAGCACACACAAGTTTAATTTAGATAATATAAGACTCACGCTAACTGCACCCACAGATGTTCAGCTCTATTCAAACTAACACTTCAATACGCCTAATACCGTATATGATTCTTTTCTATGTGTCGAGAAAACCATTTGTTATTAATCATTTATGCATTACTTTTTCGTAATTATTGAATGATTGGAAAAGAAAATTATTACTTTTACTTATAAAAGTGTAAATTTTCAAATTGTGTATCATTTCAAGGTGCTTTCGATGTTGTTTTTTCAAGCAAGCATGAAAACAAGATTAGTAACAAAAAAATGTCTCCAATTTTACAAGGTACACGCTCTTAAATTGTGGGCGTCAGCAGACAGGCAGCATGACATCGCGCGGTAAAAAGAAAATCTGACTATTGCTATGTTGTGCAAGTATGTTCCAGTGTTGATCTGGCACTCAAGAGACAGGTGTCTACCAATCGATATTTGCGCTATTTTTATCGCTTGTCACTTTCATGCGTATCTCTATAGTAACATTTCTTCAAAAGTGAATTTCCACTGCTCACAAATGTGAGAATATGCTTGAATTTAACCAGTTTCATTAACTTCATAAAAAATTTTCCCCATTGTTTGATTTCAAGAAACATTATTAAATCGAAATAAAGTTAAAAAAAAAAGCGTGGATGTCCATTAAAATGAAATTTCCCGGTTGTTTTTATTATATTTTTTAAGATGAATTTCAGTTTGTTCTATGCAATTTCAAAAAATTTCCGATATTTAGATGAAATTAATAAAATCCATGAGCCAAATACATTTTTAAACTATAATTATTTCCAGTTGAAATATATCATGCCATGAAATAAATTTTTAATTTTTTTCCTAAATTTCTTGTTTAAATGATTAGATGTTTCAAAACTATTAGTTTCTAAATTTTAACAAAGTTATCAAATTAAAATTATTTTATTAAAAAACTAATTTAAGTACTATAGTAGAATTAAGGATGTTAGCAATCACATATCTTCCGTACATTATCATAATATTGTTCAAGCTAATTTTTAACTAACATGAATGGTTATAAGATTTACCATTTGGATTGCTCAATTATTTTACATTGAAATATTCTTAGTATTATTTTTTAATAATTTCCAGTGACATTCTTAATTATTATTAGTTCTGTACTGATTCATATAGACCTATTTTTCCTATAATATACAAATATGTATTAATGTATATTTATGTAACATAACAAATTTTAACTATATAATAATTAATAAAAATATATAAAATTTTATTAATATCTTTAAAATAACATCAACAAAATATTTTTTATGTAATTTTTTAGTCTATGAATTAAAGAAACGTTGGAAGAACGCCCATTGTGCATTCGGAAAAAATATCAGAAACTTACCAGTAGTTCCGAATTTACTAACAAAAGTATTGAGTGTGGGGTTTCCTAGTTGTTTCTGGAATATTTTATAACAAAACTGTATCCGGCTTCGGTATTTTTATGCGCATATAAAGGTTTAATTATTTGATTGTAATAATTTTTCAAATTAATTTCGAAAACTAACTTTATTTTTTTGAGGAAGTATATTTTTGGTTTATTATAAAGAGAACATTTTTTGTTCCTTTAAACTACCAATTATTCTCCATCAAGTAAGCCGAACTGGCAGCCGAATGGTTAGCGATCTTGCCTTCGATTCAACAGTTCGTGGGTTCGAATCTCACATTGGGCATGAATGTTTGCAGTGGTTCGGAATCAATTCGCGTTTGTATTGGTTCGCAACAGATGTACGGGGAATTATATTTCATTCTAATATTTTTAATTAATGTTATATAAAAAATGAAACTTAGTCTCTATCGTAATTTTTCAGCAAACAATATATTTATCACTAAGTTTAGTTTTAACTAGTTCTTTTTTATTTAAAAAAAATTCATAATGCGAATTTAATTCTTTTTTAGTGATGTACATAGACTAAAAGAAAATTGAGTAAACTTAATGTTTCATTAAGCATATGAAAAAATTCAAAGAAAGTGCCTTTGTTATCAAAGGACAATGAATACCTTTCAATAGATTTGGTTTGTTTGTCGCTCAACGGTATTTTTTGCACACGAGGGCTAGTTAGACCGGGACCTATGGTTTAAAGTGGATTCCGAACCACAACAAACATTCATGTCCAATGTGGGATTCGAACCCACGAACTGTTGAACCGAAAGCAAGAGCGCTAACCATTCGGCTGCTGCCTTTCAATAGAAATCAGTTGTTTTGAAATAACAATCCCACGTTTACTAAAGTTTTATACATTGCTTATTGAGATAAAATTCTTCTCCATATACAAAATATAATGAAATCAAAATTAGAGGACACAATATAATAGGTGTATTAATACCAAGTTGTAAAAAAGTAAGTGTAATTTGTCACTTCTTCTTTATATCTCATACTTCCAGGACTTAAAAACAATGCCAACAGTTTAGAAGGCTAAAAGTTCTTAGACTATCACAAATAGACAGCAGTAAAAGCATTTAGCTTTCTGCCACTTCTTAGAATCAGGCGATGGCATTTATTATCAACTGAAAAGCTGAACTGTAATTTATATTAAAAAATTTATTATTTATTAATTGGTAAATAATACTTTGTTGTATATACTTAAAAGTTAGTGCTGTTTGGTTTCAAATCTCCAATATATATAGCCAAACTACAGATCCATATATAGCCAAACTACAGATCCATATATAGCCAAACTACAGATCCATAGGAGCCTAAAGACTTCCTTGCAAGTGAGAGTTGCTCAAGAGAGAACCGTTACCATAAAGACATCTTTTTTTAATGTGAAAGGGTATGCACTTACCGGGGATGAAAAAGCAATGTACGTTAAATGCTACACAGAAAAGGGACAATGGGCATTTGCCCCCCTTCATCACACTTTTCATATAATTTTAACAATATAGTACAAGGAGATAATATACATTCGAACAAGTAAAGGAATTTGATTAAATTTATTAAAGTAAACACATATTTTCTATTCCCAAATGAAAACATTAACCAATCACGTATCAATCAATTAATATTTTTTTTGGCATCACCTTTGAAGAATTCTCTCTCTCAGCATTAAAATGGAATTTTTTTATATCTTTCTTTTTTGAAGTGATAAAGAAAGAGAGAAACGAACATCTCCGCCATCGGTTGGCTTATTTTATACCTTAATCTCCAAAAATCTTTTTGCCATTGAACTCGGGAATTTATTATTATTATTTTCTACACAACTTTCCAAACTTCTGCATGATTGCTTTCATTATTGTAGCAATAAAAATAAATTTTAGAGCAATAAATATATCGATAGCTGTTAGAAAGGGACAAAAGGAAGTACAATTGTTAAAAACTAATAAGTACTAATTCTGCGAAAACTTAATCAATTCTCAATCAAAAGTGGAAATATAAATTTCAACGTTTTCATATTTATTTATTTTTTTTTTTTTTTTTTTTTTTAAGGACATTATTTAAATTATCCGCGTGCGCCAGCACAGAAAATGAATTCCCTTTTAGCAAAAATGCTAAACAGGATTTTATTTTCCGCATGTTTAAAATTTAGAATGAATTAGAGCAAAAGGATACGCCACATTATTGACATAACAAATACATTAATATTTTTTTAGGTATACATGAATCTAAACTGAAAATATTTTATGCATTGTAAAAAATTAAATTAAACGAAAGAAAAAATATTGATCTTGTGGAAATTATTATGTACTTAATAATGACTGAATATTTATTTGTCTTCTTACTTAAGCATTTAGTCGTAAAATGCTTTAATTATTTCCAATTTTTTTTATGCAGTATTAAAAGGGATCACACAATGAGGTACTAGATTTAAAAAACAAAATTAGAAATTCAGGTTTATATATTAGAAATAATGTAATCGTAAGTGAATTTATAAAACCCAAATGTTTAAATCTGTGCCAATTTGGTCTAGAATACTAACGGTTAAAATTACTTACTCAGAAGAAATAAAAAGAGCGATATTTATAGGACAAATATCTTCTATAAAACATGTGATTAAATTTTTAATAAATCTAGAAGCAATAATCCCGAGAAATAAGTGCCCAGAACAACCTGTTTTGCCATCTATAATTGCACTTATACGTCTGGGCAATGATTCAAATAGAAATCGGATAGTATATATTGGTATACCTGCTGCCACATGCAGTTCCAAGAGGTTGCCACACATTGTTAATCACAGTGACAGGCGGATTTCACTCACTCTTCCTCTTCTATAGACTTAACGCTTTCTATTTGACAAAAATCTGGAGAACATGCAAGCCAGAGAAATAGCCGAAATATACTTCAATATCAAGAAGGATTCGTACAATACCAGCAACTTGCGATTGTGCATTATGCACCTGAACGTAACGTTATGAATCTCGAATAAATAGAACCATAGGCTTTAAAACAACAGAGACGTAATGGCCTTTGTTCAAAATGTCATAACAAGAGGCGACCAAGACGTATATAGAATGACATTACACTCCATCACTCTAGGTGATTTGCTAGTATAATGATGTCCAATTTAGGTTGGGAATGGATATTCTCCCGATGGAACCAAACATCTTTGCGATCATCATGAAATTGTAACTAGAACAGAAATTTGTCTGAAAACACGTTCCGCTATCCTTAGTCCAAATTCTCCGTGGCGCCGCACCTCATTAAATTCGGTTATATCTATGTTGCAATGTCAAGGTTAGATGAAGACATGATTGCCGATCTTCTGAAAACGTCGTTAAACTATTCGTACAGACACTTAGTCTCTTGCAAGTGATCTCATTTCTTTACATAGGGCTCGTGACATAGATATAGATTCTAGATATGGACATACCATGCCTATATTTTAAGCTGTTAATCGTAGTAAGAGACTGAGATCCAGTACTTCGTTCTATATGACTACTCAAATTCCACGATTACATATTCTACAAACAGTCGTGTGTGATCTCTACCGTCTAAAACGAGCAGAATACTGCATTAAGATAAAACCGTAATTTCGGTAGGTTGCTCTTCAATCCTTATCAAAATCAGAAGTGTGTTAATAAGCATTTCTTCTTTTTTTTTACACGAAACATTCGGACTACTTTATGCTAGACAACAACGTTCAAATGGAATTTATTGATGAGAAATTTGCTGTGCAATTTCTCCATTTGATCACATTGTAAGTATTAGTACTAGCGCCTATTTTACTGAATTTGTTGATAAGCTATTCATTTGATATCGGATTATTTAAAATATTCTTGTGCAAATTTCACGAGTACAGCACAAAGCAATTTTGTATAACAATTTTAATGGCCACAAATGTAACTTTTTGCTTCCATTTTATTTTCATACGTCCCTCAAATACTACTTTTTGCGTGTGAGGACTAACTTTAGCGAAATTCTATTTTTCAAATACAATTTATTTTTAAAAAAAATACAGAGAAACAACAGTATGAAAATAGTTGTTTAAAAATGTTATACGTGTCATTTATTTTAAATCCGCGTGTTATTATATTTATAATAACTACTATACTTGTTTTAAAAATTAAAAAAAATATTTTTTTGCATTTCATAAATTAATAGAAAGAGAAAAAAGAAGTAAAAATATATTAACAACGTTATGTGTGACTCATTCAACTCATTAATAAACAATTAATTTTTTCATAAGATGAAATTTCTACTTCTCCAGTTACATTTAATGCTCCAAGCGAATTCATCGAATTATTTACCGCATGTGGGTGCGCATTATACTAACCTTTGATATCCTTATTAACCTTTCATTTTGCAGTTACACTGTGTATTTAGTCATGGTCAAAGACATGTTTTTTATGATTAAATACCGAAAAGTCATTGAATTTTCCCATAATCTTCACCAGGTGATAAAGTAAAAAATCGAAAATATGTCAAGATCGCTATTACGTGGAATCTTTTTGTTTGCGCTGAGAATTCTAAGGTTACAGTCGTTGAATCTGAAGCAGGTGGTCTTTTATGAAACAGACTTTATTTTGATTCGTTACTAATAAGGATTTGGTTTGAAAAAATTTAGTTAATAGAATGGATATGTCAAAGGTGTTTGCTGCACTTGAATATGTCTTTTTGGAATGCTAAGAACAAACTTTATCCTATACTATTTATTCAGAAGGAAGATTGTTATGGATTGTTCTTCACGGTCGTTTTAATATTTCTTTGTATGATATTTTTTCTGTAACGATAATGAATACTTTATTCAACGCAACTGAAATTCACTTTTGTCTATTTCTTATATAAGCTAAAATGCTCACGCAAATGAAATAGTATATTGCAACTCTGAAGCTAAAAATAGTAGATTGAAATCGAAAATTTCTATTTCATTTCCTGATAAACAGAAACTTTTCAGTGTTATCAATAACAGCTAAGATAGAAATACAAATTTAGAACTTTGAAGTTCATACATATACACACACACATACACACGGAGAGAGAATAGCATCTGCTTAATCTGTAGAAATAAGCTTAAGGAACTATGTTTGAAAATATTTGCTTACAAATTCATTAAAATTAATCTAATTATGTATAAACACAAGTAAATGTCGGACAATATAAGGAAGAACTCTGAGTCAAATTGTAACGTATTAAGTATATTTTCTAAATCTCACACAATTGTTTTTATGTGATCTTAGATTAGTATTAAAACTAATATATATGAAATCCGCTGCAACTAAACCTTTTGGAGAAATTTTATTAATATTGTTGTAGTCTAAATGTATAGTTATTTATAAGTAATAAATTGAATTTTGTGTAATAATATATTTTAAAAAATAATATTTCTGTTTATAAATATAGAAGGGCTTACCTTCATATCCAGGTTTTGCAAAACTTTTAAATGAAAAAATCTAAAAAAATAATGATCACTAAGTTTTTATAAACACTAAGTGTTGGCAATACGTAACATTTTAATTTCTTTGTGAAAATTCACTCAAAAAAATTGGTATCACGACAAATTGATATTAATGTTTTTGTCAATATTTAAATTTTGTGTTTTCATAAAGAATCCAAGTAAGGGATTCTTAGGGGAAAAAAAAGCCTTGAAGGGAATAGGGAAAACTAAGAAAAGTTCAATACCAACTAATTCTGAATATTACTCAAATTAATCACTAGAGCAGCAGAAAAATTTCTTTTGTTCCAAGCAAGCAAATCAAAAATGCGACAAACGCACTTTCTTCAAGAGGTTTTATAATCGCATTTTTAATGAAAAAAATTTAAAAGCAGCATACATGACATAAATGAATATTTTAATTTACTGAAACTTCATTTCATTGAGGCTGCTGATTAAAAGAGTTTAACTGAAAATTAATGAACAAGAATTAAAATTAAAAAATCATACATTTTTTACATTAAATAGTGTCAAGACACAATTTTAAAACAGCTCAAACCATTTATTTCTTATTACATCTTAAGTAAATAAATTTCAATTTCAGTTCATTTGTAGAAATCTCTCTTTACTTAATGTCGCATAGAATCCCCAAATTAAATAAGGTTTGGGTGAATTCTATTTAGACACACTTTATCGCCCAGAGCAAAATGAGGAATCAGCAGATTACAACGTCACACTGGATTTTTTAATACAGCAAAATTCGAATCGCAGTTTTATTCGTTACTATTCTTTAACTATTATTAAGAAACATTTATGAAATGGATTTGGTGGCTAAAAATAATTTTTTAAATGATGTTTTTAGGAAAATTTAAATATAGAATGATAAATTAAAATAATGTTTGAAGATTTAAATAAAAAGTAATAAAATAAGAGTGTCCTAGTAAAATGACAAATAATTTAAAGATATTAATTAATTAGAATTATGGCGAATAAGAAACATTTATTTCTTTAAACATTTTATAACAAGCAAACGATTTTCATTCTATTCGCGATTGCTTAGAATAAAAATCAATATATAATATTAGATTATAGTTTGTCTTTTTAAAAGAATGTAAGAACAGTTATGTTTTTAAAAATATGAGCTTGAGTGAGAGAAAGGATTCCATGAATGGATTAGAATGAAATGAATAAGTAAACATTTTTAGAATTGAAATTTTAAATTCTCAATTTGGAAATAAGTTAAAAAATTAAGAATGCTTATGTTAGAGTAATTCAAGTGTTATAGAAAGAATTTTCAAAATTGATGTTATCCCCGCTTTTTTTATTTATTTATATTGCTAGATCAATTGTTACAAAATGTTAAGAAAAACTGTTATATATACATACTTTAAAATTTATATTTTGATAAACTGGAATAAAATTAACATTTTAGCATTTTGCTTTAAAGTATAGCTGTAATATGTTAATAAAAGAAATATTCGAAATCGTGATATTCAGAATTACATGAAATTTCCTAATTTAGATAGGAGAGAAAAGGTATCGCCATTTTTCCCCCTTTTGCCAAATCGGCTAAAATAGTACTTTGCCTATGGTTCTTAGGTTTAGCGCAAATATATCATTAAAGCTAAAAAAATATGTTAAGTTCTAGTTATTGTATTATGTTTTGCGATAAGATTGATCAAAACAGCGCTTTTACTTTCATCAGTAGTTGACATTTATGGTTATTATCAATAAAAAATTGCTACCAAGTTCTGAATCTTAAGAAATAATGCTTTTAATAATAATAATGAATTATATAATTATAATTTCGTAGTAATAAAATGTTGAATAGAGTTTGTAAAACTTTAATTTTAATATTCAAGTTATTTTCATTTTGAACATTGCTTAGAGTTAGAATATTCGTTGGGTACTATTTCTTTTCAGCCTCAGCCTTCTCAATACACTCTTGATGAAGTTTCTTTAATTCTTCATCCGAATTTAAAGCATTCTTTATATCCTCTTCTCTGATGACAAATGTATTTTTATTCGGCTGATGTTCTCTAGCCTTGTTGCCACTTATTTCTATGATTTCGGCTGCCACGTATTGGAGAACAGCAGCCAAATAAACAGTCGCCTTGGCATCAACTTCCCCGTCAAATTCAGACTCGAGTTTACGATGTATTACATTCAAATCGAAATGGAAAGGATTCTTAGCAATGCTTTCATGTCGTTTCCTCTTTTGACCGCCTTTAGACTTTCTTTTACTCTTCTTAGAAGGCATTAAATGTTTTCAAAATTTCGGCAAGCTTGTATGAGTCTTAATTTTGTAAAGAGTTATAGTTACTTATGTATGCAATATTCACACGTGATTAGCGGAACTAAAGGATTTTTAATGAAAATTTTCCTGAAAAAATCATTTCTGTAGCGAGAATATTTTATAGAATGATGAAAATGTAAACAAAATATCCACAACAACAATTCAAGTGTTGCAACGTCTATCAGGGGAAAGTTAAACTACTTTTAAAATTATCCGCGTGATGAAATTCGGTTCTAAGCGCATGATAATAGAAGTCATTTCTAAAAAACAGTGTTGGCAAAAAATTAGTAATTTGCTTTTAAGAAAAATATAATGCCGCCTGCTTATCATTTATTGATGTCCTATTTAATACAATCTTGATAAAGTAAGTTCAATTTATCTCATTTCCATAGAAATGAGTAAAATATTAGATTTAAAAATACAAATTCCTATGAAAAGCAAATTTATCTGAATGACTTTATTTGGCATTTTAAGAAAAGTTAAAAACATGAGTCAGTGGATAAAATGAAAATATTCATTTACATTAATAAACGTGAAATTAAAATTTTTATTAACTGAAATTAAAGAACATATTTAACATAATCAATCGATTATGGAGAAAATTTTAAATTTTCATTTTCATAAAAATTTTATTATTTAAAAAAATTTATATTGTTGGATATTTACCTAAAATAGTTTTATAATGTATTCAACTTTCTAAATGATAATTTGTAATTCGCAATTGTGATCGCAAATTGAATATTGATTTGTCACCATATTTCATGTATATATATTTCTATCTTCAAATTATTTTACTTTTATTATTTTATGATTTATTCCTGCTATTATTTCATCTCATTTAAGTTATTAAAACATTATTTACAATCAATTATGCTTTAAAAAATTATTCAGCATGAAACCTAATTCCCTTTTATTTTTAATGCAACGAATCAAAAGATATCATATTTATCTACATGGTATTCTTTAGAGCACTACAAATAGGGCTTAATATAGATGTGCAAAAATTTTAAAACCATATTAAGTGTTTATGAATTCATCAATGAAAGAATATGTTAAAAATAAAAATAATAAAGGACAAATAAAGTTTCAGAATTAATAATTTTTAAGAAATTAATGCAAAAAAAGTTCATGCAATACAGAAATAAACACTATTTTAGGGACACTGAAATTTTCTAGCCGAGATTAAATCTCAAACTGAAATTTAATCTCAAAATTTAGGGAAGATTTAAACAGTTAATTTATGCATTGATTGGCATAAGCAAAGTGGAAGATTTCAAGAGCTAAAAATTGCTTGAGATGTGTGTGTGTGTGTGTGTGAATATTTGATACAAAGTAAAGGAAATATCTGAATTTGTTAATTTTCCATGGCCTTGGATAAATTTCAGTGAAATAGAGAACTGTTATCTCTAAAAAAATTTAATCAAAAAAATCTTCACTAGATCTAATAAATTTTCTATAATAGATATTTAGATGAATTTAGGGTTAGACTATACTTGAGGGTGCCCCTTGAATTCTCGCCAAGTTCATCGCCAAACTGGGTGGTGGTGTTTTATTTATTGCAACCCTAAACGTTATTCTGAAATCTATTCACGTTTCTGTTTGATTTAGATTTAACCGTTATTTTTTAATGTTTAAGCAATCTCGCCAAGGGGCACCTCAAATATATTTTTACCGAATTCAGATATTTTGATGCGTTTAATAAAATTTTGAATTAAAATTTGTGACCATTAATAATTTCTTAACAGAAATGGTAATAAAATTCGGTGCTTTTCCATTATACCCCCGCTTATGATTCTAAAGAAATATCACGTTACCGAGAAGCGAAAATATATAATATAATGTATAGATATTATGATTTCAATTTATATATATACATATATATTTCAAAAATTTATTTTTAAATAAATATATCCCAATCGAATTTTTTTCTTTACGTAAAAATTGACTGAAGGGTCATAAACGGAGCTAAGCAAGCTGAATATTAAAGGAAGCTAAAGCAAGTTAGAGCAAAAGATGGCTTTGTGATAATTTTGTTATTTGAAAGGAACATTACTATCACAAGTTACCCCAAGGGTAAAAAACAGCTTAAATACAACAAAATTTAATTTTGTTTCACTGAAAAAAAAGTATTAATTACATTATAGGGACACAATCGATCATCGATGTGTTAAGCATTTGCCGATAGAAATAAACATTGGCGTTTAAATAAGTTTTGTCAAAAAGTGATAATTATTTAATTAATAAAAAATAAATAAAATGTTTGTATTATTTTTTAGTTGTTTATAAAAATGTAAATATTTTTAAGCAATTCACGATGCAAATAGAATATTTACGTCAATAATTTACAGTTATTTTTCTTTCCAGTTATTGGATAGATTAAATTAAGCCGAAATATCCATTTACTTTTACCATTTACATGGATGAAATGATATAATCGATGTAAATCGGTAATTTCACTGATCATAGTTAGGTAGTATATAAATTTTTGAAGTAAAGGTATTATTGATGCAATATATATATATATATATATTATTGATGCTTTTAATAATGTACAAAGTTTCAAATAAGGTTTTAACAATCAAAGATTTTTTTAAGTTATAATTTGTGTATTTAAAGATCTTTTTAGTAAATTTTTAAATGTAGTTTTAAAATTTTTTTTATTGACAAAATTATTCTACTACAAATAAACTTGAATTTATTTGCAATTTCATAGAATTCAGATAAGTTTCAGAAGAATGGATAATTATTGTTATTAGAAGGTTTTGTGATTTTAATCTTTAATAAATGGTTTAAGTATTGAATTTTATAACTTAGCAAAAACGCTTAAATTTTAAATCATTTGATATTAATTAAAATAGTATCTTTAGCAAAAGAAATAAAAAAAAACATCTCTGACTTTATCGGTTGGTGCATTATGTGCTTAATCTTACTATTTGCAGAATACTGATCCGGAATTGGTTTTTTTGTATCAAAGAATTTTGACGCTTCTTAGAAGGTCGATGTAGCCAGGTTAGTTTAGACATCGTTCTCATTACCCGAAAGTAGTGAGTTCGAATTTACCACAACCGAAGATTTGTCAGGTTCGCTAATGTAGCTGTGAAGCATATTAAATATGTTGTAGAGAGTCACAATGTCCTCAACGTAAAAGGCCCCTTTCACACTAGACGACCTTTATCGTACGATAAAAAAAATCGTCCGAAATTTTATTTGAGAGAAGTTATTAAAAAACTACACAATAAACTGTTCTCTTTCACACTGAATGGGAAATAATATTGTGTGGCTTTTTAATAACTTCTCACATAAAATTTCGAACGGTTTTTTTGTTTTTTTTTTTTTTATCGTACGATAAAAGTCGTCTAGTGTGAAAGAGGCCTTAGGTATAGAAGGGCAAATTTAAGATCTTCGGTTTGGTCTCTGCTTCTAAATCACGAAGACTTACTTTCGGGGGGAATATGATGATATACCTACTGGGTGTCTGTGATGCCTGGGTGACGTCATTCTTCCCCCCCCTCACCCCCGCTCATTAGAGAACAGTGATTTGAGTAAGGGGGAGAGGAGCAAACAACGTAGAAGGTTGCAAACTGTTGCTTCTGTCGATAGGGTAGTAAATAATTTTAGATAGAGTGTAATTATATGTATATATCCAGATATATCCAGTTGTCTATTACATGTACATGATATATATATATATATATATATATATATATATATATATGAGAGAGGGGGGAGGGAATAGGGAATAATGAGTATCACAGTGTTCCACTATGTGTGTATAATGTATCATCGCTTTCATCCCTTATAATGCTTTAAAAAGGTGGAAATCCTAGTAAACGGAAATTATTCAATGCATTTTTTAAAAATTTTTTCATTTACTTATAGGATGCGACTTTATTTTATCCTTGATTTAAATCAAAACTTAAAGAAAATAAGATTCGGTATGCATTATTTTAACTGTGAATTACTAACTGAAATTATAGTTCAACTTGTAAATTAGTGGCCTTCATTTTGGGGTATAGCACATGCCTGATATTAGTCTTTTCCAGGAATATTTTAAAATTACAGATTATGTTAACATTTTAAATTTTAATCATGGACTTAATTTAAAACACAGTTATCAAAATTTAAAAATTTTATCAAGGTATTGTTAAATAAATGGGTTATTTTAAAAGGGTTTTTTTTATATTGCCAAAATGATAACTTCTGTTTAAACTTTAAGGCACTTTTTCCTTTTTACTGTTGCTTTTGAAATTTAACAAATGATTATGTTTCAGTTGAGAAATTACTGAGTTAGGTCTGTTTTAAAACCCTTAAATAATTTTCAGTGTTTAGAAAAACTCTATCCTGTAACTCATTAAATTTCTTTTCTCAACATGCAACCACCTGAAAACTTAGAAACAATTTCACAATTATCAGCATCTCAATAAATGTTATCTCGGATACTAATCCTAATTGCAAATTTAAAATTTTTTATTTTATCAAAGTAATTGATTTTCAAATTAACTTCTTTATATAAAAATACTTTGGAATTTCCAATTTAATTTTTTAAATTCTGATACTCGTTAGAGGCAAATTAACAAAGTTGTATTAAAAGATATATACAATGTATATTAGTAAAAAGTCTTACTTTTTATTCAAAAGGGCGTAAAAGAGAAAACCCTGCTAAATACAAAATATCGTTTATAAGTAAAAATGAAAATTCATAAATGAATTTAGAGCAATAAGTATATTGTAATAAGAGAATATTAAACAGCTTTCTAGAAACAAATGGGAAAGAATTAAAGCCAATCATATTTATTTTCTTTTAACTTAATTTTAGCTAATTGTAAATGATTCGAACCAATTAAATAATATTCAGTAATTCAGCAACGAATCAATAATTAAACACTACTTTTTTGTTAAGTTACACTCTGCAATTATTTGTCAAATCCATTGTAATCGAATTTGTTTGTCACTGAGTTGCATACAAAGTATGTCCTTTGGTTGCTTTGTATCTGATTATTTACCGTATGTGATTACTTTGTATCCACTGATTGCCAGGATCAAAGTGTGAGACGAAAATATAACCGATAATGTAACTGGTTTTACTCGCTTGGCTAACCATAGTCACTGGTAGTATCTGTGGTTACATTCAAGTACCAATCACATAGTACTGATAACAGATACTTTTCCTATCCCTTAGAAACCATACATGATAAATAAATCATTTTGAGAATTAAGCACAGTTTTAAATCAGATAGCCAGTTACAGATATCTCTTTTCTTACTTAAAGTTCATTGTTAAACAATAAAAAAAAATTGTGTATAATAAATACACTTGGAGTAGAAATGGAAGGGTGAATATAGCAATTAAGTGACTAGGACATCTATGTTTATTCTAATACTAACTAACAAGATAGTCTGGACAGCGGCTAGAGCATTATATTCTTATACAAGAGAAGTCTTCGAAAGAAAAAATTGAAATATCCATGTATCAAATTTTTCACTTTTTAGGAAAAATTTGATTTTTATGAAATAAATAGAAGGGAATATTAACAATGAACAATAAAATAAAATTGCAGTAACTGGGTAGAAAAGCTATACATATCCGAAAAATAAAAATATCTACACTAAATATTTTTATAGGGCAATATAACAAAACTAGAAAGGTTTTGCAATTACTAAAAGAAAAAATCTGCATGAAGCATATACATAGTTATATTCTTCAATATAAATGAGCTGAATCCTTAATATGTTCTGAAATATATTATATATACATTTTTACTGTTTTGTCCAGTGATAGTATATAAATAATTATATATATAAATATAGTATATATATATATATATATATATATATATATATATATATATATATATATATATATATATATATATATATATATATATATTCATAATAATCATCTGCGATAGATAACTAAATAATAAATAACTAAATTTAAAGCATGAAGCTATATTAAAGTACTTTAACATTATTCGTTCTTTAAATGTTCCAAGTAAAATAAATTCTAGGATAATTTAAATTTAAGTTTATATATATATACGCATATTTTTCAACTTAAAAGAAAGATATTGCAAGTAAAAATGAGCTATTTAATCATAGTATTCTTTTAATCAAAATCTCAGCTTAATTTCTCTGACGCAATTTGTCTTTTTTTTTTTTTTTTTTTTTTTTCCTCTTCTTCTTTTTTAGACATTTTATATGCATGAGAATAACATTAGACTTATAGAATCCAAAACTTCGCAATAATTGAGTATAAATAAAGTAGGTATCCAATTCACCAAATACTGAACCAAATGTACGAGAGGCTTTTATTTTCTTAAACGAACTAAGAATTCATATTTTTTCCTACCTTTCACTAGTAATTTTTATATAAATAAAAATATTGTTTTTACTTTTATCTAATCAATACATATACTAATCAAT
Organism: Latrodectus elegans; assembly: GCA_030067965.1. Lineage (NCBI taxonomy): Eukaryota > Metazoa > Arthropoda > Arachnida > Araneae > Theridiidae > Latrodectus > Latrodectus elegans. The sequence continues at coordinate 47,658,045 of CM057819.1, forward strand.
ACATTGTTTGATAATTTACTTGCAAGAGTTAATTTACGCGAATAAAAAATATAAGAAATGATTCATATTTTGGCAAATAAAAATGATTACAAGACTTAATGAGGTTATTACTTCCAAAAGATGATTTTAAAAATAATTTTTACAGTTTTTTTTTTTTTTTTTTTTTTTTTTTTTTAAGATATTTAAACTGTTTTACACAGGTAAACAATCTTAACGGATTTTCAAATTAGTTGATTCAGAAAAGAAAACTAACCGTTAATAACAGAATGTTATTTTTTTTAATATTAGATTAATTTCATGTCATACTTTTTATGCTACATTAATGACATATTCTTTAAAATTGCATTAAAGTAAAGCAAGAAAATGTTAAAACAATCAACATCGAAAAAAGAATATATGTAAAAATCGAAATAAAATATGAATTCAATTAGAAAACTTCCCGTTTAAAAACAATGAGTAATCCTGTTTACCACATGACTCTATTTTGCAAATTCTACCAATCGAGTAATAAAATTGAAGTACTTTCCTCATACTATTTATATTATCATTGCAACACTACTTCTATTATCACGATTTGTCTACTGTTTACACTTTGAAATAGTGCATTTAAATCCAATGACTAATATAAATAGAAAGATGATTTGTCTTATGGCCATTTTGAAAACCTTGGACAAAATCATTCAGACGCCAAGGTTAATGAAGCAAAATCAGAATCCCCAATATGCAATCACTCGTGTTTGTTGTATGAAACGATAAAATATCATTAGACTAAGTTCTGTGACGTCACCATTATCAATACATATACATCTTAAAATTTTACCTTGCGAAGTGATATCTATTGCATTGACTCATTTGAATTCATTTTTGTATTAAATATATATTAAAACAATAAATATACATTTGGTTTCACGTGAAAAATTTCAACCGTTTATTTCTTTATTGAAGACCTAACCAAGAGATTGGTAAACGGAACAATCTTTCATTATAAAGTCCTATATGTCACGCAAACTTTGAGAACCAAAAGTAATATTAAATTTTGTTGGCAATTAAACAATTAAAAATAAAGCTTCTTTTTTTTTCTTTTTTTCAAAAATAAGGAATTTCAAACTTTTTATGAAAAATAAAATATAGTGGAAAATTTTTGTGTTTACTAATATGCTGTAAGCGAGCTTTTTATCTCTTTCAAAATATATTCTCAAGGATGATAATCTCTATATAAATTCAAAAAGAGAAAGGTGAAATGGATAACAAGTATCCAAAATATACCTTACTTGAGAACAACCACGTGTTAAGAATGGCATTGAGATAACGAAACGGATCTTAATAGCATGCTTTGATAAAAACTCATACAGACAAAATTTGATTATTTGATTCATGTAATAAATGGTATTTATATACGTGAGATAACTGCATAAGACTTGCACATCTGGCATATTTTATGTAAATATCTCTTAAATATTCCAAAATACACTCAAAGGACTACTTTTGTTTCATCATTCAAGTTAATTTTTGTGAAAGTATAAATTATGTGAAAAAATATAATGATACAAAGATGACAGTTATTTTCATGAAGATAATATTTGAAATTAAGTAATGTTATACAAAAAATAGTTTAATTTAAGTAAATTCATTAATTTTGGAAAAGTCTATTTAAAAAATTTTGGGGAAATCGTAAAACTTCTCTCGCCATTACATGTATGATAAATAATAAATAACTCCGTCAGAGAATATTTACTCGAAACGTTTTGAGAAGTAGGTTTCTAAGACATCTCCAGAACGAACAAACAGTGAAAAGTCATAACATATTATTAAAAAGGGCTGTGTAAAGCATTTTATATAAAAAAGGTATATTATATTGAGTATAAGATTAATCGAGATCGATTAATCTAATAGGATACATCTAAAGGAAAAATTGTTTTCCTTGGTTATGTCTATTGTCAAGAAGTTATCACTTTGCTACGAATATACATCAATAAAAAGCTCAATAGAAAAATTGTTCATATTGATCTTTTTAATTTGTCACTCATCGTCTTTTTTTACAAACTATAGTTAATTCGATCAGCATTTCAATGCAATTTTAGAATCATGAGAAAAAATCCACTTTTTAAATGAGAATTGAACAAACTAGGAAACCAGGTAGTCGATCAGCAATAAACATAGTTAAATCATTTTTTACGACAGTTCTGTTATTTTTAGTGGTGGATTATTTTTTTATTCATACCTTTTAAAATAAGAAATTCATAATGTTGAACTTAATGCTTACTTAAATTGATTACAATGGAAGTTAGATACCCAATAAAAACTTATTTTCTATTATTAATTGATAATGGGAAATAAATTAGCAGTTTTAGATTTGTTTTCGGCAATATTATAAACTTATTGATTATGTCTTTATTGCAAGGAGCATCAATTTATATCTTTTGGTGTGTTTGTTAATACCTATTCATCCACTTTTTACAATGTACGCCATTAATAACAATATTGTAACACAGCAAACTTATGAATCAATGATCTAAAGTTGAAAAAAATTCAAGTTTTCATATTAATTCACATAAAATATTCAAAACAATTTCGTTTTTATGATTCATTCATTTTATCTAAATAAAGTATGCAAAAGTGATGTCATTTTTTTTTCTTTTGTAATTACAAATGATTTTACAAAAGTTTTTGTTAACTGTTGAATGTAATTTTTTTAAAAATGTCAATAAATAATTTTAACATGTGAAAAGCTGTCTGATGAAAGAACATAACATAAAAAAATGAACAAAATAGTTTATTGTTATTTTTATAACATTTAAATACAATATAGCAGATACGAAACAAGTCTTAACTCTTGGGAAGACCTAACAGAAAACACTAGCTTTTTCACATTAAGAACAATAGACATAAAAAGCCATTTTATCTGTCACAAATGTTTCATAGTCAACTGTCTTCTTTTGCTCAATACAGAAAACAAGCTTATAAATGGGGAATGAAAAAATATTAACAATAATTTAGAAATATTTGTTTATTTCTTTATTATTGCTGTTCATGATAAAAAAAAACATTAATAAATTAATAATACAGAAATAATAATAATAAAAAAAATATTTCTTTTATTAATTTTTCGAATATCATCATATCATCATAATTGTTCAGATTTTATAGAAAATATTTCTTGTTGTAATTTTTAAAATATTATCCTAAATTTTCCAATCCAATTTTTGCATAAATATATTTTTTTCCTGCAATAAAAATGATCTTCAGCATCCAACAATCTGATAAGTTATGGAACATAAAATTTTCTACTAAAAAATTGTTTTCTTATTTTTTGAAGAAATAATAATTTAAATAAAAATATAATTAAAAAAATGTTTATTTTTATTAAAATGCTGTTAAAAAGGGCGATTACGAATTTCTGTTCTAAATTTTTTTGCCTATGCTCATAAAAATTAAAATATTTGTGACAATAATGTTAATTTCTTTTTCGTATATAAAATATCATTCTTGCATCAAAATAATTTATCTTATAATGTTACGAATTGTGTTGAGGACAGATGCTCTTAACTACATTTTCTTTGAACAATATATAATATTTTTTCAAGAATATATGTATTTTAAAATCTTGATATATATAGTAAAATTTCTGAGAGCATAAGACACAGTATTTTTCAAATTATTTCTCGAAGAAACTAAGATTTACAAAATGGTACAATGAAGATAAAAGGTGGTGTTTTTTTCAAAACCGTGCAGATGACACACCAATGTGTCCCATGGATGTCTCACATGCGTTATCAGACTTTCATATGGTTAACAGTTAAACCATGTTTAGCTATAAAATGTTCCTGAATAAAACGTCTAAATTTAGTATCAGTTATCAGCATTCTTGGATCAACTATCATATCAGATGCTTCGAAAATAATTTTAAGTATATAAGAGGGGAAAAACATTTTTGTAAATAATAAAATCACTAAAAAGTCTCCTTTCAAATTTGTAGTAAATTTAGGATAATGCAAGTATAAAAGAACTATTTTTTAACAAAGTATTTACTTAACATAAACATATTACGCCACAATAAAGTCTAAAGGGATGTTAATTTTGCCAACATGTATTTTATGTAGTCAAAACTAACACTGTTTCTTTCAAATTTATCCAGTAGTATAAATTAAATGAATTTGAAACATTTCCATAAACATATTATTTTAACATTTTAACAATTTGAAAGATTTCCAAAAAATATTTAAATACTTAAAAAAATTTTAACAAATATTAATTATAAAAATTTTCGGTACTTACGTATTAGCATCACCGCAGCTAATTTTGTTCTAAAACTTAAGCAGAATTAGCGCGTCACCTATAATTTGAGCATTTTTTCTACTTTTGAAAAATTAACTTATAATTCTGAAAAGAAATTTTCTAATTATAAAAAAAAAAATTTTATTTTTGATCGGCTTAAAAAGCCACGATGACGCTAATATGTAAGTACCGAATATTCCTAAAGTGGAAAAATTAATGACGCAATTTTTTTTAATCGAAAGCTTTATAATTTAATAATTTCGATGAGGATATATTCAGTATTTTCTTCTTAATTATTTGTCATAACAAGTACCTTCTAAATCATTTTCTTAACTAAAAACATTCTTAAAAACCCAGGCCTTTATTTCAGGAATAGAAACAATTCTTCGATATAATATTACGGATGATAAGATTTTTTAGAGTATACATATTTTATTAAAATTTATTAGAGGTTATCATATTAATAATTCAATGATAATCTCTAATAAATTTTAGCAATAAGTGGGTTTTGAAAATTTAAAGTGTTTAGATGAAAATGTTTATTTAACTTAAAGTGTGTTATACTTCTAAAAAGCTCGAAAAAAATTAATACATGGTCTATATTTTTATTGTATGCATTTAAATATACAGGATATATCTTGTAAACTATAATTTTAGGATATCAATTATTTTTCAAATATGAAAATGATAAAAAAAAATGTTTAAAATATATGACAACATACCTATATTTCTTCCCAACTCTTTCAGCTTCACTAGTAAGGGTTGTCCACACATGCTGCTTCTTGGCTTCAGTAGAATCCTCTGTTAGCAATTCAGAATCCAAATTCGGTAGATTTTCCCGGTCTCCACTTTCGGTACCGGCTAGAAAATTGGACAGCCCTCGCGAAAAATCAGCGAAACTGATCCTGCCATCGCGATCATGATCTAAATCCTCGAAGATTACATCCGCGTCTTCAGTCGCTATGTTCAAGCGACTGCACAGATCTCTGAAAGCATCGCGATCTGCAGACCGCGTACCATCCGGATCACAAGTCTTGAAGAACTGTTGCAGCTGAGATGCCATGGTTTCGCCAATTTCAATCACTTACATTGATTGGACTTATGTGCCCTTAGAAACTAATCTGTACCTACGAAAATTACAAAACTCACCTGAAAATTCAATAATTTTATTCCTTTGCACTACTCTCATAAAAAAGTTTCAAATCGAAAATGGAACGCAATATATTTACAGAAAGCTATTAATGTTTAGTAAATAAAACATTGATAGATTCAATCTTAAGAGTCAATAAACCTTCCATATCACATCTTCCTATGCAGTCACATGACGTGAAAATATTCGATTTTTGATAGCTAACATCAATATTGGAATAAAGAACAAAAATTGTTCTGCTTTTCAAGGCGATAGAAATTATCTATTTCTAAGAAATATGGCACAAATCTGAAGTATAAAATTTCCAGCATTTGAAAAATCTCAGTGACAGTAAGGGGATGTTCATTCTTTTCCCGTCATTTCAATGCGATTCCATAACTGGGAAGTTTTTGATTATTATCCGCCATGTTCATTTCTCGCACTGCCTGCCCTCAAAACAGTAAAAACCGACACAGTTCCTTATCGGGGCTATGTGTCATCCTTGACAAATACATGCAGATGCGAGCTTACGTAAATTTCTACCTGTATACTACTGGAGTTGATTCTCTTGTGTATCTATTCCAGCTGTTTTTGCTGGTGCGCAAGGATCCTGGATGGCTGGGTCAACAGAAACACCTGCCAGCATTGAAAGGAGATGGGCGGAGATATGTCAGTCTGCTACTTATGAATCAGACTGTTTTTTTCGCTTGACTCTAGTGTTATGTTGAATCTGCATTATTATTTGCATATTTTAATTTCACGCACGTTTTTGTTCAAAATCGGTAAAATTACAGAAAGTGTTGACACTATCATATCCACCAAAAACGGGAAGCAACGTTTATATCATTTAAATGTGGAAATATATATAATCGAAAACCTTTACGAAACTGAATTTTAAAGATTTTACTTATTATACTGGAAAAAGATGTTTAATATATGGAATGAACGAGAAATATTTTAGGAATAACCCCCCAAGATTTTACTAAAAGAACATAATTATCCAAGATATAAATGTAGGTAACATAAAAATGGAATTACGAAATACCTGCAAAATTTTATTACAATTTTCCTTACTTTATCATAATCTTTATGAGAAGTAGAAACCTTGATTGATTTTTTTTATTTTATAGTTTTAATTATTATATGGATATTATTAAATGATAGTTGACTTATAATCAATTTCATAGACCTTTACTTTAATATTTTAAATTTAATAGCAGAACAAAATTAATTATATAGTGATAAAAATGACATAAAAAATAAAATATCCTATAACCCTGTACTTTACATATGCACACATTCTTTTAACTTCTAAAAAAAAAAATTAATTTTACAAACTTGTTTCCTGCTAAATATGAAAATAATTTAATTAGAATAGTTAAAGTTGAAAATAAGTTCTTTAAAAATTCCTGAAAGCTGTTTCTTCACCAATGTTCGTCACATTTCAATAAGGAATTTTTGAAATATTAAAAATTATTATTTTTAAAAATATTCTCTATATTGTCATTTACCAAAACATTGTTTTTCGGCAATTAAATACTAGACTATATTTACTTTGTATTAAAATGCCGAAATAAAATATTATTTTCGCATTCTACGGCAAATAAAAAAATAATTCACACATTACACGAATTAAAAATAATTCACACATCACATGAATTAAAAATAATTCGCTCAGACATCATATGCTGTTTGCACCCTACCATACCAAACATGATTTTTTAAATTTCAAAAAAATGCGTTTTTCCCATAAAACTAAAAACTTTAAGGAGTTTACTAATTGCAAAAGAAACAACTAGACATTTTGCACGTTTATTTTTCTTAAAATAGAAAATATTATAATAATGTTGAATTTTGTTTCTAAAATTCAGTTTATTACTAAACTTTAATATAGCTATAGCCACATAATTAAAAATTATTTACAGAATGTTTATTTACTTTTTTAAAGAAAAATTGTGATATTTATATAAATACCAAAATAAAGATATATTTTTATCATTATAAAAATGAACTCCGGTGGCGCAAATAGCGCTACCAACGCACAGGTAAAGGTTTCAGTCCTCGGGTTGGGCAAGGTCGAGTCTTATATCCCTCAGTGGGTCGATAAACTGAGTACCAAGCGTGCTTGGGAACCAAATATGTTATGATGATAACTTAACTGCGGGATATTGCGCTTCGCATCGCTGGATTAAGAAAATAAATATAGGCAGTGTAGGCCTTGGCCCTTAGGTGGCCTGTCCTGTCGTGCCACTCAGTGTAGCTTTTTTCATAATAATAATATCCGAAATCACCTTATAAAAATATAAAATGCCGACTGATGGCTGAGTGAATAGCGTTCCTGACTCCTGAGCTGTGGGTTCCAGGTTCGAATCCTAGTTTGGGCATAGATGTTACTTTCTCTCTCTGTTATTTCTTTTAAGGTGATGTATGCATATGGCTCACCCTGTAAACGGGTTTGTGGAAGTATATATCTTGGTTAATGTTACTCGCCTCCGTGACTTGGTTCACAAGTGCCTACTGGGTAATGGCATATGAGTAGCAGTTCCCAGCCTTGTTGGGGCGAAGGTTTTGTCATCCAGTGCTTGCCGTTATTTTAAAAAGAAAGACTATAAAATAATTTTAATGTGTTAAGATTCAGCACAGGAATGTGTTTGATTTTTAATTTCATTTATAAATTAAATTAATGTTAAAAATAAAATAGTCAGCAATTTTAATCTTATCTTAATAAAATCTAATGCTATCTAATGCTTTGCACCCGAAAGTAATTTTTCACAGTTTTAGTTCTGAAGTAAGCAAACGATAAAATCGCTTATTTAAATAAATGTTTAATTATGTGAATGTTCCAAAACTAAGTATTTATTACTGATGGATCTGAATTCTCTTTATACTATTTGCGACACACACCGATTTTTAAAATTAAAATTTACATTTTTCTATGTTTACGGCTAAATTGCATACCTGAGGGGGAAAAAGAGAAAACAATTCTAATCCTAAGCACTTTTTTCAAAAAAATCAAGCCTACAAAATGTAACAATATTAGACAATTGATAAAAGTCAAACAAAGGATGTAAAACCTACTATATAGCTAAGTTACTACAAAAAGAAATAATTAGAAAACAAGAAGTTGACGCATGACAAGAAAATTTTAATCTATCATTACTGATATAATCCTTTACAATAGTAGGATTTAAAGCATCTATTTTTCAGAAAACTGAATTGTCAAGGAGATGTTGAGATCTATAAATAAATCCGAAAGTAACTAAGCAAAAGTCAAAAATAAAACTTCCCAATTCATTTACTATCCCTAGAAATAAATACTATAGGCATTGTATTTTATCCATTTACATTGTTTCTCACTTGAAACGAAGTTTCATAAAAGAATTACAAATATATTATTTAGTACACTAAGCAATTTAATATATTATACATTTTGTATACTAAATATTTTAATTCAAAAATGTATTTTACCTATTTCCAAAACACGATTTTTAAAAAGCATTATTTTTCGATTCTCCTATCCCATTTTTAACTTCTAATTGTTCAAAAATTCTCAGAACCATTTTCTTTCATTTGCAGTAATTATCATTTCTCATTCTCTTGAATATTTTTTATATTCTTTCTTGAATCCACTTCACAAAAAATTAATAAAACAAGTTGAAATTAGGAATTAAAAATTGAACATATTAACTTTAGGAAAGTTCATCTTAATTGAAGAGGCTGATATTCGATCCAAAAGTACATGAAAATGTATAAATATTGTGTGAAACCCAATCAAGATACTTTTTCGAGGGATGTAAAAAAGTTGCATGAAAGTTACTACTATCCCCAGGATTACATGTAAGCATGTAAGTGAGGATAAAATATTCTTAGAACTTCGGTACGACTTGTTTTCACTTCTAACATGTTTACCAAAATACAACTGTCCAACAACCATGAATTAATGTTTTATATAGATAAGCAGAATTTATGTACTATCACTATGTCAATTCGATAATACCTAATCGGTACAAAATAATGTTCTCGAATGAGTTGTGGCACGATGACCAGCATGTATCCTGTATAGAAAGAACCATTTTCAGATTTGAGATAAGGCAAACGACCTAATCAATTACATTGGTGCCTTATAACAGCTGCAACGGTATCGAGGAATTTATATTTTGTTTAAGAGCCATTTTCTTTATACTGATTTGGCCATTGCAAATTACTTTTAAATAAGAAAGTATAATATTTAAATAGGCATGAATACATGTTTGCATTTCAAAACCAATTATATAATAATTATCCCCATAAAAACTTGTTCTTCACATATAAATTTATATATTGATGAGACTTACGCTAGATATTTTAATAGTCATTATCTAAATAAATGTCAAATCATTCGAATATGTTGAATGAATGAACATCATTCCTTATTATTAAATTTTATCAATGGGGCTTTGGTAGCCTAGTGGTTAGGGCATCGGTCTTCCATCCGGAAGGGCGACTTTCTATTTCCAATGCAGTCAAAGAGTCACCGAGTACATGCGATATTCGTGATCGTTAAATGTGTGGAATCGAAAGTCCTGTGATTGGTCTTTGAGTATTTATCATGGGTGTAATGGTTTGGAGAAAATTCCCTCCCCCTTTATACCAATGTCAAAATTGAGAGAGTGAATTATCCGGTGTTGCCATCTATCGGAGGAGTTTAGAGCAATGTCGTACTTTCACCTTCGTGGTGCTTTGGTTAAACGAAAGACGCACCTTAATGATGAATTCGCATAGTCAACGGCATAGTGAACTTGGCTTGTTCAAATATCATAAGTAACAATAGAACAACAAATCTTACCAATATTACAATTGTTATTTATTTATTAGTATTACTTTCAAAGTACGCAATGCTGCTAATTTTTGATATAAAAAAATGCTAATAAAAAATATTTTTTAAAAATAACTAAGTAAAACATCGAGATTCTGGAAAAAAATTACAATTCCTTTTTGACCAACCTCTATAAAATAAGATTACCTAAGCATTCGGCAGCAATTGCAAATACTGGAAAAAAAAAGTAAATTTTTGCCGTTTTTATGACCCAAAAGAACATGACCTATAGAAAGTGTAGCCTATTGTTAGTCCTCTAAATAATCTCCAACGGCATTTTATGTCAACATGTCTGCAGTTGTACAAACCCCTTACGGTAGACCTCGGGGGGTTTTGGACGCGAAGAAATACTCGAGTGCTTAGTACAAGTTTGTTTCCTTGGTAAAGGATTTTACACGAAGATGATTGTCCATGAAATGGAAGAAGTAGTATCTGATGACACAAGGTCCGGAAAGTAAGGAGGGTGGCATAAAGTCTCCCAATCAAGTCGATGAATGGTATTCCTTGTCCATCCACTTGATATGCGGCCTCACGTTATAGGCTAAAAATAGTTCGACCTTGCGATTAACCAGTGCTGGCTCCTTCTGTTGCATACGTTCCAATTACAGCGAGGAAGGTCCCCAGTGACCATTTGTAGAAGCTCACAGGGAACCACTTGAGGACTAGTTCACCAGACAGCAGCTTCAGCACAAAGGAACAAATTTTCCGACCGGAATTTTTGAAACCTAAGTCTTGCAGTACGTTCATTCACAGCACTATCTGCAAACGCTTGCCATACTCAGCGATCATATAGCACATATGTAGAAGCTGACTTTCTCACTTGGAAGTCGTAAAGCAAACAACACAGAATGAGTTCCTTCGACAAGTCCATTTCTCTTCGTTACTGTACGAGTTATGATTGATGAATGCGCACGGTAGACCTGCTTTTATAACGATTGATATTCTGCTCTCGACTGACCGTTTTCTCAACATGTTATACATTAATTTACATTCTTAATCTCACTTCATTCAATGGCAACGCCCTTACACATAGCAATAGTTGGGTATATGGGCGTTGCCATTGAATGGATATAAAACAGATATATATGGTTACATGTATGTGTGGATAAGAATACTATAAAACAAGTATCTGAATATATTACTTACATACAATAATGAAGATATGTTTATATATAATCGACATATTAACTATATAATTTTAATTTGTTGATATTGGACAGAAAGAATATTATACCCGAGAATTTTTATCTGTACGTATATGTTCTAAGTAATATGGATATATAAGGCTTTCCGAAAAGGTTTGACCATTTTTGAAATAAAACAAAATACGAATTTTTCGCAACGTCAATAAATTTTATTAAATAATATAATTGTTATTATTATTAATCTTCATTGCAGCGTGAGGGCAATTTGTCTACTTCATATTTAAAAAATATTTCTTCTCATGCGAAAAATTGAAACAGTGCTTGCTCGATATCTTAATTTTTGAATTTTTTTTTTTTACTCGTTAAAAAATTCTGTAAGGATAAAAACAAGTGATAGTTGGAGAATGATTATAGCCCGGGGAATTTTTTGACGAACTCTTTTTCCTGAACTGCTCCCTTTATACTAGATTTGTTGAAAATAATTATCCGAATTGAGCTTTTCGTTCAATTTGTAATGCTTATTATGTATTGGTTCTGAAATGTTCCACCATGTGTACATTCTCTTATTCAGAATAAAATTTGTCTTAAAGTTGGGAGGGTTATATTTTCCGCACAATATACCCTTTTTCTTACGATGTTTTCGTAGGTAATCCACTTTTCATCCCCACTTGAGTTATCCAGTTCACACACAAAAATTCGTTTTTATTCCAAACAAGCAAAGGTAAGTTTATAATAAATCGATCTCTTCAAAATTCTTCTGACATTATTCATCTAGCATAATTTTGAATGTTTCCACACCAATTCTTTCTGTTGAATAAAGCTTGAAACAGTTTGCCGAAATGAATTAAGCTTTTCGCGATCTTCGATGTTGTCAGAAACAGATCTTGCTCCAACATGGTTCCCACAACATCGTCATCGATCAAAGGACAGAACTTTCCGATAGATCTAATAATTGCATTATAATTAGCATATGGATATTGCATTATTATTAGTTATTCTTTTAGAATATGGAATTATCGCGTGGAAAAAAAATTGCGAATTAAAAAAAAAAAAAACTCCACAAATTAAAAACAAACTGTGCAGTGTAAAACAAATCACAATTTAATGCACCTTTAATAAAGCTGCACAAAAATTTTTGATTATAAATATGCATCAAATGACATAATTTCTTTACACATTTACCAGAATATTTTAGGAAATAAAAATTTCTTTTAGTGTATCTACAAATGTACATTGAATAACAAGTAAGAATTATAAATTAAAAATCAGTTTTTTTTAACTCATATGTATTTCATTATTTAATGATGCATATTTCTGGATTTGAATAATAATAAAAATTGATAACTGATTTTGAAAATCACCGATTAAGTGGCTTGTTATTATGTCTAAATTTCAATGAACAATTGTGATTTTCAAGATATGTATTGGTATTATTACTTTAAGCATGTGTAATGGCTGATTTTTCAAGAAGGAAAAGCTAGTTGGGAATTTCACTGATAAAAACAAAAAATTGGTACTCAAATTGTGAAAATTAATAAAATTACTATTTTTCTGGTTTCTAAAATTTTTTTAATTTAATATTGCACATCACTTTGAACAAAAATAGTTTCTAAAGAACAAATACAAAAAAAAAAAAAAAAAAAAAAAATCTAATTATTTAACATAGTGAAGTGAGAAGTTTACCTTTTGGTCCAGAGCTCTTGTGCCAATAGGCACACACCTATTTATTAATTTACTAGTTCTAATAAATTAATAATTCACTTAATATTAATTTTACACTCAGAAAAACAAGTTCTTGATCAATAATTTTTGACATTGTTCAGAAGCAATATTTCTTAATTTATGCAAAATGAAAGAGCAAATATATAAAATATACTGTGTATTAAAGACAAGTCAAAATGTAAACTAAGTTTATAATTGATTTATATATTCAATATATATGCCTGGAAAATGTGTTTTATGACAGACATATATATGAATTAATTTCATCATTCATTCATAAACACATAGCATATAGGTTAATATAGATATTAATGCTCAAAACCTATGATGAGGTATACAAAATAACTGAGACACAAAAAACTAGACAAGTAATATTCAGTAAGAGATTTATTTTGAACACCTACAAACATCACAATTACTAAACATTTACACGCCTTTCATACCAAACGTTTTTACAAAATCAAATGATGTATGAAATAATGAACACATAATGATGAAATGCAAAAAAAGTGCTTGCATCAATCTCAGAATAATGACATCAAACAAAGTAATGAAATAATAAATCTTATGATAAATCTAAAAAGTGTAATGTACAACCAAAACTTAATGTACACCTTGATGTACAATCAAAAATATAATTCCAGATCTATCAAAAACTACACATCACAGTATTGCACTTGCAGTATTATTGATAAAAAAATTTCAGCAAATTTTTTTCTTTAGATTGAATTTCATTCAAACTATAAGTGAACATTTTAAAATTTATTTTTCAGTTGAAATGATAGTAATATTATATGAGCTTTATACTAACTTTAAAAGATACTTTTAATGCAAAAGAACAAATTATAAATGTTAAAAGTGATAAGTATTTATGAATACTCTTCAAATTAATTATTTGGATTAGTTATATCTCTAATAACTTTTTGCACATGGGGTATAATTGAGCTATGACTTACAGTTTTAAAGTGATTCTGAAACACTATAATCTTTAAGGACTGAAACGAGATTTAAATTCCACGGCATGTTAGTAAAACTACTCATTTTAAAGAAAAACTAAAAACAAACTTCAAAAATTTGAGTATAAAATTAATTTTTAAAAAAAGCAATTTTAAATTACAGATATTATGATTGAAAATAAAATACAAAAACTTCATTAAATTTTATAGCTCATTTATTATAAGCCAATAAACTTAATCAATGATATTACATTAAAAAACTTTCCAAAGAAATTAAAGAAAAATTAGAAACAAAGTGTTTAACAGATTATAATTTTATAAGTTTAGCTTCAAAGTGTTCCTTTGAATAAGATTTATACTTGTGGTAAAATTTTAATTAAGCTAGTGTATTACAAAAATGTAAATGTTTGAAATATAATTCAATTAAGCGAGGTTTTAGATTACTCTCAAGTTAAAATTTTTCTTCCATAGCTATAATGCCAAATAACACACTTCATTTCAAAGTAATGTAATTTTTTAAGAAAAAAAATACTTAGAAATTACTTTAATATTTAGAAATTTTCATCATCTTTAATTTAAATTTTCTCTTTTTGTAAAATTAGATTTTTTAATGAAAATTAATTGCAACAACTTGACAGTTAAGAAATGTATTACTTATATTTGGGTCAAACTGAAAAATGCAGTAATATATGCATAAAGCAATATAAACATCAATTATTCACTTACATTATATGGGACATATTTTCATTTTAGCACCATATGAACTAAAAACCACAATAAGACATTTTTTGATCAATATTTTATGAGTATTAAAAACAATTCAAATGGTGATGCATTGATAATGTAGTAAAACAATTGATTCACTGATATGCAGCACAAAGATTCATATTTTACAGATTTCTTACAATTAGTGCAATAACATGATTGCATACCTAGTGCTTGAAATTCACAAGTAAGCTCGGAATATTTTGCACATAGCAAATACAGTACATTTCATGTTTTACATCTGCAATCTTTCATATGCATAGGGAGAAATGTTTTGCTGCAAAAAACCATTCAATTATCAGGTTAAATTAGCAATAGATAAACTTTATTCACACCAAAAATTTTTCAAATAATCTTAATTTTAATTTAACAACATAAACACACACACAATCCAGTAGAGAAATTTAAACAGATATAAATAATATTGGATAAGTTTTTAGAAAACGAAAGTGGATCAAAAATATTTAAATTAAACCCTTAACTCATATATCGTAACACACAATTATGAATACAGAAATTCTCCATTAAGTGGAAAACAAAGTAAAAATGAAACAAATTCACAATTAATATTTTTCACTAGGGTATTCCATTATCAAATCAAAATTTCTTAATCAACAATAATTAAATATTTTAAGTACCTATAAAATATGATTCAAAATATAAGTAAAATCTACTGATCACATCGAATCAACTAACAAAACTAGAAAGGCATTTCATAAAATGATTACAATTAAATGAACAAATAACTATACTGTTTCATTTTGTGAATTAATTAGCAATTACATTAATTTCAAATAGATAAGCACCGCTGTTATAATATGTAAAATTCCAGGCACTTGCTTAGCAAATCTGAACTAATATAGTGATTTCTAATATTTAAAAATAAAGTTTTTATACACATAATTGGTTATATCCTTTTTTTTTAACTCCATTTTGTTTCAAAGTTAATGAATTAAAACTCTAAAAATAATAAATACAACAAAGAATTTAAAATTTAATTTAAAAAATAACAACATGATGCATATAAATTTATAAACGATTGAAAAGTAAAATAATATCAAATTTATTTTATGTCTTAAAGTAATAACAATGTGAAAGAAATATAAAACAGCAAAACCATAACAAATCACTAATTTTGATTAAGCATTTGATAGTCGTAATATAAAACACAATATTCTCAAAAATCATAGAAAGAAATTTTTTACAAAGTTTAATAAATATTAGTTTTTTATTGGATGTTGTATTTTGGAATTTAAAAAAAAAAAAAAAACTGACAAATATAATTTTAAAGCTTTATAACTAAAAACTTTAAGCTCTTTCAGAATTTTTTTTTTTTTTAAGGAATATGTTTTTAGTGTGATTTTAATAACTATAATTTGCAGGGGAAAAATATTATCTGCTTAATTGTAACATATCACAATTATTAATTTTCCTGTAAGATTTAGTATTATTATTGCTCAATTATACTACAAATTGTAAGGAAAAGACTTAACTGAAATAATCCATAAAAATACTTTTAATGTTATTCAAAAAATAAAACAAATATGTCTAATTTCAAGTTACAAAATTAGATGTTGATTTCTTAATTAACTTTGATAATTAAAAATATGCATAAAAAATTTGATTTGCAATGTTAAATGTTTCTTTCAATGAGAAATTTTAAAAAAGCATTACTATATCAGTCATACACAAAACCGAATTAAAGCAATCAAAATCATCAAATAACATTTAAATTATCAAAAAAATTTAGCATTCAAATTAAACTAATAATTCAAATAAAACTATTTTCTCCCAATAATTAAAGGTTGTACTATTTGCAACAAGAGGAAAATGCACAAAAAATTTACAAAAGGAAATGGTGCTACATTTAGTTATTTAATAACAAGGTGTTAAAAACATCAAAGTGATAAAAATAATTGGAAAGAGTGTTTTAACAAGTGGTGACAAGAATTTGAATATTAATATAATTTGCAATTTTTATGCACTCTTAATTCTCTCAATACATGAGGTGAGCTATACAATTTTACAGCTGTGCATAGTTATTTTATTCACACTGATTAAAAGGAAACATTGCAAATACAAAACTTCCCATTGCAACAACTTTTCTCTCCGTCTAACATAAGACAAACCAAATTTAAAATCTGAAATATACTGCAAAATTTAAAAAAAAAAAAAAGACACAATTCTCACAGAGGCAGGCCAAATGAAGATAATAAAACAAAAATAATTAAATCTATCTATATACTAGAATATTAAAAAACTATGTTAATAGCAAATGTTACAAATTATCACAATCCTTCCATATTTTATTGCTTTACAAAAGATAAATACAATTGCTACTGAAAAATATATATATATGTGTTAATAATATTACATCAGTCAAATTTGTAAAATATAATTAGACAGAAATAATATACAATCTAATTACCAAGCATTTAGTTAATATTTTAACAAGAACATATATTTTGTAAAATTATTTTCTCAGTTATAAAGTTATATTTCACAAAAATCCAATTTAGAACTCAATTCATCAACTTTTATATGTTTTTCCTATTTTGGAAACTTAGAAGGAACTATCAATTTTCTATTAAATTTTTAATCACTACAATCTGATTTTTCTTCTTGATCCAAAATCTTAAATAACATGGCAGCTACAACATTAAACGAAAAATCTTAATCTTTATCTCTTTCAACAGAATGTCAATTACATTAATAATCAAAATATTTCTCAATCTTGTTAAACGCCTTAAGTTTTGCAAGATTATCAAAACATTTGCAAAAACAATCAAAAATCCAGGATATTAGCTGAGTAAGGAGACTATGTTGGAGAGTCCAATATCAAGAAAATCAATATCATTCAATCAAAGCAGAAATCTCCAATATCAATCAAAAATATAAATGATATCAATGAATAAAAGAATGAAACTTTAAAATAAAAATTATGCAATTTATACTATATAAATTTACAGCTGCCCTTACAGAGCATCTGCATATAAAACAATTATATTTTAAAAATATAACATTAAAAAAAACTATTTTTTTGTAAATAAAAAAAATATTTTAACATTTACAACCCTAAAATTATCTGTCATAAATAAACACAGATCATAGTAAAAACGATTAAAAAATACATTTGTTAGAAACATATTTGAAGATAATAGAAAGTATTTTGCATATGTATATTGAATATTTTAATTTATATATACAGCTGAAGCCTGATTTTTTTCTAAAAAAAAACACTAATTCTTTGTATTTGTGGAAAACTATCAAATCAGAAGACTTTAAGAGAATTTAAATAACTATACATACTGAAGATCTATGATGTGGGAAAGTAAATCAATTTACTTATTTTTTTATTCACAAAGTACTAATACATAAAATTTTCCATCAACTTTCTTTTCAGAATTTACTGCATATTAAAACTATGAGTAATATAGTTCACTTAATGTTAAATATGTTAAGCATGGCAAATATTGTTTAAACTATCATGAAAGTAGAAATAAATTTTAAATTTAGTTCATTAAAATAATTTAAAATATTTTTTAAAAATCCCTACATAAGATTTCAACAAATTTTACTAATTTCAAACCAAGCTGTACTGCATTTAATACAGACTTTCACATCAATATACACAAAATTAGCTGCATTGTCATCAGCAATAGTTAAAAAATTAATTAAACATTGGAAACCATAAATAAAAACTGAATAAAGAGATGGAGAGAAAATTTTTACATGTATTGAATAAATAACAGCCACATCATAATGAAGCAAAAAGAATAACATTTAATACATATTTTAACATCAATCTGAAAGGAGAGGAACTTTGGTGCACAATGTGAATACAACCTAGTATAGTGCCCCACACTGCAATACATTTGTTGTTCCGGCCTGCCTCTGATTATGTTCAGAACTTCAAAATAAAAATATCTTCTGGTGACTAGCTTCGAGAGAAATGGCAAAATTCAGGAAAATAAGATTGTCCCCAAACATGCAGAATGGGACCACAACACATTTTGTCACTTTCAGTTTTCTTTCCACTAATTACTTCAAAAGTAACTTTGAGCTAAAAAGTTGAAAATAATCAACACCAACCACTCCGAATATATTTACAAAGGGTATAATCAAAACAGATTTTAGTTTGTTTTTGCTCGAAGGGTGTAGGTGGCTAAGTGTGTGGAATCAGATGTCTCTCACAGTGGTTCTCTTTGGCAAAAGAAAATATTTTGTCATGAGCTGTTAATTCTTTTTTTAAATTTATGCTTCTTCTTCATCTGGATTATCTGAATCCAAAAATTCCACATGCGTGAAAGGAAAATGGCCAACCTTATCTCTGAGTTCTCCTTCCCACTGTCCATTAATATTCATTTTTGTTACTTTAATAATATCGCCAACCTGAAAAGTAAATAAATGAAACATTTTAGGGAAATAATATCCTCATAAATCAACAAGAAAAATTATCCATTTTAATTCAAATGTCAAACTTTAACACTATACATAGAGTTAAATTTTTTTCAGGGGAATGAAATTTCATATTAATAAAAATATTACAAATACGAAAGTGCTTTATTGAAGAACAGAAATATATCAGGTATTATAACAATATAATTTTTAAAAGTTTTATCTAACAAGTAAACAACTGTATGAAACAATTTACTAAAATTAAAGAAACTTTGTTCATTTCTAAATTTAGCAAGTGAAATCAAAAACAAACAAAAATCCATCTAAAGGAAAGAGAGTATAGTTTTAATTGTTTAAAGAACTTGACTACAATAGTTATTAAATAAAAATATGAATTGACTTCCAATCAAGTATTCCATTTTATATATTTTTACATTGTTAAAAAGTAAAATTTAAAGCTAATTAAAAATCACAGAAGATTTTAACTTATTAAATGTAAACATGAGAAACATCAGATAAGAATTAATGCATAACAATTTTTTTTCTTGAAATTAGAACCATTAGAATAAGACAGTAAATTGAAAAATCTGTAAGTTACCTCAAAATTCACTACTAATTAACAATGGGAACTAGAGCAAAGATCAAAATTTCTTTTATAATTGGCAATTGAAAAAATCATTAACCCCTTAACCGGCTATCCCGAGATAACTTGGGCAAACAATTCTGTGTGTTTTCCAGCTATCCCGAGCCCCTTGGTAGGGGCAACTGGCTTCACTGTAATGCTTCAAATTCAACCCCCAGAACTGATGGATTACCGTGAAATCGTAGCTGGGGAACTTATTTACAGAATGGTTATGGTTGACTTAACTAATGGGAGCGAAAATCGAAAGTGTTTCAAGGAAGGAACAGCTATTTACATTTTACTTTTCTATATTTATTCACATTTAGTTTTAGTAATTAAAAGCTATCTAACAATTGAAATTTATAAGCAATGTATATAATAACAATTTTCAGTTCTTTTTATCAATTTATCAAGTTTTTAATTTAATAATATTTTTTAGTTTTTGCTTTGCATAATATATATATATATATATATATATATATATATATATATATATATATATATATGATTAGTTGTAAACTTCATAGCACAAGAATATGTGACTTGGCGACAAGGTTAAAATATAAGAAATTTTTTACTTAATTTGTTCAAACATATGAAATTTTAAAATATTAAAATTTTTGTTTAAAATTAGATAGGATAAAATTAATAAATTAGATGCAAATTGTTTTAACTTTTGAATGAATTTAGTATTGTAAACAATTCTGCAATGAGTTTTGAACAATATATAATCAATTTTTTATAAAATGGAACTATAAAAAATTCTTCTTTTTAGAGTTACATTTTATTATTATTAAATTATATACTTTATTCAGCGAATAATTATGTTTGCAATCTCTCAAATATATAATTTAATTTCACAATGTACCTAATTTTAGTTCATAAATTGAATAACTTGTTACTAATTACCTCATTTTAAATGCTTATATAATTTATAAAAATGATTTATATAAATTCCGTGAAGTCAAAAAATATTTAATATTGAGCAAATTTGAATATATAAAAAAATGTTATATTGACAAGTTCTATAATAAATGTCAAATTTTTAGAATACTATTGTAAGCAAAAGCATTAAGATGTCCCTTTTTTATGTTTTTGCCATTTTTCTCCTTTTGAAAAATAAATATTCATACTAGAAACACATTAATTTTAGTATTTGTGTAAAACAATTTAAGAAATACTAAAGGATATATAATAAAAACATGGGTTCTAAGTATGGTAATATTTTTTACTTAATTAGAAGCGGAAATCTTATGGTACGAGGAATTTAATATGAAAAATTTGCATTCAAAATTTTTGCCAAAATTTTATCTGTTGTCAGCAGCTTACTATATACTGTAAAAACTATTGTTAGGTAATTAAATTAACTTTTTATTTTAAATTATTAAAAATGTGCAATATCTAAATTCTTCAATCTGTAAGTATTAAAACAACAGAAGCGTTTCTTTTAATGCTTTTGAAAATTATTTGATGATTTTAAAAATATAATATTGATATTGAAAAGTATCTGCAATCATTACTAATTACAAATGAATAGCAAATTAACTAATTACTATAGCTATTAAAATCAATACATTTTTAACTATCTGGGAAATTTCAATTTTCTGATTTTTAATAAAAAGTAATGATATATATATATATATCTTTACATTTAAATATTATAATAAGATATTCATTGTGATGTCTATTTTATATATTTTTAATTGTTTAAGATTTTTTTAAATACAAAAACTGCTTTAAGGTAAATTAAATTTCCTGATAATAATTTACTAAATAATTAAAGAAAAATTCATATTCAGTGTATAATTATCATAAGGACTTGAAGAAATTTTTGAGCAGAACATTCACAGAGCAAACTGCGAGCACATATGGTTTTTACAGCTGAGAGCGATTGATGGGCTTCCCCTCTGTAAGTCATTAGAATGTGATTGTGAAGTGGTCCATGGTACAACGGAAATACGTCTCATCAAGAATCACAGGCTTTTGTATTCTTGACAAGTACTAAAGGGGGGAAAACTTGCATTGCAGTGAAAACCAAAACTATGTTGCCAACGGGAAGCAAAAATGATGCACTTTCTTCACAGAACCCCAGACAGTTATAAGGAGTTAAGGTTTAATATCATATTCTTTATCCTCAAAATTATTTATACTTCACTACTATCTACTTTATGGTGGGAATTCTTCTAGTTTAATGATGAAAAATTATGCAATACAACCAATTTAAAAATGGTTAAATTATATAACCAATGAAAATTTCAAAATCACAATTAGTAGAAAAGTTAATATTTCTAGTATCTTCATTAAAAATAAAAAGATTGAAAAAAAATTATATTTAAGATTAAAAATATATAAAAATAAAACATATATTACTTCTAGTTTTAAAGCAGTTTTATCATATGCATTGGGTACTCTAGCTTGTTTAACTCTTGCTAATGCAGGTAACATTCTCTAGAAAATTAAGAAGCATTATATTATTAAATTTTATTTGTTTAAAATTATTATATAAATAACTCACAATAAATCTTCAAGGCTAAAATGTAAAAATATTAACATCAAACTGATAATAAAAAATGCAGAATATACAAAAAAATGAAATGAATATTATTTGTTAACCACATTTTTAAGAAACTCAGATTTTAAGAATACATATATTAAATAATAAAGTTTCAATTCCAAAATTAACAAATTTCTTGCAAGTGTTATTTTAAATAAATTTTGATATTTTAAAATCACTTGATTCAATTGTATGAATGTAAACTCACATTTCTAAGTAAAATCTTAATTGCAATGTACCAATAAAAATAAATTTTATTTTAAAATCTTAAATAAGCAATACTTTATAACAAAAAATTCACTAATGGAAAGGGATTGCTAAGAGGTTTGTTAATTTGAAACATTCAACATTTTACAATTAAGAAAAAACATTAAACTATTTAAGATTTTCAAACAGAAAAGAAAATAATACAATACATAAATAAAAAATCTTAAGAAATAAATTTCATATTCAAATGAATAATTACAATATTAAGTATAATGCACAAAATAGGAGCAAAGTAGAAATGATGTATAAGAAAAGACAGTTAAATTTGAAAAATATATATCATCAAAAATAGGAAAAAATGGTTGGTAAAAGACACCAAAAATAAAAGCTACAAAACATCTTCAAAATGTCAAGAATAAAATGTTGGTAACACCAAAAAATAAATAAATAAAAATATTAAAAATATGTTAGAAAATTATAATAGATACAATATTTGAATTATCCAACGTGTTTACAATTTTAGATAATCAAAATATAGTAACATCAAAGTACAAGTTGTGCATTTTTACACAAGAATAAAATAAGAGATCAAATGAAATAAATTTGATGCACTTACTTGTATGTTAGGTGTATTATACCGTGTTGGATCAGTAGATGACCGTTGTGTTTGCCCTGATGATGGAGGTTGACTATTTTGCACTCCATCAGGTAAAAAATTGTCATCTACCTAATGTATAAGAAAGTAAAAAAAAAAAAAAAAAAAAAAAGATTAAAAGTTACCACATTTTTTATG
Source organism: Latrodectus elegans (assembly GCA_030067965.1). Classification (NCBI taxonomy): domain Eukaryota; kingdom Metazoa; phylum Arthropoda; class Arachnida; order Araneae; family Theridiidae; genus Latrodectus; species Latrodectus elegans. The sequence goes on from CM057819.1 coordinate 47,681,466, forward strand.
GTCATCTAAATAATATTTCCAAAATACCATTCTTGTAAATCAGGTTAAGACACTGTTTTAATTAAAATAAAAATAATCTTCAAAATAAAAAATGAAAAACTGCATACCTAACATTCTTAAAAATTTAATGTGTAAATAATTTAAGTTTCAATATCATGCTATCTTTACTACCTCTATGCTGGTTAAAATTTAAATAAATAAATAATAATGTTTAATTTGAAATAATTAACTTTTAAGAAAATTTCCTGTAATTCCATTTAATATTTTTCATATAAATTTACTTTTTAATGATGAAATTTAATTTTTAAGGATGATTTCAATAAAAAGAGATTTTGCTTTTAAACATTTTCTTATAATTATACAAGATTTTCTGGTTTTAAAACAATTAAAATATGTTATTCAATTATATACTAGAATGTAAATATAGAGAATGTCTTATTTACATTTTAAGCATCTTTAGTATTTACATTCATTGTTTTCAAAAGAATTCACAAGATCCTGAAAAATAGTCTTAACATTTAAATTTGAAAAATGGATGACTTAACTTTGAAACTTTAAAATAATCTATAAATTGTTTTACATTTTTTATTTTATTATAAAAATTCTCCAATACAAGTTGATTCAATAAGGGAATTCTAAAGTCTTGGGAAATATATCCATTTCTGGTTTTTAAAAACTTTTGCAGTATTTAGGGGTGGAATATTATAAGTTAGAACAAACAAACAAACAAACAAAAAAATAAAAAAGACCATGCTGTTATATTTATTATTTTGTTAAAGTTTAATTACACATTTTACATTTAACTTCAATACATTTTTGATTATATAACAAATTATTAACAATTCAATTATACAAATAGAATTACCTTTTTTAGGATTTAAAAGCTAATTTTCATATTTTAATAATTATTTAAATAACAAATAGAGAAAATGCACAAAAATATTAAAATTTAACACCATTCAAGAAAATGAGTGATTTATTTCAAAAACAAATGCAAATGGTTTCAGCTTATTACTGAAATTAAAAACAGTTGAGTACATGAAATGAAGTAAAAACAATTATTATAATCAGATTAAGAAAACGCATAAAGAAAAAATTATATTTGATTTATAGCTATTTATATTTCAGCCATTTATCAAAATATAATATTTTGTAATTATATTTTGATAAATGGCAGAACATTTGTACAAACATAGTTTATTGTAAAAACCACAATTCTTTCCAAATCCCTTTTATTCCTATCTAAATTGTTTTTAATTTGGAAAATTCCTTATTTTATATATTTATTTTACATATTATTTTATTAATTTCCTTTGTAGAAAAGTAATGAATTATTTTTCATGTGTAAAATTCATTTTATATAAATTTTCATGCTACTTTTATAAAAAAAATATTAAATCAAAAGCAAGAAGTATAAAAATTATTCTTAATACTTTGCTATTATACAATATTTAACCTAAAAACACCAATGAATAATTAATAAAGGAACTTAACACATGAATAAGCTTAAAAGAAATTAATCACAAAATGTTTTAAAAAATCCTCATTATAATTATTTTCGTATTTTTTCTTCGATAAAGAATTATTTTTAAAAAGTGATGTGTATGTTGAAAAAATAATCTAAATTATATAGTTTTCTCCTATGCATTATCCACAGTTGAAGAAACATGTTTATATAGAAAATACTACTCAATACTTTTATATTCTACTTAGAGATACACATTAATATTGATATTTCAGTGAAATGGATACAAATAACATATTTACAAGAATTAATATAGAATGGTATCTTCATTTATTTTACTTAAAACAAAACTATAATTTAAGTTTCGTTATAAAAAAACATTTCTGATGTCACAAAAAAAAACATCAGATTTTCTTTTTTTTTTCAGAAAATACACAGAAACTATAATAATGCAAAATTTCATGATTTAAAAACTCTGAAGAATTCACAAAACACACAATTTTTCATAAGTTTCTAATTTTTTGCCCTATACTTACAATTTAGATAAAAACACTAAATGATTTATGCTGTTTGGAGAGAGAAATTATTTGAAAAATAGATAAACTTGATAGTAAATTTCGAGAATTTGAAAAGTGTAACTTCTTTATAACTTTATAGGCTAATTATATTTAATAGTCTAATTATTAATTTATGTTATGATAATTATAATAATATGAATAATATATTTGAATTAAATTCCTAAAAATCATTCCATAAATATTTTTTCTCTGAAATCAGACTTTTCATTGCTTTTTTAAAGTAATGATAAAAAAATTATATTTTTTTGTTTTTGAATACATTCCATAGAAATATTATTAAAAAAATAATTATTTGTAATTAATTTCTTATTATTTATAAAGGAATATTCACTACAAATTTTGATTTTTTAATAAAATTTATTTTGAATATCTTATTATATTGTTATTTCAAATGCTATTCAAATTAATATTTTGCCTGGTATTTTTAAAGATTAAAATTTGATTCATAAAAATTAATAATATTTTATTAACATCAAGTGATGAAAATCCTTCATGAATAATAAACGACAGTATTAATATATATATGTATATATATATATATATATATATATATATATATATATATATATATATATATATATATATATTATAACCTCTCATGGAAACCAGAAATTACAAGAATTCAAATACCTTTTCAATGTATGGAACAGGAATAGATCCTGTTTGCCCTAAGCTGTTTTTAGCTGTCCACCACTGATCTTCATCCTTAGAAATCACAGTAAGTATTTCACCTTTTTTAAATGGTAAGTCATCAGGATCTCCCTAGAAAAAACAAAAATAACATTTTATGAAAAATGAATTAACAAAGTGTGCAACTGAATCAGAAAACAAACTGGGAACATTCTCTTTTTTCCAATATTTAATCAAAAATTACGATCAATCAAAAATACTAAAACCACTGAAGAACTTTCGGACAAGAATTTGGTGATATTAAAATGTATGGTTTGATTCAATTGTTGCTCAACAATCATATTTTGAAATGAAGGCTTATTTAAAACAGGAACAATTTTAAGTGGACTCCAAAAGACAACAAAAACTTTAAAGCAAAATAGGAATCAAACTCAAAAACTGTTAATAATGTATTAGTGACAAATTAATGGTGTATACCTTATCAAAATGAATAAACTTAATAAAGTAATTATTTAAAAATTACAATTGTATTCATTAACAGAGAATGATAAAAGGAATAATGAATATATATGTTATAAGTTAAACGTTATTTTCTAATAAATGTTGGCAAATATTTTTGGAGCTTATAACAGGAATAATAAACATGTTAAAAGTTGCACATTATAATCTAAATAAAAGTTTAAAAATATTTTCAGATCTTTTATTAATTTTTTTCCATTTATTTTAAAGTTGTGTAATTAAATCTTATTAGACTAATAAATTATTCTTATTGAAAATTCTTATTGAATTGTTCATTATAAATTGGTGTAAGATAAAGAAATAATACAGAGAAGATACTTATATACTGTAGTACTAGGTCATTAATCAGAAATGGGATTTGTTAATATTTTATATCCACTCAAATAACAAATTCATAAATAAATTATTTATGTAAATATATATTTATCTAAAGTAATTTGAGTGATTTAGAAGAATTATTTTTCGTATATTTATAATATTCACAGCTATTATAAGCATTATCATTTTCTATTAATTATTTTGCGAGTGCTATAACAAAATGCATGAAAACAGAATTGTAAAAAAAATTAAATAAAACAGAAAATATAAGTACACTAAATTAGCACAACATTTGAGTTCTAAACTGTCATGAAATATTTTGTTGCAATTTTAAAATGTTTCAAGAATGAAGGTGAAAAAGATTCTCATCAAAAACTCTGCAAATACGAATTAGCAAAGTATAACATGTTTAATAGAAATTCTGAATGATTTTATTATAAGGTAACAATAAAAGATTTTACACGTCAAAATCATGACACAACATATTAAAAAAAAATAAATAAAAAAAAAAAAATAAAAAAAAAACTTTTGAAGATTAGGAAAAGAAGTATTAACCTGACATTTTTCTTAAGAATACTATTACCAGCATTAATACACATGGCACACATTTACAGTACATTGAAAATTTAAAATAATTTTTTTAATGCATATAAAAGACACTATCAATTTACAAAAAATAAATAAAATTAATTAATTACATTTTACTGCTTATTTTCTATAATTTAAAATAGTTTTCCTTTCTTCCATTAAATTATTGTTTTGCCCCATTCAGAATCATTAAGAAATTTATAATTTATGAAACATAAAAATTAGCTTTCATATTAAAATAAATATTTCATATATAAACATGTTTTATCTTTTTCAAATTATAAAGAAATGATTTGCAGTTTAGAAACTTAATTAAAATTAAAAAATGAGAGCAGATCATAAGCAAAATATTTATCTCAAAGCAAATTATTGATTACAAAATATAAACATAAGTTTGTAGTGAATTTTGAAGTGAAACACTTTTTTTACTTGTTTTCAATATTCATTTATAAATAATGAACCAAAACTTAATTTGAAAAACATTATGATGTAAGAAATTTTATTTCTTCAATAAAAAAAAATTCTAGCCTTTCTAAATTTCTGAACAAACCATTTCCTTTTTCGATAAAGCATTTAAATTTTCACCAAAAATTTTTTAAACACAGCCTTAAAATTATTTTTGAAATATCTTTATCACAATGAAAAATATTATCACTCTTTCATAAAAAATTTTAAACATTTAAAAAAATTTTGAAAAATCTGAAAAATGTTAGTCTATAAAATTAGTCTTCTTATTTTATATACATGTGTATATAAATTAGGAATAGCTGATAGATATGGAAAAAAAAAAACTTCAAATTAGGGGTACTACCATTAAATGAAAATTGTATTCACAATATAAGCATAAATATCAAAAAGTAAGTGAGGTAAAAAAAAATGATTAATATAATGACTATTATAATACTTACACTTCCATCAAAATCGTATTTTGCTCTTACTTTTTCAAGTTTCTTTGGAGCCTAAAAAATTGTAGAAGAATTAATAATGATTAATGTGTTAAAGAAATAAGCCTCAATATTGAAAAGCATAAAATAACTCTTTTCAATTTCATAATCGAAATGAAAGTTAACATACTTAATTTTAAAGAATACAAATGCATACAAAAACAAAAAAAATAGCACAATTTTCTTTTGTAACATTTGGATATACAACAAAACTCTTAGTAATTACGCTCTTGTACTTACTGGTCTAATTAAAGGTGTTGTATCTAAATAGTGTAACTTGTAAAAATTTAATAGGGAGGGTACATCAGGAAACATTTGATCGCCAATTCGAAATCTAGTCTGATCATCTTGCTGAACTCTGTTAATGATGTAATGACTTACTTTACTGTCTTCCCTAGTTTAAAAAAAAAAAAAAATTAGATTTTATTTTAACATTTTTATGTTTATAATCACACAAGTTTTACTAAATGTAATATATTTATAAAAGCATTTCAAGTATAAAATAAAAGATAAAACTATAAATGAATGAATAATAAAAAAAAAAACATGAACAAATGAATTTCGTATCATTACACTACCTGACACTAACAGGTAAAAATAGTTTTTATTACAAAATAAACATAAAGTTGTATTTAATTGGTGATACAGATGTCCCATACATCTGTTATAAAATTGGGATTTTTGCTTATCATGGTAAGTAAAAAGAACAACTTTTTCAAAAAAAGGAAATACACTTGTATTTAATTAAAAATAATATATTTTTACTTTTAACAGCATTATAATATTATGGAAATTTATGTGAAAACTTAACATAGAATGCAGAATTTGTAGAAGATATAATTTGATAAACTAATGAAAGCAGAGTATCAGCTGCTGTAGTAAATCTGATAGTTTTCTATAAAAATTTTAAGATTATGTATAAAAAAATTAGAAAGCATCATTCAGATATATTTTCAAACATCAAAATAAAACAATAAATAAAGTACTAAAATAAAAAATAATTTACATCCATGTTTTTGAATATGCAATTTTTATACACCAAAAATATGGAAAGAAACATACATTTAAAAGATAAATACTAATATAAACATAACTTTATTATATATATTTCATTAAGCATAATTAATTTTAAAGTATATTGAAAAGTTGTGGAAATAGATTTGCATTATAAAGAAAAGCTTTGTAGATTTCATATACTGGAAAATCAATAGATTTCTAATAAAGATATGCAGATAAATCACATTAATCACACCATAGACTTAATGATAATTTTAGCTCCTATTTACAAACAAAAATTTGAAAGAATCTTTCACAAACTTTTGCTTCTGACAAATAGTTTTCCTTTCTACTTTTTATTTGATTTCCTGAGATCTTGATTCATTCTTGGACAACAAAGTGACATGCGAAGGCATTTTAGACATTTGATGGGAAAGAACTATGGTGACTCCTATCCTCCCCATATGTAAGAAAACTCTTTACTTCTCATGATTTCCTCAGATCTTCATTAAAAATTATTTTCTCTCTTCCCGTTCCTCTGATAGGGAAAGGACTCTTTAAAAGTTTGAGTTGTGTTGTCCTATATTTGGTTTCATTTGACTGGACAATTAAATTTATGAAGTTTAATTTGTTATGAGGGGTATTGAGTCAGTTACATCAAGGACTTGTCGTGGTTGAAAAAATATTTGAATAAAAAAACAACTGCCAAAAATTATGGAATTCTGAATAAAAGAGTCCAATTTTAAAAACACAGAGAAAAAATCCTTAAAAATTGAAGCAAAAGTACTCCCCAATTAAAAATATTGGAGAGAAGCAAAACACCCTAAATTGAAAAAATCTTGCTTGTTTGGCTGAGAAAAAAATGGTTTGAGAAACCCTGTTGATGGTAATGTCATTCAAGAGAAATCCTATTTTGCCATGAAGTTGAACATAAAAAATTTCAAAACATTAGATGGCTGCTGTGTTAAAAATTTAAAACCAGACACAATTTGAGCTTTAGAAAATTATGTGGGGAATGTAGAAGCTCAGTGGTTCCTCCCTTAAAATGTCTTGATAAAACTCAGATCAAGTATGCTTGGGATTGGTTGGTTGGTTTGTTTGTCACTCAACGGTCATTTTTTGCACACGAGGGCTAATTAGACCGGGACCTACGGTTTAAAGTGGATTCCGAACCACTACAAACATCCATGCCCTAGGTGGGATTCGAACCCACGAGCTGTTGAACCGAAGGCAAGAGCGCTAACCATTCGGCTGCCAGCTCGGCGAAAGTATGCTTGGGAATTAAAAACTGTGGGTTCAATGCTAGGTTGACCACCTAGCATGAAATCCAGCAAAATTTCTATGATTTCTAATTCAATCAAGACCATCTATCAGAAAGCAGTTTAGTATATATGACAAAAATGATTTTTGAAATTCTTATAAAATAATATAATTGTTAGTTTAAAAGAAAGTACTATTACATTTCACTGGACAACTGATTATGTCACCAAATGGCTTTACTGATTCTAAACAAAGAGTCCTGAATTGCAATATTTCACTTAGTCTTTAAAACATACTGGCCATTTTACTTCATTTTTACATAAATTTGTTACAACTAATAATTACTATAGTTTGTGATAATTCAATTTATTCTCCTCATTTATATAATACTGTAAATATTTCTTAATATACAAAGTCCTGTAATTACTGTATAAAAATATAAACATGCATAATATGAAACAAATAAAATGCGTAAGTTTTTCAATTTTCATTATTGCTATAAGGAAAATATTTAATACGAATATCTTTTTTAACATTTATGTTACAAAGATTTAAAATATTCTTTCCAGTTAAGTTAAATAGCTAAACAATATGTAATAAATTTATTAATTAAAAAGTTATCTGTGATTATAGGTAAAAAAAAATATGTACTTCATATAAAATTATAGAAGTTACATATATTATATTATGTAATATACTTCATATATAGAAAAAGAATTAAATAACATACCTAACACAAAGAACTAGGTCTCCATGAATAGTTGCACTATTTCTAACAAGAAAGACTCCAGTTTCCATTTCACCCAGCAAAATATCACTTGCTTCTTGCCTTGTTAAAGGTCCAAAGTACCAGCTGAATAAAAAAAAATCAAATTACATTCTGATACAAAACAGAGTATTGGTAAAGTAAATATGCATGATACTTATTACTAATGAATAACAGGCTAAGATATAACATTACTATGAACAACTCGATCTAAATCATGAATTTGGCCTTTTAAAAGAGAAATAAAAATGTAGGCATCATTTTTTAACATTGATCGCAGTATAATATAGTTATTAGACATTCTATTGCTAGTAAACTATCCTCTACCATAAGACGTGTATCCTATCATATAACAATACACACATTCAAGAAAACTAGGAGTTCATATGGAAGATAATATTATGGAAGAGTGCTAAAACAAGAATTATTGCATTTTAACAGAATATATTTCTTCATTGATACATAAATAATGCTTCCTTTAAATAACTGATTGCCCAAACAATAATTAGTTTTGCACCATAGTATATTAATTTTAGGATATAAACTGGGAAGTGGTAGATAATGAAGTATCCTAATATTTTAACTTATAAAAAGATATTCACACAAAATTAATATATTTAATTTGTAGAGGGACTCAGGTGAAGAAGTAGAATGAAATGGATAAGTAGTAGAAAATACTTATGTGGAATCAATTCACAAAAATTAAACTCCATTTGAAAAATAAAACTTTCCAATATATTATCTCCTTTTGTGTGTGACTTTTTTTTAAGAATCTTTGTTATAAATTATATTTATCAAATCAAAAATAACAGGCAATTATTTTTTAACTTTTTATTGCAATATATTCATTAGTTTTAGAAATTATTTAGAAGAATAAGTAACTTGGTATACATCATGATTTAGTTTCCATTTTACATAGAATAACAAATATATATACTAGATTAGCAATTTCTAAAAAAAATATAATTAATTTTAATCACTAATAAGTCATTACTTAATTATAAATGAATGTCTTAAAAAAAAGTTGTTACAACACACATGAACAAATTGTATTGTTGAAATATTGATATCAATGGCCGAAAAATATATAAAAAATATCTAACAATTGTGCTGAACAAAGATGTAATTGAAATGTAATTGCTAGAGGGATTACTAAGCATGTCAAATCATTTAAAAATATGATTATTATACTAAAATGATTCCTTCATATGGGAAATTTCGAGCATTACACGATATGTTTTTATAATAAGCAATATATTAATAGTATGTTACACTTGTTTTTTAAATTTAACAAAATTCATGTTCTTAAAGATGCATATGAAGAAGTTTGAACCTAATATTTGATTTGGTTAGTATTTTCATTTTAAATACATGAATTTCAAATGTGTTTAGACCTTTTTGATGTTAATAAAGATATTTCAATATACTTAGATTATAATGTAATTATAAAGAATATATTATATAGGATTATACATAATGATGATTAAATTAAATATAAAGATATATATACATGATTTTATTATAAGGAAAATTTTTGCAGTTCTATTCATATTACTAACTGTTCTCCATGATGTTAGAATTCAAATATTTAAAAAAAAAGAAGAAAAAAAGCATTTACATAATGAATTTAATATTCCATGGCAATTTATTCTCATTTAAATAAAGGAAGTTTTTTAAGAAGGGATTTAAACATGACAAAATTATATTCAATAAATAAAAATATAAGATGATATAATTCTTGCTACTAATTCAAGAGTGATTGATTGGGTAGCACTACATCAAATGTTAAAGTATAGGTGTCATTGGTAAATTATACAAAAATTTACTTATTATAAATTTAGCATTAATGAGCAAAATTTTATTTTTTATTTCTTAATCTTTATTAAACTTTTATAAATCATACAAAGTTAATCATTTAACATTTATAAAAACAAATTACTTATTTTATTTCTTTACTGAATTTTTGTTCATAATTGAGAATGGCAGCACAGGACAGAATGAAATTTATATCAGGAAGTTGGGGTCTATAGAAAACATAAAATAAAAACTATACTACATTTTGAAATTCTTATCACGGAATTTGTAATTAATTTAAAACATAACTAACGCTGATTTGAGAGCTCTCTGTAAAACTGCTCATGTGGTAATGTAATAAAGTGTATGCTTTTTTTCTCCTTTTAAAATGGTCCTTTATGGAGGTAGAAAAATTACTCATAGAATTAGAATTCTTCTTTCCACACTTGCAAAAAGTAACTTTTCTTAAAAAAAATTTTTAAAGATATGTTTTTGCCACCTACAAATTAATTAGATTTTGCTTTTCCCAATATATCAGCAGTCAAAAATGCATAGGAGCATAAATAAAAAAGGGTTCTGACTTCAACATTCAATAACTACTTAACTAAAGAAAATTTTCAAACACTCTACATTTAATACAGCTTGTTTAAGCTAATCTATGAGAGACTTCATTTCATTACACAAAATATCATTTTGAGAGGCAGTTAAATTATTTAGAAATATATATTATATTAAAATGCAGAGTTTAATGTTTAAGCAGAAATATCTGCCAAAAAGAATTTTTTTTAAACTTTTTTTTTGTAATAAAAAACTAATCTAACTTTTATTTTTACTCTATGAGATAATTTTTAGTAAACAAGATCCTAAATATAAAATTTGTGAAAATTAATATTAACTTATGTAAATTAACAATACTTTTTCGATAAAACAGTAGCTTATTAAGAATTAATATATATACATGTTTGATTTATTTTATTAGACAAATATAAGTTACCACCAATCAAAATTTTATTTGTAATCTCTTAAAAAAATGGAAAATAAGTTTTCAAAAATTGATAGTTTAAATCAATTTAATTATCATTTAGGTTAGTTTAATTTGGCAATTTTGTGAATTGAAACGTTATGAAAATATAGATACATCTTGGTTTGCAATTACTAATTTAAAATTAGCTACAAAAAAAAATTTAACAATTTGAGTGGTTGTGGTGTTTATTATTCCTATATATATATATTTTTTTTTTTAATAGTATATAGTAATAATGTTAGAAAATATAAAAGCAACTTTGAACAGTTTTTAATTAAGTTAAGTAAATAAATTACATAAGACAATTGTGATAAAGATAATATAAACTAACTTTGATATAATATAAATTAATTTTGAATAGTGGATCAACATCAAACTGTAAATTAAATATATTTTATATCTAATACAACTTTTTTAAAAAGATGGTAAAACTATCCAGACATCTTTCTTATTTTTTAAAAAATAGGCCTTTTAATTAAGAAAAGAACATTTTAATATGCAGAAGAATAACACTAAAATGTTAAAATGGAACAAGAATATATTCAAATGGAAAATGAAATATTTTTTGTCGATATTGGCGCAGAAGCAGCCAAGGTAAAAGTCCTTATACAAAAGAGAACAGAATAACCTTCTGAAATGATACTTGACAATCAATTTTTTTTTTCATTAACAAGTTGAGTAGCAACTTTAGAAAAGAAAATTTTTTTTATGTTTAATATTTTTATATTACTATATTTATTGGCATTAGTGACCATGTGTCTAATTGCTTTTCAAGTTATTGCCAATAAAGACAATGGCAATTTGAAAAAAAAATGCATTTATTTAATTATAATATTAATCAGCATAAGATAAAATTAAGAGAGATCTTCAATTTTATATATTGATGACTTTGATTTCATAGAGTCATAATTAATAAAAAGTATATATTACTTCCATTTTCATTATAAATAATTTATTTAGTCATGCAATAAAACAATGAAGATAAAAAACTTCAAAAATGCTTAAAATATAAATCTTTTTAACATGTTGCTATTTTTTTTATTAATTACATCAAATGTACAGCAAACAAAACAATTAGGGGACATCGTAAGTTCAGTGTAAAAAAAAACTTATATAATAATAATATACTGAAGGCAATACCTTTTTATATCATAAAAAATAAATTAAGAAAAGTTAAAAATGAAAATTACATCGTTTAAAAAATTGAAGCTGTGTAAATTTAGTGAGAAGGTAAATAAACTGTATTTTAGGATAAAATAAGATTGCTAATATTTTTTTTTCGTAGGAATAGATTGAAAACAACTAACATTCATTGAATATTTTGTCATAGTAAATGTCTTGCAACAACATAATGTAGATGAATTAGTAACACAGAGGGTTATTTGTAATTTAGAGATAAGCTTTTAATGCAACAAACTGCATTTGATATAAGGAGTTTCTCAAAGAAACTCATTTTTGAAGTAAAAAACATTGTAATGTTCACTAAATATCAAAACACCTATAATGATACAAAGTAAAGATCAACATTCACAAGATTAACAAACAGAATAAACATTATGAAGACTGTTTCATTGTAACTTGGGTAAAAAGCCACAATTTTGAAACTGATTTACCATGCTATTTTAGTCAAGCACACATGTAGTTTGTGCAACCTGCTTGCTACAGAAAATTTCCACAGGAGAATCTTGACTGAGGATGAGGAATGTAGAACCATCCTCTTTAGAAGCAAGTACCACTTTGATATACAATTAAACAACTGAAATCATCTTATTTAGAAAGAAATCTGAATCTCAAAATAACCTCCCATTTGCCCAAGAAAATGCCCAATTAGGCAGAATAGACTGAATCAATGATGAAAGAATTGATATTTCTATCAACGATGAGGCCATTGTTTTAAATGCCTTTATACTATAAAATATGGATTATCAATGGCTTATAGATACATGGTTGAAAATTTCAAACCAATTGTAGTCCTTTATACATCAACAATCAGGAATGGATTTCATACTAATGAGTAATGGAAGCATATTCTCCAATAAAGCATGTTTGAGAAATCATGAGTAGAGTTGATATCACTTATTCCCTAGAAATAATTCAGCAATAAGGTAGTAGGTTGGATTTTCTGGCAAAAGAGGTTCAAGAAAGGACAAGCTGTGTCCCAACAGTTTGACAACACATTACAGCAAAAAAAATCTAGAATAGTTAACATTTTTATACAGTTTAGTATTACCATACACTGACTTGAATAGTTACTAAAACATGACATTCAAAATTGACTTTTAATGCAATATAAACAAAGCAACATTAAGTATACAATTAAAGCAACTTTCAAGATGTAAAATCATTTACTTAATAATTCAGCATAATTAACAATCACTATAATTGCTTTGGAAATATAAATTAATAAAAAAAAGTTAGATTAAAAATATTTCACTTGTTCAAAATAATTTCTGAAGTGAAATCAAAAATGATAATTAACTGGAATTTCATCAGAAGCTTAGTTTTATATTAAAATAACCAAAAGACATAAATTGGTTTGATCAACTGACAAACTATTTTGAGTATTTCAGAATTAGATAAGAATATTTATAAGCAAACAATTAAATATCATACTTCCAATAAGAAAGAATAAGAAATCATGTATTTAGAAATGGTATCATGTTTTTAAATATTTACATAATCTCGATGTGATCAAATGATCAATATTAAAATAACAATATGTGAGATAAGTGAATTTATTATGAACTGTACCAATCATAAAAATCATACATTGTATAAGCAGAAATTTTAATTTAAAATTATTAAAATTTATTTAAATAATTTAAAATATGCTTATCACATCAAATCATAATTGCAATTGGTCTTACGCAAAACTAGAATTTGTCACACTGCGAAATATGTTACACTTTTGAAAATCAAATATCATGAAAGTAATAAATCCAAATTTACTCAATATACTGGAAATTTACATATAAATACATAATCGTTTACATTATAAGCATTTAGGCTTATGTCAAGGTTTTCCCTATATAAAAAAAAGTAAGAGAGAGAAAGAGAACCGGTTAGTCACATTCCCCAAATACCAACATGAAATAATATTGAATTTCTGCACTAACCTGTGCTTATCATATGGATCGAAGCTCGCAGCCATCTTGACTACCTCTCTTGTTATGATCTGACACACTTCAATCAAATTTAATAACAATACCACAGTTATAGAAAAATATCAAATATTGATAAAACCAACGCCTTTCCTTTTCGGCAGACGTCTATCGAAATGTTGCCAGATTTTCTTCTGCTAGAAAGCTACAAATAAATGTTGCCATCTTGAAAGAAAATAAAATAGAATTCATAATAATAAAGTATATTTAAATAAAAAAAAATCCTTGATTATGAATATCGTAATCTTTACCATCAGGTAACAGGTTCAATCCAGACAAATAAAGCATCATTATATGGACAGAATCCATGATTGCTAATAAGTTAAGGACACAGACTTTGCCAGGAATTTCCCGCCAAAAAAATCTTTATTTGTTTAACTAAAAACTAAGTAAATTATTCTTTAAAAAGTACACAAAACTGCAAACTTCATACAGATGGTATCAATGATCTAATGAGTAAAATGTAAGACTCATAATTATAGAAACAAGCCCCTTCATTGATATAGGAAAATGAAATATAATATCTCTCTAAATTAATATAACATGAAAAATTGATAAACTAAATTTGATGTAATTCAGATTTCCACTGTATTAATTGATAAGAACAAACATCAGAAATAGTTTAGGAAAAGTAGAAATGAGATATTTTTCCAAAACTTATCTTATTTTTTGTCATTAACATCTCTTACTTATCTGATTGCCAAGAAACAAATCGTTTCATATTTTGTTCTTATCTTGAAATTGTTATCCCAAGTTATGTCGATCGTTGAAGAATTTGTCAACAAACTGATCTTCATACTATTTTTTCCCGATCTCTGAAGATAAAAATGGAAGAAAGCAGTCTACACTTTCAAAATTAATATATTCAAGCGTTTTCGTAAAAAAATTTTGAGAAATTGGTTGACATTAATACTACCGTAGTTAATTTATATGTGGTATATGTTGATAATGAAATTAAACGTTTCTTCATTTGTAAACGATCAGAAATTGCCCTTAAAATCCACATATTATATTTCATTTTATTTTCTTCTTTACGAGTAATATTAAATAACTTTTCGCAATTTTTGAATACTTATCCAGAAACATGATAGTAAAAATTTGATTGTTTCAAGCTTAATATTCAAAATTATGTTCAATAATTATTAAAAGGAATGTCTATGTATAAATCAACACAAGTAGAAAAATACAGTCTAAATTAATTCTTTTAGCATATATAAACACATAGAAAAATTCATCCAGAAATAGAATACTCTAGAAACATTTCATTTATATTACTAGGTGAAGTTAACATGATGTAATATTATTGAGAGATATTCTGAAACACTAGAGATATATCCTGTTGTTTTTCAACATAAACAAGTGCAAACTACTTATATTGAGGAAAAAGGTAAAGATATTGACCAAACTTATCTAGCTTACTTGTATAATTTAGCTAATTAAATAATCGTGATGATGGTGCAGGTGATAGAAACAGAAATGTAAAAAAATGCAATACCATAAATGTTTTAACAAATTTGTTATTTTTTAAAAAAAAATAATACTTCAAATGGTTTAATGTAAATAACCTGAAATCTGGATAGTCGATTATAATTAGGTATAACATAAATCAAAATATATTACTATCTAATGTCCACGATGATGAAAAGAAATTTTTAAATTGTTTTTCGTAGTAGAAACAGTATTATACTTCATATTATTACATGGAATTTAAAACTCAACTAAACCTGTGGCACAACAATTCTTGTATCGTAAGTATATGATGTCCATATCTGTTTCTCTGGCCAAGAGCCCTGGGGTGCGAAGCATATGTCACGGTTAAGTAGTCATCCTAATACGAAAATCCCCAGTGCTTAGCTTACAATCATACTTAGTACTCTGTTTTATGGACCTTATCGAAGGGATAAAAGGCTGAGTTGACCTTTACCGGCCCGAAGATAAAATCTCGGACCTGTGCCTAGGTAGTGCGAAACTTAAGTCTTAGAGCTTTACATAACATTAAACCTGTATAATAATTTAGAGATAATAACCTGTGATACATCTTAAGTACAGGTGCCGTATAATCCAGGATGCTAAATTCTAAGTTTGGCGATTTTTTTTTTTGGTGGATTTTCTTATGTATCTGGCAACCGCGTTTTTATTGCGTCAGACATAAGAAGACCAATAAGAATTCTGCAGAAAATTCTATTTTGGTAGCCCTAGTATTTACGTCATTACGCACGTCACAACACGTAATCTTGGCAGCATTTCTACATCGCTACAAAAATTCAGTATTTGGAATCCTGAATTATACGGCACCTGTGCACATCTTAAGAACTATATGGAGATACTTTTTCTGGTCCATGTCTTATGAACATCTGTGAGCACACGGTGAGCAGCGGTATTATCATAGCATAACGTTTTCAGTATAACAGACCGTACCGATTGATAAGCTTCAATGTATTTAAAATACTATATATTACAATATGTAACATATTAAGCTCTCTTAACATTCTTTAGATTAATTAGAATAAAACACATTATTTTTACTTTATAGTAAAATAAATTTGAGAGTGACATTATGGTTATCTGATAGACGAAGTTTCTTTTTATAATTAAGGTATTTTATAAAGAATAACTTATTGGTCTATCAGTCGTCTCATTGATTAAATAAATCCCTAAGCATTTACGCAATACTCTTCATTTGAACGTATAATAGAGCGAAGGAAAGTGAGTTTTTGAGGGATAATGGCGTATCTTGACTGCAGTGGATTCACGTAACTTAGTAGACCGAAAACTATAAAAAAAAACGCTCTAAAGTTTATAATTGGAAACAATTTATATTACATGAATGTGCAGCGTTTTTTATTTTAGAAAACCAGAGCAACAATTTTCAAAAAGAGCTAAATGTATTTTAATTTAATGTCGTCTCACTCTCAATTGAACAATTGACAGAAATTTGATGTTCTGGTTTTCTCTAGTCAGACTATATTATATTTTATTTTGATTAATTTTTTTAGGTAAACTCTACATTTATAATTTTTATGATTCAGTTTCATTCAAAATTTTATCTCTGTTTAGCAACTAGTTGAAAATTCCTCCAAATGAGCACCATTTTGATGACATTGCATTCTTCAGCAATCGAATAATATGGATTTGAGTATTCTTTTAACTCTTTTTCTCTATTGCAGACGCATTGCTACAGCTTTGTGTTTCCTTGAATTAAAATAAACAATATTATATACAGTAATATTGTTTGTTTTAATTCATAATATATTCATCTTAATGACTAAAATACTTTTTCTTCAATCAAAGTTACTCTCAGCTTCAATATGTGCAAATTAATTTTGAATCAATAAAAGTGTGTTAACGAGGCATTTTTTCTAAATAAAATAGTTACTAAATGTTTGATACTACATCACTGATTCTATACATCTCATCTTCAAAATTATGACAAACATAGACAATGCTCTAAAAACAATGTTTTCATTGAATTATAAACTTCGTTTCTATATTTCATTTTTATTCTGGTGAATAATAAAGTTGTTCTTTGTTGTTGTTGTGTTGGTTACTTATGACACTTGGACAAGACACAAGCTATAATTAAGTCTTTCGTTTAATCAGACCACTACGAAGGTTATAATACATCTTTGCTCTAAGACTCCTCTGATAGATGGCACCAACAGAGGATCCATTTACACAGTTTTGACATTGACCTAAAGGGGAAGGAAGTTTTCTCTGGAACATTACACATTAAAAATGCTCTCCGTTTAAAATCAATACGGAAAGACAAATATAAAATTTTCAAAAACTTCAATCTTCTTATTAAGCAAACCAAAGCTGATAGTAATGATTTGATTTCAATCTCGAAATTAAAACATCGTTCAAATTAATAATTAAAAATTATTAATTTGAACAATGTTAATTAAAAATTAGCAAATTATATAATATTAATAATAATGATTTGATATGTCCGATAAATATTATTTTGTTATTTAAATTTCTTCCTGGTATGAAATGACTAGTAACGTCGTATATTACTCGGATACTATATCATATTTCTATTTAGTAAAAGATAGTCTAAATTCTAACACTACAATTCACATACATTGATGTCTATGCGTTAGGATATTAAAGTGCATCACTGTCTCTGCTTTTACCCTCTCTACATAATAGATCCTCCTGACTAGAGAAAATGTGCGCCCTTTAGTGATCAAACGGTGCATATTCTGGTCGGACGTCTTTCTGCCTTGCTTCAGAGTAGATGTGTTGAGTCTATTGCGTATCATTGGAAGTGTTCTTTAATGTTATTATTTTATTGTAATTACTATATGTTGTAATTGTCTGTTGTCATTAAACATGCCTGTTTGTGTACCACTGGCTTGACTCTATTTCATTTTATACCTAAAATACTGAATTTTCATAATTAAAAGTTAAAATAATTTAATAAGTTTAGTACGAAAAGTTATAATAAGTTAAGCAATAGTAAGTAAAATTTGGATGAGAAAAAATAACTTTTTCAGATTAAAAGTACTCATGTGCTACAGTCTGGAAATTCATTGTGGGTACACAATATATATATATATATATATATATATGCAAATTATTCTGCATCTATAGATATATATGCAAATTATTCTGCATCTAATGAATTATTTCATATATATCAAATTATTCCATACATACATATCATACCGTTTCATTCCGAAAAAAAAAAAAATCGTATACTTTTATTTAGGTTAAACTTAAAAAAAGAATTTTACTTAAATTTTTTTAAGAAAAATTCTAGATGATTCATATTTTACTGACAAGAAAGCATTTTTAAATTTATTTACAAATACAATACATTTTTCAAACTAGATTAATAAAACTTTATAAATGCTATCAAAAATGATGGATGATAAAATTTTACTTTTTTAAAAAAAAGAATTTATCCATCAGAAATATTCTTTTAAATTACTTTATTTTTGTTATTAATTTTTAAGAGCTGTTTTTCTCTTTTTAAACTAAAGACGCAGCTTAATTTTCACAGTTTTGTGTTTTCCCAGTGGGGAAATGAAACCGAGACTATGTGTAAACAAAGGTGTAATGTAAATTTTTTTTGAAATTTATGTAAAAAGTAAAATTTATATAGATTGGGGATGCATTATTTTTTCAAATGTCTTCAGAACATACACAAAACTAACAGTAATTTTGCATTGAAGGCCGTTTATTGGACATAAGTAAATACTATCTATGATAACTTATTTATTATGCACGATTTTTCAAACATGAGATTTCATAAAAAGCAACATTTGACTTCATCATAAAGTAATATTTATGTTCCTCATGATAAATTAAAATAAAAACCTTTTGATTATTTCTAAACAACGAATCATAGATTATAATTTTGTGTTTCTTTGAAGTGTATCTTGCGGCTATATTAGCTTTTATTAAAAGTTTTCTTGAATAAGCTTTTTGATGGTGATGTTGTGTCCATGGAGTACGAGCAAAAACCCTAGATGTCCCCGAAGCTGTCGAAAACAGTCCTGGCGATCTCTACAGCTTTATCTGTAAAAAGAAGCTCCACAGGATCCTCTATGCTGATGTTAAAAAGCTTGGCCAGCATTGCTGGACAGCTGAAGATGAGTTGTGGAGACACTTGGATGTTATCTGGTCAGTGAGGACAAAGCCTGGTGTAGCTCCTTTGTCCACCAGAAGAAATTTTCATTTCTTTCAAATGTTTTGTTCCGAGTCTGGCTATTATAGTTAAAATGGTTTTGTGGTTGTTTAATTCTGGAATGGAAAACTTTTTTAACTTGCTGGCAAATTAATTTTCTGCTGTCAACTGCACTAGAGTCAATGAGGGTCAAGCATTTCGATGGCTGAAAAGAATTATGGGTCTCTTTAGCGAGCTCATCGGCTATCTCGTTGCCAGGGATATCAACGTGCTCCGGTATCCATTGTAAGTAACGGTATCCATTGCAGGATCTTCGGATAGAAATGATTTTGTGTATTAACTATATATAATCGTATGACTGAGTTGACGCTTACCCCTTTGTATCGCCTGTTTTCGGAGAATCCTGTAACCCCTAGAGAGTGCGTCACCGAATGGCGGATAGAGGAATGGCTCCATTGATTTCCTTTAGGTGGTGGAAAGGAAATAAGATACTCTCCGTGGACCAACAGGCAGAAGTCCAACCCCTTTGGGGCTCTGGCAACTTTTTTCCCATAAATTGTAAAATTATTCTTACTGGTCACGCTTTTTTGTAATAGAACAGTATAAAGTTTATGTAAAGATTTATGACACAATTAAAAAAAATTACGACACGACTGTAAGTGATTATATTAAAAATCGAAATCTGATATATATATTATATATGTATGTAACTTTTCGTTCCCTTACTAGACTATCCTATTTACTTACTAATTTATTATTTAGCATGCGTGGATGATTGTTTTTAAGTAATTAGTGGCAGAGAACACAAACCTTTAATAGGAGTCATGGTTAATTAACGGAGGTGCAGCGTTCTAGAGTTTGCGAGGCATCGAATTCAACACATGATCATGTGAATGATTGTCATACTTAGAGAACTTACGCATATTAGGTATTCATTGTTATACTCTTCCGTTTTTCTGTTGGCTTGGAATAGGAAATGTCACAGTTCACACATTAACTAAACTCGGTGGCACGACAGCCTCTATGGTTCCAAGGCATACAGTGCCCATACCTGTTTTTTTTACGCAGGGCTATAGGGTATGAAGTATATGTTTTGATTTGGTGTTCAGCCTAACGCAAAATCCCCAGTGTTTAGTTCCCCAAAGCATACTAGGAACTCAATTTTATTGACCCATTGAAGCTATGGAAGGCTAAGTTGAACTTGCCCAACCTGAAGATCGGATCTTTAACCTGTACCATGGAAAGCATTGAGCGGTACCATTGTGCCACTAGGTCATCATCAGTTCACATATCCAGATTTTTTTTTTTTGGAACGCGACCCAGAATTACGAAGCGATAGGTCATCAAATATTCTTCCGGAAACGTAACAGAAAAATATATTATTTTATATTCAGGTATACCTGTTAGCTAAGTAACATTTTAGTAAATTAAGGATTGACATTGTGTTTTTCCTTTAATGACAGAAAGAATCTTTATCTCTACAAAAATAATTTCCTTCTTTTAAAACTATTTAGAAAAGACCGGAAATTGTATTCATTTCTAGGCACATAAAATAATTCAAATCGAAGAAATATATAATTTATTTTCCTGCATAAAGATATGTTATTCAGTATTACGTAATCAACACGTATGAGGTTTTATTACCAGGTGCAATTTGTATAATTTATGTTTTATTTGTTCGCTCGCAGTTGCCGATGAACGCATTTAACAAACTACACTTCCGTCTAATGTTATAAAACAACATTAATTTAAGCCTTATAAGTTAACATATGCAATTTAGAGAGAAAATATGTAAATGTTGATTGGTTAAAGCATACTAAATAATTATGAATATAAATTATAAGAATATAACTCATATTTTTTATCATATATAGTCTTAGCTACAGACATTTTACACCATTAGTCCTTGTTAAACTGTAAATTAAAATTCCTTTCGAAAAACTAAAAAAGAAAATAATTGGTTTATAGTTATGGTCAGGGTTACGATAACATGGGTGGGAAAATTATCAGCTCCATGTATAGAAAATCGCACATTCGATACTTGAGATCATCAAAGATCTTTAAGTTGAGAGGTCTTGAGTACATTAGAGTTTAATATAGTCTAATGTCACTCTACTAGTTTTTTAAATTCAAAATTCGGAGGTAAGTGCACCATCAAAAAGATACCAAAGCTTGTTCATTGGGTTTATAGGTCTGAAATCATGAGGTCTTTGACAGTGATTTGCTTTTCCAGTTTTCAGCAGAAGAATAAATTCAAGAAAAAATAGCTATGATTTGAGCTTTAAAAGATTTTATATTTGTGTCTATATTATAACTCCTTATAAAAGTAATTCTAACATTTTATGAAAATAATTCCACTCAAGTATACTATAATACCTGTGTTATGTGATATGAAATTTTCATATTTAATATTTTAATAGAAATAAAAATATAGTCATTTAATTGAGCGAAAATACTGTTGTTTGAATATTGCTTTAGTGATTAAAATGAAAAAGATGCATCTATTTCTTATCAATAGTAACTAAAATGAATGCTTTTATATAGATATACATATGTATACATATAATTAAAATAAAATAATATAATATTCTTATACAATCAACAGATATGAAGAAAAAAAAATTCAGGAGAAATCAAATTTTTAGATGTTTTTAAAATTGTGTAATAAATATTTCGATTTTCCAATTCTTAGGCACGTGTGTTGTTCCAATAAATAATTTTATCTTTAAGGGTATGGACAGTTTGAATAAAGCGCATGTTATTTTGGTCTAAAGATAATTTAATTTCTTCCCACATCCGGTTATCTTACAAAATATAAATAAATCAGATTATTTTGTTATAAATAATTCACGATTATTTTTAAATATTTTTAAAAAAATGAATTCTAACAAATAACTTATGTGATGTATTTTTCTTTTAAATTTCTTGAAAAGAAATAGTTGGCAATTATATAATCAAACTTTTATTTCGCTTTTAAAGAAAGGTGAATTAACTCGAAATTTCTGAGGCTGTCGAAAAAAGGAAATCATTATTTTTCCGGCTATAAAAATTTATAATAAAATTATTAACTTATGGCATAGTATTGTAGTTTATAAGCATTTAGTGGTTTCTTTCTACCACGCAAATTTTGTCTTGTGGTTTCTTTTAAGCTTGATTAGTTGATGCATTGTATTTTTATTTTTGCGGGACGATTTAACTTCCGATTTTCGACTCGAGACATGGCACTTCAAAAAGCCATGACTCAGCGAATGACTCCCGATTTCCACCTCAAGCAGATGGTTGGCTGGTCGCGCAGCTTTATGCGAAAAGACCGCGTCAGTTTATTTTTGAAGCGAAATTTTCTCTCGTAAAGTTACTAGGAGGGTGGGGTGACGGAAGTATATAAATTTTCCAGCTGCTCTTTATAATTGGTATATCGGAATGCTAATAAATGATTTATTTCATAAACAGGGATACAAAATGAACTTGTTAATTCAGAAATATTTGATGTAATTTTTGATATAATGAATTTTTTTTTATTAAGTTAAGGATTTTATCTTTCTTTTTTCTAGGCTAGAAATTTTGAATTGTCTTATTTAGATAACAGTTATTAAAATTTCAAGTCATAGGAAAAAGGTTATCTAAGAATTTTAAAAATAACTATTTTCAGTATCTTATAAAAATGTCGTGCTTTGGCATTTTTTATTGAAAAATCTCTTGATTTAAAACTTAAACTCTGTCTAATGAAGATGTTAAATGAAGATTTTAACAAAAATAAATTTATATACTTTAAAAAAAAAAAAAAAAAAAAAAAAAAAAAAAAAAACTACAAAGATCGCAATTAATTTTTATTTCTTTTTCATTTCTTTCCTTTTTTTTTTTTTTTTTGCCTGCTTGAAATATTTTTTGTTATTTGTGAGTTCGACTCTAATGAGAGCTTCCGAATACATTTTAAACCGTACATACAATCAAACATAGCTTTCCGCACAAAAAAGGTGTCTTTAACGAGATAAATTAATTTCTGAAAATAGATTTGTTGAAAAATAGATATTTCCTTGAGTTTTACTTTTTGAAAAAGCCGACCTATGGTTTAGTGGTTAACGTTCCTGACTCCTGAGCTGTAGGTCCCGGGTTCGAATCACAATTCGGACATGGATGTCTCTGTTCTCTTTGTGTTTCTCTGTTCTTCTGAGATGATGTATAAATGTGACCCACCCCATAAACGGGTTTGTGACGATTTAGCGTGGGCAACGCTACTCGTCTGCTTGTCTTGGTTCACAGGTGCCCTCTGGGAAACAACAAATAAGTAGCAGTTACAGGCCTTTTTGTATTATAGAGTTCGTCACCCGAGTTCAAGCAGGCGGAAAAAGTATTTAGAATATGTAATATTGAAGAGTCATGTAATTTTTTTCGTGCGGGATAAGTTATGAAATACATTGTCATTTTATAGTATATTAATAGTGAAAAAATACCCTCAATTGTACATTTAGTTTCCTTTTAAAATAACCAATAAGAAGTTTCTCTGATTGGTATTCGAAATTTCAAGAATTAAGTCTTGGATGTTCTCGATTGTTGTGCAACTCATAATTAAAATGAAACACCATTTTTGTCAATACTTCTTTTAACTAAATGGGAAACGAAATTCATAACTTTTTAATATATGCACGTTAATTTCCAAACTGTTTCTTTTATGTAGGTAGCAGAGAAACTTGAAATAAATAATGAATCTGTTATCGATACCTGTGCAAATTCTAAAATATTGCGAATTTTTCAAAAAAAAAGTAATCAAAACTCAGAAAATATATCTTAATATTAAGAGTTCATGAATACAATGTTTAAAGCAATATGTTGATTGAAGTACAAATTTAAGACGACAGTTTTCATGCACATAATAAAAATTTCTTAAAAAGATGAATTTTATTTTCAAATACAAAACAAAATAAAACGTATCAAGCGTTATATAATTTCTTTTAAATATTTCATTTTATCATATATAATAAAGAAAAAAAACACTAATATTTCTTTCAAAGTCTTAACAAAGGAACAAAATTTAAACAAAGATGGAGTAATTTAATATTTTTACGTATTTTAAGCAGTTATTTTAGTAAATATTATTATCAGTCATGATACATTATTAAGTATGTCCGCGTTGTCCTGATAAGTGTTGGGGCGTCCGCTTTCATTAGTGAAAGGTTATAAGTTCGAATCCTGACCTAATCGAAGATCAGTTAATATAGGCTGAAGCACATAAAATGTGTCGTAGTCGCAATGCCTTCCATATGGAATTATACATTTGGGGATCTTCTGCTTGGTTTGTACTTCTAAATTAAGGAAACTCACTTTCGGGACCATGACAGCCCACCCACTGGGTCCCTCACTGTTTAAGGCCCCTTCACTTCCGATTGTTGTAGTGCTGAAAGGGGAAAATTTTACTAGTCATGCATTATAGACAATATTATGTATGTAAAATCAAAATAATTTGAAAACTGAATCAAGTAAATAATATTAATAAGGAATTCTAATCGTATATGGAAAATTTGATATTTAGTAGTCATTGTCCAAAGAAGGGATCGTAGGACGATGCATAAAATCTAATATTTTTTAAAGTAGCAGAAATTTAACTGAGCAATTTGTAATAAGTTTTACAACAATATTATTACTATAAAACAAAAATCCAGTGAGCTGGTGAATAATAATATTTATTTACGTAATGTGTGTAATTAATTTGGATAATTTTAAGTGTAAAAAATTAGTTATTCTGAATGCATATGTTCCTGGCGAAAAAATAATTTTTAAAGCAGTAAATCAATCGATGGATATTTCAGTTTTTAAAATTACAAAAATGCCGTTTATGAATGGAAACACATCTTTTATTCAGCATAATTCACAGATTAATATTTGGCTTATGTGCTTGCAATTAATTTAATTTGCGCTCGAATGCATTATTATTTCAGTGCTGAATAAATCACGACACTTTTTGAAGTGTAATTCATTTTTGGAATTAATTTCTTTTATAGGTGATTTAAAATTTCTACAATATGATTTTCCCTTATTATTAATTAATGTTTTTAAAAATGATTGTGATTATATTAATGAAATTGCGAAAAATATGTAAAAAGGAAAATCCTATTTACAAATTATGAAACAAATGAAAATAATCGATCAAAATAGAATCGATGAAAAGTCCCATTCCTTCCCCCCCAGTAAGTGAATTTGTTTTGAATCATTTTTCTAAAATAAATCATTTTGGCCATAATTCATTTAGAAGTATATAAGGTATTACGCTATATATACTATTCACAATATTATTTAAAGTAAAAAATTCACTTGTAACTTATCAACTGTATGAAGTCAAGTGAATATTAATAAATAGAATGAAAAATATAAAAAAAGTAAAAATATTAAGAGAGGGCTTGCTGTAAATTATATAAAAGTACTAGAAAAGGCAATGAAATTCTAAGTATGATTTTCTCCGTGGAAAAGAAACTTGATGTATATGGATTAAAATCATATTAATTATCAATATTTTGCTTCACGTGCAACTTGTATTTTGTATTAAAATTATCCGTAGTCGAAAACAACTTCTGATAAAAGATTCACTACATTTCCTCATTAGTTATTCATTGTTTACATTGTTCGACTGTTTAATATCGAATTTTCTGTATTAATATGAAGTTATAAGCATTGAGGAAAAGTTAGTATGTTTTGATTAATCGATGCAATAAAGAGATTAAAATTTCAAATGAACAATACTATTTATTGCTACAAAATTTACAAATAATATAATGGATCACTAGTTTTTTTTTTTTTTTTAACCGTTTCTAATTCACTCACTTCCAAAAGTTAAGAAAGGAGAGGAAAATGCTAATTTTTAGAAGCCAATCAGAATTGAAGAGGATGCAAATCGTTGCAGATATAGACGGAAGTATGCAAATATGTTAGGAAACAGCCAATCGCGCTTTCATGTCAAGAAATATGCAAAATGTGCTGTCTTATAAGATACCAGCTTTATGAAGGGTTACAGAAGTTGATTGTAAATGCTGATAGAAGGTGTTTAAAACTTTCGTACAGTCGATCTTAGATGTTCTTTTCATCGGCGTTCATCATTTAGTAATTTCACGTATATGGAAACAATTCCAAAGCGCAAAGACAGTTGTCCGAAGGCCCGTAGCCGGTTGCCCAAGGTTTACAAACCCCGGGGAAGATCTATACATTGCGATTTAAGCCAAGTGGAATCGCAAAGCGACCTCCACACGTTTGACATCAATGGTTACAGCGTCCATTGGTAAGGTTATATTTGCAACTACTATACGCCGAAGATTATATATGAGTGGACTGTACGCCCGGGTACCTCGAGTTTGCTTTTTGTCTATCCGTCCAACCAAGAGGGGCACGATTAAAGTGGTGCCTGGAACATGTAATTGGACTGTGTCTGACTGGGGCAATGTCATGTTTAGTGATGAGTTAAGATTTGCTCTGGAGCCAGATGACAAGCGTATAAGGATATGGCGTGAACAAGAAACACACAATCAGCCCCAAAGCATCACCGAACATCACGCATTCCGAGGTGGATGAATTATGATGTGGGCAGGGATTTCATTAGGATAGCGCACCGACCTGCACATCTTTAAACTGGGTTCTGTGAAGGCTGTCCGGTATCGAGATGAAGTCCTAGAACCTATTGTCAAATTGTACGCTGCGGCAGTTGGCCTTACTTTTGTTTAATTGACGATAACGCACGTCCCCATAGAGCTGACATTGTCGATGACTACCTGGAGAGTGAAGGGATTGCACATATGGCGTGGCCAGCATATTCGCACGAATTTAATCACATTGAAAATCTTTGGGATGGTCTTCGGCCGTGCTGTATCTTCATGTTTCCCACTACCAGTCACTTTTATTGAGCTGGAAACTGCTCTACATGATGAATAGTTATTGCTTATTTCGAAGTGGTTGACCACCTAATTGAAAGCATGGTCACAAGGTGTAAATTTTGTATACAGATGAGGGGGATCACATACACTATTAATTTCCTTTTTTTCATTTTATACGGTTTATTTTCACTTTATATATAATTCTGCTTAAATCTCCAGTATGTCATTATCTGATAACTTACAAACATTTAATATTATTTTCATTTTTGTCTATAATTATTGATTTTATTTTATGCACAAATATATATGCTACTTTTCCGTCGAATTTTGTGTCAATCAAAGCAGTATTTGTTGATTTTTTGCATTTTACAGCTTCGTGCTTAACTTTTGGAAGTGAGTGTATAAATACAGATTGGAATACGTTATAATGAAATGGCATTTAATATTGATTGAAATTTTACATGCTGATAAAATTGAACAGCATTTTTAGTGACAGAATTGAATAGAATTTACAAAGAAACTGTAAAGTATTCTGAGTATAAATAAAGCAATCAGATCTTTATGTTGTTCAATATGTAGTATTTTTGTCCACTTTACTGTCCTGTTGTTTCTGATCCCATTTGGTGTAGTAATATTACATGAAATCCACAAACCCCTCAATTCTCGCAAAATCAAGAAATAACAGGATTCGCAAGGAAATAGTAAATCCCAGAAACCAAAAATAAATAAATAATAAAATGTTGGTGGCTAGCCTGATCGACACCGCATTTACAACAGTTGGGATAAAGCTTACATTGGACATTAAATTTAAGGCCACTAAGATGGCCACTAGCAAACCTAAAGTATATAGTCTGGTGAGCTCTAAAGCCTTTGAAAGCATTAAAGCAAATTTCACAACCAGCAGACCAACCACCAGAACAAATGATGCTCCAATCATGAGCAACTGGAATGTTCCAGATACCCCGGACACCATTTATGTCCTAGGTGGAATATTGACATTGGTGTTGGTGATTTAAAGTTCTCAACTCTGTGCAAAAAGTCTTGCGACGCTCTGAGATTGGTTGTGAATTATTTTATTGGAGAATCTGGCCTGCGAGTGGAGTGCCAAGATAAGAAGAATAGCTATATATTACAGAAGCAACATAAATAGTACAAGTGGATTTTCTATAATATCATTTGGGTATAGGTTTCCCTTCGAATCACAGCTGTAAAATAATAAAAAATTTAAACAAATACTGTCCCAGACCAATGCGCTTGGCAGATGAATCAGTGAATAGCACCACATGAAAAGCAGGATTTTTATTCTTATTTATTACATTTGAACAAGCCACGCCGACGACTATGGTTGGTTAGTAGATTTTATGGCGCAAAGTCCAAAACTGGACATGCTGCGCCAGGCCGACGACTATGCGAAATTAAGTCAGAAGGGTGCTTTTTTCGCTTAACTAGAGCACCATGAAGGGGAAAGTTCGTCTTTGCTTTAAGACTGCTCCAATAGATGCCCCTACCAGAGGATCCACTTTCTCAATTTTGACTTCTATCTGGAGGGGGGGGGGATTTTCTCCAGACCATTACGCCTAGGATAAAACTACTAAACGACGACCACAAGACTTTCGATTCCACAGATTTAACTAGCTTGTATATAAAAAAAGTAGTATTAAAATTTTAAATTAGGATTTAAAATATATATGCACAACTTTCATCAAGAGTTAAAAAGTCAGATATGAAATATAATTCGAAATAATGACAAACTCATATTTATTTTAAACTTTGATGATAGTCGTATTCTTGTTTGGAATATTCAGTGATCAGATATTTAATTTTTCCTTTTCAAAAAGCGTGCTGCACTGTTTCCTCTCCTAAATATTGGAGAGGAATGTCGTTTCTTTCTGTTTCCGATAAACATCAATAATGCCTCGTGTTAAACTAAATCTTATCATTACTATAAGAACATCTTGTAATCGCTTATTACTTATGTAAGCAACTTTATGACTTCATCATGTTGCAACATGCAATTGAGAAATTTGAAATTACATTAAAAATTAGAAAAGAAAAATTATAAAATTATGAGTGCATGCATTTGTATAATGTCAAAATTTTATAAAATGATTTCTCAATAATTATTGCCTTGTCATCCTTATTATAAATATTAGAAAAATAGCTGAGAAAAGATTAATCTCAATGATAACCACCACAGTCCTCAAATTTAAACATTTAATTGAACATTTAAAGGTCTATAGCATGTAATGTTAGAGATCTTGACGTGCCCATTGACGTCAAAATTCATCTCCTTTATTAGATCAACAAAACATGTGAGAAATACGGGCAAGATTCCTGTGATAAAAATATGATCAGAGAAATACATTAAAATCATGGACAAAAATGCTACAGCATTTCAAGCATCGTCATACCATTATTATAATACGTATTGCATCTACAGATAAGTTTGAGGCGGATATATATATATATATATATATATATATATATATACGTGAGTGTGTGTGTGTGTATAATAACACCATATGTTTGGATGAATATGCTCACTTTTTAACATTCTATTTTGATATATTACGGCTTTAATATGAAACAGCACTCATTATTTGTTATTTGATGTACCTTTTAAATAAATTTAAGGTATTATTCCAAAAATGGCACCTATGAAAAGTTATCTGGTATAAAAATAATTCAAGAAAGACTCTATTTTTCAGTATCAAAGATTTTGGCACTGAATGTATTTTTTACAGTAAATCTAGAATATTAAGGTTATCAGTAATTTATAATCTAGGTTATCCAAATTTTTACGAAAAGTGTAAATTATTACACCAAACCAAATCTAGAAAAGAGGTAAGCATTTGTTCATACTATATTCGAGAGATAAACATGTTACCATAACCCAATAAAGAGCTTAGAAATATTTTATTCCTAGAAATCATCTTGATATTTTGCTTAATATTGTATAACTTTACGGAAAGAGAGAAAAAAAAAGAAAAAGAAAAAAGAAAAGAAAAGAAGGAAATGGAATTAATGATGATACTTGACGTACAGAGCCAGTATTTGGCAATGTTTTCGGGATCATTTTAATATCTCAGAATGAGGGTCAAAGAAATTACACTTTTGTGTCCAAAAATTATTAATATTTGAAACAACGTAATGAAAATTAGATTTCATACATAATTTATTGAGAAACCGAAGCTAAAAGTGCACCATAATTTGCATTTCATAGCTATCAAAATTCGGAATTTTGTTATGATTCAACCATTTAATAAGCAGTTCCTTCCCCACTTTTTTTCTTTTAAAATTCTATTGATATTATCTGATATTTAGACTACAGTTTATTAAAATATACCATTAAAGGAATTATTTTACCTAAATATTAGATATATTTTACGAATACTCATTGAACATAGATGAAAATCATCATTAGAATTAGTACTTTTTCCTCATTTTCACAGCAAATTTTGCAGATTATCTCCAAAATTTATAAATAAGAATAATAGAATAATACATTGAACTATTGTCAATTGAAATTTTATACATACAAGTAATAAAGTGCAAAATATCAGCCCATTCTACCTCCTTTTATTGAAAAATATTATGATCTTTTGCAGTGGATCGATAAACTTAAACAAAATCAGAATTTATATATATATATATATATACACCAATCACCAAGCAATGTTATTCATCACGTACTTTCGACGTTAAATAATCAATCACAACAGGAAAGTGGTAGTACACTGCAGTTGAGCTTAAGCAAAGGATACATTGGGGTTTTGGAAAATATTGCAATCGTTGGCGTAAATGCAGAATCGGAGCGTTTTATTCGACGTCCGAAAGGGCATGATCATTGGCTTTCAGGCTAAAGATAGAAGCATTTACGAAACGACTTAGTTTGTGAACTGTTCGCGTGGCGCTGTGGTAAAAGTATACCAGGCATAGCAAAAAGATACTGTCAAAAATCAGTGACGTGGCAAATGTGGTGCACTACAAGCTACAGATAACAAAGATGAACGGATGATGGCTTCTGAGAGGCGTTCGGGAAAACATGTGTTACCATTGAGCAAATGACCATCTAAATGTACTAAGGGTATATCAACAGTTTTTGTTGCATCAGCATGCTTACTTGTACCTAGCTCTGAGTTGAGCTCTACCAGTTAGATAGAGACAGCTGGGTAGAGAATTCATGATTTTAAGTAGAAAATCCTCAATTCTTGGCCTTTCACACTCAGAGGTATCGTTTCTCTTGTAGGACATTTCGATGCCGCCCAGTTTTAATGTACCCGTGCCGCCTTTCACGAAAATGACGGAAATTCGGTTAAGCAGGGATTCTAATTCATTACCTTTCAATAATGGCAGCCCGGCTACCAACAGTGTCTACCAAAGTGCTATTTAGTGAATGTTGCTACGTCTTTGCCTCCGAAACAGATACCTAGTTCATGTACCTATAATAATTGTTGTTTATCGTCGACAAAATGTGGAATTTGCATGCGAGTAACGCAGCTGTATGTCTACTGAGGTAGCGTTTTCTGATGAATCACGCTTCATGCTCCATGGAATAGATGGACATTGGAGTATACGACATGAAACCTCTGTAAGCAAATACCCTACCATAAATTTCCGAAATACTCCAGATTAGAGGCAGCAGCATAATGGTCTGGGGAATGATTTTCTGGCTTTCTCTGGGTTCACTTATCATTGTGGAAGGCATGATGGATCAATAGAAGAACGCAACAGTCCTTGAGGACTATGTCCACAAAGCATAGTTTTTTTACTTAGGATAATGGCATCTACTAGCAGGACAGTGGAAGATGTCGTACAGCTGGCAGTGTGCGTTCGTAGTTCGAAGAGCACCAAGATGAATTTACAATTCTCTCCTAGACAGCAACCTCACCTGATTTAAAGTCAATCGGGAATTTGTGGAACCACTCGAATCACACATAGATTCCCGGCATGGATCCTCACCCGCGTTACCTAGGGCCACAGCACTGGAGTCGGCAGGACTTAACATCCTAGTGAACAGAAACCTAACTGATTTCATTCATGTACGTTTCGTAGCAGTGTGCTATTCAAAAGGTGTCTATTCTGGCTTTTGACAGGTGGTCACAATACTGCGACTGGAATGTGTGTATGAAGGATAAGAAATTATTTAAAGATGAAAAAGATAAAAATATTGCAAATAAAAAAAAGCAAAATAATTAAACATATATAATTAAAAATTACTTGAATTAACTGATAAAATTCGCTTACCACAGTAAAATTTTAAGCAAATATGTCAATTATGTTAAATAAAAGCTAAAAAGCATATTGTTTTAAATCTCATGATATGCGTTAATTTTTATACAATTCTTTAAAAAATATTACGTCTAACAAATGAAAAATATTACATTTTTTAGCAAAAGCGTTAAAAATCTGACTTAGATAAATGACAAGTTTATTGACAAAAGTAACAAAATTTTGTTAATTATTTAGTCAAAATTAAATGAAATTATCATATTGTGTTTATTGACAAAATTTACAAAATTTTGTCGATAAACTTGTTATTTCTGATATTCATTATATAGTATTTAATTAAAATTATATTTAAATATTTAAATTATATTAATATTTAAATTTTTAATAATGTGGATGATATTTGGGCATTTTTTTTATAAAATTTATGATTTAACTTGAAAAATTGAAATTTTTTAATTTTTTTAGATTCCAGGTGTGTTTTGTTATATAAAAAAGAAGAATAAAGAATAAAGTAAAACACTGAGACACACTGAAAATGTAGTGAACTCAAAAATTCTTAAGTCTCAAAGAAAATTTTGAAAACTACGATAAAATAATTTAAAAATTCAAATATAATTTATTTCGATATTAAAAACAATAAATTGTATAAAACTATTAAATATTCTTTTAAATAAGGATCACTTTCTAAAATACGCTGAGGAATGAATTTGTTATACAATCTGATACTTGAAATATAATACACTACTGGCCATTAAAATTGCTACACCAGGAAGAAATACAGGTAACAAAATAAAATTTATTGGAAAAATATATTATAATAGAAATAACAAGTGATTAAATTTCCAAAAAATTGGCTGGATAAATCCTGAGAAATCAGTACCCAGAACAACCACCTTTGGCAGTAATAACAGCAGTTATACGCCTGAGCGTTGAGTCAAACAGAGATTGGATTGCATATACAGGTACAGATGCCCATGCAGCTTCAACACGATGCCTCACTTCATCAACCGTAGTGACTGGCGTTTCGTGACGAGCCAGTCGCTCGGCAACCATTGACCAGACGTTCTCTATTGGTGAAAGATCTGGAGAACGTGCTGGTCAGGGCAACAGCCGAACATGTTCCGTATCAAGGAAGGTCCGTACATTACCGGCAACATGCGGTCGGGCATTATCCTGCTGAAACGTAGGGTTTCGCAGAGCTCGAATAAAGGGTAGAGCCACGGGTCGTAACACACTAGAAATGTAACGTGCACTGTTCAAAGCACCGTCAATGCGAACAAGAGATGGCCGAGACGTGTATCCAATGGCACCCCATACCATCACGCCAGGTGATGGGCCAGTATGACGATGACGAATGCACGCTGTCAGTGTGCGTTCACCATGATGCCGCCAAACACGGATACGACCATCATGATGCTGTACACAGAACCTGGATTCATCTGAAAAGATGACGTCTCGCCATTCATGCGCCCAGGTTCGTCGTTGATCACACCATTGAAGGCGCTCTTGTCTATGACGCAGCGTCAAGGGAAGCCGCAGCCATGATTTCCGAGCTGAGAGTGCATGCTGCTGCAAACGTCGTCGAACTGTTCGTGCAGACACTTGTTGTCTTCCAAACGACCCCGTTTCTTGACTCACAGCTCATGACGTGGTTGCACTATAAATTACGGCCATGCTGATAATATGCCTGTCTTCTCGGCTGCTAGTGATAGGTGGCCGTTGAGATCCCGCGTGGCGTTCCGTATTATCGTCCTGAACCCATCGATTCCATATTCTGCTAACAGTCATTAGATCTCGACCGACGCGAGCAGCAATACTGCGATAAGATAAACCGCAATCCCGGTACGCTACAATTCGACCTTTATCAAAGTCAGAAACATGCTGGTACGCATTTCTCCTTTTTACACGAGGCATCACAACAACTTTTCACCAGACAACAACGTTCAAATGCAATTTGTGTATGAGGAACAGTCTGAACAATTTCCTCATTTAAACACAATGTAGGTGTCGCTATTGGCGCCTGCTTTGTCTGAATGAGCTGAAAAGCAAATCATTTGCATATCACAGCATCTTCTTCCTTTTGTATAAATTTCACGTCTGTAGCATGTCGCCTTCTTGGTGTAGCAATTTTAATGGCCAGTAATGTATATATATATATATATGTGTGTGTGTGTGTGTTTGTGTGTGTGTAATAACACCATATGGTTGGATGAATATGCTCACTTTTTAACATTCTATTTTGATATATTACGGTTTTAATAT
The DNA here is from genome assembly GCA_030067965.1 of Latrodectus elegans. Taxonomy (NCBI): domain Eukaryota; kingdom Metazoa; phylum Arthropoda; class Arachnida; order Araneae; family Theridiidae; genus Latrodectus; species Latrodectus elegans. Next base: position 47,716,491 of record CM057819.1, read on the forward strand.
GAAACAGCACTCATTATTTGTTATTTGATGTACCTTTTAAATAAATTTAAGGTGTTATTCAAAAAATGGCACCTAGAAGTTATCTGGTATAAAAATAATTCAAGAAAGACTCTATTTTTCAGTATCAAAGATTTTGGCACTGAATGTATTTTTTACAGTAAATCTAGAATATTAAGGTTATCAGTAATTTATAATCTAGGTTATCCAAATTTTTACGAAAAGTATAAATTATTACACCAAACCAAATCTAGAAAAGAGATAAGCATTTGTTCATACTATATTCGAAAGATAAGCATGTTACAATAACCCAGTAAAGAGCTTAAAAGTATCTTATTCCTAGAAATCATCTTGATATTTTGATTAATTTTTTATTACTTTTTGGAAAGAGAGAGAAAGAGAGAGAGAAAAAGGAAATGGAATTAATGATGATACTTGACGTACAGAGCCAGTATTTGGCAATGTTTTCGGGATCATTTTAATATCTCAGAATGAAGGTCAAAGAAATTACACTTTTGTATCCAAAATTTATTAATATTTGAAACAACGTAATGAAAATTAGATTTCATATATAATTTATTGAGAAACCGAAGCTAAAAGTGCACAATAATTTGCATTTCATTACTATCAAAATTCTGAATTTTGTTATGATTCAACCATTTAACCAGCAGTTTCTTCTCATCTTTTTTTTCTTTAATAATTCTATTGATATTATCTGATATTTAGACTACAGTTTATTAAAATATACCATTAAAGGAATTATTTTACCTAAATATTAGATATATTTCACGAATACTCTTTGAACATAGATGAAAATCATCATTAGAATTAGTACTTTTTCCTCATTTTCACAGCACATTTTGCAGATTATCTCCAATATATTTATAAATAAGAATAATAGAATAATACATTGAACTATTGTCAATTGAAGTTTTATTTATACAAGTAAAAAAGTGCAAAATATCAGCCCATTCTACCTACTTTTATTGAAAAATATTATGATCTTTTGCAGTGGATCGATAAACTTAAACAAAAAATCACAATATATATATATATATATATATATATATATATACACCAATCACACTTATGTTATTCATCACGTACTTTCGACGTTAAATAATCAATCACAACAGGAAAGTGGTTGTACACTGCAGTTGAGCTTAAGCAAAGGATACATTAGGGTTTCGGAAAATATTGCAATCGTTGGCGTAAATGCAGAATCGGAGCGTTTTATTCGACGTCCGAAAGGGCATGATCATTGGCTTTCAGGCTAAAGATAGAAGCACTTACGAAACGACTTAGTTTGTGAACTGTTCGCGTGGCGCTGTGGCAAAAGTATACCAGGCATAGCAAAAAGATACTGTCAAAAATCAGTGACGTGGCAAATGTGGTGCACTACGAGCTACAGATAACAAAGATGAACGGATGATGGCTTCTGAGAGGCGTACGGGAAAACACGTGTTACCATTGAGCAAATGACCATCTAAATGTACTAAGGGTATATCAACAGTTTTTGTTGCATCAGCATGCTTACTTGTACCTAGCTCTGAGTTGAGCTCTACCAGTTAGATAGAGACAGCTGGGTAGAGACTTCATGATTTTAAAGTAGAAAATCCCCAATTCTTGGCCTTTCGCACTCAGAGGTATCGTTTCTCTTGTAGGACATTTCGATGCCGCCCAGTTTTAATGTACCCGTGCCGCCTTTCACGAAAATGACGGAACTTCGGTTAAGCAGGGATTCTAATTAATTACCTTTCAATAATGGCAGCCCGGCTACCAACAGTTTCTACCAAAGTGCTATTTAGTGAATGTTGCTACGTCTTTGCCTCCGAAACAGATACCTTGTTCATGTACCTATGCTAATTGTTGTTTATCGTCGACAAAATGTGGAATTTGCATGCGAGTAACGCAACTGTATGTCTACAGAGGTAGCCTTATCTGATGAATCACGCTTCATGCTCCATGGAATAGATGGACATTGGAGTATACGACGTGAAACCTCTGTAAGCAAATACCCTACCATAAATTTCCGGAATACTCCAGATTAGAGGCAGCAGCATAATGGTCTGGGGAATGATTTTCTTGCTTTCTCTGGGTTCACTTATCATTGTGGAAGGCATGATGGATCAATAGAAGAACGCAACAGTCCTTGAGGACTATGTCCACAAAGCATAGTTTTTTTACTTAGGATAATGGCATCTACTAGCAGGATAGTGGAAGATGTCGTACAGCTGGCAGTGTGCGTTCGTAGTTCAAAGAGCACCAGGAGGAATTTACAATTCTCTCCTAGACAGCAACCTCACCTGATTTAAAGTCAATCGGGAATTTGTGGAACCATTTCGAATCACACATAGATTCCCGGCATGGATCCTCACCCGCGTTACCTAGGGCCACAGCACTGGAGTCGGCAGGACTTAACATCCTAGTGAACAGAAACCTAACTGATTTCATTCATGTACGTTTCGTAGCAGTGTGCTATTCAAAAGGTGTCTATTCTGGCTTTTGACAGGTGGTCACAATACTGCGATTGGAATGTGTGTATGTAGGATAAGAAATTATTTAAAGATGAAAAAGATAAAAATATTGCAAATAAAAAAAAGCAAAATAATTAAACATATATAATTAAAAATTACTTGAATTAACTGATAAAATTCGCTTACCACAGTAAAATTTTAAGCAAATATGTCAATTATGTTAAATAAAAGCTAAAAAGCATATTGTTTTAAATCTCATGATATGCGTTAATTTTTATACAATTCTTTGAAAAATATTACGCCTAAAAAATGAAAAATATTACATTTTTTAGCAAAAGTGTTAAAAATCTGACTTAGATAAATGACAGGTTTATTGACAAAATTAACAAAATTTTGTTAATTATTTAGTCAAAATTAAATGAAATTATCATATTGTGTTTATTGACAAAATTTACAAAATTTTGTCGATAAACTTGTTATTTCTGATATTCATTATATAGTATTTAATTAAAATTGTATTTAAATATTTAAATTATATTGATATTTAAATTTTTAATAATGTGGATGATATTGGGGCATTTTTTTCATAAAATTTATGATTTAACTTTAAAAATTAAAATTTTTTAATTTTTTTAGATACAAGATGTGTTTTGTTATATAAAAAAGAAGAAAGAATAAAGTAAAACACTGAGACACGCTGAAAATGTAGTGAACTCAAAAATTCTTAAGTCTCAAAGAAAATTTTGAAAACTATGATAAAATAATTTAAAATTTCAAATATAATTTATTTCGATATTAAAAACAATAAATTGTATAAAACTATTAAATATTCTTTTAATAGTTTTATACAATTTATTGTTTTTAATATCGAATAAGGATCACTTTCTTAAATACGCTGAGGAATGAATTTGTTATACAATCTGATACTTGAAATATAATACATTACTGGCCATTAAAATTGCTACACCAGGAAGAAATACAGGTAACAAAATAAAATTTATTGGAAAAATATATTATAATAGAAATAACAAGTGATTAAATTTCCAAAAAATTGGCTGGATAAATCCTGAGAAATCAGTACCCAGAACAACCACCTCTGGCAGTAATAACAGCAGTTATACGCCTGAGCATTGAGTCAAACAGAGATTGGATTGCATATACAGGTACAGATGCCCATGCAGCTTCAACACGATGCCTCACTTCATCAACCGTAGTGACTGGCGTTTCGTGACGAGCCAGTCGCTCGGCAACCATTGACCAGACGTTCTCTATTGGTGAAAGATCTGGAGAACGTGCTGGCCAGGGCAACAGCCGAACATGTTCCGTATCAAGGAAGGTCCGTACATTACCGGCAACATGCGGTCGGGCATTATCCTGCTGAAACGTAGGGTTTCGCAGAGCTCGAATAAAGGGTAGAGCCACGGGTCGTAACACACTAGAAATGTAACGTGCACTGTTCAAAGCACCGTCAATGCGAACAAGAGATGACCGAGACGTGTATCCAATGGCACCCCATACCATCACGCCAGGTGATGGGCTAGTATGACGATGACGAATGCACGCTGTCAGTGTGCGTTTACCATGATGCCGCCAAACACGGATGCGACCATCATGATGCTGTACACAGAACCTGGATTCATCTGAAAAGATGACGTCTCGCCATTCGTGCGCCCAGGTTCGTCGTTGATCACACCATTGAAGGCGCTCTTGTCCATGACGCAGCGTCAAGGGAAGCCGCAGCCATGGTCTCCGAGCTGAGAGTTCATGCTGCTTCAAACGTCGTCGAACTGTTCGTGCAGACACTTGTTGTCTTCCAAAGACCCCGTTTCTTGACTCACGGCTCGTGACGTGGTTGCATGATCCATTACGGCCATGCGGATAGTATGCCTGTCTTCTCGGCTGCTAGTGATAGGTGGCCGTTGAGATCCCGCATGGCGTTCCGTATTACCGTCCTGAACCCATCGATTCCATATTCTGCTAACATCATTGGATCTCGACCGACGCGAGCAGCAATACTGCGATAAGATAAACCGCAATCCCGGTACGCTACAATTCGATCTTTATCAAAGTCAGAAACGTGCTGGTACGCATTTCTCCTTCTTACACGAGGCATCACAACAACTTTTCACCAGACAACAACATTCAAATGCAATTTGTGTATGAGGAACCGGCTGAACAATTTCCTCATTTAAACACAATATAGGTGTCGCTACTGGCGCCTGCTTTGTCTGAATGAGCTGAAAAGATAATCATTTGCATATCACAGCACCTTCTTCCTTTCGTATAAATTTCACGTCTGTAGCATGTCGCCTTCTTGGTGTAGCAATTTTAATGGCCAGTAATGTATATATATATGTGTGTGTTTGTGTGTGTGTGTGTGTAATAACACCATATGGTTGGATGAATATGCTCACTTTTTAACATTCTATTTTGATATATTACGGTTTTAATATGAAACAGCACTCATTATTTGTTATTTGATGTACCTTTTAAATAAATTTAAGGTATTATTCAAAAAATGGCACCTAGAAGTTAACTGGTATAAAAATAATTCAAGAAAGACTCTATTTTTCAGTATCAAAGATTTTGGCACTGAATGTATTTTTTACAGTAAATCTAGAATATTAAGGTTATCAGTAATTTATAATCTAGGTTATCCAAATTTTTACGAAAAGTGTAAATTATTACACCAAACCAAATCTAGAAAAGAGGTAAGCATTTGTTCATACTATATTCGAGAGATTAACATGTTACCGTAACCCAATAAGGAGCTTAAAAATATTTTATTCCTAGAAATCATCTTGATATTTTGTTTAATATTGTATAACTTTTCGGAAAGAGAGAAAAAAAAAGAAAAAGAAAAAAAAAAGAAAAGAAGGAAATGGAATTAATAATGATACTTGACGTACAGAGCAAGTATTTGGTAATGTTTTCGGGATCATTTTAGTATTTCAGAACGAGGGTCAAAGAAATTACACTTTTGTATCCAAAATTTATTAATATTTGAAACAACGTAATGAAAATTAGATTTCATATATAGTTTATTGAGAAACCGATGCTAAAATTGCACCATAATTTGCATTTCATTGCTATCAAAATTCGGAATTTTGTTATGATTCAATCATTTAATAAGCAGTTTCTTCTCATCTTTTTTTTCTTTAATAATTCTATTGATATTATCTGATATTTAGGCTACAGTTTATTAAAATATACCATTAAAGGAATTATTTTACCTAAATATTAGATATATTTCACGAATACTCTTTGAACATAGATGAAAATCATCATTAGAATTAGTACTTTTTCCTCATTTTCACAGCGTATTTTGCAGATTATCTCCAATGTTTATAAATAAGAATAATAGAATAATACATTGAACTATTGTCAATTGAATTTTTATACATACAAGTAAAAAAGTGCAAATTATCAGCCCATTCATTCCACAGCAGGAAAGTGGTAGCAAACTGCAGTTGAGGTTTAGCAAAGGATACATTAGGGTTTCGGAAAATATTGCAATCGCTAGCGCAAATGCAGAATCGGAGCGATTTATTCGACGTCCGAAAGGGCATGATCATTGACTTTCAGGCTAAAGGTAGAAGCACTTTCGAAACGACTTAGTTTGTGAACTGCTTGCGTGGTGCTGTGGTAAAAGTGTACCAGGTATGCCAAAAAGATACTGTCAAAAATCAGCGACGTGGCAAACGTGGTGCACTACGAGCCACAGATGACAGAGGTGAACGAATGATGGCTGCTGAGAGGCGTTCGGCAAAACATGTGTTACCATTGAGCAAATGACCATGCAGATGAACCAAGGGGATATCAACAGTTGTTGTTGCACCAGCATGCTTACTTGTACCTAGCTTTGAGTTGCGCTCAACCAGTTGGATTGAAGCATCTGGGTGGAGTCTTCATGATTTTAAAGTAGAAAATCCCTAATACTTGGCTTTTCACACTCAGAGGTATCATTTCACTTGTAGGACATTTCGACAACGCCCAGTTTTAACTTGCCCCTGCCGCCTTTCACGAAAATAACGGAACTTCGGTTAAGCAGGGTTTCGAATTCATTACCTTTCAATAATGATAACGATGCCCTACTGAACCAGGGCACTGCAGCCCGACTACCTACAGTGTCTACCAAACTGCTATTTAGTGAATGTTGCTAGGTCTCTGCCTCCGAAACAGACACCTAGTTCATGTATCTATGCTGATTGTTGTTCATCGACGACAAAATGTTGAATTTGCATGCGAGTAACGCAACTGTATGTCTACTGAGGTAGCATTTTCCGATGAAACACGCTTCAGGCTCCATGGAATAGATGGACGTTGGAGTATACCACATGAAACCTCTGTAAGCCAATACCCTGCCATAAATTTCCGGAATGCTCCAGATTGGAGGCAGCAGCATAATGGTCTGGGGAATGATTTTCGGGCATTCTCTGGGTTCACTTATCATTGTGGAAGACATGATGGATCAACAGAAGAAAGCATCAGTCCTTGAGGACTATGTCCACAAAGCATAGTTTTTTTACTTAGGATAATGGCATCCACTAGGACAATGCAAGTTGTCATACAGCTGGCAGTGTACGTTCTTAGTTCGAAGAGCACCAGGATGAATTTACAATTCTCTCCTAGACAGCAAACTCACCTGATTTAAAGTCAATCGGGAATCTGTGGGACCATCTCGATCACACATAGATTCCCGGCGTGGATCCTCATCCGCGTTGTCTAGGGCAGCTGGCCATAGCACTGGAGTCGGCAGGACTTGACATCCCAGTGAACACCTCCAGAAACTTAACTGATTCCATTCATGTACGTTTCGTAGCAGTGTGCCATTCAAAAGGTATCTATTCTGGCTTTTGACACATAACCACAATACTGCGACTGAACTGTGTGAAAGTGTAGGATAAGAAATAATTTAAAGTTGCAAATGATAAAAATACTGCAAATAAAAGAAGCAAAATAATTAAACGTTAATGAAATTTTTAGATCTCCAGGCGAGCACGTGACTTATCTTTATAACCAAAGGTTAGCAGTATTTATTTTTCATAAAGTTATTCAGAAATAGGCTACCCGTGATTCTTGGAAAATTGATTGAAATCATATGAAAATTTTAGAGGAGAATATTCTTTGTACACCTATCTGGCATTATCTAAAAGCAACATGATATGAACTTCATATTAATTGCACCTTAATCAGATTTAAATATCTAAAACATTTAAGAGAATATACCTTTTATTAATTATAGTCATATTTTTTATTGAAAAATATTATTTGTTACAAATAAAGATTAAAAAAATATTTAGAATTATGAACTATCAATTATTTCATTGCTTCATTTAATAATATTAGGGCCATGGTAGCTTAGCGGTTAGGGTATCGTCCTTCCATCCGGAAGGGAGGGGTTCGATTCCCAAAGACCCACCGAGTACATGCGATATAAGTGCTCGTTAAATATGTGGAATCGAAAGACCTGTGGTCGGTCGTTGAACAGTTACCATAGGTGCTATGGTCTGGAGGAATTTAATCCCCTTTCATATCAAGGCCCTAATTGAGTGAGTAGATCCTCTGGTGCTGCCATCTATTGGAGGATTTGAAGAGCAAAAGTCGTATTTTCACCCGGTGCTCTAATTAAAACGAAAGACACCCCCAGTTTACTTAAATTCGCTTTGCCGAGGCAAAACGAGCTTGGCTTGTCCAAGTTTCTTTAATAACAACAACAATATTGAATATTATAATATTGAGTATTGGTTAAAGAAACAGCGTATTCTGTATCATTCTTAAATGTCGATATATCAGATGTCGGTAAAAAATGTTTGTACCATAGAATAAAAAAAAAAAAAAATATTCATAATTTTATACTTTGAGTGTAAATTAGGTAGGGATTTTTTATTCTTAGTGATTTTAAGATAAAAATGATAAAATTAATTTATTTTTTAATTATTTTTTCTACAAATATAATTAATTATAAATAGTTTTACTTACATTACTTTTGTGCAACTTTGTAATTTATAGCTTAAATGAATGATAATTAATTTTCTACCTAATACGAAAATTTTATTACAATGAAATAATTGTTCAAACTTTTTTGATACAGACATGTAAAAGATTTATTAATAAATGATAGAAAATATGAAATTTATAATATATATATTTACTTAAATAGCTAAGAAATATAAATTCCAATAAATTTTTAATAAAATCAAATATTCACATCACAAATATATGATGTGAATGTTTGATTATAAAGATATCCTGGAAAAAATCTACAATATACACATACACTAAAAAAAATGTTTTTTTATTTACAGATTCTTTTACAAAATTTATGATAATTTATAAAGTTTCAGTGCAAGATTTTCAATAAATTCGTAAAAAAATATTAAAGAAAAAAAGATATATATAAAATAAAATATATATTTATATCTATCTATCTTCTTATATATATATATATATATATATATATATATATATATATATATATATATATATATATATATATATATATATATATATATTGACCATATTTCCTTGAAGTTTATGAATAAATATTTAAACTATAATAAGAGGTTGAGGATTTTTTTATATATATTTATATAATAGGTATATATATTTCAGTAGTATTCTGAATTGTGCATATTTTTACAGTTGGCATAGTCATGTTTCTCGACTTAAAATTTTTTGGTTACAGTGAATACCATTTTACTGAGAGATCAGATTGATTTCTTTGTATGAAAATATCTTTGACTGTTTCGCTCACGCTTTTTCTATTGACGCAACTGTGGGAAGGAATTTGAATTTATCACTTGTAGGATCGCTTTTCCACATCCTTCTCATTAAATGTTTGTTTGCTTTCATTTGTATTATATTAACTAATATACAATACATTATAGTATGTATTAATTAAAAGAATGTAAGAGTTGGATTAAAATGTATGAAAATAAAATGTGTTTCTTTTATTTTTATTTTTACTCCTTCATTAAAAAAAATATTAAAAGAAATTTATTTATGGACTTTAAAATTGAGAGAAGATTTTAATTTCAATTACATTACATTGACAAATTCGTACTAAGTGGGTGGCATTTTGTTTTACTTTACACATTTTTATATAAATATTTCTTAAAGTTTCTTCCATGAAATCATGGAAAGTAATATAAGTTTAACTGAAATTTGATAACATCTCATTTTTGTAAGTAATCCAGCTTTCTTTTAGAGTAAAAATGCAATAAAATGAATTTAAATATATTTGGAGTTGATTAAAGCTTCCTTTAAAGTTGCTTATACCAAGATGTAGTTAATTTTTCAATCAGGAACTTTTCTAGCTTCTTCTTTTAGAAGAAGGCATGTTGTTCTTTTTATCATCAAATATGTACAGCATCGACAAAAAATATTTACTGCAACAGATTACTTCTTTCTATATTCCTACAGTGTCATTTTTTTAAAAAAGAAATTATATGTATTATTTTTTCATTCCTTGAAAAAGCATTGTTTTTGTCACCTGAAGAGAATGCGATTTCGCAATTTCCATTACGTTGCTAGTCGGAAATACATTGAAACGCATGTGAAAATAATTCTGACTTTGATATTTACTAAATTCGCAACCGAAGAAAGTTTTCAAGCACTTTACACATCCTTCATTTTATTTTTAACTAATCTATACATGAAATTCATGTATAAATTTTCTGCTAATTTTAAAATTCTTTGAAATTTTGCTTATTTCGATATGCTGTATAGAAAAAAGAACAAATGTAAGTTCTTTTGTTTCCATTACAGTAATTTACTATTTATCTTTTCAATTCATAATTACAATACGTCGCCAATTAGAATTAAAATATGTTTGGTAATATATTTTCTTTCGTGTGGTAAAATGATTTCATGTTTTCACATCCAAAACTACTGACAAAAATTGATTTTTTTTTTATTCTTTGGATTTTTATTTATTTTAATATAAGGTGTGATAGGTAACAACATAATGAGAGTTTTGTTTCAAAGAAAAACGCTTTTCAATTGAGTGAAATGCATGAAAAAAAATTTCGGTATATATTATTATTTCAACAAATTTTCGAAATAAATCTATTAAGCAAATAATACTGACAGTTTTTATACATAATTAATCTTTTAAATTTGTATATGAGCACTGATGGACATTTCTCTATTAGCCAAAAATTTCATAGCAATATTAAACTAGTAATAAAATTAAAAAAAAAAAAAAAAAAAAAAAAAAAAAAAAAATGTTTTTCACGAAAACCACTAATTCTATCAGAGAGAGAAGTTGTCTTCCAATTTGAATTTTTCACTAAGTAGAGTTTGCTGAAGAGTTGGTTGTACAATGAACACAAGAATGTATTTTCTATAATATAAAACTATCCCAATTCTTTTAAATGTTTCAACAAACACATTGTATTTTCAGTCAACATAATATTTTGAGAATCTACATTTAAAAAGTTGAAGTACCTCGGTAATAATTAATATTTATAATTTCTTATATATTACTGTGGTCTAATATATAATTACTGTGCTAATATATCATTTCTTATATATTACTGTGGTCTACATACGAAAATTAAGTACCATAAGAACTTATTTCCACACTCGCGCAAAATGTTTTAAAGAAATCATTTTTTTCGAAATAATAGTGGATATCAAACAGCGTGAACACTTATTTATATTTAAATGCAAGTTTAGCAGTCTTTTTATATTAGTTTACCCAAATCTGAATCGAGAAATTTTGTGATTATAAATTAAATTTTTACTCTTGCATAGTTATTAAATAAACACAAATTATTAATCCTGTATCTATATATCCTATTTTGTACGCAAATAACGAAACAAAATTATTAAATTCCTTAAGAGAAAATGCACTCTCTCGCTTTTACATCTCACAAAACATTTCCTCGTTGTGGTGTTTATATTTAACTTACTGAATATAAGAAATCAATATATGATTATTTTTAAATTTTCCATTTTATTTATTTTTTTCACTTATTTAAATTTTCTGACACAGCTTTACAGGAGAGGTTCTATCCTTTCATTAATTGTCCTTTGAATTTGACAAAGATGAGAGAAAACCCAAGATGAGGAAACATTTTTAGCAAAAGCTAAAGGGCAAAGTGATAACGATTGTTATCAAAGAGAGCGTTCGAAGTTACCACCTCAAGTCTGAATTCAGATCTTTTATCTCTGATGCGATGAATATCCAATGCTAATAGAAACATCAGGTGTGCCCTGTACTTTTCCAGCAACTGTTACGATGGGTGCAAAGAAGACCTTTGTACTGTTGACAGGAGTTACATTCATTAGTACCTGGACGTATCCTTGAAGGAAGTAATCAAAGCAAATGAGGTCTGGCCATCGAGAGGGACAATGCACTGGACTATCCCATCTTTTGCTGGCCACATGTTGCATTCAAATGGAGAAGCATATCAATGCTGAAATGGAAAGGAGATCTCCAGTGGCTCAGTAGCTTCCTGCTGAGATCAGCAAACAGAAGCTTCATTTGCCGTGGGCAATGATTGGGAGGATGACCACGTACTTGCCCTCACAGGGTTGCTGGAGCTCCGTGGGTTGGGGGCGAGTCCACGCTAATATGTGACGTCCTAAGTCCTTACGCTGGTATGGTGTGGATGTGGAGAGGAAGGTGCCAGCTCAGGTGTAACCTCATCACCTGACCGTAGTTCAAAATGACGAAGCATTTAGTGATAGGAGAGTATTCCAACCCTTTAAACTAAAGGTACAGTGCGGGGCTCGCCGGCACCGCTATGTATGAATGTAATGGGAAGGAGCACAAAACTTCCTTGCATTTTTGTTGTATTAAGAATAAATATGTTTTCTCATCTTTTTCGTTTCCTCATTTTTCTGTATTTTGTGTCACTGAAAAAAGCATTTGAAATATTACAATGGGATTTCTCATTGTCTACCTGTACTTTATCGCTGTTGAAAGTATATAACCACCGTACTGATAGACCTTATACATGTGTTGTGTATGAGTGTACATGTATAAATACATACATACAAATACACACTGGTCAATAAACTATAAGCCTTTGAGATTTTTATTTACTAGGAATAAAGTGTCTATTTTTTATAATATAGGATATACATCATTAGAACACTAGCATAAATAAGGAGTAAAAATGTATTTCACAATGAATGAATTAAATGGGGGGAAATGTTAGAACTTTCACCACTTAAAAAAATGGCTTATTGTTGTTTCTCGTTTAGCAGGTCACGATTCTAAAGATAGCAAATATCACTAGCTTCTGAAAAATAATCATATCAAAGGCTTACAAAGGTTGGAATTAGACCCCACAGTCTTTATCGAATTTACTGTTATATTGATTGACTGTGTGAATTTTAATGACACAAGGTCCTGTCTAGGACAAACTGCTCTAAGTACATAGTATAACAGCTTACTGTTTAGAAAGACGTGACAGTAGTTCAATGATAGTTTCTAAGAGCGTGATCAGCGTCGTCTCCAGCAAATTTTAAGGCAGAATAAGGTCCTTGCTGAGTTTCAGAAGGCAAAAACTGTCAAATGACAAAACTCTTAAGGTTTTTCCAATAAATTTCAATTTAAACCATGCTGAATATGTGCAGAGGATATGAATGCATACTCAAATGCCTCCTTGAAAATTACTCATTTTTATCCGAAGTGCAAACATTTCTTTTGAAGTGGTATTGAAAAAGACACTGGGCATCTCAGAACTGTAAACGGATAATGTGTAGTTGGATGAATCGTGCTTCGCTTTACTTTACACTGTTGAAAGACGTAGAATTAGACAAAAATCCCACAAACTCCTGAATGAATTTTACCTTACTGGCAATGTGCAAAGGTCTGGTAAAGGCATTGCGATATGGGGCATGTTTTGCTGGTATGAAAAAGTAATAATAAATATGAATATCACACAAGCAATTGCTGAGACCCATCATAGATAATCGTTAAAAGTAATTTAATCTAAATAGTTTATAATGTAATTATGCCTCAGAATTAAAACATGTTGTTGTTGTTTCAAACCTCCAATTGGTCCACCACTAATTCTTAAAAAATCTAAAAGAATTAACGGTCTTAGATACATGTCTTTTCGAGAAAGTCCCAAACAATCCAAAATGTGGTCGGGAGAGGCCTGGTTAATATTGCACTTGGTGCAAATCGGGAAGATTTTTAAAACGTTAGAAAAAAACAGAGATCTGAGGTGGCCGGTGATCAATCTACTTACGGCTGTTTGGTCACTTCTACAACATTGAAGTGACAGAGCACCGCCCGGTTTCCGTCCCTTATACCACTGATGCACTGGTGGGATGGTCCAAATGACTCCATCAATCTGTTTTGCCTTTGAAAATAGTTCGAGGAAGGTCAGAGAGTCAGAAGTAACCAAAGGCTCAGCGGAACCATGTTTAGCCAAGGCGTCCGCAATCTCATTGCCGAGAACATCCATCTGAGAGGGTACCCATTGAACATGTATTTCCCAAGAGGAAGAAAATTGCCTAATATAATTAAAACATTAATTTAACAAATGCTTAATTTAAAACCTAGTTCTAATTCTGTGATATACTTTGAAAGCATAAAAAATAGAAATTTAAATAAATATTACGAAATTTTTCCCTTGATGAAGACATTTTAAATCTAAATTGCATTATAAAAAACAAAATAACACGTTTATTGATATATTAAGATACAATGAAAACTGACAATATTCAATGTAAGACAGAAGCAAATTAAAAGTAAATTCGCATTAAAATTTTATTTTTGAGTTTTTAGGAGATTGTTTTGTAATAAGTAATAAAAACTTTTTTTTATGATAGTAGCACAAAATAAACTTTACATTAAAGATTTTTTTGTCACCCATACAACCTTCATCTGTCTAACATCACAGCTGATTCAATACAATGAACTGCATAGTAAAATATCCGCAAACTACTCGTCTAAAACATCCTTGAATATCTCAATTGGATTTAACACACGAGATTTTCCATATCATTAAATATAGGTAGAAAAATAATGGTTTTTATCTTTATTCTAAGAATACTTTAAAAAGTGATGTTTGATTCGTTTGCTTCTGGATATGCGGCTACATCGATCTTTCTCATCCATCAACGTGATCACGGCGCATTTTGTAAGCTTCCATTACATATTAATGACGAATGTTTTACTGAAATATAAACAACAGTAGTTAGTCGAGTACAGCCCAACTCCAATTATCCGAATAAATTGGGATTAAACTCCATTCAAATAAGTGGGAAAAAAATCATTTAATGCATTTTTTTTCAAAAAAACTTCGATTCAAAAATTTTTTTTACGTCCTCATGTTGGCTTTTTCGAGTATAACAAGTCTTGCAGTTCAATGTAAGAAATGAAGTATCTCCAGGAGTGGAGAGCGTCTTGAAATGTGAAGAAGTGCGGGCTTTCTGGAGGGCAGAACATTTCCAAAGATGCTCGCCATCCATCTCAACATGTTCCCTACATAAAACGCAGTCGGGTGAATCCACAAGCCCTATGTGATATAGATGTTTCTGGAGAAAATCATGCCCAGTAAGTAACCTGATGCAGGAGACCCCTATAGATCAAGGTAGATCTCTGGGAATACATGAGGGTACGATTTTAATTAATTATTGTATTTTGAAAATGGGATAAAAAAACAAAATACTCTCAAAGAATTTAAGGAAAATACAGCACTTTTGCATGTTAAGGTACTTACAAGTGCTGTACATTAATAAAGTATTTATGTGGAACGCTGTAAATGAAAGTCATTGATTGTTGAACATCGTGGTCAGAGTAAGCTGTTTCGCTGCCTATATCCGTTTTCGAGCAGCCAAGTCACGCATCCACTAGGCAATGAGAACTTGTATGTGATTACTCTCGGACTGGCGCTCCACCTACTTCAAGCCGAGCTGGCAGCCGAATGGTTAGCGCTCTTGCCTTCGGTTCAACAGTTCGTGGGTTGGAATCCCACCTTGGGCATAGATGTTTGTAGTGGTTTGGATTCCACTTTAAACATTAGGTGCCGATCTAATTAGCCCTCGTGTTCAAAAAATGACCGTTGAGCGACAAACAAACCAAACCACCTACTTCAAATCACAGTCCGCAAATGCTTCACTAATTGATGCCGTAGCAACTTAAACATTAAGATCATCTTATTCCTCGAAATTTTAAATAAGTTGACTTGAAATCCTTAGTGTGATTCATAATCTATTCTCTTACATTTTCAGTTATAACTTCTGAACATTTAGGAATTTTCGGAAGAATGTTTTTGAATTCCTCAAGTGGCATGTCATTCTCATCGTCTCCCTTCTCTTACATTTCATTTCCTCGAGCTTTTTTTCATTTTCTGTCTCTTCTTCAGGCAAATTCATTTATCTGAAATTCTGAAAGCGATTCGGTTGACTCGGATAGATGGAATTCGGATTATTAGAGCTCTACTCTTTTCAAAACAATCTGTTAATTCATGCTTAGAGATAAATCATTTTATAATACTTTGCAATTAATTAAGAATATTTCAAAATTCTCATTTAGAAATTATATCCAAAAGTTTTTTCTAAATTTCGTCAAAAAAGCATCTTTATTCCAAAATAGATTTTATATATGCTTGGGATATAAAAGAAAACGAATTACATGATAACATGTCTTCACGGGAAATAATTTATTTACAGTAAAGGAAAACAACGTTTTTGTTAACCAAAAATAAAATAAAATACTAATACACACATAATGTCGTGCAAAAAATGTTTAAAACATTTAAATGAAAAGCATCGCGTGAGTAACTTTAATTTCGATCGAATTGTCGCTTTTTTTTCCCCCTCTCTTATTTGAGAGTTAGTTTCACCTTTCTAGTTCAATACCAGGAACCATTTCATCTGAGAATCTCAGGCGATTTCGAATTTTTCTGATGAATTCAACTGCGAAATTCGGATAGCAGCTATCCAAACAGTAGAAATCAAAATTCCAAAATACAGACGCAAACTTTTTAACTACAGATGTTGACGCTGCCGTCACAAAAGCACGTGAGCACAGGTGCGAGTTTGGCTGAGCGAAAAAAAAGAAGTCATTACTTTCGCGGGATTTCGCTGGAAAAGTTCTGTCAAAAATGATTTCATGATTTGTGTTCTGTAACAGGAAAAATATTTTGTGTGTTCGACTCGTGATTAGAGGCTTAGGATATCGTGAAGAACAGATTTGTGTGTTAATAATTATCACCCAATAAATAATTTGAAACCATGAAATACACGTGCTTATTTTGTTCGATTTTGATCGCTTGGATTTTACCTCTGAAAGTGGCATCCATGCAAGATATTTACTATCGTAAGTTTTATTGATTTTTCTAGTTAAATATTCAACAATAAATTATAAAAAAATTTATTATTTTCATGTTTACAATTATCAGTTCTTTTAATTAACCACACCCATAATATTTTTAGAAAATTAAGTATTAAAATAGGGCGTGATTACTTCTAACGATGAAGCTGTATATTAACCCAGCATGCTAACTATATGTGAAAAATAAGAGAAATATTTTATTTAAAATTTTGAAATGTATTATTGCTTGGGAAAAATGTCAATGTTCCGGATGAAAGTTTCTGGAATAAAATTTATAGTTGAAAATTTAATTTATACTTAATTTTGAGAAAAAATTTAAGTGGAAAATTTTAAATTTAAATGTTTTACATATTTGAAAAAGTAATTAATTCTGTATTATGTTAAGATCTCTATATACTTATGTATAAAACCTGCACTGTATCTAAATTATATTATGGCATCAGAACTTTAATTTTCTATATCTTCATACAATATTTTTATACATATTTTAGTAATCATTCTTATAAAAAATTTAATGTTAAAAAATTCCATTCTTTATTCATAATTTTACTTCAGGTCTTAGTTTAAATTTTTGTAAAATATCCACAAGTATTTGCGTGTATATAAAATTATTTGCAAAGGTGAAAATATTTTCAAATGTAGCTATTTTCCTCTATAAAGTATTCCTTGTAAAATTAATACAGCGAAGGGAATTTTCCATTGTAAATATTTCCTTATGACTGAAAAAGTAAAGGGAATTTTTCTTTCTAAATTTTCCTTATGATTGTAATAGTAAAGGGAATTTTCTCCTCCTATGGGAAATTTCCCTTCATTGTGAGTGGGAGGGGTTAGATCAGCTCGCTTGTATCGCTGTAAAATATTATGTAAAAGTCAGAAATAAAAATTAATTCAAATTTTAAATTCAAAAATTTTCAAATCAATTTAAATTGTTCTGTTCTGATCAGATAGGGTGATTTGAAAGCAGAATATTCGTAAAATATGCACGGTAATAATATAATATGCAACATTTTATTGAATCATGTGAAAAATTAAGAAAATATTACATCAATGCAATTGTTTCTAATGTATATTTTCCTAATGATGAAATTAAATCGTTTTTATAAATTTAACATAAGAAACACACAAAAATTGAAAAAAAATTATAAAAAAATCTTTTAAATAATACCAGATTATTTGTTTCATTGCTAGATACAAAAATATTTTGTTTTGGCTTCTTACATTAAAATGAACATTTATAATTATATTAAGAGTTGCTTACGTAATTTTCTCATAAAAATTTAACTACTTAAAAATTTGTAGTTAAGACTTAGGATTTTGCTAAATTTTAAAATGAAGGGATTTCTCATTTAATTGATATTACGTAGGATTTTATCGAAATCATAATCGATTAGCTGTGCCTGTTTACAAATTCATGATTTATGAGAATAAAATTAGCACACGTTTCTCAAATATTAATAGCTTGGGATCCCTAAAATTAATGAAGCAGTTTTAAAATGATGATTTTCAATTAATTTCCAAGATTTTTATGATAAAAATGACAGTTTAATACTAAATTAAAGGTACTAATTTTTAAAAGGCAAATTTGAAAATAGCATTAAAAATGGTAGAAAAATAGAATAAACCATTTACAAGCTTAATAAGAATTGAGATCTCATTATACGTTTGTGAATACGATTTAACTTGCATAGGATATTACTTTTGAAAAAGTGATTTATAGATTTTGATGACTTAATTTTGAAATATATATTCTTTTACCTATATATTTTTCACGTGGAATTGTGTGTTTTGATTTTATATATTCTATAACAATAGGATAACAAGGATTTTGAAAGTATATTACTTGTTTAAAACATTTATGTTTTTGACACGAAATCGAAATTTGATTACTAAAAATTGGACGAGTTAATATAACAAATAAATCAAATACTTTATTAAATTTTTAAGCAAAACTATCTCTTTTATAGGTATAAAGGTGCATTTAATAAATTACTTTTTTGTAATGATTTAAATATTCTTTTATTGTAAATGTAATCTATATTAATAAAGTATATAAAAAAGAAGTACCTTTAAAAATATTAAATTTATAATATTGCTGAAAATAAAACGTCGCATAAAATGTTAGGATATATATCTTGTATAACACACTTTTTGTATAGCGAAGGAAAAAGTGAAAATTGGCGAATAAATCGAAATTTCCTCATTGTTTGGCAAGGTTAGAAATGAGAGAAGTAAATAGGAATTGCGACATTTAAAAAAAATCTTGCGTCATTAGCATAATTTATGAATAATCATATATCTAATCAAGATAACAGGTCATCAGTAATTCAAAAGATATAGCAAATATATATAAGAAATATTAAGGTAATTTCTGATTCAGAAAACCCTTTTAAAACAAACAATTAAAAAGGATTTTAGATTTGAGAAATTCGTGATTTTTTAAAATTCTCAATTTATTTCACCATGTCTGATTGGTGAAACTGAATTAGTATGCATATAGACATAGAGAATAAATGTTGTTCGAATAATTTTGAGTTCTTTATTATGCATAGAAATTATGCAAAACCCACGGATGAGATTAAAACATAGCGTTCGAGAATCAGGAATTCAAGGTTCATTAATTATTCAAATATCCTTAAAGTTATTGTTAATTATATATCAATAAATATTCGTACAATGGTGGTTATGGATGGATTTTTATGATTATTAATGAATAAACAATGATCAATGATGAAACAATAAGCAAACACTTTAAAAAATGTAAAAAAAAATCTCAATGAAATAATTTTACTCAAATTATGTTAAAACTATCACAATGTATTTATGAAAATTAATAGAAAATTTTAAACATTTATTTACTCTGTGAAATATTTATCAATAATTTGAAATTTAATTGTGAAATGTTCTAATTTAATCAATCGATATATTTCCTTAATCGAAAATAACTTTATGGCATCTAAGGCTAATATTTACAATAATCATAAATACACAATTTTATATTTGCTTATATAATAGCTATACATTAAATTCAAATGAAATGTCTGAAGGTATTTGTTTTATAAATTTAATATCTTAAATTTAATGGCAATTTCTTTTTTGAGTAATTCGATATTTACATTCCGAAAAAAAATATTATATAATATATTATTTATTATAATATAATTATTATTAATAATAGATTTTAATAATTTACTATAAAAATACGATTGTGCAATTCTAAATATCTTCAAAGTTGCTGGTCATCATAAGCATATAAAAACCATTTTCTATTAAACATATTTATCGCACATTTATGACTTTTTTATCGAGTGATACTCTTATTTCGAAAAATAAAAATATAAATTCGGCGAATTATCTACAATGCGATAGAGGTATTTTATATTTTTTTAGAATACTTCGTACAGAAAAGAAGTATGTCAGTGTTATCATTTCAGCGAGACAGAAATGTGAGGTAAAACATAAATATAATTTTTGGAGGTGATTTATGATTTAAAGATAAAGAAAACGAACTGCATTCTATCTAAAAATGATTTTACTAGATAGAAGAACAACTTTATTTCAATTTGTGTTCCTTCCATGAGCGCCAGTAATACTTTGCGTCAAATTAGAAGCAAGATAATTTAAATTCTGAAAAAATTCTATTATTCCTTTTACTTCAATTATTCTTTAAATCCAAATTTGTTTTATGTTGCAATGAAACTATAAAAATACTTTATTGACCTAACTGAAGTTTTTCATTTAATACGAGATGCATAACATTAAGAAAATTAATTTTCATTTTTTGGTGATAATAGTTATATATTAAATTAACAATTACATCTGAAAGTTTTGTGCTTTGAGAGATAGTACAAGTTATTAAAAGGTACTTACGTATTAACGCCATCGCAACCAGATTTGGCGGTTTTTAACTGCCGCTAATCTACCAAACAAGAAGGTAAGTGGACAATATTGCACTGTGGAAATTGTTGAAAGCTTGTTTATTAAACGTAAAAATAATTGTGGAGTATTATCCGAACAGTGGGTGTTTGGTGTTATATGTAGAGAAACAAAAGATTCGTTTGTTGTCACTGTTCATAATAGAACTGATTCTACCCTTCTTGAAAAAAATTATTGAAAACATTGCCGATGGTAGTACAATTTATTCTGACTGTTGAAAAGGTTACCAAACAAATAAAATGGAAAGAGAAGGATTCCTGCATGTTAAAGTTAATCGTAAATACAATTTTATTGATTCTGATAGAGGAGTTCATACACAAACAGTTGAGCGAATGTGGGGCAGTGCTAAATGGAGGAGCAAGGGACATAGGGGGACAGCGAAACATCATTTGGAATCTTATTTATCAGAGTTCATATGGCGACAGCATCAGATGAAAGAAAATAAAAACTGTTTTGAATTTATGTTAAATTCTATATCAGCCCATTTTCCACTGAAATCCGATTGATTACTTTGTTTTAAATAAAGTGTTTTATTTTATGATTTGTCGCAAAAATTTTAGGTGCAGATTGGCGCAAGTTAAAAACCGCCAAACCTGGCTGCGGTGGCGTTAATACGTAAGTACCTATCAAAAAATTTTCTGGGCATGTTATTCAGCTCAAACCACCTTAAAGAATTATTGAAGAAAAAAAAAGTTCAGTATTTTAGAAAATGCAGTAATACACAGTGTGAAAGCCAAAAGCAGATTGTAATTACAGATACTTCAAATAAAAAAAAGAACGTTATTAAGACTGAATGTGGTTTTTCACAGTGGCTACTTGCTCTTTTTTTAAACTGCTAACGAACCTTTGACGATGTTTGTGCATGGTAAATCCATGATTAAGCTTCAGTTCTGCTGTGAATTGTTAGCTTTGGTATGCATCGCAATTAACTAAAATTTTCCTTCCCTCTTCATATATCTAAATAATATAGTTATTCTTGGTAAAATGTATCTCAATCATAAGACTATCCATTTATCTGGTCTCCCAAGGCTCTTGTTTTAAAATTCATTATCTAGGAATAAATTGTTTAAACGTACTCAGAAAGACTTGCTTGGTGTTAAACGCATTGCTTGAAAGAAATGTTTGCAATTACATGCGATCCTTTCTTAGCCACTACAGTTTTCAAATTTAGTCTCAGTTGTATCTTTAAAGGAAAATTAAGATATTAATTTGATAGTCCTAAGTGCCTGCTTCCTTAAAAGTTTAATTTTCACAGTTTGTATTTAGATATGCATCAGAATTTATATAGACAGTATATACCATCATTTTGGCACAAAATAGATACTGCATTTGCTTTAGAATACGAGGGTTACTCTGAAATTTTTAGATACACGCAGACAAGAATTTACAAAATAAAAATAACGGTTTCATTTTAAAATACAAAGTATTTTAACACAGAAGACGATTTTTTACTGACTTACTTCAACTTGTTTAGCGTAGAATAAATTTTAAAGAGAAGAGAAAATGGAGTTGACGCGAGAACATTTTCGCACTATGATTTTCTACGATTTTAAAGCAGGATTAAATCAAGAAGAATGCGTTCAACGGTTGCGATTAGCATTTAGAATGCGTTCAACGGTTGCAATAAATTCTCTAAATCATCTGAATACAGTAACACGAGCTGGTGATGAATCTCCAGCTCGTGTTACTGCATTCAGATGGTTTAGAGAATTTAGAAGAGGTCGCAAATTTCTTCAGGATGAAGAACATACAGGAAGGCCGCCGTAGGCAGTAATCCCGGATAATGTGTCTGCCATACGAAGAATGTTAATGGATAATAATATATGTACCTATCAAATGATACAGAAGGAACTTAACATTGGATCCGCAGCCATACACAAAATCATTCATGAAGAATGACATATGAAAAAAATAGTTTGCCGTTGGGTTCCCCATAATCTGACTGAGCACCAAAAAAAAGGAGCGTGTCAGAATCAGTAAAGAAACTCTTAAATTGCTAAATGATGGTGGCCACCACATCATTTCTAAAATTGTAATAGTTGATAAAATGTATATACCGTTTTCTGACGTTCCAACACGTCAAGAAAGCAAAGTATGGGTCTTTGAAGATGATTCCACACCGACAATGGTGAAAAAACAACGCACACTGAAAAAGTGATGTATGCTGTTTTCTTCAGAAGTACGGGATTGGTCAAAGCCATCAAGTTGGAAGGACAGAAGACAGTAACAGCAAACTGGTATACCACTAAATGTCTTCCAGAAATTCTACAAGAACTGAATGTTAGGGGACTAATGCTTCACAATGACAATGCATCTTCACATACAGCCAGATTAACAGTTGAGTTTCTTAAAAAAAAAACAAATTAAAGTGATCGAACATTTGCCGTATTCACCTGATCTAGCTATGTGTGATGTTTGGTTATTCTTTAATCAAAAAAAGAACTTACGTAGACGTCGTTTTCATTCAGAAGAAGAGATTTATGTGGCTATAAATGCATTTTTTCCATCTATTCCAAGAAATGAATGGCTTGAGGTATTTAATCTATGGAAAATTCGTCTACAAAAGTGCATTGATGCTGGAGGAGACTACTTTGAACGCACCTAAAATTTTGTAAGTATAACTTTAAAAACCTAGTTGTATCTCAAAAATTTCAGAGTTACCCTCGTATGATAAAAAAAAAAGTTCCAGAAGCACAAATATTTTATGAGTTTTTCATAAGTATTTTTTTATTCAAAAACTTAATCACGTACTTGTACCGACGGTATGAACGGGCATAGATTTGCTTTTATTTACTAGAAATCTCTTTTAGAGCTGTTACTACTTCAATATTATAACACCTGTATGTGTCACATAAAATATTGAATAAGATTATTAAACCGCAAATTCTTTTCGTCGAAAATCATTATGGCGAAATTTTTCATTTAAATAATTTCTCATATTCAGGACCTTACTTAACCTAATTGGTGCCCGGGACAAAAACTTCTGTGGAGGTTCTCTCTACTTCACAACCACAAACTTTCCATTCGATTTGGCTAATAATTCTATTCGATAAACAACGTAAAATAAATTTTCAATTCGTTTAAGGGGAGACCCAAAGCAGCTAACTCTTTTGTCCCCACTTTAATCGGGCTCTGACGTATTACATTATTATTATGCATGGGAGCAATTATGGAATACTCAAAATAATTTTATTGTAATTATTGAATAGTTATGCAATACTCAAAATAATTTTGACAAGATTCACCAAAGTTTTTCGAGTACAAGTTATTCAAAATAAGACTATAGAAAATATTTATATAGATTTTCTTCTTTTTTTTTCCGCTAAAATATGGCAGGCTATCAAAATTTATTCAATGCTCTTGAGCTACCATGGATGCTAAGAAAAAGAAACAAAAGGTTTTATTGAATCTGTTGATAAAATTTATTGGCTATATTTTCTAGCTGTGGCGATAATTTCTATTCGCTTGAAGAACTATTGTCCTGGGAATGTAACACATAATCTGATTCTTATTGTTCTCATAAAAAATATATCGAGAATTTTAGATTTACTACTCATAGTTTTTCCATTAAAAATATATTCAACATCAGGTTTCGAAATTATTAGATTTATTTCTCAATGCTTCTCACTTGGTGTCTTGAACGTTTTCTCAAACACCAAAAAGTTAGAATTAAAAAAAAAAATCAGTTACGCATTTTTTCTTACTAATTTATTATATTTAAATAATGAAGACAATTTAATTAAAAATTTAATATAAGCAATTTAATAAAATTTAATAATTAAAAATTTAATTTGGAATTGATGTCAATAATTTAAACCTGAATAGCTCTGTACAGTTAAGCTACACACATTTAATTCACTGAAAATTTATTTGATAAAATTTTAAATGTTATTCTTAACCTCTCTCTCTCTCTCTCTCTCTAACGCATCAAATGCGCGTTGTGGCATTTTATGCAAATCATTTCGTAAGTACAAAAGATTTGCAATTTCATTTCATTTATAGTTGGTTTATATTACAATATACTTTAACTAATTTATATTAAAGTATAAACTTTAACCTAAATTTATATATATATTTATATATATATATATATATATATATATATATATATATATATATATATATATATATATATATATATATAACATTTTTAAATTATAAATATTAACAATTACTTTTAGACGATTTTTATGTCTTGCTAATTAAAATGCTTAAATAAAGCATAAAATCTAGATTAGAATTTATAAAAAATAGTCCCATGTCAAAACAAAAATCTATTTATTTATATTTACTTGTAAGTTTACTTATTTAGATATATTAAATTACTATGGCATTTAGAATTACAAATTTTTTATATTTATACTGATCGGATTTGCATTCTCCCTTACAAACACGTCGTTAATATCATTGACTTTCAAAAGATGATTCTCTAACACAATCTCGAAGTAACATTGCTTAATATGGAAAATCTTCAAGCAAAATAAATTGTGAGCAGATTTCTAATGTACCACTATGAAAATTTTCCTTGTTTTGTTTCTAAAATATAAATGTCTCCGTTTTTAATGTCTAATATAATCAATCGCTTATAAATTTCGTGAATCACTTTTGCTTTGTCTGCATCAATTACTCGTAGACTGTCGCCGAATTAGAAGAAGAAAATTTAAGACTTTAAATTTGAAACTTTCAACGAATTTTTTTGCCCAATAATTTTAAACTTTTTATTAGCTCTTTCTTCTGTTTTCTTACTTGTTCTTGCCTAGTTAAAATATCCGTCTGTTTAAATGGATCATTTTATCATTCTCCTTTTAAATCACAAAATTAATAGCAGGTAAGCGGTCTAATAGCAATGGATCATTAATTTTCATATTAAAAGCATCTTGTATTTCACTGTTGATATTATCACACAAACGTTGTGAAAAGTTTCTATCAAGACCTCATTTCCTTCTTCGGCTCTAAGAAATTTGTTGGAGTCATTTGGAAAAGAAAATGCTTTCAAATGAGCTTGTAAAGGTAACCCTAACATTTCTTCATAAGGAATACGTTTGATAGCTTCATGAAATATGTGATATGTTTATTATAAGTTGTACAAAACATTCCTTCGGGTCACTCAGTATTTTATTGCTTTCTATTGCCCGAACGTGGCTTATTTTTAACATCCTGATTTGCATACTGAACCGAACTTGGAGTTTGTTTAAATGCTCAATTTTCAAATTTTATTACATTGCACAGGCTGTTTTCATGTTCTGATTATTAATTCTAAAATTTTCTTTATTTTGTCCCTAAAATATAAATGTCTTCATTTTTAAAGTCCAATACAATCGCTAATAAATTTCGAGAATCACTTTTGACACCCGTAGACTGTCACTAAATTACCAGAAGAAAATTTGACTTAAGATTTGAAACTTTCAACGGCTTTTTTTGGCTGCAATTTTATCTAAACTTTTTTAGCTCTTTTTTTCCTTACATTTTCTTACTTTTTCTTGCCTAGCTAAAATAGCTGTCTGGTCAAAGGGATCACTTCATCATTCTCATCATAAACCTCCAAACAATCATTTAACAATTGATCATTAATTTTCACATTTAAATCATCTATTTCACTTTTGATTTTATGAGAAGCGTTATTAAACTATTTATATTTAAGCCTGAATTTCTTCAGTTTTTAAAAGTCATTTAGGGGAAAGGAAGTTTTTTTAAAGTTACTTTAAAAAGAATTCCCCAACTATTATTTTCGAATTGTTCCAAACAAATCCCAGCTATTAGGAACATGTTACGATAAATGTAACAATCTTCTAGATTTTTTAGATTACATATAACTTTTTGTGGTAAATGATGTGTTATAATTACAGGAGATTAATCCTAATCATCACTAATCTTGGTAAACTTGTGTGATTCTATAAACTAACAGGCAAATGTGATAAATTATTGAAAATTTATTTTTGCATTTGTGGGTTAGTTTATAAATTAACTCGTTATGGAGAAAGTAATAAAAATCTATAGCTTTTTTAAAAATTCTTTCAGATTATTTTGTTGTATGGCTACTATCCTGACGTAATTTTATGCTTTATCTATGCTTTCACAATACAAAAATTATATATATATATATATATATATATATATATATATATATATATATATATATATGTAGTTGTTAATATTTAATTTAAAGTTCCATTTTATTTAGATATCGGAGAAAATAGTTTTTCATGAAAAAGCAGGATAACCTTTATTTTATTTTTAGTAATTTTGATCGTTTTGTATTTTTCAATACCTTTTATCGCAGATATGACATAACTTATACTATTGTCAAATACATGTCTTAAAATACTACTGAAATTAATATATAACCGAACTTCTGTTCCTTAAATTGAAAGATTGTTGTAAGATTTATTCTAAATCTTATTATGACGTTCCTTGAATTCTTAAGAAAAAAATCTTTAATATTTCTTGAATTTATTTTTTTTTCCTAATTAAAATATCATTTCTCTACGAAATAATCAGAATTTATTACATTGTCCATTACGAATTGAAAATTATATATATTTATCCGTGAAAGTGATAAATATTAAATAATTTATCATATTCACCAAGTTTAGAAGGGATTATGAATATTCACCGGTTATTATACATAACCGTTGATTATTATCCCGGATTATATTACTTTTAACGTAACAAATACACATTTTATACTTCTAGTGAATTAATTATTTAATAATTTATGTGCAAAGCCATATTCCATAAATTGTTCAAAAATTATAATGAATGTTAAATATTGTTAAAATTGTGCATTTATTCAAATTTTATCTTATATTTCAGAATATTAAAAAAAAATGTTATTGCACAATTTTAAGGCTGAAAGAATATTAATTTAAGACAAGTATTCAAAAGAGTGCTATGGAATTTTAAAATTATAAAAGTACTCTAAACTTGCTTAGAAGTCCAACTTACCAGAAACAAAACTTTATATCTGTAAAATGTTAAACTTTAGAATCTCTCTCTCCCCAGTTTTATACAATTTAAATATGTAATGGGACAATTTCAATTTTATTCACGTAAATACATATTCCTAAAAATTAATTAATGGTATAACTTCACAGAATTATTTTATTCTTAGTGTATTATATATTTTTGATACTTTTATTTGCATTATGTCTACGCTTATCTAACTGAAGGTGTAATCAATAAAGAGGATGTGAACATGGACAGCACTTGCGAGGAAATGCAAGTCACATTATGGAAAATTGGTTTCCATGATTGCTTTGTGACCAGAAAAATTAATGATGGGGGACGAGATTTAGAATCTATTGTAGACAGGTAGGTGGCTGACTTTACCAGTTAATGATTACATTAATGATTTATACTCAATTTGATTACATTAATGATTTATACTCAATGATAACATTAATGATTTATACTCAATTTTTTTTCAAAATTATACTCAAAACCTCCTTTTGTTGAAATCCATACATTTTGCAACTGAAACATTACAATTTATTATTAAATTGTCTTTGAGACTCTGAAATATTTCTAACTGGCTGAATTACTTAGCAGCGACAAATGCACTACTGTGTAAAAATTAAGGATGAGATAGTTTTTACAATATATTGTCTTGCAAAAATGTTTTAAATCAATACAGGTAATACCTTAAAACCTCAAAAAACTAAGAACATTGAAAGTATAAACAAAATTTATAAAAAAATTTCTAAGGATTAAAAAAAATCTTCATTTTAAACTATTCTCAAGCACAACTGTCCATGGACAAACGACCCAAATGTTTTCATAAATAGTGATTGGTGAAAGAAAGACTTTGAGACTTGATCCTTCCTGAATGGTATGCACGATTTACATAGCTGGTAAATGGTTTGTTGATGCCGAGAATAAAATTATCAATCAGCTGTTAAAATATGAATGCCCCTTTTTATTGTACCTTTCTGTACTAACCGCATGTCCAGAAAATTACTGCAAGCAGTTGACATGTTTCCAATCGTCTATTTATTGTGTCTGACGTGTTCGATTTGATATAAATATGGAGAACTGTCAATCAATAGATGTGTTGAACCCAATATTTACTTCCCAGTAACACTGTGGCACCCACTGTAAGATAAAGTACAATATTCTACTTCATAAAGGGGAACTAAGAACTTATCACACCTCTGTAAGTAGATCCATGAGCTGTGGAATAACTTCATACAATAGCTTGTAATAGTTTTTGAATTACCTAGGAAGATTTATTGATCAGTATGAATACTAACAGGATTTATACAAGCGAGCTTTTCTCAAATATCTTCCTATTATTGATATTAAAGAGACTGTTTCATATTTTCCACTCTTTCTACATGAGTGTGCTTCAAGAATTAGATCTACTTTCCTTTATAAAGAATACTCGATTCCAATGCATATTTCTCTAGTTCTATTTCTGGCACTGGAGAAAGTAGTCTCTGATGAGTAAACAATACTATTCAATCATCGTGTAAATAGACATTGTCGTGGACAGTTTTCTGGCAAAGTAAAACACGACGTATATCCTCTAGTAGTCAGTTTCATGTGTTTTGCGATTTTATCTGCTGTTTGCAGTCTGTTTCTTCTTATCTGTTGGGAGATGTACAGGTCATCTGCTGCTGTAGTTGCATGGTGATAACTACCCCCAACCATCGAATAGCTATTCCTATCGTCTTTCGGAATGTTCTTCAAGATCGTGAAAGATGCTGTGCACGATCCTGAACTCAACTTCTACACAACCACAGCTCAATTTTCCTCCATCTTCTAAATGATTCACTCTCAGGTGAAGTTATCCAGATGTCTATTGATTTGTCTCTTGAACATAACATTCAGAAGCAGAAACTTTAAATTGTTTAAATTGATATACATCATGCAATAGCTTTCACACAATTCTGTGCAAACATAACCAGCGTACTTTGTACTCTTTTCACATTCGTCTGCAGCGACATGCTGCATGTAAATCCATATTCTTATACTTGACCCTAGTCGATCTTCTAATTAATTAGTCTTTAGCTTTCCTCACCTGTTCGTTCCGCTGATATGCTGATTTTTAAGTTTTCTCCTTATACACTGTCCGATATTGAAAATGAAAATCTAAGAATTAGTTGCCAGAAAGTGACGAAACTCGGCAAACAGTGAGAGAAACAGCAACGAATAATAAGAGATCTGTATTATGAAATGATATGCATAATGAAGAACGAGACTAGAATATAGGTCACACATCAGTAGGTTGATGGCCCATCGTGGAGTGCGATATCCGAAGCAAAATATCTGGGTACAGAGTCAATTACAGTACGGATAACGTCCTGAGGAATGGCTCTCCATTACTGCAACCATTTGCCAAAGTGCGTCTTCTGAAGAAAGCAGTGGCAGGGCCTGCAAATAGCGTCCAATCATATCACAAACATGTTCGATTGGTAAGAGATCTGATGAGCTCGGTGGCCAGAGTTGCAGCTATACACCTTGCAGAGCATGTTAGCTAATGCGAGCAATATATGGTTGAGTGTTACCTTTTTCAGCAGGATCCTGCTGAAAAAGGGCATTGGATACCCCTTGAGGTTAGGGGAGAGTCACGGGCACCAGCACATCTTACACGTAACGTTGGGCTGTCAGAATATCATGAATTCGAACTAGAGGTGACCTGAAATCGTACGCAATGGCAATCAGATGTCGCGTTGTCACGCGGTGGGGCGTTTTCCAGTTACTGCAGGATGGAACCTGTCTCCATGTAAACGCTGCACTCGCAATCGGTAACTATCATTGAAGAAATAGAACTGTGACTCATCTGTGAAGACGATCCTGTACCACTTCGTCGACCACATCGCTCTAATCCAAACCATTCCATACGTTGGCATCTATGCTGTGGGGTTAATATAAGTTAACGAATATCATGAGTAAAGGATACCGTAGTAATATCAGTTAACGGATACCATGATACAATGATCAATTAACGGACGCCATGAGTGCAGGCTACTAGCAACTAAACGATGGCAAATGGTTTTGCTCAATATGGAAGCATCCACGATGTCTTGCACATGCTGCAGAATCTCGATGGACGTGCTTTTCGGGGCCACCACCTCCTCCCGTCGAGCGCGTCGATCAGCACAGGCTGATATCACTCTGGTTGCAACGTCACCCCGCAAGCGTTTTGCAGTACCTTGTTGGAACCATCTTCGCGACCACCGATGCACTTTGGACGCGTCCAGGTGTCTTTCAGCTGCGATTTGCAGTAAGAACCAACCTGTCCTTCTCAATCCAATCACTATGCCCGTAAACTCGTTTATATGCTGAAACTGACTCCATCGACGATGACCTGACATTCTCTGCAGTTGCGGGCTTCCTTTGAGACACTACAAACTTTCAATGAATATTTTTCAAGCAGTAATGACAACGCGCATATTGCCCATTCGGCCGGTTTCTCACCTTATATCTTATCCTACGTGCACTGGAGAACTGCGCCTGTCACATCATTTGCATAATCTTCAAGGCACGTCTACCTTGAAATTTGCATAATTTTCTGCACACTCCTTCTTGGTGTTTCATTTTCAATGTCAGGCGAAGTGATTATCGAGCACAAATGTACTTACGCATTTCAGTATTGTTTTATTGATAGTAAAATTATTACGAAACATAAAATGATCTTAATTTCAAATTTTTAAAAATTATGAAATTATTTAAATCATAAATACTTTGTACATTTTATAACATAAAGCGTGATAATTGTGAACATACGAAGTTTTTTGTCAAGTAGAAAGAATTAATGCATGGATGGATTCGCCTTTGAAAACCAATATTAATTCATCTATTATAAATTCAAAAGGAGATTCATTGAAAGGAAATGAAGTATTCCTGCTTTTCCGAAGATTGTTTTTAACAATGTTGCTGACTATCATGCTTCCAGGACATTAAGCATTTTCGCCGGTTTAACATTCAATGATCAGGCTTGTCCCAAATCATCATAGCTATCCAGAATCGAGGCTAAGCTTAGCATATTTGATGCCTTAACGTTAAGAATATTCACGTGATCAAAAGTTTGACTTAAAAACTGTTTTTCTATTATCACTAATGACCCTGGAAACTGTAACATTAATCTTAATAATTTTCAATAATTTTAATCTTTCTCATTACCATACTCACTTTGAAGAAATCTCAGATGTATCTCTCTTCTATAGAATTTTTATATTCAAGCCTATAGTGTAGATTCTACAGTATTTAATATTATAAAATCTATTAACATTCAAGATATAAACAGCATTGCTATATACTGAATTTGTGACAAATTTATAGTATTTTCTTTACTTCTATTGGGATTTTTTCGTTGTCGTGTGTGGTACTATTTAATTTAGTTATCCTATTTATTTTATTATATGATACACAAAAGAGAAGAGCATATATCCTTTTGCTTAAAAAAAAAAAAAAAAAAAAAAAAAAAAAAATATCAAATTCAAGTGGATTTTTAAACTTGTGCAGCCAATCGAAACGCTTCCTTCATTCCTGTGAACAAGCCAGAAAAAAAAATCTCCAATATTACTATTAGTTGTTTCTTGTGTCAAAAACAAGCAAATGTTTCGAACTTTAAATTTCTATTGGAAATTTTTATGTAATCACTACTAAATATTTTTAATTCCATTTCATTCTCTGTAGCAACAAATCATATCACACAGGTGGCTATTTGGATTGAAATTATATTAAAATTAAATTTAGAAATAAATTCTAAATCAAATTTCTAATTTAATTAAATTTCGAAAATCATCTTTAATTTCATATTTTCCTTGGGGAAAATTCACACCAATGATTTTATTATTATTGATTACAAAATCATGAGGAATATTTATGTCAAATTAGAGAGAGGCTCAAATCATCTTGAAAAAAAAATTAGTTTTGTGGAAATAACAAATGAGTCTACAATTTTCAACTTTATTTTTTAGTTACTTGCTTAACTTTTCATTTTTAATTCCCCCATTTTAGCACACAATATTTTAAAGTACGTTTTATCTTTCGAAATATAAGGTAAACGAGAAAGTTCTTGCCATTTTCTCTTTGCCATTGAATGAAGTGAGAATAACTATGCAAATTAGTGGATGACGTACTTGAGACAAGAGTTAGTCGAGAGTAGGAATATCAACCCTAAAAGCAGACCCACCACGCACGTTCATCAATCGCAGCTCATACAGAAATGGACTTGTCAAAAGAGTTCATTCAGTGGTGTTTGTTTCACGATTTCAAAGTGGGCTTATCAACTTCTAGGTTGCCTAATACATTTAGGGATAGTACTGTGAATGAACCTATGGTAAGACATGGGTTTCACAAATTCAGATCGGGAGTTTTGTCCCTCTGTGATGAAGCTGGTATCTGGTGGACTAGTCGTCAAGTACTTCACTATGGGCACTGAATTTTCTTCAAATCTATAAAGGGACAAAAAATTACTTGGTATAGTTCTCTCTTTCAACTATTTAAAACTTCTTATAAGCATATTTAATTCTCCGAGGAGAAACGTAAATTGGATTTTGTTTGCATCCAAGATAATATTTATAAATGCACAACATGCCCCTCCTCCTTTTTTTATCTCAATCTCAACAAATTTCAAAGGGGGAATACTTTAAAATTATATTTGATCTTAAAAGGCAGTGTGCCAGAGAACGTGTACGAAAATATTGTAAGCATGTGTGGATTTGTGTTAATTTAAAATAATTTGAGATTCATTTTTATGAGGATACAGATTATATTTATAATGTTAAAATATTAGTCTACATATAACTTTAAAATATAAAAGAAGTTTGCCATTATACAAACAATAAGTACATAAGAATTTTTGTTAATCATTAATTAATTAACAATGAAAGCAACTGAAAAAAACTCCCGCTCTATATTGTGTGATAAAAATGATCGAGAATGGTACATTTGTCTTGTTAGTGCCATATAGAAAAATGTGTGGCTAAATGCACTATATTTGAACGTACATAAATGAAAATAATTTGCTTAAAATAGTCTTACTTCACTAAGGTTCTATATCTAATGTGTGTGTGTGTGTCTTCAATTTTCACATAGAAAACACAGATTTGTTCACTATTAAGATTTTCATTAGCACATTTTAAAGATATTTTGTTTTTCTAAGAGAATAAGAGTCTTAAAATTTTTTTGGTAAATTTATTTTTAAATTTAATACTTATTAAATATTTGTAATAAAATTACTTTCTCACTGATATTTATAATAAAAAAATTAGACTTCCCGAAGAGGAATCATATAATAGTATTTAGTACATACTTACGATATCAAATAAAAAAATTTTAAATCGTTCTTGCCAGTGTAAACTAAACCTAAAATGGATATTTTGTCTATTCTTTTTCATTTTTTCCTTATCCCTTTGTTCTGTTTTCAATAAGTTCAGTTGTAGAAGCAATCTCGCTAAAGATTGATAACTTATTATAAAGAACAACAGGCAATTTTTATAATTTTGAAAACGTTTAGAAACGGATAATATTATAATAAAAAAATACTTCTTTATTACTGGTTTTAAAATCATGAATGGACTTTTTTTGATCGCCGACGACACTCAAACATTCGATGGGGAGCTTCTTTTTTGTCTACTGCCTCTCGAAGAATGCGATTTGAAGACAAGCAACAAATTTGTTGACAATTCGGATTTACGATGTCTTCTCAATACGATATAGCGTAGATGAAACGTTATAATAGGTCATGGATTTTTTAAACGCATCAGAATTGTAATAAAGTGGCGTAATCATGATCTCAACTGAAACTAAAGAAACAAACACTTTATGGTTAAAAATAAAGTAACTTATTATGTTAGTAGGGCCAATCATTTTCTCATTAGAAAAAAATCTTCAAAAAACTCTGAAGTTCATTATAGAGTTCATACTGATTTTGCTAATCACATTAATTACCTAACACCAAAGCATTGACAAAAATCTGTGTATGAAATTCGGGATCAGAGAATAATAAATTATAAAATGAGTTTGATTTTTCTATTTTTCCTCTAAATTTGAAAGAAATGCTTCATTTAAGAAAAGAGGAATTATTATACATTGTGGCAAATAAGAGGACATAACTTTTTTCTGTAAAAATATCTTATTTAAGTATATGCTATAATCTACAATATTTGGATCGTGAGGTTCTTTTTTTACATTTTACACATACATGTCTTTCTTTCAAATTTATTATCTGAAAACAAATATGTAATAAAGATAGAAATGAAATTTTAATCCCAATTTATATTTCTTATCATAGGTACATTTTATTGCATTAAAAGATTTTCGCATGACAAACGTTCATTTTTTATGATATTAATGTAAAATATACCTTTAAAGAATTTTAGGTCACGCTGAGGCATGTGTTGAAACATCTTCAAGAAGTTGTGTGCCTGATTTTGAAGGCTTTAAGAGAATTCTTACTGAGGTGATAAAAGAAATGAAAGATTACACAAACATGTATTTAGAAGAGATAATTAAAGGCAAGTAATCATATTTATTCCTTCCTAATTTTATTTTTGAATTTTAATCATTCATTTCCATGTTTATAATATTCTTTTTCATTTAAGTACGTATTGTATATAAATTAAGGCTGGAACATATTTAGGGCCACCTCATTGCCTAGAGCAGTGGTTTCCAACTTTTTTTTACCGCCGCCCCCCTTTTAAAAACAAAAAAATTGGTGCGCACCCCTGTGGAAAATAATGCATTGTTTTAAGTCTACTTCCTTTTTATATGCAATTAAAAAGTAGACCTTGTTTCGCTTGGTTTCGAAATCAAAACTATCAGTCAAATCTTGCAAGGAATTTTTGTGAAAATTCTCGTGAACCCATTTCAATGATATTTCGTATGCTTACAATATAAGAGTCCGATGACAACGCAATATTATGAAAAATAATTTATTGATATATCAAAATGATAAAAAATATTCTTTACTTTTTAGTGCATTTTAAAAAGCCTGTAACTTAATTTTTTTTTACCAGTTTATTTTTATTTTCCATGATTCTGGTGCCCCTAGATCAGGATCGCCCTACCCTGGGGTCAGCCCTGTATATATCAACGTGGTTATCGCAAACACTACTAACGAACTAATTCTGTTCATAGAAAACAGAAACAATCAGATGCTTCTGTTTACTGAAGTTTGGCGCGAGTAAGCACGAGAATTCCCGGGATGTTGCCAGTGCTAATCTTTTGATTCTACGCCCCACCGGTGGTCGGCTCCAAACGCGAAAGCGAGATATTTCGTTGCAAGAAGAATATGGATGGGATGTTTTAGCATTTGTACCCGAAAAATTCGCGGCGAGGATTGTGGATTATGTATACTGCTGATTCATTTTTTGACAGCTATTCGACTTTTTTGGTTCGTATTCGAAAATTATATTTTGGAAACAGGTGCATGCCATTCTTGCAAATGTCTCGTGCCCCCCCCAGGGGGGCGCGCCCCACAGGCTGGAAACCACTGGCCTAGAGTGATAAAAAAGAGATAAAGGGACTCGATCTGTCGTCAAAAGCGATAATACTTACCCTTTTTTTTGTTTTTAATGATTTTTAAAATGAGCTCTACACATTTTAAATATAAAATATTTTTTAATTGATGTTAAATGAGAGAAATGAATTATTTTCGAATTGCTCATTGGATACACTTTTATCTTTTGTTCTTTGCATGTTTTGTGTTTATACTGTGTGTTGTACGTTGATCGCCAATTTTTCAGCTGTCTCCAAGTTGTAGGATGAATTACGAGTTTATCATGAATAATTTTTAAATTTGTTACGATGAGTGAAAATTCTCTCACTCTTGCTAGAAACTTGTTTTTTTACTCGCAACCATTTTGATTTCAATCAAACTTTTTACAGCTAGCTCTGTCCACAGTTGGTGTAATCCACATATACTGCAAAAGATTTTTGAAATCATGGTATAAAATCGTGATATCATATCGAAAAGGTTTGTTTGATACTGTGAAGACCGAAAAATAGCGCTCCTTTTCCACACTTACAACTTGCTGGTAAATAGTTTCAACACCATCATGAATAGCATGATGAAACTACAGATTATAACGAAAAATAAATTCATTGAAAGAAAATGAATGAACAAAATAATAATATCACATAAACATTTACTAGGATGGTTAAATATCACGTGATATAAGTTCAGATCAAAATCACTAAAATATGATTAATATGAAAGATGAATTAAATAAATAAGCAATATCATACGAAAAATAAGTTAGGTAGGAAAACAATATAACTTAAAAAAATTGAGGAAAATTAAATGATAATATTATTTAAGGATACGCTGACATACATCAATAGAAACAATGTGCCACTGAATAAGAAAAAAATGCTGTATTTTTCAGTGAAAGGGGGAAAAGCCACGTTTTAAAAACTTTTAGTGCTTTACAACAATTTATGAGTTATAAAAATTAATATCATACATTTTGAAGCTGTTTTACTATCACTAACAGCAAGACTTATTTTCAACATTTAGTCAACTTTCTTTTAAAATTATACAAATAATGAAAGTAAAAGTACAACAGAAATTTATAAGTGAAAAATATTTTCCTCTTTGCCATTTAAAAAAAATTTATACGAAATTTATGTTGGCATTTTGTTTAAGATATATTTTTAATAATCTGGAATATATATTTTTAGATTTGCTATGACGAAAGTATAAATTCATTAGCATTACAGAAAACTTTCAAGTTTATAATTTTGTTATAGCACACAAGTCCATAATATCCTTAATCATAAGAAAAGTGGACATTATAAATCAAACAACTCAAAATATGTTATGTGCTTAAATAGACAATAATCAATCATCTAAAAGAAATCAGAAAAGCTTAATTGAGCAAGTAACTTCTTATAGCACTGTATGAGGGACTTCAGTAGAATCGAAGATTTTTGTAGAAATTCTGTAGATTGATTGACAAGTTTTACTATTGCTGTTCTGTAGGAAAATTATCAAACCTAAGATTTAAAGGAAGGAATCCATATAAAATAATTTTAAAAACAAAATTAGTGTTAAGATCCATTGCTATTCCATCGACAATGTCGCAAGATATTGCAGGATAACATTTGAATTAATTAAAAAAGAGTTACAAAAAATAAATAGTGAATGAAAAGAGGAAAATCGAACTTTCATGACTCAGAATAAGATTTTCTATTTAAATATCATAAACACAAATGCAATGAATCTTCTGTATCGTGCTTTTCATATTTCTTAAATGCAATGAAATTTGCTCAAGAGAATAATAAAATTATTTATATCATTGTATATATACAACGCAAAGATACCGATCGATTCTAAAAAAAATACTTGAAAAGCAACAGAGCGAAAGAAAAAAATTGAAATTCGTTGCAGCTGCAGTTATGTTAAGTGTGTTAAGTTTGTTTCAAAAATTGATGGATGATATTTAGATCATCCAAATTAAATAAATAAATAAAAAAAATAAAAAAAAAAACTATAAAGTAACGTTGTTAAAACATATCGGAAAGAATAAAAGTAGAGGTTTGGTAGAGGTGAGACTTCCAATTTTGTTTTCGGAACAATATTGCCTTTAATTAAGACACTTGGACAAGCTAAGTTCGTAAGCCGACGGCTATGAAATTCTATCAGAAGTGCGCGTCTTTCATTTAATCAGAGTTCCACAAAGGTGAAAATACGACTTTGCTCTAACATCCCACCGATAGATGGTACCACCAGAGGATCCGCTCCCTTAATTTTGACATTGACAGGGGGAAAAGGAAATTTTCTTCAGACCAATACATCCATGGTAACTACTCAACGACCGAGCGCAGGACTTTCGATTCCACAGATTTAACGAGCATATGTGGGTATTTGGCGGCAATGTGAATCGAACCTACTGGGCGAAAGACCGATGCCCTAACCATTAGGCTACCACGGCTCTTCTGAATAATTTTTTCAATATTAATGAATATTATCTTAAAAAATTACATAATAATATTGTTATACTTAAAATATAATAGCTATAATGGTTTCCCTTAACATAATAAAAATTAATATTTTTAACTTGTATTGTTAAAAATAATTATATTATTCTACTGCCAGTTTTCAGATTCTCAAGACATATTATTATAATTCGAGGCCGAGCTGGCAGCCGAATGGTTAGCGCTCTTGCCTTCGGTTCAACAGTTCGTGGGTTCGAGTCCCACCTTGGGCATGGATGTTTGTAGTGGTTCGGAATCCACTTTAAGCCGTAGGTCCCGGTCTAATTAGCCCTCGTGTGCAAAAAATGACCGTTGAGCGACAAACAAACAATATTATAATTCGAGAAAGTTTACTTCACCTAGCTACATGATCTGTTTCTAATATTGTATTCTCCAAGCTTAAAGATTTTGATACTATTGTCTCCCTCCATATCATGAAATGTGCTGCATGATTTTTAAATTTGATGATTGTTTGAGAAAGGCATTGCTCGTCTATGTCAACCTAGTTTGAAATTAAGAGTAATGTAATCCATGCATTCTCACTTATAGACTGTTATTCAACTAACATGCATGTTCACGATAATGGACGGAATATTGTCCAAATTTACTTGCAGTCATGAACCAGATTTTCTCAGATGAATTAAAAACTAATTCTCGCTTTAGCTTTCGATTTAACAGTTCATAGATCCGGTTCTTATCGCGGATGTTGGAGTTTGTGAGGAGTTCGGATTCTGTTCTTTAATATAGGTTCCAGTTGAATTAACGCTTTTAGTTTGCAAAAAGTGACCGTTGAGTGATAAACAAAAATCAAATTCGAAAGTTACACAGAAGATTGCAAAATATGTGGATCACGGGTAATTTATAGTTTAGATGGTAGATTAACTTTTTATCCCCTTTGTGTATCGAAGAAATCGGGAAAAGCACATTATTAAATATATGATTAAAAATTAAAAGTAACATGATGAGGTTGTGTAGAAATGCAATGCCTCAGGTGTATTAAATCTTGAATTGATTAATAATAAAAAATAATCACAATAGCTGCTTTGTGGACTATACAAGGATATCTGCGCTATGATATCCAAAAATACCATATTGCAACTTCGTTGCTTTTAAATCTTGTTTATTCAACTCAACAATTAAAACTATACATTAAGCAACTAATTACAGAGACATGAATGTATTATAGATGCATAGTTATATCATCATCTTGAAACACTATCCTTTCAAGGAAATCTCGAAGCAAACGGATGTTGAATACCTACATTTAAAATTTTAACTCCAGCTTTTTAATGATGATAAAAGATGCAAATGGGAATATATTTACTTAAATAATCATCTTCACAACATCGAAATATGTGGGTTTCTTTTGGAATATAAGAAAATTAGTTAGAGATGAATCATAAGAAGTTATGATATGTGTATATACCAGCTACAATCATTGTTAATACTTTCTACAGCTCAAGCATGCATTATTTGAAATCTACAACACTGATTAGATTGTATCAAATATACTTTACTATGCAATCTAGACTGAGAATTTAAAAAATAAATGTTGTTGTATGTAAGGTTTTTTTCCATCCATTTCTTCGTTACTTCTGGGAGGAATTTTCAATGATGTGAATCATACTTACACATTACAGGTGGTTGAAAACCACAAAGATTCTCATAACCTTTATCACGATGGATATAAGTTCAGAAAACAAAAACACAACATCTATCTAACATTGTGTTGGGATCACAAATCTGGGAATTTCCATTTCGAAAAACGTGTTTCTATCAAATGGGCTGGTATGAGGGTCTATTTTATTTTAGAACACAACTGAAAACTTCACCACTTTATTTAAGTTTACACCATGTTGAAACAAATTGTATCATTTACAAGAATTAGATATATGGAGGGAATAGGTCTAATGGTTGATAGGTGTCTAACTGTTAGGCCATTTACCCCATTATTTTAACAGAGTTAAGTTCACCCCTAATAGAATATTCAAAATACACAATTAATTTTAAATAAGTCTCAACTTATTGATAACCTAAGGTAAGTGCTCGCAAGTTGGTAGTACTTTGCATGGTATCACAATATTTATAGTAACAATGAGTAATGATATGATTCACCATTCTGATCCATTGAATTAGAACAGAAATTTTTTTTCAATATTAATCCTTACTGTAACTTTTTCCCTTTATTTGTTCATATTATATCTATACATACATATTATACACATACATAGATATGTATACACACACACACGCATATTTATATATATAATTAGATACATAGATGTACTATCAATTATTTTCTACTGTTAGCATGACGGAACGAGCGAGAAAATAATACACCATTTCTCTAAAAAATTACAGTATGTTGATGTGAAATTAACTGTTGCTGTAATAATTGAAATAATGGTAGCTATGTTATATACTCCTTTTAAAGCATTTTTTTAAAAAATAACAATAGAAAAATATTGAAAAAATTATTTTCATGTTTATTCAGAACCGTATAAAATGAATCATTAGTAATTTAAAAGTAAAAAAAAAATTTTTTTTAATGAACGGATGTATAGTACTTAATATTTCTTCTCTCAGTAAATGTCAGAAAGAATATCCTCACTAATTTTTATTACTTTTGGTTTAAAATAACTAAAAATCAACTTTTATTGAACAAAGCAAACATGAGATAGTTTAAAATGAATGCTCTTTAAACAGTCTTTCATGAGATTGGATAAAACATTAACAAATTGTGTTAGAATCATTAATTGTTTTTAATTATTTTTAGGAAGAGAAAAAATAAAAGACTTGAAGTGTGTGGAAGATACTTTATCATTGGATGCTTACGATATGTGTTTCTTCGATCTTCAACCGCCAAATAATAAAACTTATACCGAATTTCAAGAGTAAGTTAATATCTTCATTGCTTAAGACACTTCATTCAATTAATTGGTGACAAATATGCAGTTTAAATTCTCCTTTTTCATCTATAAAATTAAGCAATGCCTAAGATTAAAAAATTTAATCATATTCTTAAAATAATTTTGCTTTTGAAAATATTTATCTTTTAAAAAGGTTCTTTTGAATACTGTATTAAAAATTCTTAAGAGAAAGATAAGAAAAATTCTCTCTTTTTTTCTTTCAATACCATTTAGGGAATGAAGAATTTATAGACTTCCTTAAAATTTAGTTAAGATTAATTATTATGGCGACATATAAAACCCGATAAAGTAGTTGTCCACAGTTGTAATAAAATTTCTTAAGATATTTTTGTGGAATATGCAATGTTCAAAATATAGTATCCAATAAAGGAATAATGGGGGCGGTAATACATCAGAACTCTTTATTCAGCAAAGGTGTATATAACGGGAAAGATTCTTAAGCGTTGATCAAATTACTGGTTGTATTTTCCACTTTGAATCTTCCATTAACTGTAATAAAACATGGTCAAAAGACTTCGGGTACATTAAGAGCATGTATAAGAGCATGCAAGCATGATTTTTAAAACTAAAAACTTTTTAGTATAAAAGAAAACTTGCTTTCAAATCGAAAGTGGCTGATTGAATGAACTGAATTATCAACTGATATACATACATATAGTGGTGCCGGAGAGTCCCGAAATGTACCTCAAGGTTAATGGATTTGGAATATTCGCCTATCACCAAGTGCCTCATAATTTTGAATCACGGTCACGCGATGAGATTACACTTTTTCTGGCACGATCCTCTCCAAACCGGTGGAAGAACTTTGGACTTTACAGGTTAACGTGGGCACGTCCATAACCCACGGAGCTCCAGCAACATAGTGAAGGTGAATGCGGTCACCCTCCCAATCACTGCCAGTGACAAATGAGGCTTCACTTTGTTGATCTTAACGGAAACAGCATGAAGTATTGAGCTTCTGGAGCTCATCAATTGGTATATGGGTCAGAGTGGTAGGATGATCAGACTGTCTTGGAAAGAATAAGCCCACATCGGCAAATGTCAATAAAAGGAGATAGCGATTGATCTGTTGTAACAATAGAGAAGAGAAAGAGTAATTGTCAGAAAAACAAAAACACGAATAAACAGTATCATAATATTTGTCACAAATGAATGGTGGCCCGCATACATATCCCCAATATTAAATTTTCTGTTGAAGAATGAGAGCATGATTCATCCTCAAGCTGAACACCACAAATCTTACCAGTACATTCTTTAAATCTGATAACTGGTTCGAAATCGATCAATTTGGAGTTGAGTTTTGAGACTTATAGATTTTAGTGACTATAACTGATTATATAGCGAGTGCCAACCTTTGGCAGAAACACTTTGTCTGAAAGTATCAAGAGTACGTGGCGGAAATCTCATATTTACTGTTGCTGGAAATTATTGTTCGCAATTAGACATAATGGTCTAAAATCCATCGCATCCAATATCCACAACCCTTTTGTAATCATTTCTGACACATTTACAACACATTGAAATATAGAATACATTTTTGGTTTGTTACCATCACTTTTAAGATCTCTGAGACTTATTTTTCAACAATACATATATATTGATGAAATATATTTAGACCTCAAATCATTAAAAAGTTTAAAGGTCAAAATGAATCCTGGATTTCACCCTCAATGTCATATCTTAATTTTTTAAATGGGAAAACTTTTGATTTCGATGGTTTCAGCTGTTTTAGATATATTTTCCAAATTTTTTAAGATCCTAATGAAAATTTCAGATTAAACGTTTTTTTTCTACACATGACATTTTAAAAATGTTAAAAGTTCCAAACCCTCACAGAGGACATATATACTCCTTGTTTTAAATTCAAGTCTCCCAATTCATAAAAATACATAAAACCCTTCCAGGAGTGATTATGGGACATTCTCAAAACCGTTATGCATCTCAATTTTCAGATACAGTTCTGTAATTGTGGTATATCACAACAGCTTATCAATCTCATACTCAATTTGAAAAAATAAGAAGACTCCTACACTGACTCTATATTTTCTTTGTATTCAAGAATTTTCTTATTAACCATTCATCTCTTATCCAGTGATGTACATAACTAATATATATATATATTTTCAGTAAATTTTCTTTATTATTAATAAATTCTT
Organism: Latrodectus elegans; assembly: GCA_030067965.1. Taxonomy (NCBI): domain Eukaryota; kingdom Metazoa; phylum Arthropoda; class Arachnida; order Araneae; family Theridiidae; genus Latrodectus; species Latrodectus elegans. The sequence goes on from CM057819.1 coordinate 47,760,220, forward strand.
CTTATACCCTTTTTGTATACTTTAACACACTAAATATTATATTTTAATATTTATTTTTGTGTGCATGTGTAAAACGTAACAATATATAGTAGATTAGGTGATTATATTAAATATCTTTAATTTTTTTTATATATTTATTATCTTTTATTATATAATATGAAAAGTACATACCTACCAGCCCTTGGAGAAAAAAAATCAGGAGATTCTATTGATTTTGAAGGAAAAAATAAGGAGACACTAGCGACATTTTTGCTTGAATGTTTAAAACGATAGTACCACAAAAAGACAATTTTACTCTTTAGATTATACATTCTGAGAATGATTTATGCTAAACATATTTTGTGTTAATCTGAATAAATTATTCATCAACCTCATAAAGGAACTATGACAAATAAAAGAATATACTACACGTAAAAAAAATAAACATCAATGTGTTTATGTCCTAATATTTATTTTATCGGGTCACTATTACTTATTTACTGTAATTTATAAATATAAATTACATAATATACATTACAAAATAAATTTAATTCATCGACAAATATTTTCCTAATTAAATAACTAATAATTAGCAATATTCATCCTAATTGTGTGTGTGTGAACTTCTTATGTAAACAGGCACCAGGTGTCTGCTGTGAATGTTAATAATGTGACTGCCAACTCATAAGAATTTTTAGCATCCTGAAACTCAGAGGAACACATTTTCATATTATAATATCATAACATTATAATAAATATATTAGTGCTCCATCTGTTGATAATTTAAGCTATTAAAACAATTCAATTGACTTTTTCCGGCAAAATTTCAACGGTTTTTTTTTTCACTGATTTTCATACATTATCGGGAAATCTTGAGAAATGATGAAAAACCAGGAGTTTCCCGATAATATCAGTAGTGTTGGCAGCTATAAAAATGAATAATTTCCTGGATTTTATCATCGATTTCTTAATATTTATTTAATGAATTTCACATAGAAAATATTTTAAGTAATTAAATAATTTCTTTGATAGTAATATAAAAGAAGGAATTAAGTGTACAAATGATGTCAACATGGAATGCAGTAAAGAAGCACGAACTAGCCTTAATAGGATTGTCAGAAATATATTTGGACTTGAACAACCACCTGAAGAAGAGGAAATGAAAGTGAAGCCCACACCACCACCTCCCAAGAAGTGGTATGACTACATTGTTGAACCTTTAGTTCATGCTTGGGAAGCAGTAAAGAATTTCTTTAGTAACATCTTTGGTTGATAGTTAGTTTGGACCTTTTTATTGTACAGATAACTCTTGCCTTTTTCAATAAAAAATACATTTACTTTTTAACTGAGTACATAAAAAATATGAAATTTTTACATATTTTATAACACACACTATTAATAAAGCAATAAACTGAAAGCCTGTCATATTTAATTATTAAATTGTCCTCCAATGCGTGCCCAGGGGCTGTGACATGGGGCAAAGAGTAAGCAGACATCCTTGCAAGGAAAGGTGATACCCTTCTACAACATTCTCCCACAACCCTCTTGCATTGGAAGGTTAAACTGTTTCTAAGGCATCAATATGCTTCTTATACCTCATGAGACCTACAGACTGATATAGTTCAAAAACATTGGAGTAATTCAGATCCTTCTCTTATTCTTGATTTACCAATACGAAATGTAGTTGCCCCTTTTCATCTAACAACAGCGCACAACTGCCTAGCCTCTCATTTGAAGCACTTGGGCATTCTTATTATTCCTAGTTGTCCACTCTGCAGAAGTAATTTACAGCAACCATCTGCCCCTTCGCTACTTTAAAGGAGGAAGCAAGATATTGGGAGGCATTTGCCTTAGGAGCAAGATTACTCCTAAGGCAAATGACTTCGATCTATTTTCTGTAGTTAACTTTTTGTAACATTTTGTTCTTTGTATTTTGCCTGGGCCATTGAAAATTAAAAAAAAGCTATTTAATATTTATTAACACTCAATCCCAATCATTGGATCACAGGTAATGGATATTGCATTTCTGTCTTTTGGATTCACATTTGTTGCGGTGAATGTTTGGAAGTTTTCTCTGGTTTCTTGCTAATGAAATGAAACATACTAAATAATATAAAAAATGTTTGAAATGACACTGAGGTAATGTGTTAAATTTTTCATTTAACCAGACTACATAAATAGGCGAAATTTTCTACAATATTTTTAAATAAATAAGTTTTTGAAAATAATAAAATACTTATAATTATGTTCCAAATAAATTAAAAGACTGTTTCAGTTAACATTTTATTTACAGTTTATACTTTCGTTTATCACAGCAAGGAAATTATACAACAATTTATGCCAAAGTCCAGGATTACTATTATATGCTGCATGGCCACCATTTGGGATTTCTGCTCCTTGGCTGTTTGGCAAAAAACATAACTTAGCTGAATTTTCCCCCCGATCTTTTTCTCCAAACACAACTAAGGTTGGAACCTAGTATCAAAAAATAAATATAATACAGTATAATAATATTAAAATAATTATTATGGGCAAATCATGTTATTCCAAAATTCAGAACAAAAGAAATGTTCAACCAATTGCAAAATAATCGTTAAAACTTACATTCAATTTTAATCAGCTGTCTTACATTTTCATAAAATTTGATAGTTTAAAATATATATATATAAAGAAGGATTCTGAAAGGATAAGGAACTTTTAAATTAAATTTAGATTAACAATATATTCTTGTCATAAAAATCTTAAACCCACATAAAAATGGACACAAGGAAATGTACTATTTTTCAATATAATAGTAAATTAACATTCATAAAATTGAGTTATTTAATTACAGTCAGCAATCAATCTTATCTTTCAAGCAAAATTTCAAAACCAAGAAATTATTTTGTTTTAGCAATTATAATTTTATTAGTTTAAAAGAAATCTGTAAATTTACCAAGTTTGTTATATTGAACTGAAGCACAAAGAAAACTGGTTCAACCACTCTTAATAAAATATAAATATGGAAGAGTAATTTATGCATTTTTTATAGACTTCAATAAGAAAATTATTTAAGTAAGGCTTAAATTCTTTTCTTATTAAAATTTTTAAAACACATTTAAATAAGACTTAGGAAAATATGAAGCTTTTGAAAACAGTATTATGTTATGCATACATTAACAATTCAAAAGTGACTCATTAAAAGTTAAAAGAACAAATCTTCATCAAGCAACTTAATAAATTACAAAACTCAGTCAAGTTATCAAGGCTCAATGAAATATTCTATTTAAATAAACATCATTTAAAATGTTTTTATTAATTTTAACTATAAATTTGTATTAGTTTTTTTTAATAATAATGAATGAAATGGTATTCGTTTATTTTTTATATTTACAATACACAAATAATAATAAACAACATATTTTTAAAGAGGTTTAATAATATAAAAAAATTTCAGAAAGAATATTTCTGAAAAACTAGTTGTCCAAAATTAGCTGAAGATAAAGGTTTTTTTCATAAGATTTAATGAAAACTGATATAAATTAAGAATTTACTTTGATATTTTATCAAAAGCTTTGTCTGATGAGTAATATAATGAAACAAAAAGTAGGTCTAAATATATATGTTACATTCAAAAAAGTATTAACAAAAAAAAATTGTAGAAAATAAAATATAATTTTCATTTATTACATAGATGATATATTCACTTTTGGTACTTCTAGAATTTTAATAGCTAAAACATTTTGCTTATTTCTATGCTTAGTAAGTTGTCCTGCTTTTTTTACTTTGTTCATCTGTTCCTAAGTAGAATATGTGCAGAAAATTAATTTTTTTTCTTACTCTAAAAAATATATGCATAAAAATACATAAAAAATTATTACAAAATAAAGACAGTCTAATATGTCAAATGAGTACATTAATAATACATTCTTATCAATATTTTCTATAAAAAGAACAAAATATGAAAGGTGTTTGCTAGCACTCCTTTTTCCTTATGCATATTTTGCTCCACATTTCAGGAATTTAATCTTTAAACTTTCACTTCAAAAGAACGCAATCCTAACAACCAAAAACTAGTTATATAATATTTTTGAGTAAATAGTTACGATAAACCTTATTTTAACACTAAAAATTATATTTCAAACAAATTATTATTAAAAAAAATTATATTTCAAATTTTCTTACAATTACATATTAAAACTAAAAAAGTAACACAAATTTAAAAATATTAATGAGTTTTAATACTTTTTTTATTTTTATACAAAAAGTTTAAAAACAGAATTTAGATTCAAATCTGAAAAATTTGATTATTTGTCTTTTTCAAAAGAAATTAAAATATGTTCACTTACTTTTATGCAACTTAGATCTGGAGGTTGTTTCTTCAAATAGCCTTTAATTTTTTCACATTCTTCACTTAAAGAATTTTTGTACACGTTGTCTTCGGTTTTACAAGGGCTATCATCTAAGACATTAGTTGCTACTGGAGATACAGGTATAAATCCAGCAAGTTTATCAGAGTGTTTAAGGAGATATTTCAAGGAGTAGGACCCACTCATGCTTGGACTAACAAGAACAGGATTATTTAGATTTAAGGATGATATTAAAGAATCCAAGAACTCTACTTTGTTGAGATTTTTAATGCCAGGACTTTCCCCAAATTCTGAAATATAGTACAAAAATTCCCATTAACTTTAAGATATTTTTTTTAAATATTCAAAGGCATTAATACTTTTTAATATGGAAAATAGAATATTCGTTCTAAAATTATTAACATACCTAGAAAGATTGGATATCTATGTTTTCGTATTAAATATTGATATTTAAAAATTATAAAAACAATTAATAAAATAAGACAGGAAAGCTTGTTTATTTTTTTAGGAACATTGAAAAAAAAAAGACTTTCAATCCTTGCAATACAAAAATACAATAATAGTTTCATCATTCATTATACTGTTGAAATATAATTAGTTTACTTGATTACATGGAAAAACTTCATTTTCAAATTATTACACAATAATTATCAACATTTTTCATTAAAATTGGTGAAATGCTTATAAACAAATGACTGAAAATAACATTAAACAAAGAATTTTAAAATTGAAATATATAAATTGTTCACTTTCCTAATGTAAACTATCTATTGTATTTCAAATATTCTACTTTAATTTTCATTTTATAACTTTACAATAAAGTACTCATTTATAAATTACATAAATGTACCTCATTATTTTATTTAATTTAAAAAGCAAAATGAAACTGGCAAAACATAAATAATTTGAACTGAAAGAAAATATTTGAAACAACTAAAGTTCATAAAAACAAAAACATTTAAGACAATACCAAAAGCATCTACATAATTTAATATCAAAGAAATATTGATTTTTGTTCTCATAAATGCCTAATTAGTTATTAAAAGCAATAATTGTAGTGTAATAACAAAAACAAGTTATTCATGAGTAACTTAATATTTTTATAAACTGGTTTTCTACATTTTTTAAATTAAAAAATATGCTTGAAACAAAACATGAGATGTGACTTCTAATACATTTATTTTCCTTAACTTTCCATTAAATTAAGAACATTAGAATGTTACTGAAGTTGGTGATTTTTTGGTCAACTTTTAAATGTGTAGTTTGTTTGTTTGTCGCTCAATGGTCATTTTTTGCACACGAAGGCAAATTAGACCAAGACCTAAAGTGGATTCCGAATCACTACAGACATCCATGACCAAGGTGTAATTCATACCCATGAACTGTTGAACTGAAGGCAAGAGCAATAACCAGTCGGCTAAAAGAGGGACGTTAACCAATGAACAGTTCAGCTCGTTTCCGTTTCGAGAAGGGAAGGCTTAGCCTTTTTCTCAGAGGAGTAGAACAAAGATGTTCCTATTCTGTTCAATCTAGGGCCATTAATTGATATTGATTTCTGGTTTTTTCCAAGCAATGCAAGCAAAGTAAAGATTAATATAAAAATTAAATGGGGAAATAAAAACTGTTGAAGCTGGAATAAATGAGTGCAAATCTATAATGGAATCACTAATAAAACTGACATTCTAGATTCAAAGCACTTGTCAATTTATGCTTGGAATAACTTTGCGGAAAAAATTATATCTTAATCAGTTTGACATGTAAGCTTGATTAAGGTAGCAAACATACCTGAAGTAAGAAAAGAATATTTATTTGATGACTTGAGTTACTTAAATCACCAAATAAATATTCATCAACAAAACCTACAGCAGCAGGAAATTTCATTTCAAGTGTTTTCGAATGTGTGCTCAAATGTAATTTGTACAAAAGAAGTATGAGATGTTTAAATGATTGAAAACATAATGAATATCATATACCAAACAAAAAGAAACTGATGTACACCTATGAACATCGTAATAGAAGAAGAAGAATGACCAGTAAGATTATGAATTTTTATATATTTATTTTTGGAGAAAAACAATTTTTTTGATCCACTACATTAAAATATTACATGCTTTCTTATCGAAAGATCAGCAGTGTGGGTCCAAAATATCATAACTTACTGCCTGATTTTCCATATATATATATAACTCTCAGAAATTAATATACTGAATTGCATTTTTCATAATTTATACTATAAAAGTTATTACATACCATTGTTATATTCTATAAACAATAAAGATGTATAATGTTAAACCCATACTGTTGTTTACAATACTCCTGTATATAATTTAATTTTCAATTCTAATGCATTTTACAAAATTTTGTTATCTTTTATAAATTTTATATAAAAACTATCAAACAATTTTAATTCTTATACTAAACTGATTATATATATACACACACACACACACATATATATATATATATATATACAGATACTTTGGCTAAAACTTGGCAAAAATTAGCTTATAAGTCATTATTTAATTATATTTGATGTAACTCTTCTTTAAATTAATGAGATAAGAGGGGGAAGCATAGAAGTGAAATTTAAATGAAAGATTATTATAACAAATCATATTTAAATATAATTTTTAGCAATGTATCAAGAATATAAATTTATTTTTATTAAAATATTTTATTTTTACATTGCAATAATATAATTGAAAATTTGTATATTTTGTTATAAATTTTTTTAAATTTAATAATAATTTATTATTTTAAATTCCCTGCATTTCACTTCAGTTTGACCATAGTAATGTTTAATTTGGTATAACTAGTATCACAAACATCTATCTTGATTAAAAATATTCATAACAAAGTATTTGAAACAGAACTTAAATATTAAGGATCAATATCAATAAAAAAAAGATGCTTAAACAGCTTAAAACTTACTGGGGAGATCAACAGCAACAGTTTTATAACCAAATGCTGCAATATTCTGTATAGTTAGAAGTTGCCTCCATGTTTCAGATGTGAATGCTTGGCCATGCAGCAACAAAACTGAGATATCCTTTTTTACATCTTGTTTAGGATTTGCAGAATGCAAGTAATGAACTTTTGAACCCTACAATAAATTATAAACTATATAAAGCTGCTACAAATTTTTAATTTAAAGATTTTCAATGCGTAATATTTTAATTTATGATGCCAATAAAATTTAAAATAAACAATAACTTAAAATTAACTAAAAAGGAACATATTAATTGATACATACATCTCCATATTAACTAGTTAAAGATTGTTATAATATATAATAATTAGAATGATCAAACATATTATAATAAAGATTATAATAATTGAGTCAATAATATGTAGTTAAATCTAGAAGAAAATAAACCTCATCTTTTTGAATAATATTTAAACATTGAGGTGTTATAATAAACTTTTCTAATAATTAAAAAAAAAAAAAAAAAAAAAAAAAAAACTTCTAAAGAGAATGAGTTGAATAATATTTATTTTTTAAAAACAAGCAATGAGTATTTGTTAAAGAACTAATGGTCAAATATTTAAAAATTATTCTTAAGAAAAATGAATCACAGAGGCACTTTACATGCAAATGTACAAACATTAAAACAAGACTGTTTCAAATAAGTTTTAAGTAACTGTAAAAAAATTACAAGGAAACATTAACAGTTAAATCCTCAAACCATCACCAAATCAATTAGAAGGATAAAAATAATAAATGATTTTTTTTATCAAAAGTTAATCAGGCATTTTTAATAATAAATAAAATGGAATTTTTTGATTTCATTTGGAGAAAGCATAAATCAGATCAACCTTATTTTCAAGATTCCATACTTTTACATCAAAATGCATTTAATGGAGTTTTTTTAATATTTCATTACACTTAAAATACAAACATTTTTAATGGATTAAGATTGAATGTTAATTTAATATTTCTTAACTACATTACTTAGAATTAAGTGAAAACAGATAATAGTTATAAGAATATTAAAGATTGAAAATGGATGTATATAGTGTATTTGTTTTCTTTATTATTTTTTGAAAATTTTCCTTCATATTTTTAGGCATTCTGACCATCTTTATATTGATATTTCTTAAATGTTCCTCAAAAGTATTATTGTGGAAAATGATAAATGATGCAACACCTTAAATGATACAACACAACTGTTTATAACATTTCCAATAAATTTTAAAACAATGTTCTGTTTTGAAATTTCTTTTCTATATTTAATCATACATTTTTTTATAAATTCAAGTAATAGAAAAGTAATAAGGTTCATCATGGGACAATTTTAATTATGAATTAAAAATTTCTGAATAAAATTTAATGAAGATATTTATGTATTCAGCCTGATACATTTTTAATAAAAGAGTTAAATAAAGAAAACACAGTACATTATAATCTTCATGAAAATCAATATACTACTGGCACAATAGTAAATACATAACTTACTTGATAAGTTATAAAATCAGATTGCACTGTAATCTCAGGTACTGTTTTATTAACTGATTCAGGGACTTCTTTATGAAGATCAACTTTTTTCCAAAATTCAGATGTCAACTTTTTCCCATCTGCTTTACACATAACAATTTCTTCGGAAACAACAGGACTATTTTGATCACTGGGAAGTTTCAAAGATGGGGATGTATACAGGTAAATTCCTATTCCGACCCAAACCATAAATATTAAACATGATATTATAACCAGTCTTCGACCTGCAATAAAATAAATAAATTAAATTTACCTACAGGATGCAAATGTATCAATATTCTTGGCAAAGAAATACATAATTATAAGTCTCATTAAAAAATTATTAAGTCTTATAAATTCTAAATACTTTGTGATACTAAAAACATTTAAGTAATGGATTAAAGTGCTAAATGGTTATCCAATTTTTTCCTATTCATTCACTATGTCTGTAAATAAAAAATAAATTAAAAAACATGGAAAGTTTCAGTGTTGCTTTTTCTCTCTCCCTTTTAACAGATATTTTCTAGTAAATCCTATATACAGAAAAAGTAAAGAAACATTTTTTATCCAACTTCATAATTCAAATAAAATATGTTTTATTTTATAGCTCTTAATTTTAACATTTAAATTTCAAAGAGAGAGGTGACTATAAAATACAATGTTAGTATACTAATATTGTCTTTACAATACTTTACTTGCCAACTATTTCTGCAGATAATGCAAAATTATTTAAAGAAGGTTAACACAAAATTTTGTCATTACAATAATCATTCATTGTTCAAGAGTTTTAGAAATTGTGAAATTGATTACTATATCTTGTTTGAAGTTTATAATTACAAAATAAAGGGCATAACATATTATATATATATATATATAGATTATATATATATATATATATATATATATATATATATATATATATATATATATATATATATATATATATGAAATTGATGAATAGTTGTCAAAGAGGTGAGATGAAATAATTTAGTAAATTGAAGAACAAATATTTATTCCTAAAAGGTAATTACATACAAACATATATTCAATACTAATATATATATATATATATATATATATATATATATATATATATATTGATTACATACAAACTTAATCAATATAAAACTGTAAAATTTCCTCAACCAAATGATAGTTTCTATGTAAGTAATGAAGTAGTAACTTTCTAAAGCTATTTCTTCAGATTTGTTATAATTTCACACTTACTACTTTCAATCGATACAAATCAAAACTTTCAAAAAAGTACTTACTAGATACCATTTTGATGTGTACTTAATAAAGCATTACTTCCTCAATTCTTTTTGAAGTCGGTGTATTCAAGTCTGCATACAATTAACGGTAACAGGTAATATTATTACAATTTCTGAAGACAAAGTCATTTTTTAATTGGGAAAATCTACTGAATCTGAGTTAGATACTCAACAGCTGTTTTAATAACAAATATATTTACTTTCAACGTGTGTTGCCAGATGTGTTTTTCATCTGAGTTTGATTCTAGAAAATCAATAAATGAGGCTTGTTTATGTTGTTGCCTTATAATTTAGTTTTTGAACTCATAATTCTATTCACAAATTGAATTTTGAAAATACCACTGATTGTAAAAATTGAGTTTTTTTTTTTTCACCCTTCAGCGGAAAATGGTATTCAAACATGCATTTATCAGCAAACATTTTAAATGTAGATGGCGCCATTAAAACACTAATTAAGTACAATTGATGTTCACAAATATTTCAAGGCGCTTTTATAAATTTTTACATGCTTTGAATGCTATGATTTAAATTTAAGTTATTTATTGTGTGAATAGTTATTGCTTAAGCTAAAATTTTATCATAATCTAAGATAAATTTTAAAAAAATAACTATTATCATTAACTACTATTTTACAGAGGAAAAAAAAACATTTATATCTTGATGTAACTAAATTGTATTTATTTTTAAAAAAAAAGAATTTAAAAATATAATAATTATTCATTTTTATAATAAAATTAATGTTCTCTTCATTCTTTTCTATAATTTCTTTCCAACTAAATTGATTTTGAATTTTTACAAAATTAGTGCTGCCATCTAGAGGCATAATTATCAGAATGAACAATCTGATATTGTTAATTCTGATAATTGTGTTGTAATATCAATGTGTTGAAAAGGACATATCGGAGAGAAAAACCAAAGAATAACTATCATAATAAATTATGATGTATCAAGAAATCAGCCAAAAGTCCAGGATAATTGTTTTATTAAATTAAAAGCCGTTATTAAAGGATTTACAATTTTTTTTTTGTATTTTCAGAGATAATTTTCTTCTGACTCAATTACTCTCATTTAATGATTTTTCAATGATTTCGTTGATAGAGATTAATGACATAAGGACATGACACTTTCTTAATTTGCGTCCAGCAAAATTAATAAAAAAAATCAGAATTACAGAATCTTTGCGATTTTTTAAAGCTTTAACTTGATAATATTTCTGATTGGAAAAATAATAATAATAATACTTTTATTTATTGTCGATATTATTTCATTAATCTGTGAGTTTTTTATTTTAGTAAATATTTTATTAATTTTTAAATCAAGAAAAATTTAGCAATGGGCTTCAAATTTGTATATAGCGTTTATTATATGCAAAACTTGATTTTTATAGAAAATTTCTTATATTAGCTTCAAATTTCCCAAATATATGGGCTAAAATATCTTTTATTGATTATTGGCATTTATTGTAAACTTCTATAATCACGTTTAAGTAGTATAATATTTAACAGAGCAGTTAATCCAAATATCACAATTTTTTAAAGATATATCTGAAATGCTTGCAATATATGTTATAAAAAAGTTTTTTTTTTTTTTTTTTTTTTTTACAAAAATTTATTAGATACTACTTAAATTTCTGTCTAAACTACTATCTAAAAAATGCTCCAATATTAAACATATTAAAAATATAAGAACATAGTTATTAAAGTCCGCTATTTTCATATTTTCACTCAAAAATGATGAATTTTAGGTATTAATATGCAATTTCAGCATTCTTAAATTTCAGAGAGTAAGTTATTACATATTTTGTTACCAAAATCTGAAGTCCGTAATTATAATAAAAGGATGAACTTAAGTTTTTTAGTGGACACTTTCATAAAAATATTTATTGTTATTTTAATTTAAAATAATCGTTACTTAAATTAAAAACAGATTTTAATAAAATTTCAAATAATAATAAATTATTTTGACTATTCCGTTTTCTTTATATAGTTTACTATAATTTCAACGTGATATATATATATATATATATATATATATATATATATATATATATATATATATATATATATATATACACATAGCATTATGTTTACATTAAAAATTAGAGAATTTTGCCACAATATTTAATAAACGATAACAATTTTTAAGTTTTTTTTTTTAAATTAAATTTTGTGAAATTTATTTTATGTGAAATATATTTTGTGAAATAAATTTTTTTAAATTAAATTTCAAGTTTAAAGCAAATTAATCCTCATTTTAAGAGGATTAATTTTAAGAATAAAGAATATCTTTTTACTTTGTATTATAAAATTAAAAAAAATTGTATCATAAAATCTGGTATATTTTAATGTACCAGATATTATTTACCAGATACCAGACATTTTTTTGTTTACAAAAAAATGATAGTAATAGAATTAAATAATTTTTTGTGAATTTTAATAAAAAAAACTAATTTTAAATTGATTAAGATAGTTATCATTAATATTCTTATTAATAATATATTTAAGAACTCTACATTTCACTTACGCATTTATATTTTCCAAAAAATTTTCCAACATTTACATATGAAACATTAGTTGTCACTCTTATCAACATAATTAAGATTAAAGCCTTTAAACCTTAAGAGTTGTACAAAATATAATAAATAACATAGTAAAAATCATGAACAATACCTTTGTGCTTAAAAATTTTGTTGAATTAAATCTATCATTCTAAGAGTCTTCAAAAATCATATTCACAAGTTTCGAATTTTGCATACAGTACTCTCATAATGTCATTAATAAGAAATTGTATAAATAGCAGTAATAAAAAATTATCAAAAGCATTTATACAAATTTGCATAGTCAGAAAAAAATAAAGAAATAATTCAAGTTTTGCATAAATAATTGTTTTTAATAATAATAATAATAATTTTTATTAATAATTATATTGTTTAGTTAAGGATAAAATAGTTTACATTTGTAATGAAATAAATTTTACGGTCCTGCTTTTAAAGAATAAAAAAGAAAATTTTGATTCACATTTTTTATATTTTTTCTGTTTTGGTTTATGTTTAAAACTGTTTTGATTTATGTTAACACAATGTTCATTCAAATGTTCTTTAACTGGAAACAAAATTGAAAATCCGTGAAAAGGAAAAAAATATAAAAAATATTCAGAAATATTACCTATCTACATTTCACTTTAAGAGAATATCTATAAACTTAAATTAAATATGTAATTTATAATCATTTATTTTATTAGATAATTAATTGTTGTGAGCTTAATTTTCGTTATTGAATAAAGCTGTGGAAAGAAAAAACTAGATTCTCCTCTCTCTCTCATTTGAAAGAAGGCGGTTCTACATGAATCTACGCAGAGACTGACTAAGGCAAAGCCCTGGACCCCCACATCGGGAGGGGCAACCAAATAAATAGAAAGTTTATTTTACTTTGTTACTGGAATAAAATCGTTTGCCAAATCAAATAGAAAAGTTAATTTTACTTTGTTAATGGAATAAAATCATTTGCCAAATCGAATAGAAAGTTTATTTTACTTTGTTACTAGAATAAAATTGTTTGCCAAATCGAATAGAAAATTAATTTTACTTTGTTAATGGAATAAAATCATTTGTCAAATCGAATAGAAAGTTTATTTTACTTTGTTACTGGAATAAAATCGTTTGCCAAATCGAATAGAAAGTTAATTTTACTTTGTTAATGGAATAAAATCATTTGTCAAATCGAATAGAAAGTTTATTTTACTTTGTTACTGGAATAAAATCGTTTGCCAAATCGAATAGAAAGTTAATTTTACTTTGTTAATGGAATAAAATCATTTGTCAAATCGAATAGAAAGTTTATTTTACTTTGTTACTAGAATAAAATCGTTTGCCAGATCGAATAGAAAGTTAATTTTACTTTGTTAATGGAATAAAATCATTTCCCAAATCGAATTGGAAGTTTATTTTACTTTGTTAATCGAATAGAATAATTTCCCAAATCGAATAAAAAGTTTGTTGTTGCGGAGCAGAGGGGAGGGAGGGAGTTTTTGCCCGAGTCCGAATTAGTGTAAGTCAGGCCCTGAATCTATAAGAAATACAAAAGTAAGAAAATTATTTTAAAACCACTAGTACTGCTTACTATTGACAACCTCCTTAAGTAACCACTGCTTATTTGCTTCCCAACAACATGTGATCAACATACTTATGCGCACTATAGGTGCCAAGATATTTGGAGGTCTTCTCAACATGTGATTAAGTTTTCTAATTTATTCATTTATTTACTGTTATAATAATATGAAATACCTACAATATATTATTTGTATCTCCTGAATCCCCTTAAATATTTTATCGTTACAACTGCAATTAAATTGACTAATTTAATTAGACTGCAATTTAATAGTTACAACTGCAAAATATCACTAATGCCAGCTTCTCACTTAATATTCCTCTGAATTTCTTTTTTTTTCTTTTCTTTTTTTTTTTTTTAGAATCATTGTACCAGAAAAGACTTCAATCTACTTTAATTTTTAGAGTTTATTATTGTAAAAAAAGATTAAAAAAAAGTAATAAATTAGTTATTTTTGCTTTTTCGAGACAGTTAGAAAATTTTTTATAAAGGCATTGGCTTACACCTCCATTCGGTGCAGAGACATTTGCGTTCCAGGAAGACTTTTCTTTGATCGTAAGCCGTATTCTCATGCGACTTAGAAAAAAGAGAGAAAAAACCCAGAAGACTCTTCTGTATTCCTCATGATGACCACATATGTAAAAAGCAGAAATGCAACATCCAGACCGTATACTTGAGTAATACCTGGTATCGAACTAGGTTACGGTGTTCTTTGTGGAAAATACTTACGCTTTCAGTTAATACTGGGTCTATTTAAGAAGATTTTCTCAGGGTAGGGAGAATTCTCTTTCCCTGTTCGAAAAAATGTGAACTGCATGGCTCAACAAATTGTTGATTTGATTTTCCCTCCAAGTATTCATATCGGAAAATAGCTTTAAATTGTCAGTTCTGGACAAATAAGCCTTCGGTCCAAATAAATAAAATAAGTAATAATAAAAAAAAATAAATAAAAACGATCATCGAATGACAAACGATGAATATAAAGTGCAATGATTAAGAAAAAAAAATTTAATTGTTCTTATTGACTAAAATTTGAAAATGAAGCAGTTTTTTTTTTTTTTTTTTTTTTTTTTTTTTTGTGCAGGAAAACAGAACTTATTCAAAGATTGAACATCCGAAAAAAATAACAAATTTCAGGAAATTTTGAAAGCAATGCCGCTGAAGATAAGTGAATTTCGATCATGAATAACAAAAGAAAATGTGAATTGAAGGGCACTTGTTAATATCATTATTGTTATTTTTCTATCTTGTTGTTGTGAACTTTTTGATTATGAATTATCAAATACAGCCTTTTGGTGCTAAATATTTGATTTCTTAAAACATTTGGCGACAAAATGAATATGAAATGTTTCTAGGGTAACTGATAAGCCTGATAGCTGGGTAAGGATAAACATGAATTGGCCAAAGTATAACAAAATTCAAGTAAGTAAATTCAATTTAGTAAAATATAACAAAACTCAAGAAGTATTTAGGGCAATACCACTGAAGTTTTTAAAATTGAATACCACATAATTGTATAAAATACTGAAAACTATTAGATACAGAATAATATTTTATAAAATTGAAAAGTTATGTAGATTTATGTCTTATATGAATGAAGAAAAGTACAATTTCATGGTAGATATGGAATGTCACATTAGAAGTATTGTTAAATGCGAACTATATAATGGATAATAAAGACAAAAACTTCGAAAATTAAAAAAAAACCTTTTACCAGTTGTTCATTAAATTCTATGTAAATACGTAGAACAGCTAATATGAAATAAATGGATTTACAAGTAAATATAATATCTTCTTTAACTTGTGATATGCACTTCTATATCATTTTATTTATTTATTTGAATTTTCTAAATTTTATTATATAATGCCTGACTTGATATAATATTTTTGCTCAATAAATCTTAACATTAGAAATTATAAACCAGAAAATGAATAGATTATTTGAAAACTTTTGACGGTGGAATTTCGATGATATTTTCTTAGTAAAAATATTGTAGTTTTATCTCTGAGTTATTTTATTTGCAAATATTAGAACTATCAAATCAATTAAAAAGTTGATTTCCAGAAAGTTCCGATGCAAAATTACTAGTTCCAGAAAAATATTTCATAAGGAACTGGTTGGGACACTGAGAAATTTATGTAACCTAATATAATATAGGCATCTAATAACATAAACATCATAATAACATAATGCAACCTAATATAATATAACACAATATAAACATCTAAGGGTTATCCATTTTCCAAAGTATATCCTCAATGTCTCTGAATTAAAAAAACTTTTATCTTTGGAAAAAAGAAATGCCTCAACGAAAAAAAAGAATTTTTTTTTTTTTTTTTTTTTTTTTTTTTTTTTTTACTGTTTTTTAGAAGACGATTATTTACAAAATTGGAAATAGTAAATACATTTATTATTTCTTAAGTAATGAGAGTATTTATTTTAGATACAAACTATTTAAATGGCTCAAATGAATATTTATATTGGTTCATTGCTTTTTTATTTGTGGAATTTGTGGATTATTGTATCGAGTAGACGTGCGTCACTCACATCAACGGATAATCAGAATTTACCCTACTGCATAATTGATTTCTCTCAGTGAGTAGAATATTACATTTGATTACATTTGCATTATGGAATTACATTGTAAACATTAAGATTTCCTTTGATGAATTTCATGCTTTAGTATTTTAATTTAAAATAATTTTTAATTCTATACTAATATTTTTAAGAAAATATATATATCAGTTTTTATGAGAATGAAATTGAAGATTTAAATATATATTTCCCATTTCTTTGATATCTTAATAAGAAAATGATATAAGATATTTTACTATGCTTTTTACGATATACTAAAAAAAGTTTTCCAGACATTCTAAAATATTGCGCAACGCGTCAGGAAAAGGGTTCTGTACGAAAATCAATCCCATCGTCGCGAAAGAGAAAGAAATCCCGTTGTTCCACTAAGAAACGATCCTCTGTCCGAAAATATTGTCCTGGCAATTAATACATCTACTGCATTCGAGGTTGATCCCCACCATTACTGACATTCAGTGACAAATTGTTGTCCAGAAAAATGCATCCTTAGGCCTAGTAATGGGTCGTAATGATAGGGTATCCATGGGTGGAGGGGGAAGAATGCTTTCCCCTTCCTGAGCCCACGAGAGGATGGCAGTGGCCTCCAGCCATGCCGTGGCCCTTCGTTGTCTTCACAGTTGGTGCATAGGAGATGTCAGCACTTGCACCTCACGTTTCGAAGCATCCCTCCCATTAGCAGTCATCGGTGTGGTATGCTGTCACGTGGGAGATGCTCTAGCGTCCCGAGTGGTGGCGTACTCGTCTCACTTTTTAATGGAGGACAATTTGATATGGAGGAAAATAATTATAACGAAACACATACGTGTTTTTCAGACTTTTTTTTATGTTATTATTCGTTGACGTTAATTTTCTTGGAAGAAATATTTAAGAAACATAATAGACATATATATATATATATATATATATATATATATATATATATATATATATATATATATATATATAAAACAATCTTTATTCATATTCCAATTTGATTGCCTTCTTTTAATTATGAAATTAAGCGTTTTTTAGCATCTTCTAATAATGTGTATCAGTGAAAACTTATTTTTTAATCTCATTTTTCCTCTTCAGTTTGATATTTAATTTATTTCAATTTCAATTTATATATATATTTTTTACGTGTCAGAGATTGCCCACAATTTTTTCATAGAATATTAAATTTCATTATTTTCTCTATGTTTCACCACTCTATATCAGAAACCTATGACCTTTAAACAGCCAATTAATCGCAATTTTGAATCAAGGTTAAGTTATGGGAATAATATTTCAATTAGCTATGTCTTTTTGCACTTTGTTCTTCCCAAATGACAGCTGAATGCTTAGCGATCTGATGCTTAACTCAACAGTTTTTGGATCTAATTCACATTCTGGGCATAAATGTTTGCAATGTTTTGAAATCCATTTTAAATTGTAGTTCTTATCGAATTAGCTCTCAAATAAACAATAGGCAATCAAAAACCAAAAAACAATGAAAAAAGCTTTTGCTAGTTTATTGTATAAGTTCTATTAGTATGTTGTTTTATATATGGATTAAAGGTAGTCTTTCTTCATTATAATTATAGACTAAATTACCATTTTATAAGTTTATAATACGGAGTGAAAATAAAAGCAATTTTTATTTTTTCCGGCATCAAAAACTCATTAAAAATATTTCAATTTTAAATATAAGTTTTTAAATTTTAAATTAAAATATTATTATTTCATTTTTGATTAATTAGAATATTTGTTAGTTTAATAAAATGTAATGCCTATAGTTATATTTGCGGGTTCACTCTCTACGTTTACTTTTTACACATGAAATTTTTATTTCACCAAAAAAAAAGTTCAATGTAGAATTTGTCAGATGAGACGTTCGGACATTGAACTGAGTCACAAACGCAAAACTCCCAAGTGACTCATAAACTCTGAAACACTTAGAATTTTAATTTTTGCCGCGAAGTTTTAAATTTAACATTGATGAATAAAAAAGATAGAAGTAATAATGGAATCTGTATTTTATTTTGTTTCTATCGCAAATAAAATAATTTAATACGCTATATTGCTCAGGTTAGCAAATGACAGCTTCTGCACGGATTTTTTTTAAACTTCCACCATGCTTTTAGAAGATATTTTCATAGGAAGTAGGCCTAACGACAGATTACAAGGGAAGAAACCCAGGAAGGTTTTGAACACTCTAACAATTTTAAATGTTGTGTCTGTCTCTTATTTTTCCAAAAGAAACTATGTTCGAGCCTGCTGAATTTCACAGAATTTTTTCCTGCAGAATAGTCTTCAGGGTGTGGTAAGTAACGGAGGATCCTGTAAAATTAGTAAAATGGTTACCAAAGCCATAATTTGGCACAGGTGCCGTATAATCCATGATTCCAAATTTTGAATTTTCGGCGATAAAAAATGTTGCCAAGATGACATATTGTGACGTGCGCGAGTACGTAAATACTAGAGTCACCAAAATAGAATTTTCTGCATGATTCTTATTGGTTTCCATATATATGACGTAATAAAAACGAAATTGCCATATACATAAGAAAACCCACCAAAAAATCGCCAATCTCAGAATTTGACATCATGGATTATACAGAACCTGTGTTTATAATTTAATCATCACCAAACACAGCATTATTTTCTGTATGACAAACATATTCTGTAAAATAAGTGTCATTTGGTGCTTTTTTTTTTTACCAAAATATGTTCATTATTATTCTTTTCTCAGTTAAGAAAATTGATATTTTTATATTTAATTACTATTCTCAAACATTTCTTAAAGTCAAATTATTGTATTGTAGTGTTCTAAATTAGTATATTATTTTTTTATCTAGCATCTTGGTATTCATTTAATGAGAATAAATAAGTATTCGAATAATAAGCAAATTAATATTCCTCTTACATTGGATTAACATTTATCGATCGTTCATTATAATGTATCTGAACATGAATCATGTCCATAAAAGCATTTTTAACAATAAGATGATAAACGGGTTTTAGCATTCGGTAACATCACATTAGCTGCTTTTCATACAAGAAAAATGCTATAAATTAAAGCTAATTAAAAGAATGCATTTTTATAATCCTGGTTTATGAGGCGTATTGATGACTAATAATAATGTGGCACTTTTACTTAAATTTTGAATCCATTTTTAAAGATTTACTTAACTAGACTTTCTTAATTTCAAAATTTGATGGCACACAAATAAAAAAGATAAAATAAAAACTGTTTACTTACCTATAAGACACTTTGCAAAATAGTTGGCATAGGTACCTTATAATCCATGATTTCAAATTCTTAATTTTTTTGGCGATGAAGAAATGTTCCCAAGATGACGTATCGTGACGTGCGGGATGACGTAAATACTAGGGTTACCAAAGTAGAATTTTCTGCTTAATTCTTATAGGTCTCCATTTGTATGACGTAATAAAAACGAGGTTGCCACATACATAAGAAAATATGCCAAAAAATCGCCAATCTCAGAATTTGGCATTTGGATTATATGGCATCTGTGCCAAACAGTTTATGATAATTATTTTCAATGTAAAATAAAATAATATCGTATGCACACTACAAAAAAGCAGTACGCAATTATTATACTCGTAATGAAAAAAGCTTTATCATTTATACTATATACATTTCTTAATTTTGACGGCACTCTTTAAGAATTTGGCGACACAGTGATTGAGAATCACTAATCACTGTGTCGCCAAATGTAGTTTCAAATCATGAATTTCAAATTATTTTATTTTTTAATTTGAAACATAATTTGAAAATCAGGTTAATAGATTTTACCTTAATTGAAACAAATATCTATACAGTAAATTCTTAGGATTTTTACATTGAATAACACTTTAAAAAAAAAATTGCAAGAATTTAGAATATCAAAACTAACTTTCAGTTAACTTACATATGAGCACCCAATACCAAGCGATTACTTGTTGCACGCAATTTAATGTTAACCAAAAAAAATGGAAAGAAAAAAAAATAATAAAAAAAAATGGGTAAAATTAATTTAACGAGTTTTTTTTTTTTTTTTTTTTTGTACTGCTTATCGTCCAGAAAATATCCAGGAAAGAGACCGATATCCGACAGGACTGAACAAGTCTTGTCGGATATCTCCCTGGCAATATCTGTTATTTTTCGCCCTTCTTCAATCTTTCCAATAATTCGGCCACGCATAAAATCATCATAAAATCACGCATTAAAAATTAACCAAAATACCTGTGCTATATCTTGTGTGCAAGGTTTAAACAACAATGGATTCTGGAAATATCTTCGTAAGAAATTACTTCCAATTTATGATATTCTGTATCCAGAAGTGTTATTTCACACTCTTAAGTAAGAAAGAGATTACTAGAAAGGAAATGAAAAAAGAAGAGAAGAGAGTTTTATTGTATGAAGTTAATTTCGAAAAACATATTGAAAAGATTTTGTAGATTAAAAATCTGCTTAAATAGGGAAAAAGAATAATAATAAAAAACAATCAGATACACCTAAGTGAAGAATATGACTGTTATCAGCTGTAATGACTGCTAAAAGTTTAATTATAAACACTGAATTATCCATTGTATCAACATTATTGTATCAACTTTCCTTAAGGTATTTTCTTCTAAGTATCTCTTATTGTATATAATTTTGTTTTGCCTTTTATTGATATTTTAGTGTTGCTTTGGTCTTTAAAAAAAGACAAAAAATTAATAAAGATTACTTACTTAAAATCCAAATGCAGCTTACCTTGTGACACGAAGCCCAACCAACCAATCTTCTAAGTCTCCTAGTAATTGAGAGTTTACCAATTGCTGGTTGATTGGTGTTTTATCCATACGGAGAACTATAGAGTCCCCCCATGGAAAAATGGTTGCCGTTGCCTTCGAGGAGCTTAGACTTCTGCCAGTTGGTCCGTGGAAAGTATTTTATTTCGCTTCTACCACAGGAGAATTCAATGGAGGCATTCCCCCTTCCGCCACTTGGGGGCGCGCCATCTAAGGATTATAGGCTCCCTCGAGTGATCAATTGCCATAATTTTTCAAAATTACATCTTTCCAAGATATTATTCACAAATAGAGGTTGTTTGATATATGAGACAAGTTATTACCAGCTCATTCCTTTTGCTCATCTTCTCAAATGCTGCAGAATTATAACATGAGCTGTAATGGTTTGTATGCTAGAGATATGTCTTTTTCCTTAATATTAAAGGAGAAAAACATATTTAGATCTCTCTCTGAATCAAACTGGCATCGAGAGTTGAAACGAGAAAGGGTTTTAACGATTGCTAAAAAGTTTTTGTTCAACTTATAAAAATCTAAATATTGATATCTGTGGGAAACTGTCAGAGAGGAATGTAATTTTACGAATACCACGTGTTCAAGTCATCTCGATGAAAGTGGCTTACTCTGTAAGAAACCAATAATTATTATCTTGTATTATTGATTATTGTTTTCATTAACGTCATTAAATTATGAGCCCTCCCTTGTGGTATATTGTTTAAAGATGAAGGAGTAATTGCTTTGTAAGCCTGCAATCACTCTCTGCACAAGTAAATTGTCGAGAATCAATGATTTGAAACTGGATTCAAAGTTTAAGGTTAGGATTTTTACTATGAACTATTATTTGAAAGGATAAGAATGGACTGACCTGCATTGTGCCCTGCCATGTTTAAATGTTATCCTAGATCCTGATTTTTTTTTTTTTTTAGGATTTTCTTCTAGAGTATTAGTGACAACCAGTTTCTTCAGTTCTAGTCAGACATGGGTATTACGTTGGATTATGACTCTCAATGAGAACAGGACAAAGGTTATTTTAATCGATCTCACATGCCAGTTAATCCTAAGAATTATTACTATTTTATGGGACAATATGTAATAACCTAAATAGTTGCATACAGTAAAGTTTCATAAATAAGAAAACTTTCATTCTATTTTTGTTTTAAGGGGTGTAGTATAACAGGCCTCCTCGTGATGCTCCCTGGGTAACGCTAGATCTGTTACAGCCTTCGTCTTTCTCTTGCAGCCTTTTTCTTAATGAAGGCATCTTCATAGTCATTGCGGCTTGCCTGGTAATGAAAAAGCAGGCAACCTCGCGAAATAGGCTTCTTTTTTAAACCCTCCAGATACTCTTACTGGCCTGAGAAATGTCAAACTTCTTTTAAAATGGGTTATGCATCACCAACGAAAAATTTATTGCAAAGAGAATGCAGTTGATGCCTCTTGGAGGACCCTGCTGAGCTCATGTATCACCAGGGATCTACCTAGATCTGTAAAGGTCTCCTACTTCATGTTACTTACTGGGCATGATTTTCTCCAGAAACATCTATATCACATAGAGCTTGTGGATTCACCCGACTGCATTTTATGTAGAGAACATGTTGACATGGATGGCGAGAATCTTAGGAAATGTTCTGCCCTCCAGGAAGACCGCTCTTCTTCACATTTCAAGACGCTCTCCACACCTGGAGATACTTCTTTTCTTTATAGGACTGCAAGACTTATTATGCTCGAAAGAGCCAACATAAGGACGTAATTAAAAAAAATTGTTTTAAATTGCTTCGAAGTACTACACATTTTAGTTATTATATAACTGCAAAATGAGGCTTTATTGCTTATCCCAGTACTTCTTTATTTAGTTCTAATCATTTTAAAATCTCGACTTACTCTTCAAACAATAGTTTTTAGAATTTGATTCAAATGACAATTTCATGTCTTAACAAAGAGCCTCCTAATTTTACCTTTTAAAAAACATTAAAAAGGATCAATATTCAAAGGTGAGACGAGCTGTTCGGAAATATTCTTCAAAAGTCAAGGGGAAAAAAAATTTTAAATGAGCAAAGGGATATAGGGATTATGTTACTATACTCTCATTAATTAAAACATTTTTTCAAATATGTTTGACTTTTTGAAAAATTTCAATAATTAGCTTAAATTAATATTCAAATAATAATAGGTAATAAATGTAAAAAGTAAACTATTCTTACGCTTTTTAAATTCAATACTAATTCAAATTTCCTTTAATTACTCTAAAACGTAAAACTAAAAGTAAATGAAGAAAATGTCTAGTTTCTTAAAAATGCGTTTGTAAATCTTAAACAATGTAGGAAAATTATAGGAAAATATTTTAACTATAAAATTATTTCTTACTGCCCATGTAGGTAATGGAAGAACTTTGATGAAATCTACTTTTCAACAAAATGTGATTTCTAGAATTGAAAAAGAGAGAGAGATTGTTCCCTATTGAAGTGATAAAGAAATGAGTGCGTAAATTAAATCCAGCATTTTTATGAATTTCAATTTTGGGACTCATTTATGTCCGAAGATGGACAGTTTACACTTCTTTCCATATGTCACAGGGTAAAATCTGCTTTTTTACGCGCAACCATCCCATCAATTAAAGTGTCTAGACTGAAAGGGGTAGCGCTCAAGTCTCGAAGACCATTTACCAATGCTACCTGTTTGTTCCTGCTGCATCTTAATTGGAGAATGAGTTCCTGTTGTTTGTTCGCAGCTATTTGCAACCGCATTAAAGGGTCGTGCACCCTTCTTCAATCGTCTGACTTACCGTTCGCTGCTATTTGTTTATCGGCGAGGTGTTTCCCCAGAGGTCATCGTGTCAAAGGTTGGGCAAAATTGAAATGAAAGACAGAGAGCTGGGTTCGTTGATACGAAGCGGAAATTCCTGAGATGTTAGTAAGTGGATTCCATGGTAAACTTTGCTGATTTAGAATGTTTTCTTGAAGAAAATTGCTGCTCTGTTATCTTGAGATTCAAATAGACATTCAAATCAAGCTTACATGTCTCATTCACTACTTTATAACATACATATGTTCAACTAATTTTCTCTTCTTTAATTTTCTTCTTCAGTTGTATTCCACTTTGCGTTATTTTTATTCTATATTCATTTATCTGCTATAATTGAAATAACTGCTTTGTAATGAATTAGACTTGGTTGCTTAGAATTTAAAAAAGTAAAGCCTACAAATATGCATTGAAATATTAAAATATAACAAATTTATTTAAATGATTTCTTTCAAAAATAAAAATGATATTATAATCACTTGTTTAGGATATTGGTTCGTATCATTTCGAAATTTTTCCAACTCAAAGTTCTCCAATACAAGTCGATATTTCTAAAATATTGTAAAAGTAATTATGAACGAGAGATTGGAATATAGTGAATGAATGTTTAGAGATTGGCCCTTTCTCTGCTAATCAGGAGGAGATGAATGTTAACATTCCTATTTCTTACAGTCGAATTTAATGTTCAAAATCAAATTGATTTCTTATAATGCAGCACATAAAGTTTTTCCTACTAACAATGAAAAGATTTTTAATAAAGCAATGTGTGAAATAAATCACAGAAAAATAATTGTCCACTATACTACACGAATGCAAACACATGTAAAATATTATTAGTTAGACTGTTTTTATTTATTTTTCCCACTTTTATAAGATACTCTAAACAAACCATTTAATTTATGGAAGGGAATTTCGTGTGTCATTCAAAATAATCTTATTGAATACGTAAAATCTCTTACTTAAGAAAACTTCACGAGGATTGTTTTCAAATTTGTATCACTCGATATAATTTAGAAAATATTTATCAACGTATTTTAAGATATTGAATGAAATAAAACATTGATATAGGATATTTTTAGTATTTAACTAAGAATATCCTATATCATTGTTTTATTTCAAAATATACATGAATATAACAAAATATTTCATTTTATGAATCTGATGCTTAAACTCAAACGGATTCAAACACATGAACATTAGAATGTATATTATATATTTTAGTGTTCATATATCACAGATCCTCAGATGTCTAACACACATGCTGTTGTCATTGCACCAGCAGATTTCCTTTGCCAAGCCCAGAGTTGACCTTTACTAGTTACGGCCGTATACATCAATCACGGAATTACTCACCTCTCACTTGATGAAAGCAGCCGGTGGGATTCTTCGCCATTTAGAAGGAAGGACCAAGTAGAACACCCCTTAATACTTGATCTACCCCCCACCCACAGAAGTATCATTTCACATAAAAGACATTGCGACTAAGACATATTTAATGTGCCCCACCGCCCATTAACGAACATGACGGATCTTCGGTTAAGTTATTTTTCGAACTTACTGCCTTCGCATAATGAGAGTGACGCCCAAATCAACCAGACAACTGTTGCTTTTTAACACACATGTTCAGATTCTTCATACAAAAGAATCCATTCCAGAGCAGTAATCTGCAAATAGTAGGATTTAGCGCTTAATCACAACTACCGATAAAGTCAATGATACTTTTGATTTTATGCCAATTTTACTATTTAAGTTAAAATATCTAAAGATTTAAGATTTAAACTATGTTTTTACTGTATTATAAAATTTCATACTAAAGCTTTAGAAAATTAAGCTCTATTCATTAAAAATTAAAAACTTAATTTTTCCTAATAACAATAATCACCTATTCCTCTGCAACTTATCAGAATTTTATAAAAATACAATTAAGTTCTATCTTATTTCTTAGTAGAATTATTTAATCAATGAAACATTTTTTGGCATTACATTTGAAAATTTACTAAAAAGATCTTTATATTCACGAAAAATAATATTAACTACAAATTCTGAATTGTTAAAAAACTTAACTGAAATTCCGAACATTGTTAAAAATATCAATAACATTACAAGTTTTGATACATTTGACTTCAAAAATGTATATCCTATACCTTACTAATATCAATGAAATTACCGATCTATATAGCATATATAATTTCATCCATGTGATTGGTAAAAACAGATGAACATTTAGGCTTAATTTAATCTATCTAATAATAATATTACATTTAATAAGCAAATGTATGAAGAAATTACTAGTGGACACAAAATGTATTTCAAATTTTTATTTAACGCATCACAAAATATCTCATTTATTAAACCTCAAGCAACTGAATCGTATTTGGACCCACCCCATTGACAAGATGAAATGCGGAGCCAAATCAGAAAATTAAAACGCCAAACTGCGGATTCTTTAATACAACGAATTTAAAATACCTATTAATTGATTTTGACATAACAATTTTCGAACTATCTTATTGGTTTCATTTCTATGGTAACCACTACTACGTAATATTTTTAAAAATAATCCGCAGATGAAAGTTTTTTCCTTAAAAATATATTAAAACGATATTTTTAGTGAGAAAAAATTAAATTTTGTGAATTTTTTTGAAAATTTCAATGAATAATAATAATTTTTCTAATATTTATGAGCCAAATATTTTAAAGTTAATATGTATAAGAAATATTCTATTTTTAAAAATGCAAACGATATTCAACCTAAGCGATTGATTAGAATAAAAATGAATGCAATATTTATACTTAAAATTATCGTTTGGTTTTAAAATATAAAAACACGTGCTATTTTTTAAAATATATTTTTTTATGATCTGTTGTTTTATATTGAGACATAGTCAACGAGAGTACGAGCGAATACATAGCCGAAATTTTCACGTTATTGAATGCTTGAGATACGAAAGATATGATTAGATGTGGTATGAAAGTTAATTTAATATCTATATCATATGAGAATGTCCAAGACGTGGCGAAAGTTTGATTTTAAGTTAGCGAAATGATTCTACGGATAGATTGGAATGGAGATCTAAAAGATGTAAGGCTGTGGATTCGTATGAAGTTTTTTCATTGTACAAGAAAAGGACTTCGTTGGAAAAGAGTCATTTAAGTACGTATGTCATTAAGACTAAGATATTACGAAAAATTTTATGTTATTCACATTATTGATATAGCTGTATTACATGATTAATTGAAACAAATTATTTAAAAAAATCGCATATTAGACATTTTTTTCATGTATAAACGTCATTGATTTTTCATGTTTCATTTCTTTTTATTTTATAAAGTAAATCCTCATTAATTGATGAAAAAAATTTTTTTGAGCATTTTGCATTGATGTGACATGTTGTACAAATAAAAATTCTAACTCGTGATATTCGAAATAATCGTTTAATTAACTGAATATAAGAAATATATTCAAAGTTCCGATATTCAAAATCTAAAATTAATTGAAATTGCATAAAAATGGAAATAAAAACTAATACGCGGTAGTTCGAAATCATAATATTCGAATTCGTAAAATCGTAAAAACAACTTAATAAATAGAAATATTCGAAATCTCAAATTTCAAATCCCGTAATCACGTGATATCATGCCATTTTAGTTAACGAGAAAATGCTTGTCGCCAATGTTGCAGCTCTTACAAAGCGGCTGGCCGAGCGGCTATATCTATAATAGCTGTAAATTTATTAGATACATTAAAGTTTTCTTATACATTAAATTTTTTTAGTGCCAACACAGCTCTCTATTTTACTGAAATTCACCCCCCTAAACCCATTAAAAATCAACAAAATTATAATTCAGATACTTCTTTTATTCTATATCCAGTCTTCACACAAACACACACACTGTGATCGTGAACAATATTTAGCTCTTGGAGTCTTCCTAATTCTCTTTGAAGATGCTTAAATTAACCTTTTTATGTAGTTTTTTTAGATTAAATTTTTGAGGTTTATTCTCGGCCAGGAAGTTTCAGTGGCCCTACGTATATATTTATTATACGATGGTTATTTTTCATTGAATAGATTTTTTTTTTTTTGCATTGATTTCATAACAATTATTTTTTCAAAATATAATTTGTTTCATTTTTTTAATTTTTAATATATGGATGCATAAACAGTTAATGTACTTGTTAAAATGTTCTCGCACATGCATATTAAATCCTATTCTTAGTGCTCCTTTAGAATATCAAATAATTTTATATATAATGCGTAGTAATTCTTAAAAGGGGTTATATTACATTCGTTAAATCTGCAGCCAACATAATTTTGCCTAATAATTTTAGATACTTATGACATATTAATTCCATATTTATAATTCAGATTCTAGGCTGCTATTTTTTTTTTTTTTTAATTTTTAAAATTGTTTTTTATTCAGTAAAAAAGTGCATTATTAATTGTTGTGAGTGTAATGGCTTAACAACATATTTTAAATAAAGGACATTTTTTACAGGCGCATATTTAAATGAAATATTTAATAATACTTTATATCATCGTCTCAAGAATATAAAAATATTATATGTTAATAAGAAATAATATATAGGTAAATGCAATAGGATATCTTTTGAAACGTTGAATTAAAAATAAAAGTGATCTTACTTAGATTTCATGTACAACTCTTTTTTTAAAAACATAATAAACAATAAACAATGTCATAACATAAGTGAGATAAAAGTTAAACTGTAACAGGAGGAAATCATAAAATAATAGAAGTAAAATATTTTAAAAATAGAAATATATATGAAATATGGGAGACAAATTAATACTCAGTTTGCGATCACTATTGAGAATAAAGAATTATCATTTATAGAAGGAAAAAGGGAAAAGTATAGCAAAACTCCAATAAAGAACTAAATCCTGCAAATACGAAAAAAACCGTTAAGCATTGAGGAGGAATCATGATGGTATGGGGGTGTTGTCTGCAGCAGATGTTGGCCGATTGGTGTTTATAGAATCTACTATGAATCAGTATACCTACATCAATATGTTAAGAAATAATTTAAAACTTAGTGCAGAACACACACAGCTTGGAATAGCAAACACTTTTCAGTTCTATCCAGATAATAACCCAAAGCATACTGCTCTCAATACTCGCTTGTGGCTACTGTACAATTGTCCTAAAGTCATTAAAACTCCTCCACAATCACCAGAATTAAACGTGATAGAAAATTTATGGCATCACATAGAAGTTGTTGTAAGCAATCATCAAATTTCTAACAAAAATAACTTAAAAAAAGGCATTATTCGGAGAATGAAACAAAATCAGTAAGTATTACTGTAAAACTCTTGTTAGATCTATGCCAAAACGTTTGGAACATGTAATTAGAAATAAAGGACATCCAACAAAGTGCTGAAATGAAGGTATCTTGTATCAATATTTTTTTAATATTAAGAAATGTACGGTGTACGTGTTTCATTTTGACTTTTTTTGTTCGAATAATCATCTTAAAAGTGATGTGTTGTTTAGATAATTTGTAAATCTAAAATTTTTATTTTTGTGGAACAAAGAAGAGGTGTTTAATTGTTACTATGTACCAAAAGGAAAATACTAAAATTTTTGTATATATAATACTTTCTATATCTTAAATTAAACAAGAAATATAACAGTGTACGAGTTACACTTTGACTGACTGTATATTGTAAAACCGTATTGCAGTTCAGATTAAAGCTCAAAAAATGATATCTTTTAAGTAATAAAATTTTAATGAAAATAAAAATCTAAAGTATTCTCCAAAATCGATTGACTTTGTTAAATATGGCCTTTAATTTCAGTTAATAATAAATTTAATTTCATGTTTGTTAATGTAAATGAATATTTTCATTTTATCCAATGAATCATTTTTAAACTTTTCGTAAAATATCAAACACGAATCATATAAATAAAACTCTCACAGGAATTCGTTTTTTTAAGTCTATTACTTCTTCCGTTTCGAGGGAAATAGGATAAATTGAAATTAACTTTATAAGATTAATATTAAATATGACCTTCGTAAATGATCAACAGAGGGCATTGCAATTTCTTAAAAAGAAAATTACTTATTTCTTTTTGCCAACATTTTATTTTATTTTGTGCTTTAGCAATGATTTTTCTTGTCATGCGCTCAGAACCGAATTTCATCACGCGAGTAATTTTAAAAGTAGTTTAAATTTTTCCCGCTAGACGTTGCAACTCTTGAATTGTTGTTGTGGATATGTTGTTTATATCATTGTTCCAGAAAAAATTCTCGCAACAAAAATGATTTTTTCAGGAAAATTTTCATTAAAAATTCTTTAGTTCCGCAAATCACGTATGAATATTGCATGTATTAGTAAATATAACTCCTTACGAAATTAATACTTATACAAGTTTGCAGAAATTTTGAAAATTTAAATGCCTTCCAAGAAGAGTAAAGGAAAATCTAAAGGCGGTCAAAAGCGGAAACGACATGACAGCATTGCTAAGAATCCTTTCCATTTCGATTTGAATGTAATACATCGTAAACTCGAGTCTGAATTCGATGGGGAAGTTGACGCCAAAGCGACTGTTTATTTGGCTGCTGTTCTCCAATACGTGGCAGCCGAAATCATAGAAATAAGTGGCAACAAGGCTAGAGAACATCAGACGAATAAAAAAACATTTGTCATCAGAGAAGAGGATATACAGAATGCTTTAAATTCGGATGAGGAATTAAAGAAGCTTCATCAAGAGTGTATTGAGAAGGCTGAAAAGAAATAGTACTCATCGAATTTTCTAACTCTAAGCAATGTTCAAAATGAAAATAACTTGAATAGTAAAAATGAAGTCTTAGATACAAATTTTTAAGATATATTTGATTCAAACTGAATAAAAATGAAAAATAATTTGTAATTAATAAAATTTATCTACGTTACTATAAATATTTTTATAACATATATTTATAGATAGAGCATTATTCCTCTTCAGCCAAATATTTATCTTATTCATTCTTTGTTTGACAAATTTCAAAATTTTATAAAAGTATCTCCACTTGAAAATAATAAAGTTTTTGTCATAGGTTTTAATATAAGCAATGCTTTTCCCCTGAAAGAGATTTTTCTAAAAATTAGCATTTTAGCTTTATCACCAAATGAAAACTTCTTCCAGGTGTAAAGATTTACATATTTCCGTCGAATTTTGCCATTTGATTTGCTGTTGGAAATAAAATGTAATGTTCAGAAGTTATTAAAGAAACACGTTTTAAGTATGATATCCCTACCAAGAGATTTCTCGCCAAATCTAGCGTCTTTTGTTTTAATTGTAGTGTTGCCAATTTGAGTTTTTGTTGTTTTCCGGATTTCTTTTTATTGCCAGATTTGGTTTTTTGTGTTTTACATTATTTTTGCGTCATATATATATATATATATATATAGCTCTTTTCAGTGGTAACAGCATTTGAAGATTTTGTTCTACGTTTCAATTCGAAGTTTTTATGTATATACCTTTTAAATTATACTTTTTAAAATCGATCAACTATCATGTATATTCTTTTTTAAAATAAATGGTGTAAAATCCTAGTAGCAGTCGGGCATTGTAAAAAAAAATTTCTCATTTAATAATAAGAAAATCTGTTAAGATTTTCTTATTATTAAATGAGAAATTGCAAACTTCTACGTTTGATTAAACTGAGTAATTTCTGCCAATATGAAAAATAGTATTTTGACGAAGAAAAAAATGCTTTATCGTGGCAAAATGTAGTCAGAAATGTTTTATAAGGAATTATATACATGATAAAAATAAATCAATTTATACTGTCGCATTGATTTGAGTTGCCATTTTTTTTCCAAAATAACTTTCTAATTTAAATTTAGTCACCATTTTACGTTACTTTAGTAACGTTTACACACACAAAAAATTAGCTTTACTGATTACAGGCAAACGAACAAAATGGCGAAATAAAAATTGCCCCAGAACTACCTTACTTGGAACTTGCGCCATTAAAACCAACCAACCAACCAGCCCCAGAACTACTTGTAACCTATTATATTTAAATTTAACACATTTATAGAACGGATGCATTAAACAGAAAATATCACCGAACATATGGACATGTGAGTTAGACGTCCTATGAACTAAGTACATTATTGTTATTTAATTACTTTTTTTACCGGTTGTTTTGGAGAAAAGCCAAACTCAACAGTATTCATTTAATTTTCAGTAATACTTTTTATAATTTTTATGCTATTATGTGAATTAAAAGTTTCTAAAATCCGTATTTTTAGAACTTTTAGAAATTTCTCGTTCTATAAACATACGTTTAACTTGGCGACGAAAACATTTCGCAATAATCATCAATGGGAAATATCCTATTAGTTCCAGAAACACATCTCACATCTGTATTTAAATTGGCATAATTAATAAAACTAAGCTTTTGGAATATCAGCGTTCTAGAAGTTGTTCAAAAATCTTCAAACAAAAAACAAAAATACATCCAAAACTTTTCTACCGAAAAACGTTTTTTGTCTCTCTATTTGTATTAATGTGTTTTGCAGTTTAAATTTTCTCATATTCTTCAAAATAAGGATTAAGATGGATTACTGTAGACGGAGGACATTTATATTCTTGAAAAAATATTTTAGAAAAATGTATATATTTCTAAAGAGACTCAGCAAAGCTCGCGAAGAGATGTTGTAATAAAAAAGAAAATTGTTAAGGGAACTATTATGACTAGATACAAATCAGTACAAATGTATTGTAACAGCAAAGAGTTGACTTAATTTTAATTACAGCCATAATTACAGCTTAAAAAGAATTCAAAAAATCAATTTACAGACAAATGTTGTAAAATTCCAAATCTTCCTGACAACATGTTAGGATTGATTGTATCATTGGCCCTTAATACATTGACAATAGTGTCTATATATTTATAAAAGGTTGGGGTAGCCTAGTGGTTAGAGCATAGGCTTTCTGTCCTGAAGGGCTGGGTTCGATTCCCAATGTTGCCAAAGACCCACCGAGTACATGCAATATACGTGCTTGTTAAATGCGGGGAATCGAAATTCCCGTGATCGATCGTTGAGCAATTACCAAGGGTGTAATGGTCTGGAGAGCATTTCCTCCCCTTTTTGATCAAAGTAAAAATTGAGGGAGTGGTTTCTCTGTGGAAGCATCTATCGGAGGAATTTTAAAGCAAAGACGTGATTTCACCTTCGTGGTGATCTGATTAAACGAAAGATGCATCATTCTGACTTAATTTCGCATAGCCATCGGCTAGCGAGCTTTTATTATCCAAGTGTCACAAGTAACAACAACAATAGTATCATCAATCCCTTAACATTAATTATTTGCTTATGTTGCACAGTCATGGGAGAACTATATATATTCCATTTCACCCATGGAATCTTATTGAACTGTTTTGGCGATAACACATGGAATACAGAAAGAAAAAAAATAGTAATTTCATTTGTAATAAATTTTTATTTTTAGGTGCATAAACACTTTAACCATTTTAAAAATATTGTAATATAACCATTTTAAATACCATTTTAAAAATGTAAATCACTTTAAAGATTTTTAAAAATATTTTTGAAAATCTTTAAAGTGATTTACATTTTAAAACGTGTAATGTTGAAAGGTTGAAAAAATATATAAAGTCAGTTGTACCATTTGGCGGTCTTGTCGCTATTAATGATGAAAGTGAATGATTATTCAATCATGCAGTTGACATTAATCATTTTACTATAAAGGAAATTTTAGAAAGCAAACTTAAGTTAGTATTTTAATTTGGAATAAAGCTAATTACAATTATTAAACTATAGTATTGATGATTTAATTAACTATAGAAATAGCTATCTTTTTTTATTTATTTGGGAAAACAAAAATATCTCCCTGTGCACCAAAGAATACCACACAGGGCCGAATGTCCAACATATGTACTACATAACAAATTAAAGATAAATCATGCGATAATAAAATAAAAATTAAAAGAAGGCAGAGAGAAAAAAATGAGATATAAAAGCAAAAAAGGAGTTAGATTACATCATGGATAAATTTTTTTAAAAAATACAAAAAGGTCTTTCTTCACGAGGTCCACCAAAATCGGGGACCATCTGTTATTCAAGTCTTTACGGAGCTCGTTCCCTTCTTGTGAAACAGATGGTCATTCAAAAAGAATGTTTGTCAATCCCAGAGTTGCAGATGCACACGTCACTGTTTTGAAAAGGGAAACGGTGTTGGTAGCAGTTGAATTTTTCATTTCCAGTGAGGAATTGAGTAATTTTGAAGTCAGTGTAGAACCAGTGGTTTTTAATTCTGCAGGGAATTGATAGGGAAAAAGATTTAGTTCACTTACAATTGGGAGAGCACACAAAATCTGAGTTCCATTCTGACAGTATCCACCTTTGTCAGAGAATTCTTTCGTAACTCGATTAATTTGAAAGAAAATTCTAGTTACATAAAATTTTACACAATATTCTTGGTTATCTCTTGTTATTAAGATCATTAAAATATTTTTACTAATCAACAAATTTTAGAAAAAAAAATTGTAATAGAAAGAGCCAAAGAAAAAAAAATTAATCTAAAAATCCTATAATAATTCCAAATATGTTGCAATAAAATAATTAGTTAGAATGCAAATTTAACAAGACAAAAATAACAATTATTTTAGATAAATTAAGAAATCACAGGAGAATATAAAAAAATTAGTCATATTATGAAAAACACATAAGATAGCGGAATTAAAAACGAAAGAGAATTTATGACGTATTTTGCATATCATCTTTATTGAAGCAAGGAACTTCAATGGAAATTGACACAATATATTTCTACATAACATTAATGAGATAAATGTCAAAATGGTTGTGAAGAGCCCTGTATTTAATTAACAATCTTATACAATTATCAGTTATTTGTGCACATATGGTTTTTTTGTATCAAAATTACTTACAAAATTTAACTGAAGATTTTCACCCCCCAGTTATCTATTAATTTATCAAATTCATTAATCGTTCCAACGATCAAAATAAATAATATGAGCTTCGACGTTGTGCTTTCTTTTACAAAATTTCTTTGAATGCTTTGATAGAGAGCCGCTAGAAGGCATATGCTTTGATTTGTAGCAAACTAGAAGTGCATAAGCGACTCACCAGATACTCATTGTTCGTGTAGAACAATGATGAAACTTGGTTTCCAGATAGAGTATAGCCAGTCGTTCATATCTTTCTACTACTTTTCCTCCTCAGTTATAAATGAAGCGCGATACTGCGACCAACAGGCATACGTTTTTCAGAAATAGACGTTTCAGTAAAGTTCAGGGATTCGTAACAGGCTATATTTCACATAAACAAAAGAATCCTGGTTTTTCGGCACTAAAAGTGAATGAATAACACAGTTTCTGAAATCAATTTCTTGAAATTTTTAAGTACTACGATCTTTGGTTACATCGCTATTTCGTTGTCAAATCAACATTAACAGGCAATTTTACCTCGTGTTCATTCAAACACTGATTTTAACTATACACAATTCCCTGTCTTCAATTGAAATGTGTTGATTTCTCAGCATTCCATAGTTCCGAAATTAATTCACTATTATTTAAAATATTTCTAAAAATTTAGAATTTAGTTGTGCAGTTTTTACTTTGTAATAACCATGAATGCCAATTACTGACGAAAATAATAGTGCTGCCTGGAAAGATTTTATCACAAAACATAAAACAAATACCAGAACTTAACATATTTCTTAGCTTTGGTGATATATTTGCGCTGAATATAAAAACTTTATTTTTCATTTGGATATATATATATGTATTCTATGTGACAATATTTAATGAGAAGACAAATTAACTGAAATTGAAATTCATCTATTTGAGGTGTTTGGTTTGAAATAAATGAAGAAATAATAAAATGAAAAATATTTTATTGGCTTTAGCTGGTTTAAAATTGGTGTATTAGTACTATTTACTGTAAAAAAAAAAAATTTATACAACTTTTTAATTTTAATTCCTATTCCTTAATCTATACAACTAAACTGTTTTGATCATCAGTCACAACAAAATGAAAAAATTTCAGAAATGAAAATTTTCATTTATTTTCAAACCAAATTCACTTTTAAATTTTTTTCATTAAAAATTCTGTTATAAAACTGCAGAAGAAAAGGTCTAACTAAAATTACTAACAAAATTTTTACCACTTCCCCCCTATTTCTTTCAAGGCGAGTGCTTATTTTAATTCGAATTCTTAATGACGAGTTAAAACGAAAACTCAAAATTTAAATGTTAAATAAAAAAGTTAATAACAATTTGTAGTGATATCCATTTTTTTAGTGAATATTCACAAAGCACTAAAAAAAGTTATATCTTGCCAACAATTAGTTGTCATGGAAACTAGGAGATCATAAGTTTTATATTCTTATATTTAAAAGATAAAAATTTTGCAAAATACTGTTTTTAAAGGCTAATTTCTCTATATTATTATATAGTATTTACCATTTATAAAAGATGCTATTAAGTAAAATTCCATTTATTATTAATAAATAAATATATTTGGACTGTAACGATACTAATAAAATTTCTCCAAATGGTTTAAATTCAGTGTATTTCGCATATATTAGCTTAAAATACTAAGATCATAAGAACTTCATTGTGAGATTTATAAAATATTTAGTTTGTTGAAATTTGGGTCAAAATTATTCTTTATATTGTACAATATCTATTTGTAAAAATGGAAGAGGTAATACAAGGCATAAATTCCAGCTGTGTGAATTAGCTTAAAAAATATCAAAATGATACGTTTGGAAAATTACGAAGTTAATAAGAAATGACCGAAAAGTCTCTTTATATTATTTATTCAGTGGATTTTAATAAATTAAGCTCGTTTTTAAACGGTAGTAGAATTAAATTTTTTAAATACTTTTGTTAATCTCTCTTTAAATAAAAATGTCTCAGTTTATTTATACATAATTAGATTAACTTAAATTAAGTACAATTTTTTGCAAGAAATTTTTTCAAATACAGTTCTTTAAACTTATTTCTATAGATTAAGCAAATGTTATCAAAAAATGAAGAGAGATGCTAATTTGTCTTTTTTTAAGTATATATATATATATATAATCTTGAAATAAAATAGAAATTTTCGAATTCATGCAACATCTTTTGCAGTAGAGTTAAAATGTATTTCATTGCGTTAGCTTGTGAGAATGTATAAGAAATTGACAAAAGTGGATTTCATTTGTATTAAATAAAAACATTTATTTTCTATACAGAACAAATTTTCTGTACATTATTTAATTTCGTGTATGTTATTTCTTTAATTTTGTACATTATTTTAGTTCTGAAAATTAAAAAGAAACTTTTTATTTGGTAGTATTTGAAGGATATGTGCTGACATAAAATTTTATAAGTAATAAGTTCACTGTTTGATTACTGGTAGTATTGATTAAGTTTCTAGAAGAAAATAATTTCAAAAAAATTGCATTTTTGTAACGAGATTCTCAATGATAGTACTATTTAACAAAGCCTCATTTTTGTGCTAATTTTTTTAATAACTTTGGTATCCAAATATTTTTCACTTTTAATCTTATAAATACTAATCTTAGGTGATTTGCTGATACCACGAAACCCTAGATTATCTTTAAACACTATCTTTTAAAACACATTACGAATCTAATGACTTAAAAGCAACATTCATTATTTGACATTTTTTTTCCTGCTCAGCAGAGCATGAAATAAATCATCTAAATCATATAAATAGGATTTGAATATTATAATTCATATAAATTTTATTCAATGAATCACGCATTTTTCAATGAAGTTTGATTTAAAATTTATTTAATTTTCAATTCAATCCCTGGTTACGTGATTTATTATTATTTCAAAAATGCTATAGAAGAAATAAAATTATTAATGAAATTCATATTTATATATAATAATAAAGGAAAAGAATTTTTTGGGACTCTCTCTTTAATTTTTTAAAATTACACTTTAATTAGAATATCATATGAAGAATTTAGAGAACATAAGAGGAACCTGAGAATTTATGGCTCACTCTGATCTAGATGAGTTATATTCATCTTGTGCTGTCAATAAAGTTTGAGGCTTCTACTTGATTTCCTTTCAAATACGTGACTGATCTTAAGTTGATACATCATGTCTAAATATTTATTTACTTACTTTACAGCAAGAATTTTGTAATAATAACCTACTAGATATTATATCTATTTGGCTTTATCATTAATTATTTATATATAAATAGCACATGCGTATAATCATTAAACAATCTGAAAATGATTTGATTTTTTATCATATAAATATATCAAAAATAATAATAATAAGGTAATGTATGTGTACATAATATTGCTATCACCATTTATTTGAGATATTAAAAATATGGTTTGAAATTATTGCAAATATAACTTTCATGTACTCGTGAGTGATATTTTTCATAATATAATAAAAAAAGTTAAAATGGAACAATGAAATTTGTATAGAAAATTCTAACCGAATATTCATTAAGGAAATTATTTTTTCCTCATACAAAAGATGCATCAATACATAACAAATTGAAGAAGACTACAAAATTATATTCTTTGCATTTTGTAAAACCAAGAACGCCTTTTTTTTATAATCCTCCGCCAAATAGAGTGCAAACGATAATTTCAAAATGACTTTTCTTCCCGTTGGTATGTAGATGCGCCTGAAGCCTATTTTTTTTTTTTTTTTCATCCGAAATATTCGTAATGGCAGTAGGAGGTGTAGAGTGCGTCTCCACACACTTTTACAACAAAACACGCTGTCTGTAATGACTGGTGTGTCTACCGGATCTGCAGGAATGAGAGATGTTCTGCAACAACGAAAGGGTGGGGAGGAAGGATGTTAGCGTAAGAAGTTTTACAAGGCACCTGCTCCCGTATATATATATAAGAACATTATTTTACCTAACCCTGTAATTAGATGGTCAGCTTCTGATGACCACCCTTAACCCGAATCGTTCAGGAAAAAAGAAGATAACGCGAAGGCTTAGGGTACAAAAGGTACTAGTTGAGTAGTTCAAGCTGCTGCACCATTTCTGCATTCTATTTCCTTTTATTAACTTTTCTTTCTTGGAGAATTAAGGCAGCTGAGATCATCGTTATTTTTTTTTATACGAGTAGTGGCTTCTTCTGTGCGACCTATTGTGAAGTGAAAGTTTGCAATTAAGATTCTTTCCTTTGAAAAAGAAGAAACCAAACCGCAAAGCATAGTGGTCCATATTCTTGATTAAGTTCTTGTTCAGTAAACCGCTAATCATGAAAGTTCTATCATTTTTATTTTTGTCTCATGGAATTCTTTTACTAAATAGAGGTAAGTCATGCAGGTGATTATGTTTCTGCCGGCATTTTAATTAATTTGCCGAATGATATCCTGGTAACCCTGACAAGTAAACCACAAAAACAGAAGCTATTCTCGCGGTTTTCATTTCCTCTTACTTTTTAAGTGTGGTAACAACAATGGTACTCTACCTTTGATTGTTAGTGATTATTTCAAAACTATTTTAAATTCTTAATGATGCATAGTAAAATTAAAATTTGAACTCTCAAGTTAGATATTTATTTCAATGAATCTCCGTACTTATTAATCGTTTTGCCAACAAAAAACCTACTGTTCCACGAACTTATATGTCGGAGTAAGTTTTTAGCTGACCCGCTATTTTTTTCTCTCAGCTACACAGAAATCCGAATGAAATTGCTACATTTGGAAACCGTGGGACTCAAAATTATTTTTATATCTTTTATTATTATATTTCTTCAATTAGAAAAACAGGAATTACTATTTAAAAAAATAATGTAAAATTTAAAAATGATTCTTCACTATAACTACATTTATTTGGACCAATGGGAATAAATTTAGTCCGCGATCTTTGATAATTTTAACATGAGTAAAAGAAATCCACAAAATGAAAAAGACCATTTTAACGAATATTTTATACGCTTAAAGTTCTTGAATTCTAAAAAAGCTGAGATTAATTACATGAATAATTATTTTAATTATCTAAAATACAAAAGAATTGAATTCTAATTTCACAATTCACATGAAATAAAATACAATAAAAATAAGCAGGATCGTCTGAATTAATAATTAAAGATAATTTGTAACAGTGTAATGAACCAGAAAATTATTTTCTGGTGAGAGAGAAGATGAGTTTAATGAACGATGCAAACCAAAAAATAATGAAAATCCACAACAAAGCAAAAAGGCTAAATAAGATAGCTTAAATTTTTTTGAGGATAGAATTTTATACCTTTAATAAAATCTATATTATCTATTATATATACATAAATAAAGATGAATTAAAACTCATTTCTTAGGAAAAGATGGGTTTCTCTCTATTGTATAAAAAAGCATTTTCATCAAGATACATTTTTATAGTCAAAACAATTAATGTAAATATATTACTTTATGATTGAAAAGGAGAAATCAACTATTTTAATGAATGGAATAATTTTTAATTTAAATGGTAATAGAAAAATATTTGAATTTGTGAAACTAGGAAATTTCATAACTTTAATACATAAAATAAACTTTTTTGTGTGGACCAATTTCTTAAGAACCATTTTATTGAGAAATGATTGTGTCAGCAAAAAATTTGAATCTTATTGAAAAATGTTTAATATGAGAATATAAATACTATGTTGTGAACACTGGTCATTAAGATTAAAGACTCCAGTGCGATAACACTAAACGTAATTCAAACCATCTTTGGGATAATGATTTAACCAACAAATTTAACATGCACTTCTCTCAATATATAACTGAATAAGGAATACTATACAAGCCAAACATACCAAAAAATATAAACAAAAGCATTTATATTTTATTAACAGGAATATAAATATGACCTAAAATGAAATCAGAAAACTAAAACAATTTTTTATCGAAACTACATTTTTTGTTGGGATTTGTTTCTTAATCCCCAAGAGAAATTCAAATGAATACTCATTAATACCCAGCTTCAGTTAAGCAGAGTTTTCAGAAAGCTGATTTTACATAAAATATTTTATATATTTTTATAAAGGTATATTATTTTTAAACAATAATTTTGTTTGTAATAAAGGATATTCATTTATGTAATCTTCTTTTTTATTGCTTTTTGTTCTACTTTTTAATAATTGTTTCCTGTATATATTCCTATTCTACACAAAAAGATAAATAAGAGATTGTTCTGAGAATGGATTGTTATATAACAAATATGTGCTCTGGGTTTATGATAAACCGTGCTCCCTCCTAATCCACTTACTTGCTCTAGAATATCTTTAGCAAATTTGTAGATAGGGGATTTTTTTCTTTAAGATTAAGGGAAATATTTGGTAAAGAACTAGCCAAAAATATTTTTTGTTATAAAAAAAATATGAAAAATTGGTTTAAAATTTAAAAAATTAATAAATTTAGTTTCACTGTTTAATATTTATACATTTGTAAAAATTATTAAATATTCGCGTTATAAATAATGGAAACAGCAGTCACCTTTTTCATAAAATGATTTTGACCTAAGTGTTAAGTCCCTTAACATGTTTCTCTTTGTCTAGCTGATGGAATAAATTGACTTGTTAGAAGGTTTGTTTCCCGACACCTGTTTTACTGTCCATAAAAAATTTATAAGCATTTTATAGAAGGTGCAGTTTTAAAAATTATTAATATAAAAATCTATATGGAATATTATACATAACAGCTGTAAAAAGAAAGAATATTAATAGCTGTTTTTAGTTTATACAGATGAAAATAACTCTTTTGTCAACAATAATTGATGACAGATAAACTATATTTAATAAAGTCAATCGACAATTGATTTGTATACACAAATTAGAAGACCCCGTTACGTGTACAAATCTGTTGCAAAATTCAAACATTGCTCTGATTACGATGCAGAAAATATGTATTATTGTTGTTTCTGATTACATCTGTTACATCATTGCTACACCAGATTAACAAGCCTATCCATCTTCACAAAATCAAGAAAAGGAAGGGATTCTCAAAGAAATACTCCTTGGTAAATCCCAAACACAAAAGAATGTGTTAGAGGATAGCCTGGTCGACACCGCGTTTATAACAGGTGAGATAGAGCTTACGATCGATATCAAATTTAGCCACGAAGATAGCCACTAGCAAATCTAGAAAAATTAATTTGATCAGCGCTGGAAACCTTGAAAAGAAATCACCAGGACCACACTGGAGTATCATGAGGAGTTGGAATGCTTCAGATAGCCCAGACACTTTTTTTTCGAGTAGAATGCTACTTAGTGTAGGTGAGGGTAGTATCAGTTGTGGAGCAGGACATTATATAATAAATATCTCTTTATAATATATTTGCTATATAACATCCTTCTCGAACTAGAGAGAAGCAAATATCTCTATAACAGGAAAGATATATACAGCAAAGTGAAATATTATTATTAACTTCTTATTTTATCGTTGGAATTCCATTCACTTACATCAATAAATGATGAAACTAATATGTCGTTTGTAAGAAAAAAAAAAGCAGTTAATCTCAAGGTGCTATCAATCAATTTAACAAGGTGTTATTGTAACTATATCCTATACGGATAGAATAATTTTATTTATTTATAGAAATTATATCTGTATTGCAAATTCGAATTTCAGTAAGGAATCAGATGCTACTCAATCAAATGCATCTGTTCTAAATTTTTTCAAGTGTCTGCAGCTGTTAATTTTTAATACACGAGAAGAGTTTCTAAACATAGACATTCATATAGGTTGAGGAAATTTAGAAGTCATTTTTAATACTTTTGGAGTAATTTTATATAAAGCTTTTTCCCATAAAAAATTTTTGATCTGATCACGAGAAAATCTTGGCGTCGATCTGGGACTGATTTTATAATCAAATTAAATATGTATCTTAGAAAAAATGCTTTTGGCCAAATATTCAGTAAAGTTTTTAGCCTTTAATTTATATTGTTGTTGCTCCAGTGTGTTTCCCTGAACCTAGCCCTGAGTTCTGCTTTTCCAGTTAAATAGAAGTAGCCGGGTGGAGTTTTCGTGAATTTGAAACAGGGACAAGTAGAAGACACACAATACTTAGTTTTCTATCCCCAGATGTATTATTTCATATAAAGAACATTGCGACCACTACCTATTTAACGTACCCCAGTCGTCTTTAACGAACACGACGGATATTTGGTTAAGCAAGGATTCGAACTCACTACCTTCCGATAGTGAGAACGCCCTTACCAACCAGGACACTGCGGTCCTGTTAATTTATGTAACTTACTGCAGAAGAAAAAAACCATTATAGGTATTGTTATGCAGTTGTTGATTCTTTCAGTGATATTTAAATTTACTTTATACATCAAGTGCAAAATTTAAATTAGGGTACGTGCACTCTAATTATGAATTACCATCTTATATTAAATTAAATTGCTTTCTTAGTAAGATAATTTTTATAGAATAGATGGGAAACTTTGTATCGTTGTTTTACGAGGGTTGCTATTTATATTTCTGGCCTAATAATGAAAAAAAAAATATGTAGGATCGAAATTGGTTTTATTGTTTTTCAAAATATTCTCCATGATGATCAATACACTTTTGCATGCGTTTGAACCAATTTTCAAAGCACTTTTTCCAGTCCGATTGAGGTAACTCCAAAACATGCGTTTTGAATGCATCAACCGCTTCTTCGGGGGTCGAAAATCGTTGTCCACGTAATTTATTTTGATGTGTGGGAATAAGAAGAAGTCATTGGGTGCCAAATCAGGACTGTACGGCGGATGACTCATCAGTTCGATCTTTCGCTCCGTCAGAAATGCCTTTGTTTGAGTCGATGTGTGAGAGCTCGCATTGTCATGATGAAGAATGATTCGCCGGTTTTTCTGCTTTTTTCGAATTTCTCCGATGATTTCTGGCAAACAAATGGTCGTGTACCATTCAGAATTGACCGTCCTGCGTTGCTCTAACGCCACTGTTGCCACATGACCGTTAATGCCGAAGAAACAGGCAATCATTTGTTTCGATGTGCTTCTTCCTCGAACAACTTTTGTTGGTTTTGCCTCGTCTTAGAGGACCCATACAGTTGATTGCTGTTTTGTTTCCGGCTCATATGCATAGATCCATGATTCGTCACCTGTGTAGATGTTATACACAGCCTTTGATGTACCTTGAATGTATTTTTCCAACATTTCCTTGCCCCAATCGACACGAGCCTTTTTTTGAGCGTTTGTCAGATTATGCGGGATCCAACGCGAACAAATTTTTTTTACGCTCAAATGTTCATGCAATATTTTATTGATGCTAGTCATACTAATGTCCAAAGATGCCTCTATCTCACGGTATGTCACATGACGATCTTGCTTTATCAGTTCACGCACAGCATTGATCTTTTCTGGCACAACAACGGGTTTTGGACGACCTGCACGGGATTCGTCCTGGATCGAACATCGACCACAATTAAATTCGTTATACCAATTTTTTACAATGCTGTAGGATGGCGCTTTATCGCTGTATAAAGAATTAAGTTCATCGAAGCACTCTTGTCTTGACAATCCACGTCGAAAGTTATGAAAAATAATGGCACGAAAATGTTC
Organism: Latrodectus elegans; assembly: GCA_030067965.1. NCBI lineage: Eukaryota > Metazoa > Arthropoda > Arachnida > Araneae > Theridiidae > Latrodectus > Latrodectus elegans. The sequence goes on from CM057819.1 coordinate 47,805,093, forward strand.
ACGATTCAATTCCATTTTTTGACAGAGAAGAACTTTTTAATTTACTGTCAACAACACAAATAAAGCTATAATGGTAAATCGACTGCTGAATTTATGTTTAAAAATATCAAACTTTCGATTAAAATCGTCTTTGGTCGCCTAGCAACACTTACTGTTGCCAAAGCCAGAAATATAAATAGTAACCCTCGTATAAATCATATTTATAACTTATTTATTCAACAAAATAAGTTAGTGAAAATTGTATTTTGCAGGGAAATTCACATTTATATGTGCAAGAGAGCTTGTCTTGTTATTTTAAATTTTCATAGTAAATTTAATTTTTTATATACATTTTTAATAAAAGGAAAACACATTTATCTTTTTAAAAAAATTGTGAATAATTTTGTTATTAATTTAGTCCATTTTTTATTATATTTTAAAATATTAATATAGTTTTTTAATACTTTTGTTTTACATTACCCACATCACCAGATACATTCATTTTTCCTAAAGTACATGATCACCTTTTCAAAGAAATATTTTTATAGAAGTTTAGTATGAATGAACCATGAGACGCTTTATGAATTATCAAATGTTTGAAACTATAGTTTAACAAAAATTTTAGAAACATAAAAAAAAAGCCTTGATAAATCGAAACATCGATTGAGGAAATGATGAAACTGTAGAAAATGTAACTATTGATTAAAACATGATGACATCTCATAATATTTTAGAGACGCATGCAGAGCAAGGTTGTCATATTTTAACATTTTCGTCCTATATTTATTTCATTTGTAAAAGAATTAATTCATTCCATTAGATATTTTATTACGTCATATTTTTATATAAAAATAATAAGAAATAGATTTTAAATGATATAAATTATATCTCTATAAGACAAAAAAAATTTATCTCTTGTTATTAATTTTATTTAAATATACTCAAATTTTTGTGTGAATTTTGATTCATTATTTAAATGTAGTACATAACAATATTTATATTGGAAAGAGATTGAACAGTTTTACTTTAATTTTTGTGTAGTTTGCCAAAGTCCATATAAGTTATCAAAAAATAAGAATTGGAGGAAAAAAAAAAAAACTTTTGCAGAATTTTTTAATGCAGTTTCTCTATTATGCTAACATGACTTTAAAGTTAATTTACGATTCAACAGCTAAATTTTTTAATTCACAGTTAAAATTATACTATAATTAGACTTTAACACAGTTTCTTTGTTTTTAAGTCATTAAGAAAAATAGAAAACTCTCATAACCAGCTTTGTTCTAATAATGAGACGAATATTATTCATAATGTTATAACATTTCAAATTAATTTGTCACCCTATTCTCATATGTATGTTAACCATTTCAAATATTATAAAACAGAACGTCAAAGCATGGTTGATGTATTGAAAATGAAGGAATAATCTTGCTTTGAATGCTTGATATAATGAAAATTTACTCGACGGAATTATCTATGTAAATCTTACTTAATGTATAAGAGAGATGAATAAATTAATTTAATAACCGTAAATGAAAATATAACAACAAGGTAAAAAGTTCCCCGGTCGCAGATAAATATTTATGATTTGTACTAGAGATGAAGCTAGCTACATGTTGAATGCATTACTTCCTGCTGCATATAGCAACAGTACTAGAAGATTTGTCGGAATATCTGAAGGCGTTTTTAATATTAGATTGCCTATTACATACATGTCTGAGGTCATTTTAGGAATTATACTTATGTCACGTGATCAGCCAAAAGGATTAGAGATTCTTTATCTGCAGCTTCCTTACGAAACATTCGTATTCCTTCCATTGACAGCTTCACAATTACATCTGCCTGAATGTCATCTGATGGCTGAAGCATTTTGGGAACGCATATCCACTCTATCTGAGACAGATCAGGAGAAAATATTTCTTCCAAGTTCCCAGCGACGTTTCAGATCTTATCGCTATTTGGAAACTGCAACAAATTATTTCGCTCATGCTATCTCCTGCAGCGACTCTCGCCAGAATAGCGTAATCGAGTTATCCAAGTCTTGGCGAAAAATTTGTCCACCTTTTTTTTTATAAAGAAATCCCAATTCTTATCTATGTAAAAAACGAGAGGCACATATTTTATTTAGAGTGAGAGATAAAGATATTCGTGTTTTTCTTGTAAAATTTCGCTTGTTCCAGTAAAGATATGGTCTTTTGGGGCAATAATATTACTGACGCAGATTGCAATCGTTTCTTTCTTTTTCTGGTGCATGGATTTTCAATGGTAAAATCTTGGAATGTATTCTAATTTCATTTGTGAATTAAGATAACAATACGCGTTACTTGATATTCATAATGCTAAAAGCATCTTTTCTTTTCCAGAAAAAATTTAGATAATTAAATTGATTGCTGATTTAATTTTCCATAACTGAGTATTTATATTAGAATATAAAATTTTAAATTACGATAAAATATCGACTATCGTTCTATCGTTAATGTGGATAGCTAATTTTTTTTATATTTCTCGATTTTTCAATATGAACTTGATGTAGAACTTAGTATACTTCATGTATTCCGTGTAGTGTATTTCATAGCTTAAAATTTAATCATATATTGTCAAAGTTAATCCACTACACAAATAAATTTATTATGTATGGTGTAGTGTGGATGAGGTATAAGGGCAATTAATGTTTACCACGTTAAAATTTAATCATAAATTCTATGGGAAATATTTAGAAAATTAATAAGAAGATATGAATTAGGGAAAATTCATATGCCTTAAAAACATACGTACACGTAAAAAGCTTTTTTCATATTGACATCACAAAACGTTTTAACAAAAGAAATGTTTCAAAACATTCTATATAAACTGTTTCAACAATAAAAATCAATTGTAAATTTATTTGTTTATAAAGGAAACTATATATGAAAAAACTTTATAAACTCAATTTTTCCGTATTATTTAATGAGTATCACACTTAAAGTGACACCCGCGCACAAAGCTAATACTTAACTCTACATTGTTCTAAGATATATATTAACAATTAATATCAAGGAAATGTACAACAAAGGTTAGTTGAATAAAATTATCTAATTTTCTCTCATCAAACTTTTTAATCATCTTTAGCACTAAAATTTCTTTTTTCTCGATTATATGACAAAATACCCATTTAAAAATAACTTTGCAATAAATTTTCCTGCAAATTATTCTAAATATTTGGATTTCAGAGTTTAATTAAAAGTCATTCTAAGTTTGCTGTTACTTACAGGTGATCATTATCCTATCAATAAGTAACGGCACCGCTTAAACTGGAATCTCTCTCTCTAAATTTTCCGTTTGGATAAAAATGGTGGCATCATGTTGGAGTTGAAAAAAGAATACAAATAAATTTTAGTTCAGTAAAGATAAATTGTTGATTATAATGCAATAAGAATATATTATAATAAAAATGATTTCAAGTAAATTGATCTTGACAAATATTTATAAAAAAAATACTGGACATTAATCACACTTTCATTAAATATATATTGATATAGTTTCTTTGGTACAAGACTAGATATTTTTTCTCTCAACACATTTTTTGTACGATTGAGTTACTTTTTCTCTATGCTAAGTGAAAATTACACATCAAAAGTTATGAGATTCTTTTAGTTATAGAATAAATCTTTAAGCAATGTTGGGCTATTTTTACCTGATTCGTTTATTGTTTAATGATCATTATATTTGCACATGAAAGTTAGTTAGACTGGGACTTTAAAGTGTATTTCGAGATACTGCAGACACCCAAGACATCTGGTTGAATTTTACGACTCAAATAGGTGCTACTTTTATATAGAAGGTAAGAATAATTGAAAAGTGAGGTACATTAGGTCCATTCACTGAAAACCTATTTTTTATCACTAATTTAAATTACTGATAGTATCGGTCAGACCATATTGAATATGGAATGACTCATCACTGAGTTTCATGTAAAATCACTGTGTCTGTCACTCATCACTGTGTTCATTTGTAAATAACACGATGCATTTTTTTTCTGGATTTGTTCAAGCATGGTTATTAAATACTATTGAGAATTTGACATCTGACATATTCGAGCTCATGATATTTCAAAGGGTGATGTAATGAGATGTTTCTACATTTGGCTATTGAATTTAAGTAAAATAGGGTTTTTATTTTTTACCGCTTTTATTGGAAAGCAATTTTTTTAATTTAAATCCTACACGCCCGTATTTGCACCTCTGCCATTAGTTGACGAGCAGTCTAGCAAAGTGATGATGAAGCTTAAAGAGAATAAAAATTATAGCGTCCATAAAATTGACTTCAAGAAAACTCTAAAACAATAAAGCAGTGCTTGTGTGTTTGCACTCTATATTTTACTGTCGGCACAGAGAACTACAAGCTGAATCCTTGACTACAAAAAGATGTATATATATATATATATATATATATATATATACAACCAAAACAATTTAGTTTTATTCTTATTTTCACACAGAAGAATATATTGCTAGATATGCAAATTAGTTGTCTTACAATGCTACATTTTTCGGATTCATTCTTTAAAGAATATAGCAAATTCCCAAATTTCTGACTGAGTAACTCTGAGCAAAAGACTATCAAAAGATTCCACAACAATGAAAGGTCAATCTTCTGGAGACAGAAAGCAACCCTTGTCACCCAAAATGTCCCGTTTTATTCGGAACGTGTCTGAAAGGAGGTCGTTCAATCAAATTCCCTGGCAGTCGTCGTGATGGTATGGAGCTAATTAACAGATCAATTCGTAATCGTATAAAAATGAGGAACCAGAAATATTTCTCGTCCGACCGGAAGTAGATGATACTGGTGCCATTCCCCGAACTCTTCCCCTCGGCGCGCCAGGAATGTTTCTAAAAAAGGCTAGTATTTTTGTTCCTTTCCTCCTTCAGACAACGACCATTTTTCACTACCCAAACCCGTAATCAGAATGTACCTATCAGTGCAATTAACGCCAGAGCCCTCTGGTGTTTCTGCAGAAAGAACTCTTTTTCTTAGTGTTATTATTAATTTTTTGTTCTTCGTGTCACTACGATGGCAACGGCTGCAGCTACCGATCATCGCGATGAATTGGCTTTTGCTTTTTTGTTGATGTTTTCTTTTGTTTTGAAATCCGTAGCATTACATTTATAGTTCTCATAATTAGAGGATGGCATTATGCAGATGTGTAAAAAAGATAATAAATAAACGGAGGAATCATTATAGCTAACATATCGTTATGGATTTGGAATTACGTGTTTTTATTACTTCAAATGATTTCAAGTGCTCTTGTTTACCAACAAAATTTTCAGAGACTCATACAGTTATGATAACCCAGATCGATTAATTTTGACATGAAAAAAAAATTCACTTCCCGATTCTTTTATTTGTTTTTATTTTTTCTTGCATTTATCTTTTTATATCAGTGACAATTTATTTGGAAGATCATTTTCAGAGAATGGTAAAATATCATTAAGTACACACCCATATGCACTCATTAGATTCTCATCGAGATAAGCTGAACCATAATCGACAATGTATGTGTGCATTATAAAATAAAATCATACTCAACCCTAATAGTGACTTTTAGCTCCTTGAGTAAGACACATAGGATAAAAACAAATTATCATTTCCATTTTATAATTTAAATCAAATAATAAAGAAACAAAAAATATCCTTTTTTAAAATAAAAATAAGAATAATTAGTACATGCAAAAACAAATCCTGATTCTTCAAAAAAGTAATAATAAATAAATAAGTAAATAAAAATAAATAGATAAAAAATTTACGCGTTTGTAACTGGTTGCAATACTTCTCTCTGTATTTATATTTTCTTCAACCATATGCACTTACTGCTGCTTATGTTTAGAAAAATGATAAGAATTGTATAAAATTGAAACAAGAGTATTTGTTTTACATAATATATATGGGAGATGCATATATAGTAGGAATAACAGTTAAAAAAATCAAAACTTGCAGAAATCAGCAAAAATGAGAATTTTTTTGTGAATGTTTAGCTTTTATTCCAATTTCCAACGACATGACTGGAACGGACACAAATTTAAATGACAGTTAGTTGAATTTAAGTTATAATTCTGCGTAGTCCTAGTGAAATTTTTCCAGCAATCATTCAAAATGTATGATATAATATGCAAGAAATCTAAAACAGATTTTTTTCTATGTCACAATGTATGAAAAATGTCTAATCATTTTTCAGGTAGCTAATGTTTCCTTTCGAGTGAAACTCTACTAAGCATTTTAAAAGATATAAACTAATTGCTCTTTCATATGAGTAGAATTCGTTCTAATTGTGTAACTCTTTAAAATCAATTCCCCAAAGTAAAGGAGAAGTGTTTTGGTATTTATACCCATCCTACCCTTTAACACTAATACAGAATAGCTTCACAGCTTAAGGACATTAGCAATGAATTGTCTTCAGGAGAAATTTTTGATTGGTAATGCAGAAGAATCCTATACCACCAGAAATAAAATCCAAAATAATCTCATTATCTCTAAAGAAGAGTAAGCAAAAACCTTTACCGAAACATATACTTTCGATTGTTTAACAATGAGTTCCAAACTTTTCATTCGAGAAAACTTCATTGTTACTTCCAGCACTCGATAAAATTTCACCTATGCTCATGACAATGTTAGTAAGCAACGAATAGGTTAATGTGCAGTGTATGCCTTCTCAAAACACGCAAAGTATTACAAATCAATTAATTCTCCTTATCTTCAATTTCAAACAATATTTTGTTTTTTGTCGCATTGAAAGAAATGGTTTCATATGCGAAATTTTCCTTAAGAGAAAATTTTTAACAACAGAAAGCTATTACATGCTTTTCCATGTAATAGTTTAAAGGATTTTAAGCCATAAAATTATTTCAATATTTTACATAGTAAAAATATTAAAAGGATTTTTTTTGTAATGAATACAAATATTTTAACTGTGTTTTCCAGCAAATGAGCCTCATTATAAGGCTGGATACTCTCATACACTTGAAATGCAAGTACTCCAAGTAGTTACATTTCACTTCGAGATCTTCATTAAACTCAACCTTCATTCAATTTGAATAATATTCCTTTTTCTTAAATTCTTTCCATAATTTCATTAATCCTTTCTAATTTTCCTTTCCAATGTGAACGTTTCTTATCCAATCTAGAATCGTTAACTCTTCAGTTTAAGATTGATGGTATCAGAATCCTGATCACTCAATTACCAGTTCAGCCTCCAAAGATCAGCTCAAATATTGATTCCTTTACTATTACTAGTGTTCAACTCAATGAATGTCTCACATATTTTAATTAACATAATTCCCCCAAATGTCGGCAGAAACGGGCTTCATCTCAACACATCTTGGACTGCCTTGGACCTGCCTGTGGGAGGTTATCCACAATAGTTTACTTCTTGTAAAAAACTTCTTTCATTTCAACGGTTTCATTGATCTGGTCTGACTTCAACATATCAGAAGGGAGATCAGAAATAACAACAACCCAGAAAATTTTTTTTCTTGACATAAGGAGTACAAGATATGTATCCTTAAAGACACAAAAAATAATATTTGGATTTGAAATTTTTTATAAAGGAAAACATATAGTATGTTTCCTTAACTTATGAATTGCTAAGGTATATTACTTGCAGAGGTTTTACTAATATTTACATTATTTTAGAAATAAAATTTTTTGTTAGCAATAAAATATTCAAATGCGCTCTAACATAACCCCGAAATATACGCTTTTCCATATTCCAAAACAAATGCTTACAATTCCATCTGCAAGCAAAAAACTTCCTTAGATTTTAATTCTGTTGTTAATCTTAATTCATTTAAATGTTTTAATTACTGTATAATGATATACTTAATTTCCATGTTGCTAAAAATAACTCTAATTTAAAAGCATATTTTTTAAAAAAGTTAACAGCAAAAAATCTGTCTGATAAGAAGTCCTTCAATCAATCATAATTATTGGTTTTTTGATTAAGTATGAGAAGAAACAAATATATTTTAGGAATTTAATGTTTTACCTTGAAAATTAGAAATGTATTTTTAAGACAATTGGACCCTCATTAAAATGCTTAATTATATGTTATTTCTTTCCGAGCTTTATCATATTCAATACACAAGCGATTTCAAAGACTTTCCCTTAAGAACCACCTGTAAACATTTTTGGCAATGGATATTAGTATCTTCAGTGAAGGTAACGCATTGGTAAGATTCGCAATTCAACGGCTATTAAACTTATGAGATCTTTATAAATTTTATTTTTTATCACTTCCATTATACATGGCATCAATAAAGATTATCATTTCTAAAATTAAGGGCTTTATAATTGAAATAAATTGCCTAAGATTTACTGTGATATTTACATATTATTCCAATGTAAATTTCCGAGGAAAGAAAAATGAAATGATGCGATTTTGCTTCATACAAATAAAAAAAATTAGTTTTAATCTATTTAAATGAAGATATAACTTAACTGCTCTATTTTTTTTTTATATATATATATTTTGAAAATAGATACCTAAACTTTGAAGCATTTGACAACATATTTTATGAAGAAACTGTATATATATATATATATATATATATATATATATATATATATATATATATATATATATATATATATATATATTTATATATATATATTTAAGGTTTTATCTTATCCACTATATATATATTTTAAGTTATTATCTTATCCAATATATATATATATATATATATATATATATATATATATATATATATAGATATATAGTGGATAAGATAATACCTTAAAAATTATCAATTACATTTTAAGAAAGATAGTCTTATTAGGCTATTAAAGTAAAATTCAAAGATGTTCAGTTCTTTGAAAATAAATAAGTTGAATTTCTTTAGTTTATTAAAAATTTCTTTTTGAAATTTAATGCATGTATAATTGAACTTTATGATAGTTTAAGCAATTAAATGTTAGATTTCTAATAATTGCCGAAGTCAGTCTAAAAGCAGTTACTTAAATTAGTTAATGCAAGTTCTTTCAAGTTTGATTAGTTCTCAGTAGTTCCAATGAGAGGTAGATTAAAATTAACAAAATAGTAAAGATAGAATTACAATATTTTATTATCAAAAGCTGAAATAAAAATATAAAAGAAAATAGAGGGATATTACGTTATGTGTGTGTATATGTGGGATAATACATTCTGTATATCGAAATATTATACACTTATCATGTAACTGTTTAAGTGAGAGAGAGCATCCCCTCTGATGGTGCCATCTATGGGAGGAATTATGGAGCAAAGTCGTACTTTAATCTTCGGTTAAGCGAAAGATGCACCTTACTGAGACTTAAATTCGCATCAACCTCATAGCTAGTTAGGCTTATCTAAGTATCATAAATAACAACAATGACAACAACAATATCAAAGTTTTTTCCCAAATAATGAATTTTTTTTTTACTTCATAATACAAATTTGCTTTAAATGCAAAATTAGTGTTTTTAGAATTTTTCTCCACAAGTTCTTTTTTTAATTCTTTCTACATTAATTTTACAATTTTCTTATCTGTTTTGATGAAGTTCATAAAGGAGATGATTTCTTTGTGTTCCTTACAAAAATTATTTGCAATTAGATGGCAACTGATTTTTTCTTAAAATGGACGATCTTTAATCATTTATGCCCTTTTCATTAGTTCTTTTCAAATTTTACTTAATTAATGTAAGAAAAAAAAGACATCAACGCGGCATAAAACGTTTATGTGTTTTGGCTGAGCACAAAATGAGCAATGAATTTTATAAAAGAAAATTATCTTCATTAAAGGAAAAGTCATAATGGAAATGTAGAGAAAAAAAATATAATCTCAATCATATGTTTTTTTCCTCATATATACATCACTTTGGAATGATCATTACAGAAACGTATAAATACACATTTTTGTATGTGGGGTGGGTCTACAACTTCATGCACAAAATTAGAGAAGAGACTGGGAACATCGCTGGGAATCATAATTATATAAGAAAGCATGAGAGGAATTTAGTAATTGGTTCTGTACATATGCTTTAAAGATTAACACATGTGGCTTTCCTATTCTAAATGCTGGCTGCTTGCAATATGCATGAATGTTTTCCACAAAAGCAGAGTTGGTGGACTTTCATTTTTTTGTAGGTTCACCCGATGGAAATGGACCCGTTGTTTTGTTATGTTGGGAAAAATGCTCAAATAGACACTTGCCAAATCATTAACTGTATTCTAGGGTATATTAGAGCCTTGAGGGGGTGCATACTTCATAGCTATGATGTAAAATACTAAGTGGTCACGAATAGCATGAACACCCATATTCAAAGATGGTCTGTTGAACGATAAGGACAAAAATCTTTTCTTGCAGCTGTTTATTCCTTGTTGTAGGGGACGAAGCCTTACATCTCTTTTACAGGGTTTCGGCAATTCAGAAAGTTAAGTTATGGTGTAAATGCCACTAGGACTCATAGTGCGGCCGGAAAGTAATTTTCCAGTTCTGTTATTCGTTGCTATGACGCAAAATTATACGTGGAAGGGTGTTCAGTATACGCAAACGAACTTTAGACAACCCACCTGAAACCCGACACGAAGGATGCAACAGTACGTCATTGTTAATGTGTTGGCGGAGAAACACTTTAATCAAGCACTATATTTTACTATTTCAACTAGTCTCAAGAAGTGTCACATTTTCTTTTAAGAGATAATTCCGAAAAATACAGTAATGATGCTTCCTATGAAGTTCAGGTCTTAATATATTTTAATTACAGAGGATCTATAGATTAAACCACATATTCGGGAACAGCTGGATTAGACGCGACAGTTTTGTCGCTTGCCTTATCAAATCATTTTATTTATTTTCATTTGATGGTATGGTTTACCATTAAAAGTACGGCATTCTCGTAAATTCAGCAATGGACCTGCTGGTATGAATCACCATGATTGTTGCAACGATTAGCAAAATACCATATATGATCCGATGCATCTAGCAAAGGTGAAAATCTAACATAAATATGAAATATGATGGAATAATTTGTTTCATTTAGGATGATGATATTAATTTTCTATTTAGTCTATTTAGAACTTTTTATAAATTTTTATTTTTTTATTAATAAATTAAATTATAGCTATGTCACATGTGTGAAGAATAATTTATCACACGGCTAGCTTATTTCTATATTTATTTAACATTAAAAAACACAGGTAAATCACACACGCTACACAGAAAATGAAAACAGAAGAATATTAAAACAAGGAAAACTCAGACGATCATAATCGAGCATCATTAGGCTCTAGGGTTAGAGCTCGTCTGGTACTCTCAGTTCGCTTATGATCGCTAGATGGCGTTGCTTTATTACAGACTCCCCCTCTGGCTCTGAAATCGTCTCGATGATGAGCCAGGATTTGACTGTCTGATTTTTGGAGGTCTCCCTCGTTTTCTTAAGGGAGCAACTGGACCTCTGTCTTTCAATGAAGGTAGTTGGTATGGCTTCATCACATTCGTATGATATGTACCAACACTTGATCAGGTGCAGCAGGATCTGCAACATCATATGTACTAGGAGACCTGTTTGTAAGTATGAGGTATGGACCTTCACGTCTTGGCATAAATTTTTTACTTTTCTTGTTCCTGGAATTACTTATTTGATGTAGAGTAATTCACACTTTGTAACCTGGCTTATAGTAAGCCTGTCTATATCTTTTGTCAAAATAGACCTTTCTTCTATCTTGTTTTTGTTCTACTCGCTCCCTGATTTGAGGAGTCAGGCGAGCAAACCTTTTTCAAATAAGGCGTTATTTCAGAGACAAAGTTATCATTATTAATGATTGATCTCATGTCATGACGAACATCATCCGTCGTCCTAAGCTCTCTGCCGAATTGCAGATAAGCGGCAGTGTGACCAGAGGTGTCACATCTAGCTGTATTCATGGCAAAACGAATCATCGGAAGATGTTCTTCCCAGGTATCATGCGCATCGCCTACTAAGATGGCTAATCTAGGTTTCAAATCTCTGTTCTTACGTTCAGAGGGATTCGCTTGAGGATGATACACAGGGATAAGGTCCTGTTTGATATCTAACAAATGACAAATTTGTTGCATGACGGCACCAACAAATTGAGATCCATTGTCACTGATTAATCTCCGAGGAAGTCCATAGCGTAGATAAACTTCCTCAAGTAGCGTTTTGGTACAGTTTGACGCTGTGGCTTCATTAAGAGCAAATAACTCAACCCATTTGGTACTCGTGTCTTCCACAATAAATATCCATTTCTTTCCTGTTGAAGTTTCTGGAAGAGAACCAAAGAGATCAATAGCAAGAGTTTCGAATCTTTGCGCATAAATAGGCGTTCTAAGCAGACCAGCAGGTTTCTGATTTTTTGGTTTATACCGATTACACTCCGCACATGTTTTGACATAATCAGAGATTTACTTCTTCATGCCTGTGAAATAATATTTGGAAGCTATCTTATTGTAGGTACCTTCTACTCCATAATGACCATCTGTAGGAGCATCATGATATTCTTGCAGAATTCTTTGTCGTTCTTGGATAGGAACAACCAATTGCGCATCGTCTGAATCCGTTTCAGGCGAATAACGATACAAAATACCTTCGTTCATTATATATCCTCGACTGATATAGTTAGCAAAGTTTTCATCCTTATCATTGTTTTCCAGACAATCGATAATTTTCTTCAGATCTGGATCTGCCAACTGTTCTTTACGAATATCACTTGATTTCCTAGTTGGCATATCGACAGAGATTGCATTCATTTCACAGTTTGGATTATCATGAAAGAAAGTTGGTCTTGATAACATATCGGCCACAACATTTGCCTTTCCAGGTGTATATTCTATTTTTAAGTTAAATGATTGGATCTTTAAAGCCCATCTTGCAAAGCGTCCCGAGGGAGACTTTATGCTCAGAAGCCATTTAAGAGGTTGATGATCAGAAGCAATAACCACTTCTTGGTGGTCAATGTAGCCACGAAATTTTTCCAATGCCCAAACTACTGCTAAAGCTTCACGCTCAGTAGTGGAATAGTTGCGTTCTGCTGGGGTCAACAAACGACTCGCATATTCGATAACGTGTTCTTTTGGGCTATTTCCTTGTAGAAGAACTGCGCCAAGGGCATAGTTACTAGCATTAGTGCGAATTACAAAAGGCATAGATCCATCCGGTTGTTTTAACACAGGGGCTGTTGTCAAACGTTCTTTCAAAGTTTCGAAAGATTTTTGCTGTTCGAATCCCCACGACCAATTGACTTTTTTCTTAGTTAGGTAGCTAAGAGGCCGTGCTATGTCCGCAAAGTTCGGAACATATCATCTGAACCATGAACAGGTATGTAAGAACGATTGGAGTTCTTTGACATTATTTGGAACAGGAATTATTTGGATAGATGCAATTTTCTCTCGATTAGCTTCAATTCCATTTCTGGTGATCCAAAATCCTAAGTACTTAACACGTTCACAAGAAAATTTGCATTTATCTCTATTTGCATGGAGTTTAAATAGAGAAAGTCTCTCAAAAACAGTCTTTAGGTCTTTCAAATGCTTGTCAAATGAATCCGATAGGACTATGATATCATCTAAGTATGAGAGTGCGAAGACATCTTTCAGACCACTTCTGAATTTGTCTATTAGGCGTTGAAAGGTGGCAGGTGCATTTCTTAATCCAAAAGGCATACGTAGATAACAATAAGTGCCAAAAGGACAAATAAAAACAGTTTTGTCCAAATCAGCCTCATCTACTTGAACCTGATGATAACCAGACTGTAAGTCAATGGTAGACATATAGGATGTCGGTGTCGCTTCGTTCAAGAGATCGTCCATTCGAGGTAATGGGTAAGTGTCAGGTTTTGTAACAGCATTGAGACCTCTGTAATCTACACATAACCTGATTTTCCCATTGGGCTTTTCTACGAGTACAACAGGAGCAGCATAAACTGATTCACATGGTTCGATTATATTCTTTGTAAACAGTTCATCAATTTGTTCTTTAAGTATTTCTCTCTTGGCTGGAGACATACGATACGGTGGAACAGATACAGGATGAGGGTCTAATGTCTTTATTCTGTGCTTAATGAAAGGAGTGGGCTCTCCCCCTGGTTCAAAGCAATGCTTGTAACTTTGAAGTAAGCAATTTAGTTTGCCTCTTTGCGTCTCTGTTAGATGTCTGCCTTCATCGCTTCTCAAGTGAACTATAGTTGTAGTTTCAGGCACCACTGAAGTTTTAGAAATGTTTGATGTGCTTTTCTTGCATTAGTAGGTTTTACATAGAACAAATACTGTCTCTGTGGATTTTCGCAAAAATGCCAGGTCCCATTTTGAACATCGAGAACAATACCAGCTGCATGGAGAAAATCTATTCCTAAGAGTGTGCTGTTATCCTTGGCTTCAGGTAGAACGAGAAGTTCTGTTGACACACTTTTACCTTCTATACACAGATTGACGATGGTTTTAAGGACAACCATGGACTGAAGTTTTCCATCAGCAAGAGTGAACGAAATTTTCTTGTTTTCAAAAGCAACTCCATTATCTCGTAAAAAGTTATATAGCTTTTCTCCTGCAATAGAATGTGAAGCACCAGTATCTGCGCAAACTGCAATTTTCTTACCAAACAATTCGAAGACAATCATACTTGACATATCTGTATTTATATTATTATTCATTAATAATATAAATTAAGTTCATGCAATTAACAGTTGTATCTTCATGCTTAGAACTTGTACAAATAGAACATTTTGATCTGATAACTCCAGGCGTTCCGCAACCGAAACATCGGATAGATGATCTTCCATCTAATCTAGAAGTAGAGGAACGAGTTATTGGAACTTTTGAATATCGATTTTGAGCATTTTCTGTAGCATTGATCACAGGACGAAATTTTCTATCTGGGATAGTTTTTCTGTTTGCATCTCTTGAATATGTTTCCCTTTGAGACTGGTTCAATTGCTTCTTTGTTCCTTGCCGGACATTCTCATAAGCATCCAGTTTTTCAGCTATATCTAGAGGATTAATCCAGTTTGCCCAAGAATCAAGAAAATGATTTTGACTTCTGGTGGAATTCGTTTCTTAATTTGATCAGCAATTATTAAGCTTTTGAGTTGATCAAAAGTTGTAATATTCATTTTTTTTATCCATCCCTCAAAATAAGAGGCTAATTCAAAGTAAAAGTCTCGCCATGTTGTATTAGAACTTTTTCTGTGTTGTGAGAATAACTGTCGAAACTTATCAGCAGTAACCCTAAATCTTTTAAGGAGCATTTCCTTCACCTTTTGGTAATTTTGTGCATCTTGTTCATTTTCTCTAGCAAGCAGCTGTGCTATTTCAGTTGGCAAAGATCCAATTAAATATGGTATCCAAGAAGACTTGGGAAGATTCATAAATTTCAACTGTCTCTCGAATATAATTAAAAATAGATCAATTTCATCCTCTTTTGGATTAAATTTAGGAATGATACGATTAAGTTCGAATTTTTGACATTCAGAATCAGAAGCGCCTACAATGGAGGTAGATGCTTTTTGAGCTTCGAGCTGGAGCCTCAGCTTTTCCAATTCAAAACCACATTCATTTTCTAAACGCAATTGTTCTTCAACTTGTAACTTACGCAATCTTTCTTCTTCAATTTCCTTTTCTTTTGCTAATCTCTCAAATTCTGCTACTTTTTCAGCCTCTAAGCGATCTTCCATTATAACACTAAGTATGTTTTTCACAAGTTCTTCATCATAATTATCACTTTTAGTTATAAGTTCTCTAAGGTCAATTATTTTCATCTCATCAGATACAGCCAAACCAAGCTCTGTTGCAAGAGTTCGGAGGTCTTATTTTTTAGATGTGCCAAGAAAAGCCATTTTTACCAAAGTCTTTCAATATTAGTGAAATATTTAGAAAATCAAATGATACCAAAAGAAAATTCTTAAACATAAAATTATTCAAATACCAGAAACATCAAATCAAACACTTCAGTATAGCCATTTTAAAAGAAGGTAATATATTTCAATTATTGGAATAACAAAACAACAAGTAATACTTTTGTAGTAAATAATTAAAATAATACTAGAAACTAGCCAGCACAATTACTAAAAATATTAAATATATAACACAAACACTGTAAAATCATCACTACCTACTACTTCATACGAAAATAATAATCTTGTGAATTGTATATATAAAAAGTATCATTTAAATTTTAAAACAATTTTTGAATATATAGAAAACAATACAAACATACAGATTAATTTCCGAAATATTATTCATTGAGTATTTAATATTTTCTTATTAGTGCACAAAAATCATTAAGAATATTCATAAATTCTTTCAAATAGATTATTTAATTATTTCCATAGACCACAAACATAAATTATATATGCAGTAACAGATAATTTTATAATGACAGATACTCATTCTCAGAAATATGAATCATTAGATAATGTAACTAATATACAAAAATACACATTTTCCACAACAATAAGATCAATACAAGAATCAAAAATAAATTTTCAAATAAATTTCTTTTAAATAATACTTAGCAATATATTGCTTTAATAATTCAATACATTTGTTTTTGATTTAAAACAGAACAATATATGAAAGATTACATATTTATAAAATTGATAAAATTCTCTTTTGTTATTCCTAAAATCATTTAAATGTAATTAAATAATTAAGCAAATGTATACAAAAACAATATTATATATCATATAATGAACACATATGACTTTATTTATTGAATAAGTTTCAATTTCAATAAATCTTATACTTGTTTACTATAAAATAAAATATACATTCATAGAGAAATAAGATTCTCTTTTAAGAATTATTTAGCTATGAGAAAAAAAAAAAGGACCCCTTCCTTCCTTCGAAAGGCACTTGAAAGTAATAAATTTCTGTTGCGGGAACAGAATCGCATTCCTAAAAGAAAAGAAAACAAAACAAGCGCGTAGCTTCTCGGCGGCAGTGATCTGGGTGACTAACTTATTTTATAACAATTTTGCGAATTTCGTTTTTAAAGTAACCTGATTTCGCCTTTAATATTCAGTATAAATGATTAAATTATACGACTACTTAAACACATTATATATATATAAAATAATATTAAACACTTCACACATTGATACAAAACACAAGCAAAATAATCATAAAATAGAAATGAATAACAAAGAGACATGTAAGCGGATCTGCTGCTCGAAATATATATATATATATATTTAAAAGCTTGGATAAGCCAAAGTTAATTTATATATGATTGTTTGGATAAACACTATGAATTTAGATTGTATGAGTTTGGATAAACTCATCAACTCCGACGATTCAACAAAAATGTAAATCACAACAAAAATATACTTATCGTTTTGGATTCAGCCGCACGTCTTGGGCGTCAGATTTTCTGTCATATGTGTGAAGAATAATTTAACACACGGCTAGCTTATTTCTATATTTATTTAACATTAAAAAAACACAGGTAAATCACACACGCTACACAGAAAATGAAAACAGAAGAATATTAAAACAAGGAAAACTCCGACGATCATAATCGAGCAGCATTAGGCTCTAGGGTTAGAGCTCGTCTGGTACTCTCAGTTCGCTTATGATCGCTAGATGGCGTTGCTTTATTACATAGCAGATTTTTTTTATAGAGTTTGAAATTTCGATTAAGAGAAATGTCTTACTAATGCGTCTTTGTTATGCAATTCAAGGTAAATATAATACACTGTAACCAAAATGTTCCCAAAAATACAAGTTCTTTTTTTATTTTGAATAGGTAGTCACTTACATAAATTTTCAATTACAAAAATTTGCGTCTTATTTCAAATTAGAAAATGTATTTTTGGAAAAGAAACCATAATCAAATATTTCCTATTGGTTCCTTACAAAAAAAAAAAAAAAAAAAAAAAAAAAAAACCCAAAAAAAAAAAAAAATTGAAATTTGTTCATAAATTGCGAAATATTTTGTTTCAAAAATAAAATTTTTGTGTTACTTAAATATACAAAATTACTTATTTCGCAGTTCTTACTTTTAATTAAGGTCTTAGAGAATGTAAATTAACCGAACTTCTAGTTTCTTAAAAAAAGAAATTTATTTTTCAGAATGTATTATGTAAAATAGAAAAATATTATTTAATATATACATATATATATAAAGTGATTTTGAATTACTTGCATATTGAAAACTATATTATTTGATTATTTGAAAACATCTTTGTAATTATTTTATCTTGTTTACTGTATATAAAATTTTTTCAACTTAATATAACAACTAAAATAATTACAAGTCAAACATGTCAAGTTCCAGTTTTAAATACAATACGAATTTAAATCATTCTATAAATTAATTTAAAAGTAAAATGTTGGTGAGTCTATTATAATGATGATAGCTTCCATTAATAATTTTCAAAATTTCCCTTTAATAGGTATTTAAGTAAAAAAATTACTAATAATATTTTATGAGTAAAATTAAATAATGATCGTCCAAAAATTTTAAAGAACTAAATATTAATTCTTTGATGAAATATGTAGTCAGAAATAGAAAAATATAATTAATTCTTTAAAATTAAGTAAATTTATTTAATGTTAGAAAATATAGAATAAATATAATTAATTCTACAGAATTAAATATACTTATTCTATATTTTCTAACATTTTACAATGTTTTTTTACAGATTGAGAATGAAGAAAAAGTTAAATAGACATGTGTGCACAAAAAAATTATAAAATATTTATGTTGTCTGGATATTTCAAGCAGACTTTTCATACCTATAAATATTGTTTAATTTTCATTATTTCCTAAATCTTAAAGTAGTATTGCAAAAGTGTATAAATTACGATAATAAATAAACGTAAAAGTTTTTTATCCGTATTCCTGCAAAAATTGCTAAATTTAAAATTTTAATTGGTCTTTCTCGAATTGTGTGTGTGAACTTAACAGAAGTTTATTCATTGACTGTAAGTGTCATTGACTTATGTAAAGTAAAAAAAGTTTAAATTGTAAAATGTTTATTGATTGACTTGTGGCAAATTATAGTTGAAGTGCTTTTTCCATAAGAAATGAAGCTTCTAATATATAAAGTAAAAGTAAAAAAGCGTAATTTTTTGTCACATCAATAAAAGGTTGAGTGAAAAAAATTAAAATTGAAGAGAAATAATTTTGCTTTTATATTTTATGACATTTCAAATAATGATTCATTTTTTATAACAGAAAAATATTAATGAATTATAGCGCTTGAGAAAATTTAGTGCTACAATAGGTTATACTTTTTTTCAATTTTCATGATAACAATTGAATAAATTTTTAAGAAATATAAGAAAGATAATTTTAGGATACACGAATAATTTACTTGATTATATATATATATATATATATATATATACACACACACACACACATATATATATATATATATATATATATGTATATTATATATATATATATATATATATATATATATATATATATATATATATATATATATATATAGTAAACATTTGTTTTTACAAACTAAAGTTTTGAAAATTTTCTTTTTTGCGAACTCATTTCCCTGGAGGCTTAGCTTACAGTTATTATTTATCATCTATTTTTTTAATATCATGATGGAACAATGAGTGCCATGTGCCATACAACAAACAAAAAAAAAATTGGGCTGTTTTTCGAAGTGTCCTACCATAGAAAACTTCGTAGCTTTTAAAAAAGCAAACGCTTTTGCTCGTCGAGTATGGTAAGAAGTCAAAAAGAATCTTTGATAAGACATATCTCCTCCAACATATCATCAATTTCCAGCAAAGAGTCGTGGGAAAAAGTTAAAGCAGCCAGTGGTTCGTATCAGAATTTCTCTATCCAATGCGGTTTTTTTTTATTTTATTGTTGAGATACTAGAAACGATATATTTTTATTGGATGATCACAAATATTTCGAATTGTTGATAAGTACAATGCTTGTGTTGAAATTTCTGAAATAATTAGTCTGGAATTTTTTTCCCGCTTTATCTAACTCCCAGGTTATAATCCATGTATATAAGTTTATTTAAAGCTTCAAGTCACTATCAAAGTTTAAATAAAGCTTCAAGTACAAATATCGGAAGTTAATTTTGCAAGGAATAATAGTTTGAATTTATATACATATACATACACACACATATATATATATATATATATATATATATATATATATATATATATATATATATATAATTGACATTTTAGGCACAATGTACTTATCAATCTATGGTTGAATTAATGATGGAGAAAACTATTTCTACATTATTTTGACATGTTTTGGTAGGTAGGTTTGTTTTGCTTACGAGATCTCCATAGCAGAATAAAGCCAAGAGCATTTACCAGACGACTTGATTAAAAATGAGTTACTCACAAATGAATTTCAACAAAGATACCCTGGGCTGCTCGAAATTTCATTTTAGGGCTTTTTGAATGAGGAGTCAGAGGCAATTTGCACGTAAGATATATCGGATTAGCAAATTATTGAGATCATAATGAATAAGAATGAAAAAGAAACAAAGAAATATCTTTTTAGTTAAATATAAGGATATAAAATGTATTTTTATAATTGATCGTTTTGAAACAGATATAAAAATTGGTGATTATTTTGCACACGCGTGAGTTTTCATCAATAAAATGAAGGTAAGAATTCTTTTTAAGTATGAATTTTGTTTTGTACATTTCTTATATTGTGCATACTAAATAATTTTTTTCAATAGTACGTCAGTTATACATAAAGAACAGTTTGCCAAAATATATTTTTACGATTTAGCAATTTACTTTTTATAAGCTTTCGATTTTAAGAAGTATTTGGTTGATTCCTACGAAATCGTAAAAACGAGTGTCTACTGTAGAACGTTTAGGAAATATCCTATATATGCATCATGTGCAGGTAAGTATCAGTGAAAAGGGTACAGACTTCTGGAACTGTTATATATGTTTATAATGACTCCATGTTTAGTCTGGTCATGTGTTTTCTTGTTTCTGTATTTCCATGAACTCGCGACACCTTTCTTTTATTTTCTTTTTTTTTAATTCTTCACGCTTCTATTAGTAATAATAATAAAATAATTCTCTTTGTGATTCTCATTCGTGGTAGGAGAAGTAATGGAACAAAACACTTTACTGTCCATTCCATTGCTCCCCGGGTTAAGCGGGGACATCAGTATAGCTCACAGATTCCTGTCCCTTGCTAGGTAAGTGATAATTAATCAGCTAAATAAATAAGTAATTATATGAGTCCGATGGAAATTAACTGTTGTTCAAATGATATATTTTTTGTCTTTTGTTTGAGATTCTGGCAAGGTTCAGTGTTTGAGGGTCGATCAACTTCTCCGCTCAGGGGTCAATATGGTGATAATTTGCGAGTCATTAAGATGCTGGAATGGACAGGGAATTAACCTTAGGCTTTCAACCTGCGACGGAAAGTTGCCGCCCTTCGCTTTCTACACTTGGTTATGTAATCCAACCTTTTATGAAGGACAGCTATAATAAAATGCATACATTGCGCGTATCAGAGTTCTCCTTTTGAATGATGAACTTTACCAATTTAGAACGAATTAAAGTGAGAGATCCATCGAGACAACTATTATCTTTACATATAAAAATAGTGTTATTATTAATATTTTTTTTTACTGAATTTTTCTTGCATACACTATGAATTAAGACATTTTAAGAATTTTTACATGAGGTAAACAATCATGCAATAAAAAATTAATTTTAATTTTGGTTTATGCTAATGATTTGCATAACAAAATTAAGAATATTTCAAAATACTATATATATTTGCATTAAAATATTTTACGTAAGAGTTGTTACATATTTTTATGCAATCTTTAGATTAGTCATTTTGCATTCATCTGCTGTTTAAATTTCACATGATCCAGTTTGAAAAATTTAAATTTATAACTTTACAATCACACATTGTTATACCATTTGATTTGATTTGTTGCAGAGGAAACATTAAAACCGTTGATGCACTTTTTGCATAGATCCTTTCATTTTACATTCGTTTGCTCATAGAATTTCATACGGTCATGTTTGTTTATGAATGGTTAGGAAGCACTCTTATTTTAGTTATATAGATAGAATGTGCTTTATAATTATTGAAATATCCTTTCATGTAAATAGTTCAAAGTTTTGAATTAATTTAAACATCATAGAACTTTTATTAAACTTAATACCATCTAAGATCTACAATTCACTTACCTTCCTTACGTTAAAAATAAATAATATCAAAAACTCTTTAAATTTGTCTGTTGACAGATTTTGAGTCAAAATGTTCCATATTTTCTTTTAAATCGATTAGTACTTAAATTGACCTTATTTCAGCGTATTTTTTATTTTGCTGATAACTCGTATTCAATGCCTTGTTGCCATCATTAGAACAAAAACATTTAAATAAATACTGGCTTGTAAGTTCTTTATTTCAACAATGGTTATTTAAATGACTCAGAACTGACACACACAAAACTTAAGCAACAATGTAAATTTGAAATAAATAGTTGGAAATTGCAGAAAAGGTGTTAATGTGATCAGTGCAATGAACACACTATTCATTAAAAAGGAAATATTAACACGTGTACACAAAATGCATGCCGTTGACAAACGCAGCTCATGACTTCAATAGAAGAAAGGATTTAGATGCTAAAGACATTCACTACAAATGAATTTTGCATGAAATATGCATGGAAGAAGTCATATGGAATATTTCACATTTAGGAGAATGTGACCGAAAGTTGGAGAATGGTCGTAGTAGTGTCTTTAGTGTTCTTAAGCAGTTCGGAATCAACAAAAGTGTAATTTCGCATTCTCGGAAAACAAATGCTGTGGATGATCGATAAATTATTCTGTAGGCAAAAATAGGCTTAAACCAGACAGCAAGTGCTATTTCCGAGCAAATGTGCACAACAAAGAGGCGACAAGTGTTACGGTTTACTGTGTCTAGACGCCTTCACGAAATTGGCCTATTCGCCCATTGTACTGAGCTCTATATTCTTTCAAAATATGATTATCTGCTTTAAATGGTGCAAGGAGCACAAAAACTGGACATATCATCAATGGAGTTGTGTTCTATTTGCGGATGAGAATCGCTTAGCGATTCTTAATGTAATGATTTGGAGAGAAGTCGGAATACAGTTTCATCCCACGGAAGCAGTCTTACAATTATGGTTTATGTAGACATTATACTGAGCAGGTAAACTTTACTCCACTTTTTTGACAGAAGTTTTGTGTAACCGGAGACCGCTATTGTAAATAAAAGATCCCTTCTTATATGCATCTCTTTCCCGAAGTGCTATTAGAGTAAACTTCGTTTTTATGGATGCCAATGCATGG
Source organism: Latrodectus elegans (assembly GCA_030067965.1). Lineage (NCBI taxonomy): Eukaryota > Metazoa > Arthropoda > Arachnida > Araneae > Theridiidae > Latrodectus > Latrodectus elegans. Next base: position 47,828,381 of record CM057819.1, read on the forward strand.
CGAATCGGACTCTTACTTATTATCAATTACTGGAAAGGGAAGATATTATTGGAATGAATTGGCTAGAGTGCTTTCATTATTTAAATCCCATAAAATATGCTTGAAGTGCTTTGAGAGGACGCCTTATGGCAGCATTATGTTTTCCGCTGAACAACCAAGAACTAAAACAAATGCTGATTAAGGAATGAGCTATCTTTACTTCAAAAACTGCTGGAAATATTTTGCTACAGTTCTGAATATATCATGCTGAATATGAAGAGACGATGTGAAGCAACTCCCTTGCAGTAAAAGGAGGGCATATCCCATTCAAAGGAACATCTTTTGCTCTAATCTTCCTCTTACACAGATAATTATGTTTGACAATACTATTTGAGCTATGAAGCCGTATTTGTTTTAATTCATAATGCATGCATTGTACTCATTTTTGCGCAGCTATGTTTTGGCCATCGCTCAAGTATAAATTGTTGTCTCCCATTTCTAAATTTCATGTCGTTGAGATGATATCTCTTGGAGTCATGGCAAAAACACCTGTTTTCGAAGTTTAGAACGCCAGGGTATATACAAACATATTTCAATGAATTTTTCTTAAGGTTTTATTGAAGTCTATTAAAATTACCAAGCTTCCTTATTCTTATTTACCATTCTATATAAATAAAAAAGTATAGAAATTTGATGTAATGTCTGCTATCTTATGTAATTATTATGCTTTTTGAACGAAGGATATATATGCATTCTGTTTTGTCACTTAAACTGTCATTATTATCAATTATGTTAATGAATTGTAAACTTTATCACTGATTGCATATCAAAAATTAATCCTGTTATCAGAAGAAATCTTCGTGTTTGTTATATTATGACACTCTATTACCACAAAAATAATAACTTTTGTAAAATATAGATACCTTTTCCTAATGCACTTTGATATTCAACTATTTTGATTGCGTGATATCATAGTCAAGATCATCCCTAACCATTATTCAGTAGAAACATGTATTTCACCACCATAATCTGTTGATCCCAGTAATGTTTTATAAATGTAAAGCAAAAATTTACTATAATGCTTGCTATTCAATTCATATTGTCCTTGTAATTTTTTTTCAATATGTACACACGTAAGATGTGAAGAGAATACATTACCTAAAACATTATTTTCAGTATTATTGGTCCTATATTAGTTTTTAAATTTACAAAGATGTTTTCACTATGTGGAATCATTTTATCGAATTTTGATATTTAATTTTGTGAAGTTTAGCAATTATAAATTTTTACAAATGATTCACCATGTCTTTTAGTTGCATTTGACAGAATTTCATATTTATAGCAAACATGTCACAATATAAACTGTACAAGGTATGAAATTTCAAAATTTATGATCAGTTTTAGAGAAAATCTGGTGTCATATACAAAATGAAACAGAATAATGTGAAATTACGTTACGAATAACGTAATTTTACATTATTCTCTTTCAGTTTGTTTCATTTATTAAAATTTAATTTTCAGAAAAATTAATCATAGCTTGCAGTGGGTATCAATTACTATATTATTGTATAAGAGTTTTATATTTTTAAAATATTCAATACTTAACATAAAATACGAATTTAATTAGAAGATTTTAAAGTATTTAGAGATATTCATATACAACAGATCGTAACTTTTACACTAATGGATAAAAATTCATCTAGAGAAATGTTTTTAAGCAATGTAGTAAGTTGCCCAATGCATACTTACAGTTTTCTTCTTCCATTGATCAATATTGGATTTCAGCCAGGACACAATTCAGTGGTTTGGTCACTGTGACCTCCTAGGAAAAATCTCTCGTGTGAATGAATCAATAACCTTATAAGTTGGTGTAACTGGAACAAAATGAATTGGGTAAAAATTTTCTGTTTTCCTGGAAAGGAGATAAGGACTTTTTTACTCTTTAACTTTCCATATTCCATATTTGACGCTCATGAACCCTCTTAGTTTATACTTGATAAGTCATCTCAGGAAGAAATTTCGATTCGGCTTCGAAATTTTTTACAAAGATGGCTTGTCAAATATAAAGTAAGATGGTTCATGAATGTCTAATAAGGAATATAGAATTGAACGTTGATATAATCTCCATCTATATATCTAAATAACTGAATAACTATCTTATAAAAGAAGTTTTATAGAATATTGTACTAACAGAATGACATTATAAGAATTTATATTATAATAATAGAGTTTGAGAGTTATATATATGTATATATATATATATATATATATATATATATATGTGTGTGTGTGTGTGTGTGTGTGTGTGTGGTGTGTGTGTGTGTGTGTGTGTGTATCATAATTGTAATCTTATTTATTTATTTACTTTATAAATACACCAACTTATTGTTTCTTTTCACCATAAGATGGCGTAAAATATTTCCTAGTAAAAGGTTTCGATAATAATAGCATTTCCGATCTAGTGTCTTTCTCAGTCCTCTACTCTTACTCATAGACTTCTTTTCCATGAGTGATGTCAAACAATGAATTAATTAGACTGAATTCAAGCAATGGGATTAACTTGTGAAATTTTTATACTGAATAGAAGGTTATTAAACAAGTGAAAACATTTGCAAGACATTAATCTATTCTAGGGATATTACTTTAAATATTTTATTTTGGTTGTTGTGGAATGTACACATTAAAGTTTTATGTTGGTTTTAAATGTATATATTAAGTCCATGTTGCTTAATTTGAGAGCAGAAACTAAAGAGTTATTTCGTCTATTTTAAGATACATCCATTTTTATATGAGTGGCTTCGTTTAAGACATCGTAAATTAAGTACTCTCTGTTGTAAAAACTACATGCACCTAAACAAGTTATCTATAATGAATGAAAATATTTATGATGTAATATTTAATTGGTTGAAAATTTACTATAAATTCTGACCGAAAATTATTTTATTGCTTAATAGGTGAAAACAGAAAGTTATTTTAATTGTTTGTTAAGTCATCACTGGTAGAAGTACAAAACAGAATTCGTTAGAGCATAAAATTTATAAAAATACCAATATTCCTTTGCTGAAAATATGTTACAAATTTAGAAAATGATCAAACTTAGAAAATGATCGCTTTTACACTTGTTTCTCCAATATGTTTAAAATATGCAAAATTGGAGAGCAATACGAAGATTTGGATGGATTTTGTATGTTTAAAAATTGTTTAAAGATGTGATATATATATCAAATTAATATTACATTGACAAATAGAATTTGAGTGACTTGATATCATAGATAATATATTGGAATATAAAATGTCAGCAAATATATCTGAGTACCTAAAGCAAGATTACATATCCAGTAAAATACAAGGCTGTCCAAGATTTCCACACCAAATATGTGTCATTTTATAATGAATGTTGATTGCACATCTGACATGTCTGCTTTTAACGCACTTGCCTGTGGCAAGGAGAATTTGTCATTTATGATCACTCCTTTCATCAACTATTGTCTAATCTATCTAATAACCAAATCTGCCCAGGCACCACTGACCGATGACTTCAGTTTTCCGAGAATCCTAACATCTACAATTTCAAGATTAAGGGCTTAGCATTTTAAAGGTAAAAGGATCCATTCTGATGAAACCAGATTTTACCCTCCGTACAAAAACTGCCCAGATGTCCAACCGCTTGCACCAAAACATATTTTTGAGTGCTTATCTTTCTCACATAGAGCACTGAGGCGTCAAGGACGCCCTGTAATATATCCTCTATAGCCTGGATTTGACAACCGCTTTAGTTACCACTTTCGGTGGTATATCTTATGATTTTTACTTTTCTTTACTGTTCTTCTTTCGATGGATCCATGTCCATGAGAATAACAATACTGACAAACACCTCTGACTGAACTTTTTGAAGACCAAGCAGTAATAGGTTAAGGATGCAAACAAGCAGAGGAGGTACGAGAAAATCAAAAGAATCAGGTCGTCTAAGTAATTTTCATTAATTCTCCTTATTCCTATGATCCAGTTCAATAATTAGTGATTAACTAATTAAATTTGATGTTTCAAGGATTTTAATCAGTTTCTCAAGAGTTTTTTAGATTCATCAATCCTACCAGAGATACAGTTATCCCTAGTTCTAAATTTAAAATACTTCTTTCTGCCTAATCAGAAATTTAATATCAAATGCCTTTAGAAAAGTCAAAACCTGAACTTAGATTTAACACCCTTAGATTCGTTGATTTTGGATTCTAATCTTTAAGAAAAGTCTGGAAACTAATCAGAATTGCACTTATTTCCTTATTGGGTAAAAATTGAATGTGGGTATTTGAGTTTCATACAAGAATGCGAGTCTTAATGCATTATGCTTCTTTTGAATAATGTAAAGATTTAACTAATATACATAGGAATAACTCAATTTAATTATGTTCTCTTCTTGTACGAATATCCGATTAGTAAAGAATTTTCTATTTTGACTGAAATGAGATAGTGGTTAATCACAGTAAATCATGCGGTCTGTCATTTTCATTCTGATAAAAAATTTTTGTTGATAGATGCTATGAGAATAATGTGCGAAGGATGAAAAGCATTATTCATTTCAAATATTTAATTCTAAATTTCATATCAATGTGTTGTTAAAATGACAGTCAAATTGGATTTTGGATGACATTTTAGATCAAATTACACAGTTAACCTTATATATCGATTTTAGAACACCAATATGTTTCCTAAACCTATATACAATTTCAATATGAAATAGATTTTAATTTTCTGGAATAAATAACATATTCTGAATATTCATTTTCTATCAATGACAAAATCTTGTGTCTGTCAGCAAGTTTCGTCTAAAACAAATGTTGTCTAATAGACTTAAAATTATCCTCCATTATGATCTGTGTATTAAATTAATCATAAGATGACTTGATGGAAATAATCCATTCAAAACCGCTTTTTTAAAAATTGGAGGAACGTATTTTCTCCATATTTTTGCATAATGAGACCAGAGAAGGATTACACGACAGACAGGAATGAAGACACTCCTCATTTTCACTCTCGTTCTAGTGTCACCAGAAAATTAATTTGAAATCGAAGATGGATCTAGACGTCAAGTTGAGCAATCGGTCATCTTCGGCAGCTCTCGGGACATATGGAGTCTCGCAACACCCACTTTTCCGTAATTGATATTCACTTATGCGTTGGCAACGTGGGATAAGTGTGACGGATCTCCAAATCAAAAAAGAAGTGGTGAAATGCTGCGTTAACTTTTGGCGGTTTTTTTTATTCACATTTTTAATTTTCTCATTATTTTTCTGATCCCCGTGAAGCTGAAAAGAAATGCTGTTCAAACCTTAACATAAAATTGCATCGATAAAACGTAATAGAATATTTTTGTTAACTTTCTGTCTCTCTAATTTAATATATATTTTGTATCTCTAGTCTACTCTAATTTGTATTTACAGTTTGTGAAAGTCGGAAGCTTCTTGAGCGACACCCGGGCATTACTTCCTCTACCCCACCACCCTTTACGACCGCAGAGGAAAAGGGTAACACTAAAGCAAAGGAGTATTTTTTTTTTAAAAAAGTTTTGTTTGGAGTGGAATTCCGGTGGGGGTGCAGAGAGGTCCTCGCCTTGTAACGAGAGTGGCTGTTTTTAAGCTCCCTAAGCCTACTTAATATAGCATTATCATGCTCGTAGAGACGCTAGTCTTCTTTTGTTTAAATAACCGATTAGTTAAGCTTTTCAAGCCATTTTATTAATAAGTGATATGTTATTCTCTAAATTTATAATTAATTATTTGTTTGGGCTTCTTAAGCCAGCTTTATATGTATGTAATCCTTTTGAGTATTTGAGACGCCAGTCTCTTATGAATATACAAGCCAAATTTGATTCACAATGTGATGCTTAGAAAATAAATTAAAACAGGCATCAGTAACTTTGTGTTTTCCTCCAAGACTTACGTAGTAAAAAATTCTTTCACAAATTGATTACCATTTTGGTTTAGAAAGAGAAAGAAATTCATGCAGTAATAGTAATAAAAATTCACTCAGTAATACTGTAAGCATTTAGTGATATGAATTGACTATATTCGCAAAGCACAGTGATTTTCTTGAACAGTTGTGTTTTATTTTATGTTGTTTATTTATATTTATAATTTTTTGTTTTTGAAAAGATTAATTTCGCATAACATAATTGTCTACAGCGACAACTAAATTAATCTTTACTAAAATTTGTGACCCTGATAAATTATTTTAAACATTTTTAATTCAGTTACTTTAAATGGTTTTTAACTGCTAATATCTAGTAAGATCCATTTATATTCACGGAAGATTAAGAATAACTATGCGAAATAAAATATTTAAATAAATCTTTAGCTATATTCATTTTTATTTTATTTTGAAGAAGCTGTAATGATGAAGTGGGCTTTTAGATTTTGACTTGTAAATTTGGAAAATAATGAAATATGCGTACTGTTTTAAGGTCTTTTTCCCTTCAGACATTTTTTAATAACATAGTTAAACATTTTCTATAGAGCGTAGGAAAACAGAATATATTATTACCATTAATGAGGAAACAAATTAGAACTATAATACACACACTCTCAAAGCAAATATCACTGTCTGTCAGCAGTATTGATTCAAAATGCAACAAATATATAAGTAATAGGATGTCAGGCTTCTTTTTTCTGATAAATTAATTGTGACATTGTGCTCCATATGTCTTTATTTTATAAGTTTAAGTTTGATTCTTAGTCAAATGAGTCTGACACCTAGCCGATATTCCATCTCATACCAAATATATTCTAATAAGGGGTTCAAATTCAGGTCGATTTTGAGCAAACATTTCCACTTGATTGCTTTTATAAGGCGTCACCCTAACTGTTAAAGACTAATCTAAGACTTTAACAGCCCCTACTTAAATTGCAATACAGGATGATGTTTTATAGATAGAGGGCCATACTTACAAGGACTTGACGAGAATAAATGATGAAGTCTTAAAAACTCCTAAAAATCCCATCTTGACAGATGTGCTTGCAAAAGACAGAAGTGCAATATTCATCTCGAGTTGTTCAACAGCGAAACCGGAATCTTATTTTCAGAATAACGCTATCCAAAACTTGGTCACTGTGAGTTTTCCATTTGATTATTATATTAGGGTTTTTTTTTGAAGGAGTCGAACAGTATGTCTGGATCTAATTTGCCTTCGCGAGCAAAAAATAGCCAAACAAGCCAAGCTTTTTGAAGATGTTGAAACAATTTATTGTATAATGCTTAGAATCTTTTCACAAATGAATCTGAAACATTTTTTCATTGTCTCCTGATGAAATGTGACTCGTTTTATTTTCATCATTTCTCATTATTTTTGTTTACATCCTTCTCTGTCTTCCTGCTTTAGTTTTAATTTTTACTTATTCTATTATTATCTAATAATTTTTCTTTGTTTTCTAAGTGATTCATTTTGTTCTTTTTAGGAACATATTTCAAATTCCTTAAAAGTATTTTCTGATTTTAGCTACTGAAATTAATTTATTTCTATACTGATTATGTTACAATTTTCTGAAAAATTGGTCTTTTAAAACTAATTTGGCAAGTATTTAAATTTAATTTTAACCGATATATATATATATATGTATATGTATATATATATATATATATATATATATATATATATATATATATGTATATATATATATATATATATATATATATATATGCGTGTGTGTGTGATTTTTAATTTGTTTAAGTTAGAAATCCCTCAGCAGTGATTTATATTTCTATGCAGTTATTTATTGACGGAGAAAAAGTATCAAAAAACAAAAGAACTTCAGAAATATATAAGATGTAGTTGTTGTTCCTGTATACTTCTTTGTATTTAATCCTGAGCTGTGCTCTATTAGTTAGTGGAAGCAGACAGCTAGCCCTAGTATCTTAAATAGAGATAGCAAGCAAAAGACACCTAATACATATCTACCACACCCAGAGATATCATATCACTTGGAAAAACATCATGACCCGGACCTATTTAACACTCCCCTGTTGCCTTTAACAAGTTCGACGGATCTTCAGTTAAGCTTCGATTTGAACACTCAAGGATTGGACAACGAGTACAATCCCCTAACCAATCGGGCCTCCGTGACCTTATTGTGCAGGCTGTATAAGGCATGATATCTTTATGGAAATATTTCAGTATTTTGTGACATTGGTAGATGCAGAATATTGTTATTAAAACTATGGAATTAATTTGCTCAATGCTTAGTAGAAATGTTTTTGATAAAATATGTAAAATCTACATTTATACACCAACAGTAAGTCTGAGATACTGGAGCTAACAGAAGTAATAGATTCAACAGTCATTGGCAACTTAACTCAAAATTGGATCAGTTTACTTCAAAAACTAAAAGATTTGCTAAATAGTATCCTGCGTAAAACATGAAGCTCAACTAGGATACCAGTCCAGATAACTCTATAACTGTGTAATTAAAATGTAGACAAGCCTAATGTAATCTTTGCTTCATTTTAACTAAGGAACTGACACTGACACATTAAGATGAAGGAAACTGCCCTACAGAGATACATAAATTGGTATCATTTAATCGAAATTGGAAGTGATTCTATTCTTAAAATTATTTGATATTGCCAGATATTTTAGCTTAAGGTTTTGCATGTTTTTAATGTAACAATGTTAAACGAACCTTCATTCAATAGTTTGTACTATTAGATTTTAGGTATAATCAGCAACAACCATAAGAACACAACACAGTTATCTAACTAAAACCTCAAATTAAGAAGATTTTATTTTGTAATAAGAAAAATAAAACTTGAAATTTATATCAAAATAAAAATGTATAATCTGTAAGAAGCATGAATTTTTTCATATTTTTTATAGGTTTTATTTATGGCCCTTTTTAGAGATTTGCACTTTATACATAATAAAAATGAAACATACACACTCTATTAATGTACAGAACTTGTAAGTACCTTAAAACATCATGTAATAGTGTTGTTTCTTCATTAAATGGATTATAAGTTATTTTTCTTTAAAAATATGCAGTTTTTTTTTCCATTTTCAACGTACAACAATTAATTTAAATATTTTTTTTTTCGGAAAAAAAAAAACAATTAATCGAATATTGCACTGTATATAAAAAATTCCATGATGGAATTACATATGAAAGCAAACAATTCCCTTTTTATTATGTTGGAATGTAAAAACTGTAAAAACAAGTTTAACTTTTCTTATAAAAAAATTGAAAATTTATTTAATTTTTTAAGATTTTTTCGGTAATTTTTTTTTGTATAAAATACGTTATCATTTGGCAATATTTTTTGTCTGAAATGGTACAGTTAATAGCTTACATAATTTTGCGAAGTTTTGTGTTGAGTGGATATTATGTATTTTTTTTATTACTCGAATCAATCAAAAGAATTATGAACGTAAAGAATATTTTACTACTTCTACAGATGCATTTATTAATAATGTCAGGAGTTTATGTGTAATTTTATTTGTTTAAGTTATCTGGAACAGGGGGTAATTGTTATCGTTTATATAGATAGGTTATTTCATCATTAAGTGTTTCATGTTTATTTAAACATTATGTATGCTCCTGAAATAAGGTTATGTCACGTCTACGTATTCAGGACTTGCATCGCGAATCTGTTACCAGAGTGTCTTTTTTGTAAATATATAAAGATTTGCCGCCATAATTGCAATAAATTCTAGTTCAAATTAAGAAATAATCAAAATCAGTTAAAATATGAAAAATATATTTATTATGAAACTATTATAATACATATTTCATTTTGTTTTCAATCTCATAAAAATTTTATATATTTAATCAATAACAATTCTTTAATAATTATGATTTTCTGTAATTGAAATGAAAATTTGCTGCTTGAAAGAAAGCAAATTTCGGTCATATTAATGACTATTGATTGTCAAGTCATGTCATAATGATGAGTAATTAATAAAATCATATTGACTAATATGATAACAATATCGAAATGCATAGAACACTGTTAGTTCAAATAATTATTACTTCATCAGAAAGTTGCTGAGCTTTCACAAAACATTTTTTTGTCACCATGATTTTTTGATACTATGTAAAAAAAAACAATCTAGTTTTTTTTTTACATCTATCCCATAGTTTCACTATTTCGAAAAATTCGGTTTTTATTATTGATTTCATTAACTTTTATTTTCATTCAAAAATAACAAATAACGTCAAGGAAAACAACAAGCAATAAGCTGCAAAATTCTTGATTTTATGAAAAGAATATTTCAAACATTTCTCGTTCATTTGTAAATTTTTAATTAACAAACTGAGTGAGATTGTACTCAGTGATAATTTCTCTTCCTATTCTCTAACTATATTTCTTCAGTTTTGGAGTTTATGGAAAATTTCTGGTCATATTTTTAGTACATTATGAGTTTTTAAAAATTCTCGCTTAAAATTTCTAAGTCTCATAAAAAAAGTCCATAAATTATTTTTCCACTTTTTATAATTTTTGCATCAATTAGATATAATCAAAGTTATTTTAATTCTGATTTCTGACCGCAGTTTTGACTCTCTGTGCTAAGTGACCGATTCTCGTGATGTGGGTTAAATAGAGATAGGATGAGACTGATTTCCAACGTGAATCACTGTAATTGAATTTAGTTGCAGCAAGAAATAAAACAGCATGCCTTTTAAATGGATGGGAATTCTTTCTTGAAACCATAGTCATCCTCCTGATTGTCAGACTTCCCAGTAGTTCGCCATTCTCTTTCCAGAGATCTAGAAATATTCCTTCTTTCCACACGATCTGAAAATAGGCAATACAAATTTCCTCGCTGCTTGGGGCGGTTTCTGACTTCGGTGGAGGATCCATCGGTGGCAGTGGGGTTTTTTTTAATGGAGCAGCGTCCCTTCCTTGGAGGGGGTGAAGGTACTCGTTTCTTCTGGTGACCCTGAGAATCTGATTTCATGAACATAACACTTGGCCGAGCTGGTAGCGGTGGAGGTATATCGGATTTCGTATCAGGAATGGTTCCGCTGACAAAGTCATAATCAATTTCTTCATACACGTGGTACTCTGCTGCTGCCATGTAGCAGTCATTATCTGATTTCCTACCGTGAGATGCATTCTCCGGCACATCTTCAGACGATGACTTGGCACTCAACGAGGACTGAGCCACTGAGGTAGATGGGTCCGACAAAGAAGCTGCTGTTGAGTCCTTAGGCTCAGATGGTTGGAGTTTCTTCGTCTGCAGGTCTTCGATTATTTCGAGCATGCAGCGAGCCACTTCTGTGAATCGGCATTTGGCTTGCTTGCTTATCAGCACGGTGGCAGAGGGCTCTGTGGCAGCTTCTTTTGAGGGTTTTTGAGGTCTGGATTCATCAGTGATTTCCGATGAGGTTGCGTTTTGTGGGCTGGGCTCTTGTTTCGGTGTATCCTCTTGAGGTTTATCTCCTGTATAAAAAATTAAAAATGATAAATGAGAAATTGTATTTGAATAATGGTTTTATGATCTAAACAGTGAAAAAAAATTTTTTTAATTAAAATTATGCTTAAGATAGATGAAAGATGCTATTAAATAATGTTGGTAAAAGAAATTCTGATTTTAATTGCTTTATGATACGATTTTAAATCAAACAAAATGACGATGCAATATTACTTTTGTATTGCTTCCCAAGGCAGAGTAACATTATCTTTACTGTCACTTTAAAGATAAGTTGTTCACGAAAAGATTTGTGGAAATTTTTCTAATGAAATCTGTGTATTATTATCATGGTGCAATTATATATTGGGAAAGCAGTATATTTATAGTATAAATTCTTTGATAAAATCTATTATAAATTTTTAAGCCTGCTTGTTTTCTTGACTACAAAGCATACTGAAACATAACTAATGACATATGATAAATCTTAATATAAACTATGTTTCATATTAAGGAGAGAGAGTTATTGCTAAATATTATACACTTAATCACATCATTTATAAATTAATATTTCTTATGAATCATGAGAAACAAATTTTGAAATTTCAACAGTTCAATAGATTTATAGGATCATTGTTTAAATTTTATTTCTAAAATTTTACAATAGATACTGTCAGATCAATTATTTTTTAAAATAGATCTTTTAAGTTGTTATTACTTATGACACTTGGGCAAGCCAAGCTCGCTATGCCTTGGCTCATTGCGAATTTAAGTCAATAAGGAGCGCGTCTTCAGTTTTAATCAGAGCACCATGAAGGTGTAATTAACGTCTCTCTTTCCTCTTTTTCAAATCCTCCAATGAATGGCACCACCAGAGAATCCACTCCCTCAATTTTGATTTTGATCTGAAGGGGGAGAAAATTTTCTCCAGACCATTGCACCCATGGTAACTACTCAATGACCGACCACAGGACTTTGGATTCCACGGATTTAAAGAGCACGGATATCACAGGTACTCGGTGGGTCTCGGTGGATAAAAATGAGTAATTTTTTTACAGTTCTTTTCCCAAAATTTCTTGCATCTTTTTTGTTATTTATAATGAGGACGTAAATGTAATTAAAAAAAAAAAGACTTTTCCACCAAATTTCAGAAATAGTCATTTGAAAGCTTAAATTTTATACTATTTTATATTGTTTTCAGAAAAGTAATCCTCATAATTATGATTTATACGTTATCATTATAGAGACAGATAAAACTAGGTAGAGGTAATAAAATAGATCTCATAGTCATCAAATCTTATTCTCTTTTCTTTATTATTTCTAAATGATACAGTTATATAATGTGCCATTTTATAATGTGTAATTTATATTTACAACACTTAAATAAAACATTTCAGTAAAGTTCCTTTTTAGGGAAAATTTTCAGGCTCACAAGTAATAAAAAAATATGAGTAATCCTATTTAAGTAATTCTTTTTGGTGTTTCGGATTAAAATATGTTGAATCCCCAATCAGTACATATGAATAGTGGGATTCTGTTTGGTATCGGCTTATCTTAGCAGTGAAAGTATTGAATGAAGCGCTGATCCAAGCATAATTCATGCTTTTCACCCATCTTTAAAGGTCATTGCTTCAGGGGTGTGGTCGGGTGAGAAATATGTAAAGTTCGATATGCAAATGGAAATTAAATTTTTAGCAGTCTATTATTGCCATCCGTCACACACACAAACAATTCAGTATTTAATTGTACTGCTCTAACCCCTTCTAAGGTAAGAATCTCTTTGTTTTATTTATTATTTCAACTGGAAAACACACTTAATATTTCCTATCGTCGGATGGCATTCCAATTCAAATGCACTTTTTTTAATCATCGGTTCTAATAGCTCTTTTCCCGGGCCACGATAAAAATGTTAAATAAGGAAGCAAAGGCGTTGCAGCGATAAAACTTGTCGATATTCTTCATTAAGCTTATTTATGACCAGTTTGTCCAGAAGCCAGGGCATGCCTTGAATTTTTCGTCAGCAATTAATACCACCTAAGCTCTACACCCATCTGGGTGACATCGCTGACGCTGTTTATACGCCATTAATTTACACCTTTCGCATTTTCTGCGACACAAGTGAGAAGAAAATTTGAAAAAGAGAATTAAGACTTTAAATTATTATGGTCATTTTATTTGTCTTATTAAGATTGATTTAGCTCTTTTACGTGACTTTTATGGGTACCTAAGTAGACGAGAAATCCATCGTTTTCCACCTCACCTCTGCTTCAATTTGAGGATTATGTTGGATTGAAAGCAGGGTAAGAAAAAAGTAAATATTTCAAGGACTCTTAGGTTAACATCTTTTCTACTGCATTCCATGGTTTTTTTCTTTAATAGACGAAAGGGAAAAGTTTAAAAAAAGACTATCATACATCCAGCGAAACGGAATTGGAAGGTTTCTCTCAGTTTTTTGCATTTAGTGTGTGTGAGGTAAATTGCAGAGTAAAGTTTTACAGATAAACACCATTAGAGAACACCAATTGAACTTTTAACAATACACATATTCCATTCATTTTTAAAATGGAAAAAATTTACAAATATAGTTTAAATGTCAGATAAAAGTTATCAACAAAAAAAATATATGAATAACATATAATAGTTATCCGGGGAGGAGTATTTTTCTTCCTTTATATATATATATATATATATATATATATATATATATATATATATATATATGGAAAAAATTGGCATATTTATTAAAGTATTTTAATCAAAGAATTATTTAGATACATAACAAAATAAAATTCCCAGTATATTGAATGAAAGAAATGTCTTTTTGTTCACTATATGTGAAAAATAATCAAAAAAATGTTTTAGATATTGTGAATACCTAAATATTGGATATCGACAAACATGTGTGTCCAAAACATTATTTTTTGTGGATATACAATATTAAGATATCCATTATTTGAAATAGATAATTAATTTAATGTGTGAAAATGCTAGCACTGGGAATTACTATTACGTTCAAATTTCTATTTGACTAACAACGCTTGAACGAAAATGAAATTCAACTGAATATTTGCCAGAAATTTAGTTCCAAATTTCAAAATATTTGGAATTGAAAATATAGAACACATACATGATCATTATGGATTTATGACTAATTATGTAACTAAATCATAGATCGCGAAATTTAAAATGAAGAGAAATATTTGTAACTAAAAACAAAGTTTATTTCGGAAAACATGTATGTTCCTAAAAGTTATTTACAGTTCTTTAATACGTGCTATACAGAACAGCCATTCTACCAAAGCGTGTGACCTTCTTACAAGGCATTTTTAATTCAGAAACCGAAACTTGTACGAAAGACAAATGATTTCCCCAACAAATAAAAACCACGATCAAGTTCTGCATTACCATTTGAAATGTACAAATTGAAAAGTGAGAAAGCATCCTTCGTCGTTTCCCAGAGATACAATGTAGCTAAATATCTTTCGATCCGGGACTGCAATAGGTTGGGGAGCGGTCTTCTGAAGAGAAAAATAAGTTCCAGACAAATTGCGCTATTCTGAAGGGGTTAAATAAAATTCCCTTTTTGCTGATGAATAGTTCACTTGGCGAGTTAATGGATAGTCGCGAAACGGATGTTCGAAGCCATTTCTTCGAGGAGATCAATCATTTTTTTTTTCGATCCATAAAGCAAACCATTGCTTCTTCTGATTTAATGACGGGAGTAAGGATGGAGTGGCACAGAATTTGAATTTGTAAGCAAGATGATGGATTGTATGTAAAAGGGAGCAGGGCCCAGCACAACGTATTATGAGTCAATAAGTTGTGAATTAAAATTCTTCTGGCGAAATGTACGGACTGTTTTATTGAAAAGAATTCCTTAAAAGATGAAATTTCCGGGTGTCATTCAGACAGTTTGAGAACCTTAACTTAATAAAGATCCAACATTCCATTTAATTTATACGGCAAGATTAAGTGTTCAGGAAAACTGAATTCATGCAAAAACTATCCGAGTGCACATGTGTGAAAAGAGAAAAATGCCGATGTAATCGTTATTTTTACAGGTGTAGTATCTGCGAAAAGTTTGGAAAGATTTTATAACCACTGTGCAAAACAATAAATTGTAGAAGTTTGATGGTGATTATATGCATCACTGATTATAAGAGAAATTTGTTTTGTTATGTGAATAAAATCCCTGCCTGATTCTAAGGCATAGTCATACGTGACTGTGATTAATAAAAAGTTTAAACTACTCAAATTAACAATGAAAATAGCAGAATTATTTTTATTTTAATTCAACTATATAAAAGTTTTACAAGTACTAGAGATTTTTCCAACTTTTAAGTTTTCGCTCAACTATTTTTACATGTTTTTCTACAAAAGTGTGTAATTCCTATCTTTTATCTATTTTACTTTAAAATTCAACAGTTTTTTTTAGCTGATTTAATTTAACGTATCCCTTAAAAAATACTAATTATCCCTTCTACAGCTCCTTATAGCTAAAATGCAGCAAAATTCCAAAACAAATTTAGATTCATAACCAGAGAATAAATTCCAAAACGCAAATATAAAGTTTAATTTGTGTTAACCAAACGAAGTCTTTGGTCCAGGAATTAATAAAGATTAAGGGTACAATAACATCTTATTCTTCAGGGATACCTACGTCTAAAAATCGAACTGTGATTCGAAAAAGGCAAACTTATTTTAGATAGTACGTTTATCTGAATAAGGATGAAATCAACTACTCAATGGTTGGTCTCTTTAGGAAAGATGGTTATGTGGTGAAGTTTAACTGAATGTTGTTTGGTAGTTGATGAATTAGCTTCGTAGCAAAGAGCTCAACATTTTAAAAAAAATGTCTTTTTCTACCATTTAAATGCTTTTATTTAAGAAATCAGAGATGAAAATCATTGGTGTTAAAATCCCAAACAACTAAAAGAATTTTTTATTAATTGATGAATAACCGCCAAATCTCTCGAAGAAATTTCCACAGCTCCGCTAAGAGTTCGAGATGAAAAAAAAATTTTCCGCGGGGCGAATTTACGATTTACCTTATCTGAAAGAAACAAAGTTATCCTGTGTCTTCATTAGCAATTAAAATTATGCGAAGTGTACCTGAAAGAAGTAGCTCTTTGTGAACTGCCCACCGCTGAAATATTATTCAGAACGTTTCCTCTCTGATCCATGTCAAATAGGCAAGTAGTCATAAAACTGGATTTAAGTTTTTATATAATATTATAAGACGCACATAAATTCGCCAACGTTATCGTTTTTTTATATATATATATAAAGCAAGCGTTGAAGCACGTGGGTTATTCTGAGCAAATTGAAACAGACATTTGTCTTTTCAGTCTCGTTTCTAAGATGGTTTGATTGTGGGCGCCAAACCTGTTCCTCGGAGCTCTTCAAAATAGTCATAAATCTTGCTGACAAATCATTCTAATAGGGTGAGAAGAATTATCTGAGGAGTGAATGCTTACGGTTGAATAATTTATTAGTATGGTGAAGTGTACTATTCGCGGCTTTTACCTCTAGTGATCCAAATTCGTGACGAATGAAAGTTCAAAGCGATTGAAATTTTAATAAAGAACAAATCGCACGTCATTAGAAAACTGTAAAGCTAGACTGCGTCCTCTAATAGTGCAATATCGCACGTTGCGTCACAATGACAGCGGTTTGTTCTCTCAATAAAAATATTAAAAAATAATTGGTTCAATATGTTAATAAATTATAAAGACGAAGTTTATACAACACGAAAAATTATTATAGCAATTGATCACTTTAAATTTTTGATGTCACATATTCTATTTTAGAAATAATGAAAAAAATTAAAATAATATTGTTGATAAACGTAAGTAAACAGTAAAATACAAATATATATCATAAACTTCTATATTTTCGACTTATAATTTATTTCTCACTCAAAGATCCTTTTCTGAGCACAAGGGATTAATCAAACCAGATTAAATTTAAAATTTAAAGTTGTTGATTGTTTGATAATTTAAAACTTAAAGTGGATCCAGATCTACTGTAAGCAACCAAGCTCGTAGTGGGAAACGAACCTATGAACTTTTAATAGAAGAACAGGGCGCTAACCAATCCACAACCAGCTGTGAGGGTGAATGTCACTGAAAGAAAACGTACGATAATTGATATTTTCATTGATTACATAACTCTCAATAAATTGTGGTATCTATTTTTTTCATTAAAATCTTCCATAATTTTTATTTAATTTTATTACGAAGATACACTTTCTTATTATGGTAAGAAGTTAATATGAATTCAGTAAGTTACTATGTACATTTCAGTTTTATTTTTATTAGTTAGAAAACTCATGAAAAGTTGCGCGCTTAAAAAATGATAAAATTAATAAAAATAGCGAAATATTTCTGTCCGTACATACAAAAATAACACACTTGTTACTATTTGTTTGAAAAAAAAAAAAAAAAAAAAAACTTGATTACGGCACATGTCTCTTTAAATCTGATGAAATAAGGTTTTGAATACTTACGTTAGCGTCAATTTTATGATATACCTGTGATAAACGAAAACAAGATTCAACATTGATATTTCAAATAAATGAAAGATTCATTTAAGTTTAAAGATTTATTTATATAGTTTTCATGATTCTCTCATAAGAAAGATTACTAAATTCCCATAGGAAATCCAGTCCAAATTCTTAGGGCACATTGAAATATTTTTTAACTTTTTTTGAAAAATCAAATAAACTATTAACAAAAAAATATTCTCATCATACATAACTCATAGACATTACTATATAAAGAAAACACAAAATAATCGAAATTTTTACGAGCAAAAAATTTTAATTAAGCTAATAAAGCAAACTATGTTTCTATAATTTTGAATTTCACTGTTAAATTGATTAACAAGACAATTTCAGTTTATGCAAAGCACACTGTGCATATTTAAAAAAAAAACTAAACCATATTTAAAAAAGTTATTTTATTACAAAGATTTTATTTGCTAATTTTAATAGACGGAAATAATTAACTCCAAATTTAAATAACGATTCTATATTCAGTAGGCAAGAGGAATGTTTAATAACAAGTAAAAAAACAATTCGAGTATTATTTCGAAATGTAGAACTAACTACAAGTCCTTCATTCTGAAGAGACTTAATTTAAATTATGTTTAGGAGAAAATCAAAATATCGCTAGTAGAAACTTTATTGAAATAAAAGTTCGTGTGTTGTTGACAAAATAATAAAATATAACTGCTTTATATATCCGTAAAATGGGTTAAAAACATGCGCGAAATATTTAAATCAATCAAATTCATATTAAATTTTAATTTGTTTTGGGATAAAATTTTTATCACCTATTATACTAAATATATGTTCGTTTTATTTTTTTTAAATGGTTTATTCTCTGTTTATATTAAATGATAAATATTCAGATTTGTTGTATACACACAATATGAAAATATCATAATTAAAGATAAGTGTATTTTAAAAGCAGTTGAAATAATTTATATGAATTCTTCAGAAAATGATTTACCTGAAAATTCACAGTGTTTTTATTTAGGAATTTTTCTGAGTTAATAAAATCATTTTACAGAATTTTGATTTTTTTTTTTTTTACTTAATGTAAAATTATTTAATTTTTTTAGAATTATTTAAACCTGTTACTTATTCACGTTAAATAGTGCAGACTATGGCAAGTTTTCTTTTTGTGGCAATCAGTAGAACATTATTTTAGTTCGCACATTTTTTTATACATTAAATTTTGTTTAATTTCATGTCAGAGCATATTGAAGAAAGAACTAGCAAATATTTGATTGAATACGTGTTATGTTTCCTTTTTTATTTTGTTTTGTTTTTTTATTAATTTTACATGCAGTGCTTGTGATCATAATAGTTATTAACTGCAACTTAATACAATTTTCAAAACAAATGAATAACAAATGGTTGAAGTTATGCAAATTTTGACCTCTGCACAACCTTGAAAGCTACTTTCAAATGGCGCAATGAGCAATTTGGTAAAATAATTATCACAGTATGGGTAAAACCAAAATAGCTAAGAGCGCATATCTAAGCTCATTTAATCATGGTAAAATCATGTTGAACATGTTTAATGGGTCGCTCTATTTCGGGATTAGTACAGACAATAAGATTTTCCTGCATTAATGTCTCAAGGGCATGAGTAAAACGAAACCGGTGAAACCCTTCTGGTTAGTGTTCATTGTTAAAGACAATAATAAAGTGAGGATGGCTCACATAATATCTTACAGACGAGACACAGTACAACAGGTCACCCATCGATTTAATGCTGGAGCAACACATAGTCAAACGATGAATTTTTCCTGGTTGCAAGGGACTTTTCAAGCAGGCGGAAATACCATTCACGATCTCTCACCTGTGGTGACATCATCTCTCACAAGAGGACGTTACCATAATATCCTTGACCACGTATGTTCATTTTCGACAGCTTACTAAACCGATTGCCTCCCAATAAGGTGATCCATCATACCGAATTGTATTGGAATAGTCTGAGATAATTCTACAGATTTGCACGTTTGCCTGACCAACCAAGCCATCTGATTCCACTCCCATACGGCACATTGGGATACAATTGAAAGAGATATTCGAGAATCCGATTATCCTCTACTTCATCTTCACAAATCGTACGAGGTTGTTGAAGTGAGGTGGATATATATATATATATATATATATATATATATATATATATATATATATATATATATATATATATATATATATATATGGGTTCTCATCGCTTACATTATCTTTTGAAGTCTAGGCTAAGACAAATCTCAGGGCTGCTAGACAGCTGCTTTAATTTAGTTCCTGTATGATGTATAGAGCACGTAAAATGGGTAAAAATACCTTAATGATTTGAAGAAGTTAAATGAAGCTTAATTTTTTTTTAACTTTTAATTTTTATTCCAAAATTTATAATAAAAGAAAAACCGAGACGTATTTTTCATTGTTCTCATATTCGCCAGTCTCTGTTCTCCTGTATCAATAATAAAATTGCAATAATTACATATATATATATATATATGTGTGTGTGTGTGTGTGCGTGTGTATGTGTGTGTGTGTATGTGTGTGTATGTGTGTGTGTGTGTGTATGTGTGTGTGTGTGTATGTGTGTGTGTGTGTATGTGTGTGTGTATGTGTGTGTGTGTGTGTGTGTATGTGTGTGTGTATTTGATTTAATTACTTCTATATATATTGGAACTATATGCTTTTGTAATTTTTTTGTTCGCTCGCTATGTGGACAAAAACAATACACAATATATATTTATGATACAATAATAAAATTAAATACAAGATATAATACTTATAAAACGATATTGTTTCAAGAGAAATCTGCAATTTTTAAAGTTTTCCTCCCATTTTTTTTAAATTTAATATTTATGAAAATACAAACTGTTTTATTTTTCTCCGCTGCATAGTGGATACTTAATTAAAAGATGTTCGAGACGTCAACAAAATAATGGATAAATATTTTTCCTAACTTCGATTCAGTATTACGTTTTAAAAAGATAGGAATTTTTAAGCAGCATAAATATTAATCCACGAAGAATTATTAAAATATTAATCCACGTAGAATTTTTAGAAGCACTTATTAAGATCTGTTTAATTCCAAATTTAGTTTTGGTGTTGGAAATATATGAATCATACTTATCGAATTTATTATTATTATGTTAAACCCTAGAAGAAAGCAGTTTCAACAAGAAAGCTCTAATACAATGATGCAGATTAAATATAACTCTTATTTTCCCTCTATCGAATCTTAAAATATTATTTCTCAAATTCAAAAACTACGAATTAAAAATAATCTGCGGGAAAATGAAAATAAATCATTATTTGTAACTCTCTTACTTATCTCACATATATTATTATCCTTGTTAACACATTTAATTAATCATTTAGCATATTCTCTGTTTTCCCAAATTATTATGTTCAAATGGGTATTAGATCAAGATATACTCAACTAATTATCTGTCACTATGATGCGAAAAAAAAATTTAAATATTTTTCTCTTTTTAAAAATGTTTTTCTTTGTTTATGAATATAAATATAATGTATTCCACTATCATTCATTGACATTACAAATATTTTTAATGGACAGTTACTAATAGATAAAATGAATTGCTTTATATGTGATTTAAAAAACAAAACCAGTGCCACGACAATCTGATATAGGCCAAGGCTTTCAAAGCTCAACCTCACAGAAGGTCCAGGAGTGCGCAGCATATTTCCAGGTTAGATGTGCAGCCTAACGTAGAGCCCCAGTGTTTAGTTCTCAAGCATGCTTGACACTCAATTTAATGACCCACTATAGGGATGAAAGGCTAGGTCGACATTGCCCATCTCGAGGATCGAACCTTGGTCCTGTGCATCAAGAACTCGAAGTCTATTCTTTAACCATTATATTCTTTAGGTCTATAATTATTCAAGCTATACTCTACTTTTATAATTCCAAATTTATCCTTAAAGAAAAACAGTTATATGCATCTGTATGGATATATATTTTCATTTTTCAAGGAAAAAAAAATTTTTTTTTTCATTATTTCGTACCATTAAATAACTTAATTTATGAACTAAATTGATTAATTTTCTGTGCAGGATTCAATTTTTTAATAATAAAATAATGCATGTAAAATATTTAAGTATAAGAATTGCATGAAAATTTAAAGCACTTGTATCTTAATATTCTTTTTTCTCCAAATGCCTCCGTCTTAAGATTTGAAATCAGAAGAGCCTCTTAACCGACTTCTTCACTTAGAACATTTAATAAATAATCAAATAAGAAAACCTCGCCAACCAAATTAACTCGCGAGGAGTAAAGTACTTTTCTCTCAACAGCGCCTATTTCTGTCTTTTATTACTGACCTCGCGGTTCATCTTGTCCTCTTTACCGCCATTCTATTGGTTCTTCAAGGACTGCTTTTATTTCTTTTTTTTTCATTGTTACTTTCTAATCCGCTTTTTAACTTTCACCGGTAAAGTATTTTTTCCTCCTCTTTGAATTGTTAAGTTCTTATTTTAATCCCTGCATTCAGGTGCAATTTGTAAAAGCGTCTACCTGCTGACAATCAACTACGCAAAAAGATTTGCTTGCCCACATTCCAAGTCAGTGGGTTTCTGTTGACACTAGGCCGATGCCCCTCCATCAATGGCCCTTCATCGTTCACTCTTGGAAAAGTGTTGGAGGAGTCGGAAGAAAAAAAGTCAGCCAAGTAAAGTCTTAAATCTTTAAATGATATAAATAAGTTCGATAGATGATCCTTGGAAGACATATTTACTCTGCACACCTTAAAGACGTATGTGGGAGAAATGCACTAAACTCCCTTAAAGTATTAATTGGTAACACAGCTGTAATGGAAAGAACTTCAAGTTTAAAATATCTTAACAGGAAAATAGTAAATCTAGACACACCGGAATGCCAGTCCAGAACAAAAATGTTATGTAATCTACAAATAAAAAAAATCTATAACCTGCACAGTACAAAGTTATCTATGTCTTATCCTCAAATATATCAATGAAATATCAAATTAATATTCTCTCATTATTTACTTTCCTAACCATAGGATACTTGTCTATGGAGCATTACATGAATATTTGAAATAAAATACATTAAATTTTTTCCAGTAAATTTAGACAACTAACAAATTGCGAATTACAAATATCCTACTAGGTTATTTTGGCCAGCCCGCAGCAGTTTTTGCAATTTAACAAAAAGAACTAAAATCTAAAATTTTCAAATGCTTACGACACACAACTTTCAATGCATTTTTCCCATCGATATGCAATTTATTTAGCATAACTTTATTGTTTTTATTGTTGATTATTCCGAGTTATAATCAATGAGTATGGAATGTTGGGACTTGTTGCAACTTTACACACCACCGACATTTAAACTTAACACCGAAACTTTAGAAACTTACTCTATCGAATCTTTATAAAGCCCAATAAAATCCGTTATAAAAAGTAATTACATATTAATCCCTTGACAGCAATTATAATTAAGGAAATGTGTTAAAAAATTGTTACAAAATTATGCATGAGAAATATTAATTAATACAATTTTATAACCCACCTAAAATTGATTAATTATATAGAATTTCAGAGAAAAAAAATTATCTTACAATATCAATGCAGTAATATAATATTTTGCATACTCTTTCAATCCTAATGAAAAATTACACAGACATAGATCTGTTTTATATATAATTCAAAGACACATTAACATTCTAATATTTTAAAGCAAATATATGATAATCATTTATCACCGATGGACGAAATGTGTCTTTCGATGTGACTTGTTGTTTCGAGTTAAATACATAGTGTTTATTTATTTATTCATATGATTTGATTTTTAAAGAACTTGTTGATTAATTATGTCAGTAATTAACATTTTTCGTTTATCATGTTTATATTTTATAACTTATTCTCGTTGTCTGAATTTTGGTAGAAAAAACATGCATATAAAAATATTCACACTAAATATAAAATAATATAAAATGTTAATTTTTTATTAACATTTTCATTTATTTAATTAACATTTTCATTTACATTTATAGGCATTAACATTTATAGGTATTCCTGATTAGAATTCCTTTATGAATCAAAATTTTATTAAAAATTCAAATAATCAATTCTCTACCTCGAAATTAATATTATATCTTTTAATTTTTTTAAAAAGTATTGGTGATAAATATAAAAATTTGGTTAAAAAATTTATTTCCTTCGATTTACTATAAAAATTTTATTATTTTTTGATAATTTTGACAAATAGCATTGATTGATATAAATTCTCTCAATAAACAATAAATAATTATTGTACACATGAAAACACATAAAAAATGTTAGGAAAACAAATATTTTATTTCAGATTCCATGATTTTTTTTTTTCATAAGCATTTTTATTAGACATTTTAAAAATATAAATTTCTTTATTATACATCAAGTTCTTCTTTCAGTTTTAGAAAAGGTAAGAGTTTTAGGATAGAATTGTATAAAATACACTTTTCAAAGACATCAAATTTTAAAGACTAATACCGCTTATCATGAGATTTGAAACAAGTGAACTCATCACTTTCGAAAAAAATATAAATTTCTTTAAAAAAACCCAGGGAATATGTATTTAGCATTTATTTATACCAAAACACAATTTCTACAATTTCATCAATTTAAAATTATGCAGTTAATTTATGTCTAAAAATGGCAGACAGTCAAAAAATTTGTATAAAAATGATCTAAAATAACAAAAGCAAACCAAATGGAACTATTTTGGAATTCTAAACAGAAAGATTGATACTGTAAATTAATAAACTTTGATATGATTCTTGTAAATTAATGATGGGTAATATGATATTGTGTAAATTAATGAAAAAGAAAAATATGTATCGTAATTGCTGCTGCAAAAAATATAAATAACTCGGAGAGATCTTTATTTCCAATTCCAACAAACCATGCAATAAATTGAAAGTAAATATGATAAGAAAGTATTTGAAATGTAAAATTATATAATCCCATTCAGTAATGAAAGATTAGATAACCCCGCGTAACTCAAAATTTCTATCCTGAATAAAACTTCCAAAAAAACATGCACTTTTATGTGGATAGATTATTGTTATGATTTTACAGAGTTGAAAAATGGAAGAAAGATCTTTCTAGGGACTGACTTTATCCCATTCCGGAACACTGTTCCATTCGGTTCCAATAACAGATCAAATTCAAAGCTATCCATCAAATTAATCAGAAAGGAAATTTATCGGTACAATGAAATAATTCTTCAAGAGGATTCGAGAGGAGGGTGTCTGTGACCTCTCTCAACCTTGATACCTTTTGCCAAGGTACCTCCTCCCTTTTTCCATATCTCTTATCTCCAGTGGAAATTCACCTCTGATTTTTTTCTATGAAGAAGAAAAAAAGGAAGAAAAGTGAAGCAATGACACAATGAATGACGTGCTGAAGGTTATCCGTGACACCGGTGATGAGAAGTAGCACTTAAGATTCCGAGAAAACAATCATGCAAATCCCTTTTGGCATTCTTTTTTACCAAAAGAGATAATAGAACGTGCAGGTATTTGGACCACATTCTTTCATAACTGCTGTCGTTTTGTCTGCCTTAGTCTTCTGTTGTGTGAGGCTAACTGTCACCGTCACGGAAATCAAACATTCCTTTTGTTACTGGACAATTAAAATAATAAATGGAATCAGAATTATCCATTCCAGTTAAACAAGTAGTGTCAGAAGGGAAATCGAAACTCAAAGCTATACAACTCAAAATACAACACAAAGCTATACAAAAAGCAATTCCTGAGATTGAAGTTAAATCATTCTTTGCACTGAAGCTGAACTTAACTTTCCAATTACTTGTCTTTATGTATTGTATTGTCTTTCCAATTACGCGAGAACTAAGCAATATATATTCATTATTTGTTCCTAAGATATGGGAAGCTATCAGTTTCTTCCACGCATATCTAATACTTACAATCAAAGGGTGGTCAGCAAATAATCTGTAAAATGTCATTTAAGCCACGATTTTCAAAATAAATTCCATTAGAGTTGTCACGATTACTTACTTATTCTATATCAATGTCATTATTCTACTCGAGATGTATTGTATTTCGATTATTAAAAAAACAATACTGTCACGCTTAAGTCACAATCACTTATTGTTACAATTTTGTATAGTTGATTATAGTTACAAACTGATTTTCTCACATTTGTTCTAACTGAAGTGTACATGTTTAATCTTTCATTCTATAATGCTATCATCATCATATCCCACAGTAACAATTTGATCTTTGTATTGAGTGTGTCAACAATATTAAGATCCTATTTTGATATATATTTTACATCGTCAAAATTTGATTAGCAACCATAGAAAATATCTGGATAAATGCAATGCAAATAGGTTATCTGTTATAATTTTTTTTTATTTTCTCGAGTTAGTTATTGGTTAAGAAAGAATTTCAACTAAATTCCATAGCCATTTCAGATGAAACATCTAATAGTATCATGAACTTCTTAGTCACCAAATAGCATAATTTAGCAAGTAGAAATGAGCAAGACAGTCTTTGATTCTATATAAACTTTTACTTGCGTAAAAGTTTATATAGAACTTTAAAGAATGAATGATTAAAAAAATGAAAAAAGATTATCATCTTTTTAAGCCATAAAATACATGAAAAATTTATCTCTGATTACGATATAAATAAAGATTAATCTTAGAAAAAAAAAAACAAATGGAGGAAAACTAAACCATAAAACAAAATTCTTTAGAGAAATTTCAGCGTGAAGATACTGCATTAAGCTTCACAGTATCTCTGAGACAATAGAGAAAAATATTAGAAAACAAGGAATCGATTTATCCTAATTGGAGCCAGGGACAAAAACCTCTTTGGGGAGCCCCTTCTGATTAAAATTTTCTATTCGATTAAGTAAAAACTATTCTATTTGATTAGCAACGTAAAATAAACTTCAGATCTGGGGGCTGGGACCCCAGATTTTCTTAGAATGACAAATTTCATAGATCTATTCATTCATGCGTTCTAGACACCGAAGATAGGCAACAATAGCAGGATTAGTTGCACAACATTCAAAACTATTAGGTTTGACGTTGCGAAATTTATTAATAAATAAGCAAGAAAATATTATTAAATAATACATTTTATATTAAATATAATTATAGGGAAATTTAGTATGAGTTTTAAAGTTATTTTAATTGCGTATTTTTCCCCGATATATATGAAAGCATTTACCTCCAATAAAAAAATATTTTTATGTAGTTTGCGAAAGTCAAATATTCGCAAACATTAATGGAATGTTAAGTATAAAAAAGAACGTGAAATCAAAAACTTCCCATGTGTATATGCAAGTTAAATATAAACATAAAATATTAAACATTAAAAAAAGTTTTTTTTAAAAAAAATATCCAGAAAATAGTAGATGCAGGAAATTTGTTGACTTAAGGAATGTTTATCTTTCAGATACACAATAATAATTTTTGCATTACTTTGGGAGAGAAAAGTATTACTGGGAAACATTTTGTGAAAAAAGCCAGAGAATAAAAAAAGTTAAGATGAAAAAATATACGTATAAAATGTTTTTAGACTTTAAAAGTAAACATCGAAAGACGTTTTGCTCTGACTATGCAATACAAACAATTTAATGTCAAATAATGCAGAGTAAAGAACCTTCGGGATGTGGAGAAAGGAGGAAACACATAAAAGTATTTGTAAGCTTATTTTGTTAATCATAGTTCTTTGGGGGAAAAAAAGCATTATGCCTGTGTAAAAAATAATAATACTTCAATTTCGATAGAAAGTGGTGGCAGCATCTAAAAAAAAGTAGAACCCTAAGTCTACGCCCATAATATCACGATAGTTGAATAGATTTCTTTAACACAATAGAATAGAACTTCCGGGTCCAATGCATCATGGGAGGCACAGAGGGCGGGGAAGAATCTTGAAATATATCCGTTTTTGGTATTATAATTTATTTGTTTCGCTTATATACTTGTCAAGTTCTTGATGTTTAGAAGAAGGAAAGAGGTCTAGGAACAGCGTTCCCCGATTTATACCTTAAATTGATTCGTTCCCATTGGCTTCAATTAAATACATCGCGCCAAGAAAAAAAGTAGCATTATATTATATTTCGGTTTGACCTATAATACATGATCCAATACCAAGTCAATATAAATAAGTTATACTTTATAACTGAAAAATACTAATAGCTTTGAGAAGTTATTAAGTAATCTGCAAATGAGATAAGAAATTAATTCAAAAGTATGCTAAAATACAATTTTAAGCTTTTCAAGTCTAATTCATACAAAATATCTTATTGGAAATTGCATCAATCATCTCTGTAAAAGCTAGCGTAACCTTATTGTATGCTCATTTTTTCTTAAAATTCTATTTAAGTTTACCTGCAGCTTCAATGTCTTAAACATGTGGCTAATTTAAAGGCATGTTTGTGTCATTTAGTGTCGACAATGTCTATGGGTTTTATACATAATATATGCTATTGTAACAGTAATTGTCTTTATATAAGATGCACAAACACAAAATCCTTAAATCTTATTTCATTTGTTAATATTTAAGTAATATGAAATGAGGTTTTCTTTCGATCAGAAATTGTGTGTATAGATATATATATATTCTTTCCCATGATTTACAAAAGTATTCTTATAAAAGGATAATTAAATATTTGTCTTAGATTAAAGCATTTGCTTTTTGCCTTTTAAAATTAGCTAGTTGTGTAAAGCGGCAAATAAAAAATATAGCATTTTCAATAATAAACAAATAAATTACCTTTTAATTTTCTGACTTTGGCTATACTTGGTTTTGCACTGCGATATTTGTCTTCAATCATAGTCACATAACTACATGGGAAATCGTCGACGTTTTCAAGGTCATAGAATTCTGCTCTGCCGTATAGCAATGAGTCAATCTCTTCCTCCAGTGTACAGTCAACAGAGCCTGCTTCCAGCTGCGACCGTAAGTTAGCACACAAAGGATCTTTCAAAATCGACTTAGATTGAGTTTTAGGCCCGTTTTGTTCGCCAGCAGATGCATCAGAAGTTCTGCATGACTTTGTATCATGAACCGATGTACTGTCAGAAGAGTTTACCACTGTGACTTTCACATCGGTATTAAATCGAACTGTTTTTGTGTAACTCGGATGGGAGGGTTTTGACGAAGAGTTGTCGCTGTAACACTGATCTTGCACCGGATTTATTGAGCAATCATCCACATCTTTTCTCCTCTCTTTATGAGCAAATAGTGAATCTGGACTGGAAGATTCACACTTCTGTATGGCACTCAGCAAAGACTGCCTAAGATACATGAGGTGGTCGAGGTTCACGTCGTAAAGGCTGGCATCTGATCTTCTTGAGCCAGGTGACTCCCTCAATGGTGATACGTGACCTTGACGATTAATGACTTTGGTACCCATCATAATTCGAGGCTTTATGCCCCTACTTTGTGGGGAAGAGGTAGAGTCTGAATAAAAACCGGAGTACGACTGAGCATGCCCACCAGCATCTGGTCCATAAATGGAGGGATCTGGAATCTCGGGTGTGGGACAAAAGCTCTTATAACCACTGTCAATCGAGCTAGAACCTGAGTAACCAATAGAGTCCCTGTCACCTTCCGGATTCCCTGGTGTCGTTTTGACACTTTTATCACTCCTTTCAGTGATGTCATAATAATCATCTGAGTCATCAGGAGGATCATATGTTAGAACACTGATAGTGTCCAATAAAGGGTTAGATGAGCAAATTGAAGCAGTGTCATCAAGATCGGTAGAGGCGATAGACGGTGTGCGCCGTCTGCCACTTCGTGGCAATGTAGAACTGAGGTGTTTCTGGTAAGGAGACGATCCATAAACACGTTGTTTACCAGGATTGCGCTTCGGACGTGATCTCGACGTTTCATATTGTGGTTGGGATTCCACATGGTCCTTATTGATGCTTGGTGTGTTGTGATCACCCTGAGTCACGTCAATCCCTTGATCTTCATCATCGGGTGCCTGCTGGATACTTTTGTTGGTGAGAGATGGCTGTGGTCCAACAACTTCCTCGAAGATTGCGTACATTTGGCACATAGGAAGTTGCAAATCATTCCCTGTTCCTCGGGACAATTTTTCCTGTGGGAGAAACAAATATTTTGTAAATAAATGCGGCAAAAAAACTCATTTTGAAAAACGCTTTTATATTTGTGCTTTACGAATGTATATTGGTTTAAAAATTTTTAATTTCTAATAGAAACGTTTTATTAAAATAATATTTAAAATTTTTACAAGATAATTATTTTATAAAAAGTAAGAAGTTTTATAATTTATGTTTTACGTGGTTAAAGCAGTTAGTTTTCTGTGGATTATTTTCCTCTTACATGGTTATATTAAAAAGAATTATTGGGAAAATTTATATAAATTTAATGATATGAACCCCAAAAATTCTCCAGTCTAACAGAAAAATTTCACACTCAGACAATATTTGAGTGAAGGAATGATATTTGTTTTGCATAACTTTCATTTCTGTAAATTTAATACAGTTATCCACGTGTATCATTAGTTTTTTCTGTATTTTACAAATTACATTTTCCTTTTTGTGTTATCCTTTGTATTAGATTGACAAATCACAATAATTTCAATAGATTTATTGAAATAAAATAGATATTATGAGCTACATCAATATAACAAGCATGTAATAACCAAAATTACTAGCTAAACTCAAGTTTCTGTTTAACTAATATGCCTAACTACCCCACTAATTAACTGTACTAAACTAAATTATTCCTAAGAACAGGCTGTTTTGCTCAAAAAAGTTAGGAGATCATCCACTTTTTTTCACAAAATTATGTAAATACTGAATTTAATAATTACATCAAATAAAACATTCACAATTTACAGAGCACTGGATAACGGGAAAAGGGTACTTTACACGAGGGTTACTCTGAAATTTTTGAGATACGCACAGACGAGAATTTACAAATAAAAATAACGGTTTAATTTTAAAATACAAAGTATTTTAACACAGAAGACGAGTTTTTACTGACTTACTTCAACTTGTTTAGCGTACAATAACTTTTAAACGGAAGATAAAATGAAGTTGACGCGAGAACATGTTCGCTCTATGGTTTTCTACGATTTTAAAGCAGGATTAAATCAAGAAGAATGCGTTCAATGGTTGCAATTAGCATTTGGTGATGAATCTCCAACTCGTGCTACTGTATTCAGATGGCTTAGAAAATTTAGAAGAGGTCGCAATTTTCTTCAGGATGAAGAACACACAGGAAGGCCTCCGTCGGTAGTAATCCCGGATAATATGTCTGCCATACAAAAATGTTAATGGATGATAATCTCTGTACCTATCAAATGGTACAGAAGGAACTTAACATTGGTTCCGCAGCCATACACAAAATCATTCATGAAGAATTACATATGAAAAAAGTAGTTTGTCATTGGGTTCCCCATAATCTAACTAAGCACCAAAAAGAGGAGCGTGTAAGCATCAGTAAAGAAACTCTTAAATTGCTAAATGATGGTGGCCTCCACATCGTTTCTAAATTTTTAACAGGTAATGAAATGTACATACCGTTTTCTGACGTTCCAACACGTCAAGAAAACAAAGTATGGGTCTTTGAAGATGATTTCACGCCGACAATGGTGAAAAAACAACGCACACTGAAAAAAGTTATGTATGCCGTTTTCTTCAGAAGTACGGGATTGGTCAAGGCCATCAAGTTGGAAGGACAGAAGACAGTAACAGCAAACTGGTATACCCCTAAATGTCTTCCAGAAATTCTACAAGAACTGAATGTTAGAGGACTAATGCTTCACCATGACAATGCATCTTCACATACAGCAGGTGTAACAGTTGAGTTTTTTGAACAAAAACAATTAAAGTGATCGAACAAACACCCTATGCACTTGATCTAGCTATGTGCGACTTTTAGTTATTCTTTAATCTAAAAAAAGAACTTACGTGGACGTTGTTTTCATTCAAAAGAAGAGATTAATGTGGCTATAAATGCATTTTTTTCATCTATTCCAAGAAATGAATGGCTTGAGGCATTTAATCTGTGAAAAATTTGTCTACAAAAGTGCATTGATGCTGGAGGAGACTACTTTGAACACACCTAAAATTTTGTAAGTATAACTTTAAAAACCTAGTTGTATCACAAGAATTTCATAGTGACCCTCGTATACAAACAATATTTGGCATCGAAAATCTTAAGCGAAGTATGAATAGAAATTATAAGCAAAGAAACGTTTATTTCTTTAATTCCTACACTTGTAAGATATGGTTATTTAGCTTTAGATTTTGAAAGAAAGTGTCTTGGAAAACGCATCGACAACGAGGTTTTAGCAGAATTTATAACTTTATGTATTACACTGATCAACATAATTTATTTCGCATTCAGTGGTTTAAATGTGGTTTTACATACAGAATCCAAATATGTAATCAGATTCTTTTCATTAGGCATAGTTTTCCCTAAAAAGGAATGGACTGTAATATGTTCTTCATACAAAAGAATGGGCTGTAATATATTCTTCACAAAAAAGGGGGGGCTGAAACATGCTCTTTATACAAAAGAATGGGCTGTAACATGCTCTTCATACAAAAGAATGGGCTGTAACATGTTTTTCATACAAAGGAAAGGGTTGTAACATGTCCTTAAATATTATCTTTTTGGACTGTCATTTAAACTTTTCCCCTGAAAGTTTTGGGGCTGTCTATGAAGAATATGGTAAGCATTTTCAACAGCAAATTGCTACAATGGAAAAGAAGTACCAAGGAAAGTGCAGTGAAGTATGTTGGCAGACAATTGCTCTACTATGAAAATGGACACCCCTCAAGCAAAATACAGGGTGATCTTTTTTAAAGTGACATAGTTTGGAGCGTGATGTAGCGCGATCTAAATGACAGCAAACTTGGTATTTAGACTAATCAAAACATGGGAAAAAGAGTTCCGTGAAAAAAAAATTAGTTCCAAAAGTCACCGTTAGGGCAATTTGTGGTGTTGCTGTAGTTTACAGTAACGAGAATTAACATAAAACACGAGTATCAAAGAAAAATGCAATTGTTGTGCGTAGGCAGTGCCAGTAAATAGGGGCTATAAAAGCAAGTAGTAGGCAGCTCCGACAAATAATCTCAGCTGAAGTAAACGAGCTTCAGTTGTTATTCCTCTCACGTTTCCGGAAAGTGCGTTTATGTTGGTGAATTATCAAATTTGTTTATTCTAAAGGAAAACATAACAAAGACAGTGCGGAATATTCCTCGTGATATGTTACGTGAGGCTGTGGAGAACGTTGTGCACGGAATGCAGGGTGTTAGTTCTGAGAACGGTGCTCATATTGAATGGGGTCTAATTCCTCACCGAGGAAGTTAATGTAATAAATAAACATAAATAATTCAGCCGTACGACTGTATTGGTTAGCATCTTTTTTTTCTCATATTTTATACATTGTAAAGCGCCACAAAATAACCTAGCGGCGATTTTTGGAAATAAAATTTTTACACGGAATGCTTTTTTCCATGTCTTGATTAGTCTAAATACAAAGTTTGGTGCTATTTCGGCAATTAGATCGAACTACAGGGCGATCCAAGCACTGTAGCACTTTAAAAAAGATCACACTGTACATCAGAAAATAAAAATATACAACCTTTTAGGCAATCCAGAATTAACTCAATATATATCATCAAGTGTTTTCTAAATATCAATTGTTTTAGAACTTTAAAAATGTGTCACAAAAAATATTCTTGCCTGTGACGGAGAAAATCTGCGCACTCATTTGAATTCGATGAGAAGAAGTTAATATAACTATGTTAATTTAATCCTTGCGAAAGAAAAATAGTTTTTTAAGCTATCAGAGAAGAACTCGAAGCTGAGAATTACAAAGTATAATAGATACTGTTGTTATTTTTAATGAGTGTGGTTTCAATCTTGTGGAATCTAATCAAGGGAAAAATGGTGAGTGTTAGACGTCAACTTAGATACAAAGTCATTCACGTGACCGAAGTATCCTATTTATAGCTCGTTAAGGCAAAACAGGCAGCAGCAAAGACAGATTTCTTTTTTTCAACAATAAAACGAACAGTCTTGTTACTTTAAGACTGTTCGTTTAATAGTTGAAAAAAGAAATCTGCCTTTGCTGTTGCTTGCATTTTGAATGCTCATTGGAATGGATTTGAAAAACTAAAACAAATTGCGTGTTTTCTTTTGACTTACATCTTACGAACTAAGGAAAGGGAACGGACCAAAATGATCTAAGTACTCGAATTAAGAACATGTTCGATTGGGAAAGACCACATCATGGTGCATAATCTAGTATAGAGGGACATCAGGAACTGCATATCATTCAGAATTGTAATTTTGTTTAAGAAAGGTATAAAAAAGAGATACTGAGAGAGAGAGAGAGATCTAGCATTGCGCTTTACACATTGCGGCGATCCGTAAAATTCATTTTTCAATATGCGATACAACAAAACACCATGTATTAAATAATAGTGTAACTTGGAAAGAACGTGTCTGAAACTTAAATAATAGCGTATGTCGCGGACAGCTTGCTTTTTTTACATAAAACCGATTCAATATAATTAGATTACACTTGAGTATGCTGCGAGACAAAGATTCTGTTGCTGTTAGAGAAGTGGAGAATCATACTTATTCCAGATAAAATGCCATTTTCGATAGTCTTATAGTATCCATGAAAAATAAGTGTGCAGCAATATTAACTATTCAAGAAAATCACATGCCATTAAAATCTTACACCACACTTCCAAATGATGATTTTTTTAAATTCATGTGTAGCAAATTGTTTACTTGCAGCATTTTTTCATGTCCTTTACTTTGTTTTGAAAGGTTAAAAGTTCCAGTGAATTTTTCTTCTTCCTTTTCATTGTATTTTGTTTTGTTATCCATATATACTACTCTGCATTTTATACTATCCATAACTATCTCTCACTTATTTTCTTCACCTTTTGTGCTTGATTCCCTAATTGGTTAAGCATTAGGAAATAAGGTAAATCAGATATCTGATGCTAAAAAATACTTCTTGTGAGCAATATACGGACGGTATGGGCTATTGAGTAGTATGCTGACTTGATAAACTTTAAGAAAACCCATGCAGTACTGAATGTAAGTAACTTAAGAATTTTACACAATTAAGGTAGCTGAATAGTGATGAATTATTCCTCGTACTTTTTGTTGCATTTGCTTTCTTTTGATCCTTCTTTATGGTCCTCTTAGGGTTATCTAGAGGGGCTGATGTTTCAGATCGCATATTGAATTGCTACAAAATATCTACTTCCAAGCAAAAGGTACGATTAAAGATCAGACGCTGATTATTCAGTTACGTTTTCAGAAATATTTAAATGTCAGTTTATTTATTTATTTTTTTTTAAAGAAAGAACAAAAAAATTTTGTTTCGTGTTTATAAAAAAAACTGTTCATTTTCAATGCGAAATAAAATTGAGCACCATGAATAGTAAAAATACAGAGGAAAAAATATTTACAATTCTCTGAAAATAAAAACCCAGGGAAACAGCTTTCTTTTATGGAATTTGATACTGTAAGTAATATTAATGTAAGAAATTAACTGAATAAGTGATTTTTGAAAGACTAAGAGAAAATTAAATGGGAAAAAGTAAATAAATCATATCAGATATATTTAATAAATTTTAAGAAATTATATTATCTAAAACTTTGATGTACTATACATTCGCTACTCATTATAATGAACAATTTATGAATTATAAATTAATAAATAATAAAACATGTCTTATTAAATTGGTAATTAAAAAAAAATTCAGTCTAAAAATGTTTTTGCTTATGTGTTACTAATGTAGGTTACCTTGTTTCAAGTGTATTAAGTATTAAGTGTGTGTATACCGGTTTTAAATATATATATATATATATATATATATATATATATATATATATATATATATATATATATATATATATATATATATATATATATATATATATATATATATATATATATATATATATATATACATAATTTGGCACAATGTTTTCTTAAAATTTAATCTCTAGGAAAAATCGTTGAAAAATTTTCATATTTTATCATTCCTTTCGAATTTATTCCAATCGTTCAAACATACGCCGAAAGTGATGTCAAGTACTATATTTTTACTTCTTAAATATTCAAAGTTAATTTAAAAAGTTCTATATAAGATTTCTTATTATTAATTTAGATAGAAGTAGACATGATTACACCTACAGATACATGTAGATATGATTTTAATTTGGAAACAATCCCTGAACATGGGTAGCTCGGGGCTAAGAGAAGGATGAGATCGGAAGCGCGTACAGAGAGCAAAGCAATTAACGCACCCCCCTCCTACTTTTTTCGCTACCGGTCTTATAGATTTGACTACCAAGCCAAAAAACGGCTGTAGCTTTCTCTTTTCGTGCATTTAAAATGACTCACCTGAAAATGGCATTCAATGAAAAAAAGGTGTTATTTCATGTTTTCTTTGAGTCAATGCTGCTATATGGGAAACTGCTCCATAGCAGTCGTGATTCAATAAACTGTTCGGGATCAAAAACAGAATATAAAAAATATTTTTTAACTCCATCAATTATCTCAATTAACTTTATTAAAAATCAAAATATTGTTTCCTTTTAAACGACAGTCGAAATTTCTTCCAACGTTTCTGTTTTAAACTCATGTTTTGGATGATGGCGTTTTTAGCATTTGTTTAATAATTCGATAATATATATATATGTATATATATATATATATATATATATATGTGTGTGTGTGTGTGTGTGCGTGTGTGTGTGTGTGTATGCGTGTGTGTGTGTGTGTTGTGTGTGTGTGTGTATGCGTGTGTGTGTGTGTATGCGTGTGTGTGTGTATGTGTGTGTGTGTGTATGCGTGTGTGTGTGTATGCGTGTGTGTGTGTATGCGTGTGTGTGTGTGCGTGTGTGTGTATGCGTGTGTGTGTGTGTGTGTGCGTGTGTGTGTGTGTACATATATGTGTGTGTGTGTGTAACCTATAAATTGCTTTGACTTTGTTTTCATTGCCTGACTCTGTCTCATTACTATCTCTACCTTACAAAATTTTTTATTAAATTAAGTTTCTATAATTTTAAAAATACATATTCAGTTAAAAGTTAAATAAATAATCCTAATTTTTTTTTCTTTTTTCTTTTTTTTATAACTCAGTTGTTTAAAAAATGCTTGAAAAAGAGCACTTGAGTGAAAAATTTTATTGTTTAAATTTATCCAACAATTATCTTAATATATTTCTGTGTTTCATATTATATAAATATTGCGTATCATTTTAATACACTTTGTTTAGCAACAGAATTAAACAAAATATTTCTCAGAACATTTTTATCATCTAAGTATGACAATTCCTGATATAGCTTAAAAAGATTTGTGTGGGTTTACAAATACAAATATTAGTTAAAATAATTATAATTTCTCTAACACAAACAAAATTGAATAGAGAGTTCATATATTTATGTAACACTACAACAAACATAGCGATTACTGTTAATAAGGAAAGTGATTATGGACTGCGTGGTAAGGATTAGTAGAAGGAAAATATCTCTTTATAATAATGAATGATTAGTTCTTTATTTCGAATTAAGTAAATAAGCTTAGCAGATAACACAAAAGAATCAGTTGTAATAATGTACACGCAAGTAAAATAATAATCTGATTTTTCGGATAAGTAAGAGAATCCAATAATGGCGATAAACTAATAGATAATGCGTGTGTGCCTTAGCTTATGAGATTATTAAGTAATGAAACAGAAAACGATATTTGTTCAAAACACTATGGCACGAGCCATTGTTGAAGCGAAGTGAAATAAACAGGAAGAAATTATCTTGGATGAATGGTTGTTTGTTAAAGACATTCTCATTTTCTTTTAACATAGCATTTATGATTTTATTATTCAAAACACGGAAATAGTATTAAGGAGAATATTGAAGACAGACACATTTTTAATTAGAATCAATTTGATCCATTCTATTATGACTCGAATAAATAAACTTGTGTGATTTATAAACATATTAAATAAATAAATAAAATCGTACTTCGGAGAAAATGAATTTTTTTGATACTGCTTCCAAAAGGTTTATTAACTCCTTACATTCACTGATATGTCCATTAAAAAAAGTCAGTTTTTTTTTTTGGCGTATCAATAAAAAATGCAAACACAACAAATACAATTAAAAGCACGTATTTCAATATCTGATATTACATCTGATTCTTTATTTAGTTTTCTCAAAAAGCACGTTATATTATTTATTTAAACTAGGAGAAATAAAATTATTTAAAAAAATCTCTATTAATTTTGTTTTTTTAACCCTTATATATTTACTTCTAAATGAAAATATGTTTCAATCAAATTTTAATTTCCGGTTGATTTCAAAAATAAAAAATAATGCATGTGTTACTCGCGGTATCGAATACCTTAGAAAAAAATTATCACACATATGTCTAGTTAAAAATGTAAGAAGTTACTTCGATTTCACATTGAATAATTTGCTTTCGATTCAGATTATATATTAAAAGCAATCGGAAGTGTTTCAAATTAGGAAATATGTGTGTAAAATCGTTAATCGGGAAAAGACTTTTTAAAAATACAAAAAGCCTTCCAGTTGTTTATTGTAACATTTAGTAATACTTCTTTTGAACATATTAAAAAGAAATTATTCTTTTGTTAAAACTAATAGAAATTTAGGATGCTATTTGGGTATATGAACTATTTTTCTCCACCTGTCTCAACTCTTTAAATTTTATTTTAAACTGTTATGAATATATATCTAGCGATTCGGAATCCTTTGAATTTACACCTTTTGATCCAATTAAAAGCTATGTCAATAAAAAAATGACGCTAGGGAAACAAAGCAAATCAAAACCTGAAATGCTTTTTTTACCTATTTAACAACAAGCAGGACCCGACTTAGCATAATTGAGGACCCCGTCAACAATTTCTTTGGAGACCCGCTCTGCTTCACAACAACTAACTTTCTATCCGATACGGAAAACCACTTTATTTGAGTGACAGCGTAAAACACACTTCCTATTCGATTTAAGGGCCCCTTTGATGTAGGGGCCCATTACAACTGCCCCTTCAGACTGTTTTAGTCAGACTGATTACGATCAAGAAATTTTGAATATAAAGTATATTTGGAAAAATGGGGAAATACATTCACATTTTAAAATATATATTAACTAAATATATTCTAATTTCTAATTATTAAATATCCTTTAAATTAAGCTTTTTAGTTACAATTATGCAAGCACGTTTCTTAATCGGTGTTCACTCTCTTATGATTTTGAAGATGCATTAACTGCATATATATATATATATATATATATATATATATATATATATATATATATATATATATATATATATATATATATATATATATATATATATATATATATATATATCGTGGAATGAAGAGAGATTCCCAATAGGCTTTACAATACGTCAAATAATTAAGTCGTAGATCAATACCAATCTTAGATTAATGTTTCCTTCATAAGAAATATTATTCTTTGTTTGTTTGTTGGTCAGCGGTCATTTTTTGCACACGAGAACTAATCAGACCGGGACCTACGGTTTAAAGTGGATTCCGAATCACTACAAACATCCATGCCCAAGGTGGGATTCGAACCTACGAACTGTTGAACCGAAGGCAAGCGCGATAACCATTCGGTTGCCAACTCGACGAAATATCATTCTAACCGAAAATATGGATCTAGAGCAGCGATAGTTATAACATGTAGTTTATAACTCATCTATACTTCCTGCATATATAAAGTACAATGATCAAACACAGAGAAAATATAATTGTAAAATGAACGCTTATGTGCCGTATGTAGATGAGACAACACATGTATAATTAAAATAAGAACATTATCTATTACTATCACCTAAAAATAATCAAAAATGAAAAACAATGAATTATTTTCTTATTCTGTTTAACTATAAGCAAATAAAGATGGCAAGAACCACAAATTAATCCCTCTAGGTGGGAATTACTTTATAAAAGTGGTATCAATCTGAAATTTCTGGAATGCGAATCGAAAGTTACTTCCATTTTAAATACTATGAATAATTTCAGATTCCTTATAACAAATATTGGGTTTTTTTTTAATGTAAAATTAATAAATATTAAAAACGTTAGCACAAATTTCATTAAATGTGCAGAATATAAAAATTCTGACTACTACGATTCCTCGATCGTTTTTGCGAGAGAAAAATATCACCAAATGTTGCGATTTAGTGCAAAAAATCGCAGTTCTCTGACTGAAGTGTTTCATATTGAATAAAGGAATTAATTTTTCATTTTTATGTTTTCTTATGCATAGTGTACATGTTTTTTGTTATTTTTAACGTATAAGTTTAAAATTTGGTAGCATTTTTTGTAATTTTGACTACGAAAATTGGAACATATATTAAAATAAAGTTTTAATTATTTGTTTTTAATGAAGATATAAATTAATTACTCTGCTTTTTTCTTTCACATTTTCAAAAACATGAAAAATTGGAACTTGCCTTCTACTGAACAGAATTCAATGGTACATTTTCAAGGTTACGAGATATCGTCATAAAGAATAACAATAAATAACCTCGGTTTAAAAATCGGCAAGTAATGGCAATGTAATGTAAATTATATTGATAATCCATTCGAAAAGGAAGGTAGATCAAGAGACCTAAAATCATATTTTCGCTCGCATTCACATTCATTTACAGCTGATCTAGATAATAAGCTTCTATTTAACAGAGGGAAAGGAAAGACTAAGTAGTGCTCCAAGAGTCCTTCCTTTCCAATGGATTGATCCATTGGAACAACTGCATGAGAGAAGTTTGTACAGATTGAAAAGTTGTATGTAAATCAAATGTCAGTCTTTAGCGAATGTAGTAGGACATGACAGAATTGGAGAAATCGACTAAGTTTGTTATGAAGCGCAAAAAACAAGAGAGTTAAATACTTCAACAGTAATGGAACTTTGGAAGATTAAGCTAGGAGGCTAGTTAATGTTTTTTACTGCAATAGTTCCAGATAGAACTGCAATTATTCTTATGGATACAGTGTAATAAAATACAGGAGATGAATCCACAAATATCTTGGATTCTTCAGGCAA
Organism: Latrodectus elegans; assembly: GCA_030067965.1. Taxonomy (NCBI): domain Eukaryota; kingdom Metazoa; phylum Arthropoda; class Arachnida; order Araneae; family Theridiidae; genus Latrodectus; species Latrodectus elegans. The sequence goes on from CM057819.1 coordinate 47,869,408, forward strand.
TCTATACTTGATGGGAGCAATAAAATCCCTGGCTCCTTACCACGAGCTGTTGGTGTCCGAGTCACAATTGGACATGACCATCTACAAAGGCATCTGCATCGAATAGGTGTGATAGACTCTGCTCGTCGTCCATTGTGCAATCATGATGATATGGGTGCTGCTCACCTCAAGAACTGCCCTGAAGTTTTAAAGTTTGTGACTGACAACTCTTTTGAGGCTACTAAAGGACTTCATTCTTGTTTTCATACTTGTTCATCTTTTTATTGAGCTGCTCGCGTCGATTAATGGCAGAGATGCCGAGGACGGGCGTTGGATAAAAAAAAAAATTTAACTCCGATGCTAACAAAATTTTCAAAGACTTCAGTTCACCTAAACAGCGAAATAAAATACTTACCGAAAATGCGAGACACCACTTGCAATCTAATTTAGTCAAAGTCATATAAAATAAACTTCATGATAATGATGATTCATTGGTAGCCAATATAAATGCCGTTAGCGATTTTCAGTTTCTGAAATGATTGATGCATTTTTACTTTATGTACCACTTTATCATTTTGTATCATTTCTCTTTATGTATTATTTGGTTCATGCAACACTTCTCCCTAATTATTATCTTGTTCACTTAAGAACAATTCAACTGGAATTTCATTTTCAATTCAATCAACCTAATCTTTATATCCATACGCTTGCACAAAATATAATTTAAATTTTACAATCACTGAAAATATATATAAATGTGAACTTATATTCTAAAGTGAGGTTGTCGTTATAGTCTTCTTGCAAAAGTACAAAATATGCGTTACATGTCGTTAAACCGTAATATTTAGCGATTATTTAGTGATATGTATTTTTTGTGAAATTAGTCTACGGAATTATGCATAAATCTTATTTTTTTCTGGTACTTACGTGTGGCAAAATCAAAAGATATAATTTTTTCGTTCTGGAAAATAGGATCAACGAGAAAATAAAAAGGGCCAAATTAAATTCAGTTTATAAAAACATTTATATTCACATACAGAAAAGTATGGTAAACCAACTATTTTGTTTCTTAGATAGCAGCAATGGGAAAAAAATATGACAGAATAAAAGGAAACATTATTCGAAAGTGCGCAAAATATGCCGAAATTATATAAAAAAAACTATGATTTCTTTTTAAAACAGTATAATAAACAGGAAGTAAAATGAAGTCCTAATTATTAATTAATAAATAGGAGTTAATTTTGCTAAATTATCATCATCTAAATCATCATTAACTTTGTTTAATCAATCTAAATCTCATAATTTCATCTAAATCAAATTTTTCGTTAATTACGAGAAAAATTAAAAATATAATTTCTATTTAATAAGTTACTTTGAACCAATGAATTAATTATGATATTAACTGAATAAATATATTTAAAGGGAATTCATTTGGATAGCTAAATACTAAAAAGAAAAGAGAAAACATTGATCTATTTTAAATACCATTTATTTAATTTTAAATTCTGCTCTAATTAAAAGTCAAATAAGGATGAATTATTCCTATCGTATATTTACATCTTACAGAAGTTATACATTATGAAGCTGTTAAAATTACAATGATATGATAGACCTGGTTGTTTAGGGTCGTCATTCTCATTATCGGAAAGTAGTGTTCGAATTCTGGCTTAAACGAAAATCCATGGTGTTTACTACAAGTGGCTGGGTCACGTAGAAGCTGGACATAGTTGCAATGTCCTTCCTCCAAGTGAAATGATACCTCTTGGGTGGCAGGCCATGTATTGGGGACCCTCTGATTGGGGCCATGCTTCAAAATCACGAAGACTGCAACCGGCTGCTTTTATAGAGCCCAGCTCAGAGCTAGGTACAAGGAAACATGCTGGTTGAACAACAAAAAGGATATGTTTTAAAAGACATCTAGGAATACCGTTCAAAATTCTTAAATATTATTAATTATTGCAAAAATACACTTAAACTAATGGCTTGCACACAAACTTCACACCATACCAACGGTTGAGTGAGTGAATAATTTAAATCGGGACAGCTCAAGCATGGCATTCAGTTGTTCTGGTGAGATGTAAAAGTGCACATCAAATTATAAATGTAATTTATTTTAAAAGCTTGAAATGATAGAATTTTTAAAGAGACTCAATGCGAGCTATAAGCCTACGAGCATAAAGCTCCAAAACAGTTTTTTGTCATAACCTAACCTAAGCTTGAAAGCTTAGATTGGCGTTACACTGATAAATTCTAAAAAAAATTAGTTAAACTAGTTAATCTTTTTTGGATTAAAAATTCAAGACATTCAAGAAAAAATCATGTTTAGATTTGAGCTTACAAAAATTTGAATAGCCATTCACAAGAACTTATTCAATTTGTTATTCGCATGATGCAAACTAAGCCCAATTAACTAAGTACGATATTTCAATTATTTTTGTATTTGAATTGAAATAGAAACGCACACAAGTAAATTTAAACTTTTCTTTTCCAGAGTTCATTCCATTGTTCTGAGAAACGTGACTTATAATAATTATTGAATCTTGTTTTGCTTTTTATGAGCCAAAACAAAGATTTTAGATTATTCATTTTGTTGATGTTATTCATTGAAGGTTTAGTCTCATCTCATGCCTTGAATTAATACCATTTTCTAGAATCAAATTACGAGGAAAAGAAAAAACCACCTTCTGATTTTTGATTCCAACCTTCATAAATTTTATCAGCGCAATAATATCAGGGGGATGGCCTTATAGATTAAAGGCTATCTACTCCCAGTTATTGCAAAAACAGAAAAGCTAGAAATACTGGGAAACCGAACGATGGATATCGAAAACCATTAGTTGTAAAATTTAAATAAGCACGATTAAAATTCTAAATCATCTATTAAAATCGATAAACAAGAGTCACCTGTTTAAAGAAAAGATGAATCGTTTTATAATGATTGCTTTCTGGGAAAAATAACCTCCTGTAAAAAATAAAATAAAAAGTGAAATTTATATTCCTGTTATAATCTAAGAAATATACTAGAACAGAATGAATATTTAATTTAATTTTACTATAACAGAGTACTTTAGAATTAATAAACACCTTTTCCTTGTGAATGGTGTTTTTGCCGATTCACTAAGGTGTTCTTTCAACAATGAATTATGATTGATGATGAAACATTAGGTACAATGACATGAATATTTAATTAAATGTGCATTCACTGTTATTTATTTGCTTTTCATTATCTTTCTCACGCATGCTGAATATTTATTTGAAAATTTAATTGAAAACATTCAAAATGAATTTAAATTATCTTACAAGGGATTTTAACTTAGCGTTAGTTTTGCTTAAGCAAAATTTGATTTTAAAAAGAGCCGTTGTAGCTTTTTGTCTCTTAACGTTTAGGAACTTCTTTATTATACGAGAAGAAAACTTTCCTCTTCGCGAAGAGATAAAGGAATGACTTTCTGTTTAGTTGAAAATTTTAAAATCTATAACACTTCATTTATCTTAAAAATTGCATTAGTAAAATATAAAGGATATTTTATATTCCAGGTCAAATCAAATTAAAAATAACTTTGCGTTATTGCAATTTTACTTGGGTTCAAAATGAACAGTAGCTTATGAAGGACGTAGTATCAGAAATCGGAAACAAAATCTGTGGCAAAAAAGAAACAAATCCAAGCGCATTTGATCATTGATAAATCAGTAAGGCCATGCCCATAGATAACTTTAGCCCAGAAACAGTGCATATACTCGAATTACAGAGTACTATGTCAATAATACATTGTCAACACTTCGACATCATTGAAACACCTTTAATAAGTCCAATACTATATGCATTACTCAGGATGGACAGTGGTGGACATAACAGTATAGAGACGAATTAAAATATGTGAAGTGAAACATTTCATAGTCTTACACTGGTTAACTATCCTTAAGTTCTTATTCTCCCGCTTCCAATCACACTTATATATATATATATATATATATATATATATATATATATATATATATATATATATATATATTTCCCATTTAGTTTTATAAATTTGAACATATTTAATTGATTATTCATTTCATATGACTTCAGTGTTTTCGAGTACATTGAATAGAGAAGCGAACCGTTCATAAATTACAAACTGTAACATCCTATTTTAATAAATGTTGAAAATAAGTTGTTGATACACACATCTGCTTCTCATTTCCCATATATCCATAGGAAAAATTCCATAAGTCATCAAGCAAAAATGGGAAAAATGATATATCCAGTGACTCGGAAATAGTTGATGATCTATATACATACATATCGTACCGAGCTTCGGGTTTCGTGTCGACTGAGAGTTGAATAAAACAGCCACTCAATGAACACAAGACTTTTATTCGTGAAAACTCCACTAGATATACCAGCTGTAACACAATTATACAGCTACAATTCGTCGGATACAATAAGCAACAGCTTCCAATCACAGGTCTCAAATACCTCAGACAGGGAACAACTTCTCTAAACTAGCAGGCACGACTAACCGTCTTCACTCACTGTCTTTACAAAAACTCACTCCTTCTATGTCGGGCTGCGGTATTTATACCTGACTTGGCGGAGAAATCTACCAATTTTGCCAAGGTTATGGATGCTTCTAGGCTATCTCGCTAAATATTAGTCCTAGAGCTTAGGTGATGGATGTTTCCAAAAGTATCCATTTCTCGCCAAGTCGCCAAAAATCACTCCAAATGTCGCCAAGCCGCGAAAACATCGTCAAGTCACCAAATCAACAGAAACGTATAACACTTCTAAATTCCGCAAATTTTGCCCAAAATGTGAGTATTTTCGATCTGCCTAAGATATTTTAAGACAAATACAATAATTATTTATAATTTGTAACAATATACCCAAATACTCAATTCTCTGCCCATACAGAAATATTGTATTATATACTGGGCCCGACATAGCCAAATCGAGACCCTGGCGAAAACTTCTTTGGAGCTACTATCTGCTTCATAACAACAAACTTTGGCAAACGATTTTATTCGATTGACAACGTAAAATAAACTTTCTATTTGATTTGGGCCACTCTGATGTAGGGGCCCTTATACTCTTGCCTCTAGTTACTGAGTGCTAGTCTTTCGTAATATAATCGCAATAAGAATATCTAGAGAATGTCTTTTATAGTTAAAAATTCATTGGAACTAATACTCTAAAAAAGTAAGATTCATGAAATTTCAACTCAAATATTAATTTCTTGAGCTTAATTCATAATTACGAGACGCTCTAGATGAATGTTACAATTGCGGATAACTCACGCTGATGTAAAATCATTATATGAAAGAATTTATTTCTGAAATAGTAATTTACAGTTTTGGCAATAACATGTGGTATCCACATCGGGTTGTATGGTTCAGTAGGTAATTATATTGATATTTAGTTTGTGATTAACTGTAAGTTTTTATAGTAGTGTCAATAATAATATATAGTGTAGCTTCAACGTTAATCATACACATTACTTTTTATATAACAACGTACAAATGAAAATCGTTTATTACTTTTTTGTTATTTCGACTTAGAAATATCTATGTGCTTTGATGAAATATAAATGAAAGTTAAACACAGTTAAAATTGAAAGTTTTCGGTGGTGGTTTAAAATTGGTAGTTTAATATTTCTAGAATGGAATCTCGTTTCAGTTTTTTCCGTATTTAAATTTTTTTTCTCTGGAACATGAAATATTTTTACGGATTGGTTGCAAGCTGTTTCAATAGAACAAAAGATATAACTCAACAATCATATTTCTCCCAAATTAAAATATTTAACCTAATAATTAAAGAAAAATTTTAATATTTGGTAAATACTATTTTATAAAATAAATTGTTATTACAAATAAAATCAGTGGATACAACCTATATTAAAAATATGCAGAATTTTGCCTACAATAAACAAAAGTATTTTTAAAAGCAAAGTTCACATTCGATCAACAGTAAAGCCAAGTTTTAAACTTAATGTCCTCTCTAAATTCTTAAAATTCGATGTTCAATTTAAGCAAATTTAATTTTATCTGATAATTCGAAGTCTAAATAAGATTGATTTGATAAAGAGTTATTAAGCTTAGTTTAATTAACAGTAAATTAATATTTACTTTTAATTAAACTAAATACAAATACAACTGTGCTCTTAATCTCATTACCCAGTGCGGATAATAGGTAAACCATATCTGTAAATTAGAATGACAAGATGGATTCTTTCACGAATTTTTACATGCGCGTAAGCCATCTGCGATTCTATGACGTCACGAATTCCGAAGAAGGTAAAAGGTGACTGGAGTTTTGGTGACGCTTGAATTTCATAGCATGTTTTATATTTTATAAATTTAGTATTATTTTATAAAATTCTGTCAGAATTCTATTAGGAATATTAAAAATACGAAACTATGTTAAATCACAAATTTTTGGATTTCGAATTAGAGTTGGCGAAGGAATCAGATATCATGACAATCCGCACTGTGTACAAGAATTTTACCTATTAGTGGTACACATTCATAAACCTTTTACACATTTAGATTTAACGAATACAGTTGAAATACAATTATCCAAATCGCTGATTATCCGAATTTATTTCAGAATTTCAGAGGTATATATTAGACAGAAGAAGAAAGAAAGAAAATACTCAAGAAAAGGAAAGGTAAGAAAAGGGTGAAGATGAGAATGAGATGTGTCATTTCAGGAATTCAGAATCATTCTTTTGAAAATGCCAGGATGTTCAGAAGTTAGCGCTGAAGATATGATTATAAATGAGATCCTAGGTTTCAAATTGCAAATGATGGTAAATTTATTTGAATTGTTCATTAAGAAGATGACGTTAATGTACAAGTTGAAACACAGACACGAGACCAACAGCTCACGAAACATTTACCAGCTTTGAAACATTGATGTGAATAGAAGGACCAGCCCGAGTGGGGTCGCATTTATTTATTTTGCAAATACCAAATACTAGAGCTTAAGCCCGAGTATGATCACATGCCAATTCACATTGTCAAGCGGATGCGCTACTTGGCTGACCGAAAACGGATGAAGATAATTTAACAACTCATTCTGCCCAAAATGTTCAATAAGCAATGACTTTCATTTACAGCACTGTATGTACATACTGTATTAATGTACAGCACTGGTAAGTACCTTAACATGTAAAAATGTTGCCTCTTTTCATTTAATTGATTAGAAAATTTTATTCTTTAAAAGTATGTAGAGTTTTTTCCATTATCAACGTACAATAATTAATTAAAATGTACTCTTTTTCGAAAAAATTCAATTATCCGAATATTTGTATATTCGAATGGGGTCTGATCCCGACCGATTCGGATAATAAGAGTTATATTATATATTCTCCCCGAATATTAGCTTATTTATATACGTAATAAAAATTAAAGCACATGCATTTTTGCAAAAATTTAAATTATTTGTATCCATACTTTTAAAAGTTTTTACACATAATTACAAACATATGAGGAAATTTTTACACGTTTTGTTTGGGCAAATATTATCAACTAAAAATGAGTTTATTTGTAATTATGTATTAAGATCAAATTTCTTATACCATCAAATGTTGCCTGTATTATAAAGATTTACTTAAAAATTAATAAGTTCCACTAACAAAATTACTTTTTTAAAAACTATTCTAATATGCAACAATTTGTTGCGAAGTATTATATAAAATTTCACAATGATATTCAATTTTTTAAAATTTTATTTAGATTTTAAAATTTTTTAATTTTTAAGCTTAATAAATATTTTAGACGTTGTATAAATTACGTGTATTTATATTCTTATACTTCTAAAAATTATAATATATATATTATACTTGTAAAAATAAAATTGCAGCTTTGATTCTTTATGTAATACATAAAATTATCGATTTTGCAGGAAGCAGTACTTAAAGTCAGATTTTATTTGCCAGAGTGAAGAATTTATTTACAGCTATCGAAAAACATGTATTCAGTCAATCGAAAAGTACATTCGATTAATTGGTTATTCGCAAAAAAGTTATGTAGGCGATTTTGACTAATGATTCCTGACTACTTATAGGTTTACAAAAGCGAACCGCAAATGGCAAACCTCAATCTGATAACGAAAATTAATCGAAAACAAATTCTGTAGCCTCACAAGTCATTCATTTTTTTTTTTGACGAATTAACATTGTTACTAAGAACGTTACGGAATTCAGCTTATACTTTAAACAATCAACTCACAAAGCATAATTTAAAATAAACGTCTTGGGTAAGCTTGTGTCTCTATTGATACCAATATATTTAAATTTAAACAAGAACAACTTATATATTTACAAAAGCGAACCGCAACAGATACACCTCAATCTGATAATAAAAATTAATGGAAAACACATTTTATAGCATCACATGTTATTCACTAGCCAGCGAATCAACATTTTGTAGTAAAAACCTCATGGTAATTAGTTTATTTTTAAGCAAACATTTTTTTAAAAATATAACTTAAAAATAAGCATCTTGGGTAAGTTTCTGTTTCTCTATTGATAATAATATACTTAAGTTTAAGCGAGTTACATTAAGAACTTCGAAGGAAAGTAGAATTCTAAAAAAGATGTGGCAGTAACCACAGGAAACTGAAGAAAAAATGTTTAGCTATTGCATATATCTATATCAGGGAATCGCTCTTAATTAACAAAGATTGGAGCAAGATACACATCTTAATGCGTAATGAAAATTGATGGATGTTCCAGATCTCTTTGCTAAAAGATCACTTCATCAACAACTGTCAGTCGTTAATGCAAAATTTCTAGAAAAAATTCTTGTTCTTTATTACCCCTGCATATATATTCATATACACATGCGTAGATACTCCTAAAATTATTTCCATATATTTTCTGAGTTAAGCAGTTCTTAAGGAAAGGTTAATACCAATATATAATGACAATTACATAGCAGTACTTGCCATTCATTATATACTCACATTAACAATTAACTTGTAAAAATTTTAACATACTCGATTAGTTAATTTTATAGGAGGAAAAATTAGAAGCATGCAGTTGCTATACAGAGCTCTAAAAATATTTTGAAATTACTAAAATTCAAAAATAAAATTGCAAATGCCAACGATGTTAGCAATTGCAGTTATTAAATATTTGTGATATCTTTTATACGTGTTTTCGTATTGTAAAATCAAGTTTTCATTTTTTTTTTTTTTTTTTACTTATGGGAGTTAGTTTGAACGAAATTCAAGATGATTAATGTGTGTTGTGTAAATGAATTGTAAAATAATTTAAACCTTCATGACTATAAGGAGGGTTCGAACTTATAACTTTCTAGTTGATGACGTAATATCTTAACACCAAATTACCATCGCTGGTAAAAGTGACAGAAAATCATTTAGAAATCAAAGTATTTTAAAATGAATTAGGTAATAGGATTTACACGTTTTGTAAGGTCCATAAAATTATATTTTGGAGACTTTGTTTTCTAGCTACACTGGTAGTTTTCGCACAAATATGTCTTATTACATCCGTAAGAAAACACTTTGCAAATATTCTCTTTATTATCTAAAAATGAATTTAAGTTATAAGAAATTAATGTGAAATAAATTATATCCTATTGTTTTTAACTATAAAAACCGAAAATTTGGTAAGTCAATTGAAATTTTTAATTTTATGGCACTAAACGATTTATGATTGGTAATGAAGTTTTAAAAATCTGAATGCAAGTATAGAGAACACGAAGTAATAAAGATAGTTTGAAAAGGGTGTAGGAGTTTATTACAGGAAAATTCATGGATTATAGGAAATGTCATCTAATCCGTGAAAAAATGCCAAAGCAAAAATAATAAAAATAAAGAAATATAAAGTAATTAGTAAATAATATAATCAATGAAATAATTATATATATATATATATATATATATATATATATATATATATATATATATATATATAGTGAATATTCTATTATATTAAAAAATGCAAAATAAATTAACATCTTACGATTTTGCAGCTGTCTTATTTTAAATGATTAAAAATTGCTTATGGTGTAATTGTTTCTCTGTTTTTCGATTCTTGATTTTTTTTAAAAATAATTTATACTCTCTATTTATTCAAGCAAATTCCATCAATAATAGAATATTAATATTTATGTATTTTCTTAAAATTGTTAAACAACTAAACATTTCTCTCTATAATATTGATTATTAATTTATACATAATATACAATTTCAATTTTGCATGTGCACTTTAAACATGTGTAATTCACGAGAACTAACTTATAGCTTAGTTGAGGAAACAAAATTCACTTAAAGTAAAGAATATATGCATTTTTTTTTCCTTTTAAAACACACAGATCAATTTTTATTATAAGAGATCAAAATTCATGTCAAATAATCAAAGAAATGACACTTTTTAAATAAAATAATGAAATTTCCATATAAATTGTTTGGACTCTGAACTCAGGCAATTACACAAAGTTTAATGTGATCGTATTTAGCTTGTAGCTATACTGCATTTAGTTTTAAGCATTATCTTTAACATAAAGGCAACTTTGATAAGAGACACACGTTTATTAAGGTCCATAAAAAACTTTATAACGAAGAATTACGATATAGCTTTAATTGTATTTTAAATGCTCATAAATGATGCTTTTTATGTTATGGCAAGAAAAAGAAATAAGTTTTATTAGAATGCAATATTTTTATGACAATTTCACAAACACACTTATACTAGGGTTTCAGTGATTCCTATTTAATGTATAAGATTACCACTTAAAATTTATTTAATATTAGCCAGCCATGAAAAATGTACAAAATTTGTAGTTCTGCGAAAATAGAATGAATAAAAAAACTATCTATATAAATATAGTATATATAAATCGTTTAATGATAATTTAATATCAACTAATAAAAGGATCGAGCAATAAATTTTCCTTCTTGTATTACATTAAAATAAATGCGTATTTTTATTTTTATTTTATTTTATTTTATTTTTTTTTTTTTTTTTATATTTATATTAAATTTTATGTCTTTACGTGTTTTGTAAAAGTGATGACTAAAATAACAATATTGTTATTAAATATGAAATTTCAAAGGCATGAATCATAATCATATTTTAAATCTTTACCATTATATATTCATAAAAATACGTCATTTTACAATATCGATGGATTTTTTTTCCATTTCAATGAAAAAACTCTTTATATGAAAAGGACCTTTTTTTATTTCACCTTGATTTTGCTTATTATTAATCATCAGTATTTTGTTAATACAGTAATATACTATAAATAGTACATATCTATTATATATCTATACACACATTTGTACTGCATATTACTGAATTGTTCACAAGAAAACTCCAAAATTATTTAGCATATAAGTATTGATTTATACGATTATGTAACTAAACATTTGCTTTTATTTATTTTTATTATAAAATATTTATAATTATTTATTTTATCAATTAAATACTGCTACAATATATAATTCTTAATGAACTATTAATAGCAATTTTTGCTTATTAAATAAGTAGTGCTACAATTATTACCAATTGTTTACAAGAAATTAAAAAAAGAATTGTCATATTCGTGTATGTAGCGCAATATTTGATATACAATATATTTTTTTGGAAAATTTCAATACACCAACTCGGCAATATGTAGTATATAAAACATATATACATATATAGCAACGTGCAGTATTTATAGTATATTACTGTACGTAAATTGAAATTCGTACGTGCGAAAAATATTTTGTCGTTCATAAAATTTACTTATACGTGAGAATGAAATATTCCCCAATCAGATTAACCAGATACAGTGCAAATACATTTAAAGCCACATTGTTAAATACTTAGCATCCAAAAGCTGTTGTCTTTTATTTATTCATTTATTTTTTAAACATCGTCAGCGGATTGTGTTTCAGAAAGAAAAAATGCGGTAAAATTAATAAGACATAACAAATTTAACTCGGCGTTTCCTCGGAAAGAACCATCTTCTTAAGGAAAGAAGGAATGCACTTAAATGATATGTCACTCACAACGAACGAATACATGACGTGCTATCCAAGGGCAGATTAAAGATGGAAAGACCTAAATTCGATCTTCAAATAGAAGAAATTAAATTGGCGAGATAAAGAAAAGAAGGGGAAAAAAAGCACTTCCAGCATAAGTAAAAGCAGTAAAAAAAGAACTTTTAATTGAATCGTGAAACGGCGCCTTCCGATAAGTTAACCTGACAACTAGGTCAAATCGTATAGGACAAGAAATAAAAACGATAGGTGATGTATTTTAAGAAGATTGCCCTGACATTAATTGGTAGTTGTCGTTTTTTTCTCTTTGTTTTTATTCTAGACTTGAAGATGCCTCTGTTTCCTAATGATTTTACCACGTTGTAAAAAGGCTTATTCCTTCAAATGCTCTTTTTTTTCTGCCATCAATAAAAGGATTTTGGTAAGAAAGAGCTACATTTTTAATTAACAGAAAAGATTTTGATTTTCTCTATTTTAAAGTAAATTATAAGCTGTTGACTTCCTGTTTCTAAGGAAATCGTTATTGATTGAAACTATGATAGCAGTCAAGTGACAAGGTTTTTTGACTGATATATCCTTATTTTACACATGAAAGACCACTTTGCTGCGAGTGTATGTAATGCACATATATAGACCATATTAACATGAAATTTTTTGACTAGCTCATTACAGATGATTATTACTGAAATACGATAAAACTCTTTATCTACTAAGCATCCCTTTAATTTACTATCACTATGCACATTTTCAACATGCATTAACTTCAGGCAGTTTATACATGTACTGATTACATCATCAATTTAATACTTTGCTTATTTGCTTTCTTCTAATATCAATTAAGTTAGTTTACACTGTGAAAATAATAAAGGGTTGAGCCTGACTCTCTTTAAATAAATCACGCGTAGTTAGAATTCTACACACCCTTTATAAAGTGTGGAAAAAAGGAGTTTCTATTTTACATATACTAGTAATTATGTTTTCTTTTGATTAAAAAATCAATAATATTCTATCTGTTACATCTATCGAGCTTCAAAAAAACTATTTTTCACAAAAAGGAATAATATTTTATTAGTGATTCTTTAAAAATATTTCATTCACACACAGTGATATTTTATAAACTGCGCTTGCCCATTCGTTAAGAGACTATATATGCCTAAAAAAGGTCAGTACACATTTTGATAGGATAATGTTAAACTGTAAAAATATTACCAACTTCTCTTGTCCCAAATAAATGTCATTAAAATTATATTTCTTCAAAAAAAATATATCTGTTCTATTATATACGTTATATACGTCTACATAATAGGTTATTTGTATGGTAGGTAATATGTTAATGATAGCGCAACATCCAAGATCATGTTTCGTATTGGACATAGGATTAGCATTTTAAATTTTCCTACACAAATCTTCGCATGTTAACACTACAGTTAAATCCCAACAACTTAACACATGCTTAAATTACAAATTCGTCTTCGCGATAGTCTTTATTTGGAATCGCGAGCCCATATTCATCAATTACTGATCAGAATGACGACATTTGTTGATTGAATGAACTATTTCTAACATTATGATAAAAATATTTACTTAAATTCAAATTGTTATGAATAAACACAATATAATTGTTAATACTATATATTAACGCAATATATGCAAGTAGTACGTTAATGCAACATTATAAAGTGTTGCTATATTGAATAATATCATTGTTGTCTAAGGTTATAAATTACTATTGATGCATTAGATGAATTATTTTGCATATCTGTGACTAACATATAAATATTTTAAATACTGAGTATAATATAAAAATCCATTCGACATTGCATGATAAATGTTTAAACTGTACTACGATAAATATATATTAAAATTTTAAAATATAAAAAAAATTATGAAATAATTCAGTTTTTTAAAAAAATATTTATGTGTATTGTGTAAGCTTCTACTTCGACATTATCAACTTTCTATTACAAATAGGGTTCGGTGTTGAATTCGGTACTCCTTGATTTGGAGACGAAATTTAATTTATCTTAGTTTAGCTTTTGTGTACAAGCTATCTTGTTAGCCACGTCTTGTCAAAAAAAAAAAAAAAAAAATCAAGGAGTACCTGATAGTAAACTGATTTGATTTATTTGTTAAAAAAAATTTTTTTTTCATTTGCTTATATCGAGGAAAATATATTCCGGTTAAGCAATGATAATTTACAGCCAACCAACTCCTAATTTTGAACCTTATCGAATGTGATGAGATATGACGCTTGAGAAGGCACTTTCCTTTCCAAATCTTCACATCACATCAAAGTAGAGACGTCAGATTACAACATGATTTAAAAAAAATTATTCTATCAACATGACATTTTCTTTATGGAGTCATGTATTGATAGATTTACTTTTCAAATTTGAACACAACGGCTTCCTCCACAAGGCTAATTGAGTCATTTTTTTCTAAGAAAAAATACATATCAGCTTATTTTGATTCAGAATTGTTTATGAATTAAATAATGTGTTAATATGGCAATGTTCTAAGACAATGTGCTAAAATTCTATACGCTACCATAAAAGTTTCTTCTTTGAAAATTTTTATTTAAAGTTTTGTGGCATAAAGAGAGACCTGTTATATAAATTAAAAAATTTAGCACCAGATAATTTTTTTTAATTTAAATTAATATAAAAGTGCTCAGAGCCTGATTAAGGCAGGGGCATGCAGGGCAGTTACTCGAGCCCCTATATTAGAGGGGCCCTTTAAATATAAAGGGAAGTTTATTTTAATTCGTCTATCAAATAAAAACATTTGCCAAATCAGTTGAAAAGTTCGTTATTGAACACTCTCATCCTCCAAATACAGTGAAATATAAAAAGAAATAATTGGAAAAAATTTAATTTCAAAACAGTTCTCACATTTATTTTAATCACACGTATTCAAATTTAAAGCACGTTGCACATTTTAATTCAAAATTTATGGCAGTTTTTTTTTCTTACAATATTTTCAAAAATAAATGCTGCCATTTAGTATAAAACTAATTATTTCCGAATTAATGTAAAGCATCCAGAAATTAGTGTGGATGCAATATGGAATGGAAACTTATAAGACATACTTTTTAACAGTAAAATAAACATTTTAATATTTTTATATGCATACAAAATGCTTTACATTAATTAGGGCATGCACTTTATTTGAAAACTTCTTCAAGATTCTGGATTTGTAATATAATATAATACTTATGTCGATAATTGAATTCAAACATGCATAATTTTTTTTTAAAGAAACTGTCAGAGTTGTTTAACATTTCGTTCCATTTTTCTCGTAAATAATTGAAAAATGTGAATCGTAAAAGTTTCAAAAAGTGTTTGGCATTTATGTTCAAATTTCAGAAAATTTTCTATGAATCAACATTTATGTTAATTCTTTTTAATCTTATTTTGATCTAAAAATTTAATGAGATTTTCTACAAGAGAAAAAAAAATCCTCTAATATCATAAAATTTATTGTTGTTCCAATAAAAACTTATTTCTTCCAACTAACAAATAATAAATAAAGTTCCAACTGTGGTAAAATATTTATTAACCTTTTACTTAATATGAAAGCATGTGTGCATATAGTGAACTAAATATCAAGACGATAGGAAAAAAAAAATTGTAAAATTAAATTATAAATAATCAAGAAAAACATCTTATTAATCTATTGTTTTTCTGTATATTAAATGAATATACACTATAAGTGAAACCGGTACAATCACAGTTTACCAAAACCTAGCATACGAAACATATTTTAAGAAAAATTGCCACCACGTGTTTTGCAAATGTGTCGAAACGCAGACCACAAATGTACCGTATCTCCTACGCAAAGTACACCGGGGTCATCCTATGACACGGGATTTCTTACACCCCCAATTACCCATTAGAAGAGGATTTTCGCCGCCTGCAAGAGCTTCAGGTGAACTATGTCGGCTTGGGAAGCAGAAGAAAAACATTATAAAAAAAAGAAAAGATATGAGACCCTGAACCTCCAGAAACAGCTGCGCTGCATCCGACGGGGCACGTACTTTATGTGAGTCTTTCCCTTGTCTCGAGAGGAAAACAACTCCCTTGGGGTCCCACCTGGTATAAGAAAGAGGGATGCACCAAAATGGAACACCAGGTGGTGGGGTAAACTTCCCTTTCAAGTGCATGTGGTGAATGGTTCCCCCTGCTGCACCATTCCCATCTGAAGTCTCTGAAGATGTTTCCAACGCACAAAGATACGGCAGAAAACACCCTCTTCACATTCAGTGGTAACTTAGAAAGAAATTCTAAATCAGTATCTACAGGAATTTAAATCAGTATCGATCTCTATCTACAGTAAATCTAATCAGTATCTACCGGATCTACAGAATTATACTACAGAGAATTTTTAAAGAACTCCGAGTACAATTAAATGCTTCAAAATCTTAAAATACAAATGAATCGGAATTTGTAAGTTCGTCTACACTAAAAAAAAAAAAATAACCTTTCTTCCATCATTTGATATTTAATAGAAAATAATCTACAGTTGTGGGCACCTAATTCATTCGGTTTTATAAAGAAAGTTGTCGATTAAAACTATAATCTAAAAAGCACATGTTTTGAACACTACAAAATAAAAGATGAACATAAATAAAGAGATTGAAAAAGAAGACTGAACTAATTCACACAAAGATATAAAATGATTTTCAATTCGTTTCTTCTGATTATTCCGATCAATTTTCTTACATTAATTACCAAAACCAAATTAAAAGTAGGGAATTTTACTTTAATGAAATCTTTGTTAACTCTTAATATAGTGAAAATTTTAAAAAAAAAAAAAAAAAAAAAAAAAAAATAGAAATTTCAAATAAAAAAAATTATACAAGATTTTGAAATAAAAAATATAATTCTAAAAGATTATAATAGGGAAATTTTTTTTTCTCATTTATCTATAAATCCGTCTCTTTTACTGTGTAGGATTGAATTTTGCAGTTAAAAAGGTTGATTGTGTTGGTTTCAGAAAAATAATAATTTAAGAAAAATAAAAGATAAACGTTTTTTTTTATTTCTTTATTATTCGTATTCGGGAATGCAGAGAATTTCATAGAAGGACCAAACCCTTTTAGAAAATTAGAACCTCATTGGAAAAACTCATCTAAAACTATAAGCTTCTTTTTTTGTGATAAGAGATTCAATCAATTGGGTTCTTAAATAACAGTTCCTTTTCTAAATATATGTCCATATGTAAACAAAAGTTATTATTAAAATATTACAAATATCTTAAGCTAAACTTAAATTATAGAAAAATTGTTGCTACATTCTCTAGTCTTTTTTTCTCCCCTCAAGACATGGCTTTCATTTTTGACAACAATTTGGGAATAAATAAAAACATTTAACATATTTTTATGTTACATTAGCACACACAATAATATTTGATATTAAAATTACTTACAAGTTACTTAATTTAAATTTTTAGTATTTTAATACATACATTTTCAATAAAGAAATAAAAAAAAAAAGTAAATAAATAACGTCTTGAAAAAGAAATAAATTATATTATGAAGTAACTGATGGAATGATTATTTAGCTTTCATTCAAGGTAATAATAAAAACAAAAAAGCATAGAAATGGAACAAAGGGATAACAAAATTTTTAAAAAAATAAATATGTTAAAGTATTTATTCCCAAATTATATGCACAATATCAACAGACATTGTTTTGTCTTTCTAAAATTGTCTTTTTGCTTACTATAACGTTTGGAGTTTTAGATATATACATATATATATAATCCGAAACCTTTTTTTTTATATTTAATATATTTATTGTTAAAAATTAAAATAATTGAAAATGTTTTTAATTCAAACAGATTCCTGTTGAAATTAGTGTGGACTTTCATATTAAAATTTTAATAATTTAAGAGTATTAAAATAATTTAAATTATTAAATGAAGTAAAATTAATTAAAAAAATTATAAGAAAAATTGCAAAATAAATAAGAAAGAAAAGGAGAGAATGTGATCTGGTAATCAATATGATCTGATAATTTCAAATAGCGTATCCAAAAAAGTTTTCTTCAGTTTGTCAGGCTTAGGAACAAGTAGAGAAGATTATTGCCGCTTTTTCAATAAATTTTTTTAACTTTGAGGATGGAATTTTTGTAACATTAAACAATTGAGTTACTCCATGAAAATAGCAAGATTAAAAATATTTTGAAAGTAAGCCAATGCTTTGTATTTATAGATTATACAGGACATTGAATTTTATGAAAATGATTTACGAGCTATAAGAGTGTATTTAAGATATCTATTATAAAAAAGAAAATTAATAGTAATAGCAATGAGAAACTCCGCGGTTTCACGTTAAATATGTCGTGGTCGCAATATCTTCCATGTGAAATGATATCTCTGGAGGTGGACGCCCAGTCCGGGGGTCTTCTGTTTGTTCCCTTCTTCAAAATTACAAAGACCCACTTCCGGGGCTAGGATGGCACACCAATTGGGTATTCCTGCAACAGCTATCGGTAGAGAGGTTAGTTAGGGCGTTGTTCTCATTATTGAAAGGTAGTGAGTTCAAATCCGGGCTTAACCGAAGATCCGTCGTGTTCGATAAAGGCGGTTGGAACATGTTAAATAGGTCATGATCGCAATGTCCTTCAAGTAAAATGATACTTCTAGGAGTGACAAGCTGAGTGCATTGGGGTTTATTTTATTCACTGCAGGGTCCCTGCTTTAAAGTCACGAAGACTCCATCTGCCTGCTTCTATCTAATTAGTAAAAACCAACTCAGGGCTAGATAAAGGGAAGCATGCTGGTAACACAACAACATGATGACAAAATCGGAAATTAAAATATAACTCGGCAGCGTTTATAAGGGTAGGGTTAAAGACTTTCGAATTGCACTGCCGATTCTAAGTGAATTGAATAAAATAAGCTTAGATCTTCACTTTTATAAAGAGGAAACAAAATGAAATATTTCTGCCAATACATGAAAATTAATGCGATGCAATTAATAAGTTTTTGAGAACTGTGCTTCTCAAACACAATTTTCCGTTGATTTTTCTAAAAAACATCTTAAATTTTCACATTCAAGGCCAGTTATTACATGTAAAGAGCTGCTTTTAAAGCAAAACAATCTCAAAAGCCTTTATAATTATTGCATATATCGAAGATTGACGTTTTAATTATTTCCTGTCTCATCGTATCGTACTCCATCTTGAGTTCAAGCTATTAAAAATTGCGCTTGAAGGCAAAGTTGCAGCCATGTCTCTTATTGTTTGAAAATACAAATATTATTATACCAGCAACTGCATATATTGAAATTCATTAGTTTTAGAAAATTATTTCTCGGAAAACTTTCGATTTTGTGCATATTCAAGTATTTTTTCTAACTGGATATATTTCACTTTAATTATGCTTAAATATTGAGCTTTAAAATAATGGATTAAGAGTAATGAAGATACATATAAAAAAAGGCAAAGTCATTTAAAATAGTTTCTTGATTGATGGTGACCATCATAACGCTTCGTTTTTCATTGATATGCCATATTATACGCTTATCTTCTGAAATCAACATAATTAGACTTTCAAAAAAGACGCCAATTTTAAAAATATAGTGTAGTTTTATTATAAATTTCTTCGAATTAACTGAGAGGGGAAATAATAACAGCAATTGATTAGCATTATATATTGACAATTAACAAAAAGAAAATGATGATAACATACCATCAAAAAAAAATTTAAAGATACACTCATCTTTAAACGCACGCAGGCATTTAATTGGCAGCTGTCAAATCAACTCATTTGAAAATTTCTTCCAGCTGCACGTAAGATATTTTAAATATTTGTTGTTAGTATTTCGGCAACATATTTAAGAAGAAGTTATTTTGTATTTAAATTGATTTTGATAATTATCTTCACAGAAAAGATTTATTAATCTGGGAAGAGAGAGAGAGAAAAAAAAGCCTTCGATCTTGTGTTGTAAAGTATATCGGATTTGATATTTATAACATCACATCACAATTGTACAAAAAATGATTTAAAAAAATTAAATTAAAAGTTTCGAATAGTCCACTGTCTCTTCACAGAGGCTGCGGTGCTCTACTTGGTAGGGATGTCATTGGCATTATTGGAAGATGGTATTCGAATCCCGACGAAGATCTATCGTGTTTGATGAAGGTGGCTGGGGCACGTTAAAACTGAGAAGGGTCGCAATATCCTCCAAGTGAAATGATACTTTTGGGGCTGGCACGCCAAGTATTGGGGGTTTTCAACTTGGTCCTTCATTCAAAAGCATGAAGATTCCACCTATCTGCTTCTATCTAACTGGTAGAGTCCAACTCAGGGCTAGCTACAGGGAAGCATGCTGGTGCAACGCAACAACTATCCCTCCAATGGCGGGAGAGAAGTCACCTTAATAATCTTGCCAGCTGTTAAATCATCCCTTTACTTGGTTGTGTATCCAAATTAAGAATCAGTTGTCATTTTTTAGCAGCTTCCATCGACTATTCTAGACAGCTGGAAACATTTCAATGATCCATTTTACTTAATATAATTCAGATGTACAATGTTTCTTTCATGTTCTTTGTAAATAATCTAAAAATTATTATGCTGAAATTATTCTTCCAAGAAAATCATCACGATATGTTTGAGATCTTTATTCTAGACAGAAATTGATTTTATTTAATATGTGATAATATTATATTTGAACAGAAAAAAAAATAATTTTTATGTATTTGTGCTACAATTTCCATGAAAGTTTTAGTCCATGACAAGAATATACCAGGAATAATTTTTTCAATGATAAGAAATAAATGTCCAAAATTAATCATGGTTCTTTATTTTGATGACTGAATAATTTTTTTCCAATGCATTTGTTCATCGGAATTCAGATTTTCCTCTATCCCTGCGTTGCTTGGTCAGAGAAAAAATTCTGCTATTATGTACACATGTAACATACCCAACCCAAATGAAGTTGATTATTTTAGTATACTGAACAACATCCAGTATTCGAACCATTCTTTGCAATTCAATGTTGTCATTCTACATTTATCTGTAACAGATACCAGTTTCTTGAATTCCACCAAAAACACATTTCATGGTACACAGTGTTCTAGAGTACCCAAAATTTTTTCCTCCTTCACGGTCAAAATTCAAATCACCGAAAGTACAGTCAAAATAGTACAAATAAAGATCTTGCACAGCGATAACCTTTTTTTTTTTTTTTTTTTTTTTTTTTTTTGATAGCCTTAAAATAATAATGGCCTAATTATTTTTAATATACTGACAGGTGACATAAACTTTTTTTTAAACAAATAGGATTTATTCCATTCTTAAAAGATATATGTGTGGTATATTAAGACTATCGGACTTAGCCTGGATTCACCTTTACCTAAGAAGTATTCAAGTGTCCAAGATAATGATTAGATGTAAAAAAACAAAGATAATTTTATATTAATTTGTCTTAAGCGCTTTCAATATGGATTTTAATTAACCTTTAAATTATGTATGAATTTACGGAAAATTAACTCTTGATTTTAGGTATTTAATGCTTTATGAGACATTAGTTTATAGTGAAAAAGAATTTTAATAAATTAAAATATTGATTAAAAAGATAAAAGAAGATATTTTTTTATAATTTTCTATTTATAGACATGATAAGCTACAATACGTTTCTACCACAGTCTTCCGAGAAATATGAACAACAGTAAGTTGTTAGTTTTAAAAATTAAACATGATAGAAAGTATAGAAAAGAAAAATATTATACAACTTATATATATATATATATATATATATATATATATATATATATATATATATATATATATATATATATATATATATATATATATATATATATATATATATATATACTTTTGGATGTAGAAAATGCAAAAATATGAAATTTTGTCCACTAATAAGTTAATTTTACAAGATACGTCAGGAAACATATTCTACAAATAATTTAAAAGGGGAAATTGATTATGTGAGTATAGCGAGAGATAAAAGGAAAGTAAATGGCAAATAAGCCAATAATTGCATTTCCTTCTCGTTTTATAAATCCATAATTTTGGAAGATTTAAAGTTACAGAAAATACGAGTTGGTGAAGAAGCAATGCCTTAAAGATGACGTTGAGGGCATTTGCGACAAACGGATGTTATTTAATCAAGTGGTATTGGAGGTTTACTAATATATAGTTGGTCTTATATACCACTGCTTCACTACTGAAGTTTGAGTACTATGAACTTAGTTTGGACAGGAATATAGTTTGGACACGTACTATGAATATAATTTGGTCAGGATGGTTGAACGAACAAAATTCGAATAGTCGCTTCAGACTATGTCTTTCTAACAAACAACAAAAAACACAAATTAATATATCCAAAGGAAAGTTATGACTGCTCTTTAACCTATTTCCATTAATATTTTGCGCAATGTGCTGAGAGCTCTCAATATTCCAAAATCTGCGAGAGCAGTTTCATGCAGACAGAGTTAAAGCGTCTTGAAAACATACCATCACATAAGAAAACGAAAATTAAAGCTGACTTAAAAGATTGTGATAGTGTCGTCAATAAAAGGCTTCGATTAAAGAATGGTACAATGTGGTGTTCAGATTGGATTTCGGTTCATTTGACCGGCCAGATAATTACCACACATGACGATTTGACCACAACTGTTGAACACCACATGACTGATCAAAGTGGAAGGATGTTCTGCGGTGTCATTAGCTATGATATTAGATCAACTTTAGGGCACATCAGCATGTCATTGAAGTCACAACGGTATCTAGAAAAGGTACAACCTTCGTAGCACCAACATTGATTCAAAATCTTCCTGCACACGCAAAATCAAATTATCATTACATTTAAAAAAATGAAGTATATAATTTTATTTTCCACATTTTTTTAATACATCATCTTTGCAAAATGGGTTTAAAATTTAAAAATATAATACCGAATATCCAAGAAATTTGAGCATAAGCATTGATCTCTGTTCTCAAACACACACACGGATATATATATATATATATATATATATATATATATATTAAAGTACTAATTTGAAGAAATTTTTCAAATACATATATGTTGAATTAATCCCTGCTAAAAGTAAACAAAGTCAATTCATTGGAAATAACTTTTTTTTTTAGTTTTACAAGTAATTTTACTAAATGTCGTGATCAGAGTAATTTTTTACAATTTGTTCATAGTTCTTCTGAGAATAATACGTCAGTACATGTATTCATACAGCTTTAATCTGAATAAAATAATAAGACTGATTAGGGTGTCTGAAATCATTGTCACAATAATTTTTACCATTTTTCAAGTGTTGTTTCGGAACACAGTACATGATTATTTGCATTGGTACTGTTTTAATCTGAAGAAAGTAACAGAAATAGTAAGGACATTTTGAAATTGGTATCGCGGTTATTTTTGCTATTTATTGAACGCTGACTTTATGAATACATTTTATGTATTCATACAGTTTTAATCTGAAAAAAAAAATAAAAATAAATAATAATGAAGCTGCAAAGGACGTTTGAAATCTCGTCTGCCCTACCACCGCCCACGTCGGTAACTAATACAAAACTCCATAACAATCAATTACGGCTCGTTCGTCCAGCGTTGCCGAATCGGGAAGGTAAAATTGAATTTAAAAAGACAACTTGAAGAGGTCATGGCGGAGATGCAGCAATCATCGCATGTCGAAAGAAAATCTTCTCTTTGCCCTCTAAAACACGCGCCCATTGACGATGCTCCCGCAAATTATAGCCTTCATAATGGAATCGCTTGGGCAAACAGGGAGAGACATGAGAGAGAGAAAAAAAAAGAAAGAAAGGATCTCAAAATGGGTGACCTTTCGAATTGCTGGGAACCAGGGCGAAAGAAAAATGTTTTATTATGACTTCGGGTTACCGATGAATCGGAACAGTTGCAGCTGGAAAGAAATATTGATCTAGTAACCACTCAGAAAACAATTCGGAATTTTGCTGGACATAATGCAAGAGATTTTTTTAACGGTTATATTTTGCCTTTGTTTGTGATGCTCTTGGGAAATAGGATCATTCCAATTTAATATTGGAATGATCCCATTTCCCAAGAGCATGTTATGCTTCATTTTATATTTTATTAAATGGTTCATTTATAAAAACATAAAATATTAAATGTTACTGATGATAATTATATTATAAGATTATTGTAATTGAGTAAATGTGATTATTTCTGGTAATTACAGCATTTTTTATTAAGGAATTAAAAGGATATGTTATTTCTAAAAAAAATCAACAGCCAACTTTAATTTGATATTTATTTTGCATTTTTAGCATCTGTAAGAATGTTGGATTGGTTGCTCTTATATGAATAACATCACAAGGACACTTTAGTTAATATAGGTATTAATATTGAATAAAAATATAGCATATATTTTGTATTTATCCAATAATTAAATACTGTTACAAAACATTTATATGTATATAGATGGAAACTAATTGTTAATCTTTATTTTCTGAAAACAGAAATTAAGTATTCAGATCAAACATATGTTTCGTTAGTAAGTGTTACCAAGAAAGTCAGTTTTACTGCAAAACAAGTATTTTTGATTTTATCTGAACATATTTGATTTACATCGGTGGTAAACCATCAGTTTGATCTTATATTACTTTGTAGCTACATCTAAATATAATTATTTATATAATAAACTATTATTCAGATATATATATCAATTATACATCAGCAAAATAGTTTAACTTTTACTTACTATATATAACAGACAGAAGAATCCCCTTCGTTTGCAGAAGCTTCATCGAATGTTATTATTATATTAAAGATTATTTTTCTAATTATGTGGATTTGATTATATATTTATACAATATAAAGTGAAGCCATAAGATAATATATACTTAAGAAAATAATAACAACATTCGAAGATATTCTTTAATAAAATAATAACAACATTCGAAGATTCCTTAATAAAAATAATATCAACATTCGAAGAAGATTCTGAAAAAAAAAAGGAAATTCCATCGACGGTTGTATACACTAAGTTAGATCTGAAGATAAAATATATTGTTGTGACATAAATAAATAAGGACATGTTCTAAATAGTGGAGTACAGATGTCGCGGTCATTATAAACTTATAAAAATAATATAAATAATAATTATAAAATAAAACATATGTTATAAAGTTAGTTTAATATTTTTCTAGTGAATTCATTTTACTTTCGTAATGAACTTCTTTTCCTTTCATTCATTTTATGTTATCCCAATACAATTATAAACTTCATTTTAGATTTAAAATTGTGTCAAAGGCATATATTGATCTATTATCTTTTGAAATATGTGCTTCATTAAACTTCCGAAAGTCAACCAAATAAAATGAAAAAAAAAATATTGCTTAAGGCCCCTTTACGACATTTTTTGATGAAGTAATAGCTGATGGTAAAATATGTCGGGAATCACATTGGAGACAGTACAATATAAACAATAATTAAGATGGTATTCGAGCAAAAATAACAGTTATTGAGGTCAACTGTAATGAGTATAACAAAAAGAAGTAGAATGAGCAGTTTTTAAGCAGATTTCTATACGCTTTACTTTAGAGATCAGAGTACAATTTTTTTATATTACTATTATTATTTTGGCAATACACACATACTGCAATCTCAGTGTCTTTCTTGGAGAGAAACATGGAAACTAAATAATAAAGTTTTTAAATTATTTATAATCTATAGGTTATGTTTTTAGATATATTGTATGGGCAATTACTTGAAGAAAAACTCTATTCGGTAGAAGGGCTTTTAGAACATGTTTCCAAATTTAGAATTTTTCCAATCACGATATGGTGAGTAAGTCAAATAAACATCTGCAAATTTCATCCATCTTCGTCATTGTTTATTTTGACCAAGAGATGTGCTGTGCCAGCAATATTTCTCGCATTAATTGTATAATTGCCCCTCGATAATAAGTCATAACGAAACGTCTGGAACCCCAATTCTTCAAAGAAGCATGAATAGGAAAGGCAGACTGAAAAATGAAGACGTTCTAATTCGGTCGTGATTTTAGTGTGATGTTTTTGATATGAAGTCTATTATTATTATAACTAGATGAACGATTAGTTAACAAGTTTGTGGCAGCTATAAGAAGGGTATTTTCTTGCTTCCATGAATTCCAGTAATTAATACTCTGCTTTTCTGATAGATTGAAATATTGATGGATTAACTTATATAATATGTAACTGAGCAGATTAAGTGTTATTTTCTGTTGCTTAAACATTCATCATCAATAGCATGTGTTGGAAAATAACAATATAATTCAATCGTGTAAGATTATTTTTTTCTTCGAATGAAAATTTTTGAAAAAAATCTTTATGAAATCAAATAAAAAAAGTAAAAATATATAATATGTAAATAAAATATATTAATTTTCTACGTAATATGTGCATTACAATAAAGGAACTTAAACATTTAGTTATTTGTCTCACGTAAAATTTAATAAAAATATAGCTTGGCACAAATATATATATATATATATATATATATATATATATATATATATATATATATATATATATATATATATATATATATATAAATTTTGAAAACTACAAAATACATATACTCGATACCGTTGTCAAGAAAATGGTTTCAGTAAAATTTTAATTGAATCTCTCGGAATTCATTTGACACAAAATGTTTCTTGGCGAGAAAAAGATAAGCATTGAGTCAGAATACTCAATGCTTGATAAATAGGAAAAATTTTGCATGAAGTGTATTCTCTTTCCATATGAATTCCTATAAGAAGGCAGATAATTGTCATTGATTCACATAAAAACAAAAAGTCAAATAAAAAAATTAATTTTTATTGAAATGAATTGATTTTAACATATTTTACAGTAATGTGGAACTCTATAATTTAAAACATTATTTTAGGTCCATATCTCTTCGAAAAGAAATGTGAAGGAGGTTCCAACAACAATAAATAAATAGTATATAGAGGACTTTAAGAATATTTTTATATGAAAACGGAGGAAAGTTTGCAGTTTTTAAGCAGATATTATATTCACTGTATGGAAGGAATCCAAAAGAAATTGGTTGAATTGTTATCTGTTATAATATATTGCGGTTTGCTATATGTGTGCCAAGACTAAATTGTTTTTTAACCGGACCATTAAAAAAACTCTTATACACGATATGATTCAACTTAAAGGTAATAAGAGATGGAAAATTCGGAGGGAGGTGAGAACTGTTCTCAATTTACCGAGAAAGATTGCGGTGGCTCTACTTAAAGGACTTACTGGACATGACTGCTTGCAGGACCATAGAGTGGTAGATTCCCCAAACTGTGTTTTGAGTGACTCTTCATCAATCTATGATTTTTTAACATTTAAATAATTGTACCGTACTTTCTCAGTATTTGGATTTTGTCAAGAAACACTGGAAAGACCGTGAACTGATGGCTCAAGCGTTAATGTTTAAAATTTGTAAAATAAATATAAGGTATGCACAACTTTAATAAAATTAAAGTTTTTATTATTTTTTGCAATTAATATCTCCTGTTTAGGATGAAATATATATATTTATTAACTTCATTTTCAGCAGGAGAATACCTTCAACAGGAGATGTGCCTGGTGATTATCTAGATTAAATTTGATGTGCCTGGTGAAATATCTAGAGGCCCTTCTTTGGAGTAAAGCAACATTGAGTCAATCGAATTATGAAAATGTGGTATTACTCTGTTAAAATTTCTGAATAAAAATATTTTAAAAGTCGAAAAAATTGAAAGCAATTCATGATATTCTGTAATTATCAAGGGAGTTTTTTAAGCAGTTGAATTATAAAGAATTATAAAAAGTATTAGTTAGATCAAGGTCATTTATAATAGACAAGAGTGTCATTCTTCATTGAATTTTCATAGTGATAGACTCTCTGCTGTCGTGTAAATAAGAAATTTTCGCAACTAATGTCTGCTTACAGCCCTTCTACTAACGAGAAAAACTGCATCTATAATTATTTTGTCTTTTCAACCATGGTCCACGAAGTTATAAAATAGTATCAAATTATTAACCAAGAGATACCAAACTACAACAGAAACAAAGGCTTATTAATTTAAATACAATAGATTTCGAATAAATGAAGGAAAATATACTTAGCTTATGTATCTTAATTAGTTTTGTTTTATATTATGCAAATTAGGAATAGAACGTTGTGTATACGCTTTCTAATAATATACATCTCCCACATCATTGCTATTTAATAAAGAATGTTAGAAAAAAAGCACCAGAACAAAGGGAGAAAGGGAGCTAAGTGGATATATATAAACAAAAACCATCCAAATTATAACTAATTTTTTGTGGTATATATTTTTACTTCTTTAGTAAGATTCCAAAAATATTTTAATATCTTCAATTGTCTGAACAATTAAGTAAACTGCTATTTTTTTACATGTGACGCACATCGTAAAATAAGATTTTTTACTCTAAATAAAATTTCATGTAATTTTCCAGTAATGAAAAAAATTTGTCCGTACATTTATTTTTAATCATGAAAATCCCAATTTTCATACATTTTATTAGTGTAAAACAAAACATTTACGTCGCAAATTGGACTTTTTTTTTTAAATTCAAGATACAATAGTCCCACATCACCCGGCAAATATTTTATTAAAATCATCGTTAAATTAAAGTAATAATTTAATGTAATTAGAAAAACAGTATTACAATACTTCAACAAAGTATTCGGAAGCTTTAAATCTTCTGAAGAAGACGCATAGCTTATCTTAGATAATTACTAATGTCTGATAACCTAAAAATTAGATTATTTCATAATGTCAATATTCGAATTATAAAAAGTGTAGTATACAATAAACAAAACATTTAAGAATGAATGTGTTGGTCATTTATAGGTTTGCCTGTTTAGTAAATTAAGAGTTTAAAATGATCTTCTTTCTTTTAACAACAACATATAAACTGCTAGCTCTGCTTTTTTACAAATCGAATTCAAGACTTCAGGTCGTTTTACTCAAGATAAGTACTAGATACTTATAAAAAGAAAAAAAAATTATGTACAAAAAATTTAATTTTTATATGTAAATGTCAATTTAAATTTCTTAAAATTTATATCAATATATAGAATTTATGTCCAATTTTTCTGATGTTACCCATAAAATCAATAAAATATTATATAAATTCATTTAAAGCAAGATTTTCCAAAGACCTCCATCAAATTTAATCGAGTGCTACAAATTTTAAAGAAATGTAATCAAAATTATATTCCTTGGCAGCTGATCAAAATGATTTCATTTGCATCGAATCCAAGCATGCATAATGTATATCAAATTGATAAATAAATTAAACTAAAGCTTTTTTTTTCATTCACTATACTTAAGTATTATTCTCACAGAATATATATTATAATTAATACGATGAGATTTCAAAAAATCTTATAATTGGTGACCAACTGGAATTTTATATTGAGATAGACTTCTTTAAATCGTTAAATATTTTGTTTTCAAGTTAAATTTGACAACCAATCTCATTTACATATTTCATCCTATATTTTAGTATTATAAAAAATTTTTCCCAAAGTTATTCACTAAATTTCGTATGAATAATGCTCGATAAACGAAATGAATTGTTATATATTGTTTACAATTAATAATTTATTTAATTACACTTAATGCAGTAAATAAAGATATTTCAAAGCGAAAAATATTTTGAGCAAAACTTATTAGTTGTATTCTTGATGATTTCTTTTAACTCTGGAAGAAAATTTCTATAATAGAGTTATGCGCTATCAAAAACATTTCTTTTTTTTCCTGTCAGACACATCAACCTGTGAAAGGAGACAGGATTATCCTTCCTGCTTTCTTATCAAGGACATGAACAGTTTCCGGACACCAAAGTTCATCGACGATGAAACTTGGCTAAAAAGAAATATCTTACAAAATGAAGTGGGGAGGGGAAAAAAATGCCATAAGAAGTTGATCTCAGGTGTTCCCATAAATTCTAACAAGCTCATCTTTTCTTTTGTTAAGCCGGGGAAATAAATAAGGATTCCCCAGAAAACCTGCCAATTTCTTTTTCGCCAAGCAAACCATTTTTGCCTTGGAAAAGTGTTGGAAGATTAAGAAAGGCTCTCTTTCTGTCTGTGATGAACTGGGACCTGTCTGTGAAAATTATCTCTCCTTAATCAAAATCAATATTCAGGTTACGTTCCACTGTCAGAGTAGATAGATAATGTTCTATAATACCATCCGGGTCCTTCGACTAATTTGCCTGGAGTAAATATAAATGTTCGATTCGTATCTTTAGCAACCGGCACCAACAGCACCCAAAATTCTGTTTAATCAATCAAACGGACAAACTCAAGGAGATAGGGAAGGTCACCGGACATTCATTAATCAGTGAAAGTGATAATTGGTGCTGTTGCCAATTAACGATTCGAAATGTCAAAGTAGGATTCTATTATGAAGAAATTTCTAAGATAAGTACTACTTTACAGTGTAACTTAAAATGTTCATGGCAAACCACATGTTTTTGTTTGACTTAAAATAGATTAATTGCGTGACGGGTATCTTTCTGATACATTTGACATTTAACCAATTTTTTTTTTTTTTTCCAAAAATTTATAAGTGAGTATAAGAATCAAAAAAACATCGTTAGCTGTTGAGAAAACTGAGTCGTTATTCCCTATTTCGCAAACACTTTGCTTCTGCGTAACCTACAATCAAAATTTCCACTATAAAATAGCATTAATGCTCTTGTACTCAAAAATATTATTCTCTCTTAGTACTTGAAATAATGTAACCGTTAACTATCATTTTGTGTTATGAATATATCAACGAAGATAACATCTGAAACGGCTCACTTTTCTTCATGATTCTTAATCACATATTTTGATATTTTACATAAAAAAAATGTCAGCAGTGTAGACACTAATATCACAATAGTATTTATATAATCAATCTTCAATTAACCCATCTGCGGTTGCTGATACAGTTTAATACAATCTATCAGTAAAATTCAGCAAAAAATTAATGCATTTTAAAATAATAAAAATGTCTTCTAATTTAATCTTTATTACATTCTTGATAAAAATATTTTTTTCGACAAAAATTTGAAAAACATATCTAATTAAATAATACCATATTCAAATCAAAGTTTGCTTCAGAAATGGTTAGGAAAATTTTCAAAATTCATATTCATGAGAAAAATAAATAATTTCGCCTCAGATGTATCGGAGAGATATTTATTAATGTTAAAAAATATATATATAAAAATTAGTTAACTGGTTTTATTTTGAAATAAAAAAAATAAAAATAAAAAAAAAATTTTCAATTTAAGGTAAGAATAGAAGAAACTTATATAAATGTGTAGCACTTTACCATCTGCGTTTCTATTGTCCACATCGTTTATGAGACAATATGATGGAGCTGAATAAAAAATAATCAAAAAGTTTATCTTTTTTATATTTAACAAAAGATAGCAATTTCGCTGTATTTCAAAAAAAAAAAAAAAAAAAAAAAAAAAAAAGAATCATTATTGGCTCAGCGTAAAACTATTTTGCAAGTTGGTTTCCATCATTTTCGGAAGAGAAATTAAAAGTTGAAGCCAACCGTAAATGAAGCTTCTTTTCTTCAAGATTCACCATGCAATGCATTATCATTTCATTTTTTTTTTTTTTTTTCCTTAAAGTTGAAGGCAAAGGGGCAAACGGTATCCCCGATGTCAGACAGGTGGCATACGCACTGGTGCAACCAAGTCAAAAATTGGCGATGCGAGAATCCGGTGGGGGTGTTCGTGTCAAAAAACATCTTGAAAACCTCAGCCTTTCTTCCAGCCTGGAAAAGCGTGTAATGGCTTCATCCGTTAGTTAGCCTATCGTTTCGGTAGGTGGCGCACTAGAATATAACAGTGTAACAAAAGAATTCATTCAAATCAGATACTAGAGAGTCACAAAGAAATGTGCCATCAATAAATGCCATTTTGTTGAAAAATTATTTTCCTAACGTAACCATTTATTATACGTTATATTAGGATAGCATTTTTGGCAACTGTTCCGGTTAAATATGTGTGTAATGAAATAAATACGAATGAAACATAAAATAACTTTAATTAAGATGATTAATGGAAAATCACAATTTATTTTAATTATTATTGAAAAAATACATTTTCAGCCTGTTTATATATGTTACAGATTTTTGTGAACTCATTATATTTTTGCATATGTCTTATAATTTTTTTATATAACGTCACTGTTTTTTGGAATCATGATGGTTGATCAGAAGATTATGTAAGCAGATCCTTAACACCATTTTATAAAACAAAGCTGGAGAAATTATCACCTTAATGAGGTATATGATGTAAGTTTTCAAAAATTTATTGATGGAAAACTTACACGTAGTACTGCAAATTAAAGTGCCCATAAATTTCTTTTAGTTTCAATTATACAGAGAAATCACGCTATAACGAATTTCACAGGGTTGGCAAGGACTTTCACTAAAATCAGATTTTGGATGATGAGAGAGAGAGAGAAATTCTTAATTTATATATATAAATACGTATAAATATATCACTTCTGTAAATGTTCCGGCTTAATGGTTTTCTAACAAACAAGATGTTTTATTGAGAACATTAAACAGTGTATAAACAGCGAATACAAACAGAAAGTCAAAAATGAATGCCAATCTTAATATGTTTTATAAAATTTTCGTATCGAATTTAATTTGTATATTTTATAATGCTTCAGCATGGTTCTTCGAAGTATGTTTTTAAAAAAGAAAACATATTTTTAAAAATTTAAAATTAAAATAACTCTCTAAAATAAAAAAATAAAAAAAAACAGTTCTAAAATTGCAAAAATCAGAAAAATATTTTGAAAAAAAATAAAATACAGAAATAAATCCAATTAAACTTTTATTAATATTGTCATGAAAAATAATAATCCAGTCATCATTTTAATAAACGAGTCATGCAAAAAGGGAGATTAGAATGAGAAACAAAATAAAACCTACATGTTATTTAAAATATAAAAAAAAGTAGGTATTTTTTTATATTTTAAATAACATGTAGTGTACATTTTTCTTTGCAGTCGAATTTGCATAAAAAATTGTATGTTAAAATTGAATTTCTAATGAAAGAAATTTGTAATAATGAAAAATATATACCAAATTTTAAGAGCTTCATATCAAATTTCGTTCATGGGGCAATGGATCAAACGCATTGAGAAAGAAAAATAACATAATTTAAATATATATATATATATATATATATATATATATATATATAGATATATATATAATTAAGGACATATTACGTAACGCTGCTTCAATGTTCAAAAGACAGAATCACATGCTTCAGCTTCAAATGTTCACAAGAGAATGAAAGATAACAGAGTTATATAAAAAAAAATATTTATACATATGGAAATAAAAATGTAAAAATAATGCATGAAATTTTAAGTAAATTTTGAAATAACTTGTCTGTGTAGAAAAATCGAATATAGAAAGTATAGAATATAGTAGTTTTCACATAGTGTATAGAATATGGTGAAGTATTTTCACACTTTTCTATATAATAATTCCTTTTAATATTCTTATTATCTATATTTGACAAACTGAGAAACTTTAGAAATAATGACTGTCATTTTCACCCTTTAAAAATAATAATCTTTACATAAACCATAAGATTACCTCTGTGTATTATCCAAACATTTTTTAGCTGGTTTCAAACATTATGTTTATTTTATTAGCAAGTAAATCCATGAGTAATTCTATTGAAAGAAAAATAAAAAAAAAATACATTAACAGAAAAACTGACTAAAAATCTTCTCCAAGTTGCCGGGTATATAAGAAAACCAGGTTGCTAGATACATAATCAGGTTGCTAGAAAATCCACCAAAAAAAAATCATCAAACTCAAAATTTGGCATCTTGGATTATACGACATCTGTGCCTTAAATTTTTCCTATCATCAAGAAAAGCAATAAAAAATTTTCGAAAAATATTTTAAAAAAATCGAAGCAAAAGAATATATTTTTATGATTTCAGTCCTTAAAAAATAATCAGATAATATAAATTATTAATTTTTTTAAAGGACAAGACACTTCGAAAACAAAAAATGTTACATGCTCTAAATCATTTTACGAGATCTAAAAATAGAAAAACAAAAAATAAATATAATAATTACAAGTTTATTATTTCAACTTAAGTTAAATACCCGCCTTATTTGCCTTTTTTTATTTTTTTAAAACAACAAATAATGAACTCCTAAGATTGGAATGTTTATACTTGTTATAAAAGAATATTGAAAAAGGAGGGAAATTTTTCCAAGAGCTTCTGTTATGCTTGGTGGAACATTTTTGACCTGTCTCTATCAAAAGATATTCATTCCTCTTTAGTGGGATTAGTCTACTGTGACCGATGATACTATATGAATAGAACTTTTAATTTAAAATTGTTTTCGGTTATATTTTCGATAAGCATGTTTTTAGAGCTTCAAATAAAATGCTTTCCATACATTTATCAAAAGCAGAACTATTTTGTATTATAAAAAAAAAAAATTTTTTTTCTGTTTTATATCAAGTTTTCGAACGACAGTGGACGTTATCGATAATTTTCCAAGGAAATGGACCTGAAATTTTGAAGATATAAATAAAACACGA
Organism: Latrodectus elegans; assembly: GCA_030067965.1. Classification (NCBI taxonomy): domain Eukaryota; kingdom Metazoa; phylum Arthropoda; class Arachnida; order Araneae; family Theridiidae; genus Latrodectus; species Latrodectus elegans. Next base: position 47,904,020 of record CM057819.1, read on the forward strand.
GCTTATTACATGGTTTCATTGCCTGTGGAAAACCGAACGAAGTGAAAGGATGTGCAATAAGCTAAAATGACGTGGAAAAAGTAAAAGTCGATATTTTCGATGATTCATTGTTGCTTCATGAATGACAATTATTCATCGAGAAAAAAATTCCTGAAATTCCTTTTGAATATTTCATTTCTTTATCAAATACATTCAGTTTCAGAAATATTTATATTCGAAATTTAGGAGAAATAAATTTTATTGTAAAATATGATTACTTAAAAAGTTCATATTTTTCCATTTAAATAAAGGTGTGGGTGGTGAAACAGCGTTTCGGCTGCGCGTGTGTTCTTTTAGTTTTAAAAACTATATGAATGTGTTAGTTTGATATCATTAAAAAAGAATGAATATTGCTTACTATTGAGTTTCTCACGATAAAATGTTTAAAAACAGCCATGAGGGGGGGGGGGAGTAGAGTTTTAAATATTCCGAATGTGTCTTATTATACTATTAAAAACAATGGATATAATAGTTTGCTCTCATAGGAAAAAATACTGAGTTTTTTGCAGTAATGTTTAAAAATAATCCTAGAAATTAAATCTCAGATCATTGCCAATTACTGAAATTAATTTTAATAGGAAAAAATTTAGCATAAACCTGATTTAATTTTTGAAACATTTTAATGTTTCCATATTTACTTTGTTCTTTATAAATAAAAAATTTATAGAAAATCTCTTTGTGATTAAATAAATAATGTAATGGGATACTTTCACAAGATGATTAGAATAAGTACATTTTTAATTACAACCGATAAAAAATCATTTATGCATTTTGGGGGAGATTTATACACATAATATTTGTTTACAAATTAAAATTCTTCTTGAAGAACTATCAGAACGGCAGTACTAACAATAAATAGTGATTTATTTACTTTACAAGTATGAACACTGATTCAACAAATTATATGCTAATCATTTTTAATTTGTGATATGATATAGGTAAAAGTGTTTCTTATTGTGGTGCTAAAGGGCAAGTTAAAATGTATGACTAATGGATATTAAATTAGATTTCATGAACGCAGTTTATAGAAAAACATAACATTTTGTATTCATATCTCTAATTCGAATTTAATTTTCTAAAAAAGACATAAAAATCTCAATATTATTGCTGTTATTAAAACATTTTCAAAAAGAAATATATAATATATGAATAATTATAACTAGTTTTATTATGAAAAGATATTAAACATAATATAAAGTCATTTCTAATCAGCATTAAAATTTCAATAAAAAATACAGCGATATTTATTTTAAATATATAATTTTAATATCATTCATTTTGTTCATTTTTAACTTCCAAAGTCTGGTTCAACTGGAACAATTTAACGTCTTGATTCTTTTTGTCAACAATTATTTGTCTCGCCACTCTATTCAAACCAAAACTCTTATGAGTTGAGATTAAAGAACGTGTTCTTCAATCTCAATCTCGATCGACAGTTCTAATTGAACATGAAACTCTGAATTCTTTTAATATCCATTATAGTATTATAAATATCTTTTATAAAGATTCCTTTCATCTTGGAATTGAGTATAAAATTAAGCTTCATAAAACATTATAATTTCAATTGGTTATAATTAATGATATTGGAGATTTTGCTTGAGTATTTTTATAATATTAAATAAAAATATTAATAAGTAATACTATTATGAGTAAAAAAGTTTAAAAAAAACTGATAAATATTAGAATCTTAGAAGTATAACATCAAAATTTAAAACACAAAAAAGCAACCAAATAGAACCTAAGTTATAAAATATGCAGTATATAATTCTGGCTGTAAAGATGGATTTATTCTTCGAATATTTATTCGTTATGTGATGAATATTAAAATCATTACATAACGAAAATGTTTCGAAAAGAACAGATATTTTCAGGTTCATTAAAACATTCTAAGACACCTTTTATATTCCTAAGTGGTTAAAGCTACTATGTCATCAATTAATTAATGACTTGCTAACTGGTTTACATAACCTTATATGTAAAATAACAATCTAATTCAATCGTCAAACAAAATGTATTTATATACATAAATGCATATAATAGTGTAACGTAAAAAAAGAAATGTAATGCCATTATTTGACAGCTATAGAAATTGTACGTAAATTTTAATAATTTAATTTAAGTTATTATTAGAACGAATTTTCTTAAGTAATAATATATTAGTAAACATTTAATATATGACGATTACATTTTACTTCTTTTAACTTAAAAATATAGCTTGAAACATTTTGTAATCTCATTTTATTAAAACAAATGATGAATCAAAGAAATATTAATATGATTTAACAATATTAATTCAAACTGCATTGTTATAAATTGAAGGAAGAGGGGAAAAAAAGCGAAATTTTTGCCAATATACTGAGCTAGTATATTTAATTTCAATTCAGAGGATATTATTAATGACTAGTACAGATACTGTTAAATAATTTTTATAATTTCAGTTTGATATAAGATTATTTAGTACTAAACTCTAAAAGAAAAAGTTTTGCTATATAAAATACACAAATGTTGTTTTTATGAAATTTTGAGCTTTGTATTGATCAAGTTTTAAATTCCTTTAAAATTTAATCAGATTCTCCAATAATTTTTTAAAATCAGCTCAGTCAATTATTTCTTTATTTCAATATAGCATTAATAAATGTTTGTCCCTTCACATAAATTTTCACCCTTAATATAATATTCTATTTTATTGAAATGAAGATACTTTTTTGCTTTATATTAAAATATCAAAATTAAATGTGCACTCTATTTTCGCTTATTATTACTAAAAATTAATAATCTAAATTTGTATAAATCTCTTCGATACGTAACGTGAAAATTTTCTCCTCAGAATATTTTTACAATTATATAACCTGTTCTCTAATTTTAACTAAGTAATTCTTGCGCTTATTATAACTTTTTTCATTAAAAAATTCTAACCTAAAAATAAAATTATTATAATTACTTTCTTTTGAAGAAAATCGCTCTAGAAAAAATATCATAATTGTTTATAGAAAGTAATAATAAATCCTTACACTTTAATAAAATCATCGTATTTTTTAAAGCAGATTTTTGTTTGCCTTTTTTACATCATTTTTAGATTATTGCTCAATTTTTTTTAATGCATTGTAAATTTTTGATGAAATACAGTAACTCAAATAAAAAGCCTATTAAAAAAACTATAGTAAAAAGCATTATAGTATTTTTTACAGTACATATCAAATGCATTCTTAGTATATATGAATGTATTCTTATCAATAAACAAAAAAAAATCAGAAAGCAAAATTGAAATATAAACTCACCTTAGTCCGTCATTACAGCTGTGTGCCGCTATATTTTCTCTTAATCCTTTTCACAATTTTGCTGAGGTTACTCAAAAAAAGAACCAATGGGAACAATTTTCCTAAACTGAAAAAACTGCCGAAATTGATTTACACAAAATCCACTTGAAATACCACGTGATTCAATCTTCAATCCTTTAGATTTACATGAAAATAAACCGACACATTCAAAACATGCTAGAAATAATATTGCAGCGAAACTCGTACTGTCAAAAAAATCCTTTTCAATTTGGGTCGGGAAAAAAAATAATAATAATAATCCGTTTAAGTTACCTCATTAAAATAAATAAGTAAAATGAAGTGTGCATTAAGGATGTTTTAACAAATCTTTCCTCAGAAACCAATCTTTATTATGATTTCAGTTGAAAAATCTAAATGAGTTTTTTCCAGTTATTCACTAGTCATTCGAATAAATTGAATAGTTAAGGTCACTCTAGATGTCGCCAACTAAATGCAGTACTTTGTTCTACTTGAAGAAAAAAAAAGAGATTTGGTGCAAGGTTTTCTTTTAGATGAATTTTCGTGAGAAAACGAGAAACAGTATCCACAAGAGTTACGGTCACAGTCGTATTGCAACAGCAGTAGATCGTCAGCTGTGGGGAGGTGAATTAAAAGAAACTCGCATCTTTAATGGAATTCATTGCACTGGGGAGATCGGAACGAATTCTCTGGAGACAGGCGCAAAAAGCATGAAAAATCCAAGGCTGTGCTCTTGCTCCGACCTTTTCCGAGTGATGTTGAAGAAGAAGAAAAAAAGAGAAAACATTACAAGGGGGAGGGAAGGGAAAATGAAGAGCAGTTTCTTAGCGGGACGTACCTATGCGAGCTCAGCACTTAAACGCGGGCTGCCCAGCACGACACCTTGTACCTGGACGGAGTGCAAGAGAATATTCGCTGTCGGGACTGCCGCGGCTCACTACTCAACAAGTTCCTCGGGAGGTGGGGATGGGGCACGTCACGTGACTCGGTGTGGGCCTACTAATGAGAGTGGTGTATGCCGGCGCGCTACCCCCAGCGGGGAAAATAGTCACTCGTGATTTTATGTACATATTGTTTGTGTAGCTTTGCGTGACGACTCTGCTTTCCCTCCCTCCTCCGCCCAAACAGACAGCTATCGAAGGAATAAGTTATTTTGACGGATTGCTCGAAAGCTGTCAGAAAGCTGACGCTATGACGGCTTTTTAATTTAGTGTTGTCAATTAAGCAGTTGCAATAAGGACACATAGGAATGCTCGCTTCTGCATGCAATCAGCTGTTACAGTGGAGCAACAGGTTGGCTTTGCTACAAGATATTATATCCTAATATTTATTTGCTTTAGAAACATTAAAAATTCTTCCGATACAATGAAATCTCAAAATTGGATTCATCATGGCCAAATAAAAATTAAAAAAAAAAGAAAGAAACCATGTTTTTAAAAGTGAAAGGTTTCGGATTCGATACTGTTGAACAGCAGGTGGTTGTTCTCGTTTGCTTTTTACATTCCGTTCGTTGAGGTGGGTGATTGAAAAGATTTTCAGAATTTTTTTCCTTGGGTCACGTGAATATGGTTTATTACATAAAGTTTACTCTGAAGGCAAGGGACAACGAAGATTTAATTGGTCTTTGGCTGTTATATGTTGTCAGTACCTAAATTAATCTAAAAATTATGTTCAAAGACATACATTATTTTTCCTTAAAAAAAAAGAGATTAAAAGTTTGGAAGGAAAAAATAAAAAGAAAAACGAAATTGATATAGATAGTAGGAGAAGTGTCCTTAGAGAATAATTGATATTTCTTTCAAACCAAAATACCTTTTCCCTAAATTTCCTTGTGCGCTATATACACTAATAAATAATAATAATTCTCGCTATATTCGTTGCTGTTTTCGTGTGCCAGCTAGGCTAACAAATTGGGATGCGCTGCTCCACTTTTCCAACTGAATCGTATTTGGTGGGGAGTCCGACTACTTCAGTACACACACATGCCATAGGGACCCGTTTATAGGGTAGGCAACCATTCACACACAAGGAAAGGACAAAGACAGAATTCAGAGGGAGAAGGTACATCCATGCCTGAACCGTGATTCGAATCCAGGACTTCCCTATCCGTAGTCAAGCACGTTGACCACTAGACAAGTTGGCCGGCGCTATATTTGATAAAGATTGCAAATGAAATTATTATATTTTCTTGCTATCTGGAATGGAATAAATGCAAGCGTTTTATGGGGGTTTTTTGTGATAATTCCTTGAATTTTTATTTGTTAAAATAAGTTTTTTATGAGATATATGAACACCATTTAATATATGATTACACGCAGCGCCTAAATGGATATGAAAAAATAATGCACTTCTAAAATTATAATTATATGAATTCTATTTATAAATCAATTATATATATATATATATATATATATATATATATATATATATATATATATATATATATATATATATATATATATATATATATATATATATATATATATATATATATATATATATATATATATATATATATATATATATAACTTATATAACAGAATTGAATTTATTTTAAAATAATTGAATGATACCATTTTATAAAATTTTGAAATAATGTTAGTAATTTTATTTATAAAAAGGAAAGTATCACAGTTCTCTTTTCATATTTCTTGTTACTGATCAATTTAAACTTCAATCATAAAAGATTTCAATAAGCTCAGATGAACACATTTGTAGTAATGAAATATAATAAATAATAACAAAAATATATTAAAAGTACAGAAAAAATAATCCTCTTCTTAAATAAGTGCATACATTCAATGCAAAAACAATTTTGTACACAGTTTTTTTCCCCCTTGAATAAAAGCCATTTAAAAATAAACTGCTGTTATACATGAAAGTTAAAAGAAATGCAATAAATGTTTGTCTGTAAATAATCTTTTATTATTTAAATTAGAACATTCACGACGAAATATGTGACATATGTGAGCATATTTTATCACTAATTTTAAAAAAAATTTTAAATAACATAATAAAAATGAAAATTATAATATTTTACTGAAATAAGACTTAAGAGAATAATCTTAAAATTAATACTACTATAAAAGAATATTATGGTAAAGATTTTGTCTTTGTGTGGTCAATTAGTTTGAAAATTTAGCACGCTCAATGAAAATATTATTACATAGAATAGAATTCCAACTATCCGAATTAATTGGGACCGGACCCCATTCGAGTAATCACAAATTCGGTTAAGTGGATTTTTTTTTTTTTACAAAAAATATATTTTAATTAATTATTGTAGGTTAAAAATGGGAGAAAAACTATACATTTTAAAGAAAAATAATTTAGGAAAGAAAGGCAACCTGTTAAGATACTTGCAGTACATTAATATAGTATGTATGTACAGTGCTGTAAATGAAAGTCATTGCTTGCTGAAATTTCGATTAAAGTTAGCTATTTTACTGCCTTTATTCGCTTTCCGGCATCCAAGTTGCGTGTCCGCTTGAGAGTGAAAATTGTCATGGGATAACAATCAGAGTCCATCAACTTCAAAACCAACAGATGCTTCACTATATTCCTTTGTCTGCTTTAACTCATGTAAGGTCATCTTCTTCCTCACTTTCAATAAATAAATTAACCATCATTTGCCATTTGAAATCCAATGTCTGATGCGTAATCCATTCTCCTATATCTTCAATTCTAACTTCTGAACATCCAGGAATTTTCAAAAAAAAAAAAAAATTATTTCTGTTTTTCATTCACATTTTCTCCATTCTCTTACCTTTCCTTTTCTTGAGTTTTTTTTTTTTCTTTTCCTTAATTTCCGTCTCATTTTCAATCTAAGTTATTTTTCTGAAATCGCGAATAAAACTGATTCGCATAATTAGCGATTCTAATAAACGGAGTTCGGATAATTAGAGTTCTTCTGTATATGGATGGATAGATAGCTCTTCTACAGCACGGCTTTTTTCAATTGTGATTGGATAAAATGTGAGAGAACATTCATATAACACTCTTTCACTTTAAACGCTAAGAAAATAGCGAAAATCTGAGCAATGGTTCACTTTTTTTATGAAATTCCAAATAACATGGTTTTGAAACATATTTCAAAAATAAATACTTTAGGTTAAAGCGAGGGAAACAACAATAATGTAATACCCGTTAACAATAATTAATGGGTATTCATTTGTAAATCTATTCTCATGTTAAAGAGAAAAGCACAGTGTTTCTTATTACTGAGGTTTGAGTTATCCTAACTTCGAAATAAAGCTCTTATCACATAACACAGCTTTTATACTCCAATCATTGAATCAAAGTGTAAATCTTACATTTACAGTCTATTGCAATCTGAGATGACAGCATAGTAGAACTTCGTCCTAATCAGTTAGAAATCAATTGGTACAGTAGAAACTTGAAAGCAGTTTTCAATTAAGCACTGCACCAACATCATTGTTAACTAAAATAACCAGTATTGCTGTTTAAATATGTTGTGGTCATTTTCAATTGAAGTAGAAGACGCTTTCGAATCATCTGTTAGCACACTGGAACGTGGATAAATGTATCGAAGTTAGTTGATTATTGATCTACCGTAATTTTTGGTTCATGATAGTTAATGGGAACGGCGCTTAAAGTTAATCAAATCATTAGAAATGTACAAGTTCGAAGTGGGAGTTGAATATATGAACTGCTGAACCGAAGCATACAGTTCTAACCATTTGGCTGCAATATATCGAGGTAAAATGTGGACATAGATATTGACGACATAATTCATACATAAAAGAAATAGGCAAAACTGACTTGATGGAAATGACATCGGTAAAAGAAAACCAAATCAATATTGAGAGGAAGATACTGCGATAGATTTCAAAGTTAAAGAATGTTTAAACTTGTTTGAAAATTTTGTAATAATTTTCTTGAATTAAGACACTTTCACAACAATGGCAGAAAATGCAAACTAAAATTGCAAAATTGTCTACAAATGCCGTGAAATGATTTTTAAGTCTAAAATAACTCTTAAGTTATCAAACCAAAGTTACAGATATCTTAAAAAGAATAAAAAAAAGCTAAAAATCATCATGAAAAGATAGAAAATATATTTATAATAAAGAATCAAATCAATAAATATAACATTTATCAATGAGCAATTAGTTAAGTAAAGCTTTTCCTAAGTAATTTTTTTTTAAGTTTTGCTAAGATTTTATATTACTGAAATTGTTTTGAAATCATTGTAGTAATAATTTATAAAATATGTGCATTAAGTTTTCCTATTAAAATCTTTTTAGTTATGTTGTGTTTGAGTAAAAACTGGAATCGCATCATAAATATAAGAATAAATTACAAATAAAGTACACTCTGTCAAAAAAGTATTGGGACATAATATAAGTAATAATTTTATCATAATATATAACTTAAATACACAAATGAAACAAAAAAGACGTATATGACATTTTGTTAAATGCAGATCATAGTGACAGAAACAAAACTCAAATATTAATGTAATTATTTTATAATTTAAAGAAAAAAAAGTCAAGACAAAAAAATGAGTGCAAAAAAGTATTGGGACACTGCCCAATAAATAAAAAAACAGCAAAAAATTGATAGTTAATATCTTGTTGGACCACCTTTGTACTTTATGATTTCTAACAGTCCATTTGGCATGGATTTCACCAATTTTGCACAAAACGACCCGTCGATTTTGGCCCACTCTTCAATCAGATGTTTTATTAGCTCCTGCTTATTTGAAATGCGGTGTTCATTGAGTTTTTGCTGCAAATAATCCAATACATGTTCTATGGGATTAAGGTCTGGACTCTGTTCAGGAGTTTTAATCACACCAGAACAGTGATATAGGGTCCATAACTTGCAAATGTGAGCAGTATGTTTTGGGTCGTTACCCTGGTACGAATTAAAATGGCTTGCTATTCCCAATTTTCTCGCACTTTGCTTTAAATTTCGCTTGAGAATGTCGACAGACATATTTATTCATTATACCATCAATGAAATCTAAGTTTCCAACACCAGAGCTTGCCATGCAGCCCCAGACTAATTGGTTGCGGCCTCCATACTTAACAGTAGGCAGCAAATTTTTGACATGCAATTTCGTATTAGGTGTCCACCAGATTTTTTGCTTCCCATCTGATCCGAAAATGTTATATTTGCTTTCGTCTACGAAAATTTCATTTCCCCAAAATTCTGGTGGCTGCTTTACATACATTTTAGCAAATGCCAGTCTATCCTGTCGGTTTGCTTTGGAAATTTAGAGCTTTCTTCGAGGTACTCTACCATGATACCTATGTTTTCTTGAAACATTTCTGACAGTTTCAGGATTTACAGATTTCCCGAACATACTTTTACATCTCTAAAAGTCATTTTACTGCGCTGGTTCTTGGATTAATGAGAACTTGTCTCACAAACCACCTTTCTTCACGTTCAGTAAATACCCTAGGACGCCCTGATCTCTGTTTTTTTCAACACTATTTGTTTTCGTAAACCTGTGAATAATATTAAAAACAGTAGACTGACTCAGCTCTAAGATTTGTCCTATACAGAGAACTGATTTACAATTTTCCAATGGCTTATTACCAGATTTCGCATATCCATCGAAATCTCTTTGTTTTTCGCCAACTTATTTTATTGACAACTTATGTTGAAAAATATTATCAAAGAAAAGTGGTAGCAAATTAAATTTTATTTTATGTGACATATTTATTGTTTTATTTGCTCATTTCAAAAATGTCTCAATACTTTTTTTGACCCTTGTTTGCCTTTAAATTATATTCAAAAAGCTATATCAAATAATACAGCTAAAATATTAGCAAAACTTTAATTATATATAGCGTATACCAAATGTTAAAGCACTTCTTGATTACTTTTTCTTTTGTTTTAATGTGATAAATATTTTTATAAATAGCTTTTTACATGTTACGCATCCCAAGTGTCCCAATACTTTTTTGACTTATTGTATATTTAAATATTTTGCAAAATTAGATCGATGATATTTTCATAATTCAACATGAAAAGAATTTTTCACTCCAACCACTAAAAGTGCGAATATGATTAAAAATTAAATTTGCTCAAAGTGTTTTTAAAACAATGTTACGAATAAATTGCACGAGCCTCTACTGAGGGAAAAAAATGCAACCAGATGTTAAAGCTTTAAGTTGTGAATTAATAACTGGAAACAACTGCATTTGATGAAAAGCAACTTCACTGGTGCTTTATATTGTTTTGCGATTTATATGAAAGTGTACTTATGTATACTTATTAATTTATCGTTTAGAAAATTCAGCTGTAAGTCTTGAACAGATTTTTAATTTTAAACAAAAAATTATCTGTATAAATGGAGATGAATCGATGTATAATACAGTAGATTAGTATTACGAAAAGTTGTTATAGTTTATCTTTAATCAAAAGACAAGTTAATTATATATTTATTTTTATTATTTTTATATTTATTTATTTATTTTATTTCATTTATTTATTTTTTGCTTTTATGAATTTGATGGTAAAATTAGATAAAAAAAAATACTGATTTTTTTAAAAATAAATTCACAAACACAAACACCCAGGGTGGAAATATTTTCTTACTTGCATAAGTAACACTTTAAAAGGGGTATTTTCTCAAGAGAAGTTTTTTATTATTTTTTTTTATTTTGGAACAAAAAAGCATATTTGCTACAAAGCGTATTTGGACAACACGTATTTATTAAAATAAAAATATGGTATATAATATTCGACATCAGGAAGAAATTATAATTTACAAAGCAGAACAGCAAAATAATTTTACGTTCGCCACCACAGATGACAGAGTTTGCACATACAGCAAATTTCGCGCTTATTTTTCCTCTCACACAATTTGTTGATAAAATATTGAACCATCATTACTCTCATGGTACTGCAAGGGAAATTTTATATTTATGACGCACTTAATCCAAGAATAACATAAATATCATTTATTTTCATTTTAAAGATATCAGCCAGTCGACGCCCATTTACAATTCTTCTCCTCTCTTTATTAGCAATGCGGCTGCTGTTTTGCTTTAACAACAACAGCAGTGACTTTCCAAAACAATAATCCTCGTATTGTGCCACCTCTCCTCGCTTTGTAATGAGATTGTGTTACCGCAAGAGGTAGGAAAGAAAAATAGTTTTATCTCCATACAAGAGTGCTGCTCTTAATTTAATGGAGAAGCAAAAAATAAAGCGATGGTCCAACAAGCAGCTACAACCATGACAAACTGCTTTTCACGGTCAAGGCTATTATACAGATATACGTATATGTATGGATAATAAAAAAAAGAGGCAATCATTAAGTTTCGGGTACAAAAAAATAAAAAAATAAAAAAAATCAACCCCAGAGGCATCTACCCCTACCCTTTACTTCTGCCAGAGCTTCTTTTTTTTTCTCATTATTATTTTACCTCCCTCCCCACCCAAACTATGGATATGATTCTTCGAAAAAAATGCTAATAATAATCGTAATAATACCATAAAAAATGGAAAGGAATTCTGTACCGAAAAGGCGGTAAAGGGTGATAGTACATATGCAGCAAGGCATGGAATCTGAAAAAAAGAACATCCAAGTTTGGTAGATGGAACGTTTAATGACAGATATTCGCGGTATACATTCGAGGGAGGAGGAGTATTGCGTCAAGAAGAGGTAAATCTTGGGAGAGGAAGAACAGTAGAATAAAGTATGGTTACACAAGATTACATGCGAATTGAATGAAACAAGATTAGTGTTTATGTTATCACACGATTTTAATATTTCGGATTGTATCCCATTATACTATATTTATATTCACTGAATTATCAATTAGAAAGAATTTATATATAGAGTTTGTTATGACAATGAATCTAACGTATTATCCCTTTGCAAAAATATATTTTTGAGTATTCTTAAGTTAGGTGAGTAAATCATGGTACAACACTAATAATCAAGAGTAGTTAAGTTGCTATTGGCAAAATAAACCCTGGTTTTGTGCTAAGAAGTGCTTTTCAGATGGAAAAGTTAGAAATTTTCAGCCCCTCTTCATTTGATATTGCGTTTCTGTTCAACAATCTGCCGGGTTAGATTCTTATCTATTAAGATATGTTTTTTCAGGTCAGTGTATGTGTTTGTGTAGAAAACGGAAGCTATTTTTACAATAACTTTTCTAAGTAACATCTGTTGTTTATATGTAAGGTATATGAATAGATATAAAGATTGAAAGCAAGTAGACGAAAACTATTGACATTCTTCATTAGTATTCTCTATTTAAGAATTAATTTTATGATTTATTCGATTTTATATTTTAAATAAAATGAAAAAAAATTTTGTTATGGAAGAAATTTTATTCATTTATTTTCCAAAATTTTAATAAAATAATTGTTTAAAAATAATATTTTTAAAAAAATAATGTATTCATAAAAGCAAGGGATTTTGCATATTAAGTTTACTAAACAATTATTAATTTTGATTAATGTTAAATATATGAGTAACGCTAAAAATGAAAGTTTTTTTAATTATTATTTTGTTAAATGATGATCATAAAGGATTATTTATATATGATGCCAGTAATCCTAAAATTAAAGGAGATACAACTTGGTAATGTAATATTTGTAACAAAATACGTACATTTTGAAATAAACATTTTTACTAATTTCAATACACGACTTAATACAAATTGAATTTATTGAAATTAGTAAAAAAAATTATTTCAATGTATGCATTTGTAATGGAAATGGAAAACAAAATACATATTTTCGTAGAAAATATTTCTATAAAGATGTCTATGAATTACAAAAATGATTATCTGAGTAAAAACTTTAACACACAATACAGCCGAAAAAATGCAATTGCATTATGTATTTGTTTTTATGCAAAACAAATTAAATAAATTACAACTAAATATTTTTTAACTAAATTAATATGATACAATTATAATAAAAATATATTTTTCTGCTAAATAATATATCTAAATAGATTCTATTCAACTGCTTTAGATATGTCATTAGACATGATTCATAATTGTAAGTAAAAATTGTTATACGGCTAATTTAATGTAAATCTCTACATGTGTTCTTAAGTTCCTGTGTGGATATTTTTAAGCAACAAATGAACAACTCCAAAATGATTGTAAGTTTAGTTTATGGACTCTAAACTCTTTAAATTCATATCACCTTGATGATTTTTAAAATGTACATTTTTTTTTTACTTCTTTTTATTCATAAAATGAAATCAGAAAAATTTGTAACCATTGATGAATTTGTATGATGGAAATGGTATCCTAATTACCAGTTTTATTGTTAAGTGGTAAAAATTGAGTACCTTACATTAAGTAACATCGAATTTTGTAGTATGATATGATCGCGATATTGTTAGAACAAAGAGCTCTTATTTTGAGACCTCTGTCCAAAGGTAGGAAATATCAGTTATCCAGAACACCCCCATCGAAATACATATCAGAACTCATTGGACAATGCTCTACCAGTCGGCTGAGTTTTAAACAATGATGCTAGCAGCCGAAGATAAATGTAAAATATCGGGTGGAACAATATCACATTACAACAGGATCTTCTGCCCAAAATAACTTTTGCAATAACTTAATAAATAAGATACTGTTACCCAAGTTATTGTAGTACAAAACCATCAAGTTTGAGTATCTTATTCATCATTCCAAAAAGGTTTCCATTCTTCAATGATCCTGAAAAACATTTTATAAACAAGATGCCCAACTTTTGAATACACTTTTTGAGTGTTTTGAAGATTCGAAGAGGTTGTAAGACTTCTGTTACTTTTCTAGTGCGAAATTAGGATTCTTCTGAAAGATTCTTTAGATTTTATTGCCATTTGAAATTTTTTCCATTGTCATTGTTCCGTTTGTCTTACATTTTTTGAGAAACAATCACTCCAATTGAATTTTGTGAGTTCAAGTTAAATGTGAAGTCAGGTTTAATATAAGATACCAAAGGTTTTATTTAGTGACGAATTAACATTGTAATTCTCAATATGTCCCTATGATATAACTTCACATTGATTACTGAAAAGTTTATATATATATATATATATATATATATATATATATATATATATATATATATATATATATATATATATATATATATATATATATATATATATATATATATATATATATATATATATATATATATATATATATATATATATATATATATATATAAGACTAGCTTTTTAACCAAATTTGTTTAGTTATGCTTAGTTGGCAACTGTCATGCAAGGGCTTGAAACAAGATAAAGTTGAGAATACATGAATATTTTGAACTACTGGATATTTTCGTATGAAAGTTAAAGAAACAAGTTTCTTATCATCTAATAACTATTTTAAAATATTTCTGCTAATCTTCTTAAAAGATAAAAATAGAGGCATGTTATGCAAGTTTGTTACGTATTTCTCCCTCTTACATTCAACACAAGATAAAATATAATCTACACTAGATGAAATATAAAAAAAATGGAGAATGCTACATTTCAGAGATCGCCTTAGCCGGAGGTTTATTATTCAGTATAAAATTGTTTACATAAATAAATGATACAAGGTATAATATTTCTTCGATTTATAAGTCGTATAGAGAAAATGTGAGGTGAAAACCACCAAGGAATCAAATTATAATAAAAGAAATTTTTAATTAAAGTTACAGAACTTCGAACAATTATAATTCGACATATATAACAAATGAAGTATACAAGAGCAATTGATTCAAATTTGATTTATCGGGATTTAATATATATTCACACAAAAAATAGAGAGAGATAATGATGATATTAAATATTGTTATGCATTTAGGTCATGGTGATGGAACCGGAGATTGTAGCAGTTGGAGTAATTTTATAAAAGTTTAGCCTAATCTCTCAGTATGTAAGGGTGAGAAAAACATATGTGAGAGTAGATCTAGAATAGCAATGGAACTCTAGAAAAAATTATAAATAATTTTAAATATTACACAATTAGTTTAGATTTCAGTTTATAATATTCGTTTTCACATAGATAGAAACACATTCGATTCAGAATGTGCCTAGAATGATAGACTATAGTATCGAGACTTTAGTTTTCGGGATCATCATGTTGGCAGAGAACAGAGCATTATGAATAAAAAGTCAAGTTTAAACTCTAAAATATCAGGCTTCAAGATACTACCAATAAGAATAAAAAATATCAAAATTATTAAATTGAAATGAGTGATTAATTTTAATTCTATAGATTTCGGAACCAGAGATGAGTAATAAAACTCCTACTTCCATTAAAGAAAAACTTTTGAATTCATTGGCATAGTTACGGTCAAAATTAAAATTTGTTCAAAATATTGATTTTACTGTGCAATCCTTAGTATTCTTAATCACAGAGGAGACAGAAAATGAAGTCCCCTACAATATTTTCTTCAATGTTTTTAGTCCTAACTACAAACGAACAAGGTCGATTCTGGAAGCTATAGATATATCAAGTATCATAACACTGAAGTGAAAAGATAAAATAGATTTTGCAAAAACTCTAATTTGAATATTTCTCATCTAAATATTTTTGTTCTTTAACACAAAAGTGTTTTTAGTTTTATGTAATTTAATATTATATTGAGAAGTGTTAAAATATTTTGTGCTTCGTAGTTTAAATTGCCTTTTTATGTACAATTTTGCAGAAAAACTGAAAAAAAAATTTCCTTTTTCCTTCTAAATGAATTGAATTTTTTCTTATTTTTCTAAAACAATATTAAATGCATGTTTGGAATGAATAATTTTACTAGTATATAAGTAAAACAAACTTTTATTTTCACATAATTTTATTGCATTTTATATGCTCTAAAAAGTTGGCCAACTTGTCTAGTGGTTAGCATGCCTGACTACGGATAGGAAGGTCCTGGGTTCGAATCCCGGTTCAAGCATGGATGTACTTTCTCTCTCTCTCTCTACCCTGGCTTTGTCTTTTCCTTGTGTGTGTGAATGAAGTATGAATGATGCCTACCCTATAAACGGGTCCTTATGGCATGTGTGAGGGTGCGATGGTTGCCCACCCCCTGAGGTGCACCTGGGGCAACGACTCGGCGTCTAAGAGGTCTCTGTGTCTGGCCGGTTCCTTGGTATCATGGTACAATTGATTAATATACTCTGTTGAAATTGTAACTGTCTACAATCTGCCATTGGAAAAAAAAAATATGTGTACTCTAAAAAATTGTAATAATTTTTACTACAGACTATTTAAAAATTCTACTTTTTCATTTTAAAACTAAATGTTATTTCATAAAAAAATTCCGACCATTGAATTTGTAATATATTTTAGATCTTAACTGAAAACAATAAGGCACACATACATCTTTTTTAATTTAAATTTTATTTTTTGAAGCGTTTTAAAATTTTTCCAACTATTACAAAAAGTATTTGTGCGTAACTTTATTGATTCCTGACAGAAACAATCAATTTGATTCTATTTGAATATTATCCAAAAATTTTTTTACATTTTTTTTTATTAATAAATTACACATTCGCTTATTTATCTAGAGAAAAATAACTAATTTGTTTCTATCTGTGTGTTATTCTAAAGTTAAATTCTGGAACTTGAAGGATTACCTTTAATTATAAAGCCACCGTAATTTTATACTTTTTATATGAATTAGATAAGAATTTTATTTTAAAAACAATTTTTATTATTTCTAGAATTCTAATGTACTTTTACATTTTATGCTCTTTATGCATTATTATACGTCAATACATGCCTCTAAAATTTCTTAATATTTGTGAATTTTTTGATTTATACACTTTTTATTCGAAACATTTAAATATCATGTAAACGCCTTTTAAGATATAATCTATCGAATACTTACAGTTTTTCTTGGATAGTATTCAAATGAAGTAAATAGATGCGATTTCATAAGTTTCCGATAAAGCATTTCTATTTTAATTTATATTATTTAAAATTTCAATCAACTATATTTATTTATGCTCATCGCTAATATCGCTAAAAAAAGGGGTTTTTCCTAAGAAATAATAATAAATAAACACAATTGCTATATCTTCTATAGTGTATTTCTTAACCATCACTTTAAGAGTAATACCACTTAGACAAACTACTATGATAATATTGATTTTCTTTTAAATTGAAATTGATGATGAAATATTATCTCCAACCGCCGCCACTGTCTGGCTATCATATCCAAAATGAAATGAAACGAAAAAGAGAAATTGAAAATAAAGCTCTGGTTTTGATATGAATGATTATAAATGGTTTTAAAACAAAAATCATTGTCATCCGATTAATCATACGGAAAATAATTTTTCCTGATCCTGGATCAAAGTCAGATAAAATTAATTTGATGTAAGATCTTAGGCTTGAAACAGAAGTATTGTATAAAGGACTCTGAAATAGACTTGATAAAAATTTATAAAAATATGCATACAATTTCTTCTGAACTGCTAAGTTAGCGTTATAAAGAAAAGGGAATGAATATTTAAGTCTAATTATACATTTAAAGCTTGTCATAATTCACTGCATTCATTGTTAGGCGCAATATTTTTCTCTTCACGTGTATTTGAGTTTAGTTGTGAATAATATATACATTTTTCAAACCAAATCTTTAAAGTTCCTTTCACTAACATTATTTTTATTATTATATATAAGAACACTATTATGATTTTTGGCTTCATTTAGAAAATTTTTTTCATAAACAAGTTAAAAACAATTATTTCTACAACAGTAAATTAACTTAATATTGTGCTGAGAGGAAATTGATTAATTTGCGTATCAAGTAATATAGAGTCTTATCATAGTCTGAATAAAGCAGGGGCATACGAGGCAGTTGAACGAGCCCCCACATCAAAGGAGCCCCTACATCAAATAGAAAGTTTGTTATTGTGAAGCAGAGGGGCCCCCTCAAAGAAGTTTTTACCCTAGGCCCTAATTAGAATAAGTCGGTCCCTAAGTATTACTTTTATTTATGCAGTATATATTTTGTTTTTAAATCTATTCCAGCACTATAATAAGTGTATTTAAACTGAATGTACCAAATATTTTCAAATAATTTTTATGATTCACTGATGACTAAAGACAAATTTTATGTTGGGTGCCAAATTTTCTCATGTATTATTAATGGTTATTCCTTATATTCAACCTTCAACTATCATTGGCAGGTGCAAAGAATTATTTATGACATCCTAAACACGAATTATTCACTAATTTGTCAGTGGTATTTAAAAGATCTTAAATGGAGGATTCAAAGCACACTTTTTAAATGACACATTAAAAAAGGAGAACACTTTTAGCTTCTACTGCTAATTTAAGCCATTTACCATACGCAAGCATGAGCTGAAAAATAAATTTATAAGAAGACAAATTGTTAAAAATCACATGCCCTAAGTAATTTGAAGAGCTAACTCAAATGGCCTCTGCCAAGGTTAAACAATCATTAGAGTATACCATGATGGGCTCTGGAATAAGCACCTGCTATTGCCGAAGATATTTTGTTTCCCCCCACTCAAAACAACTTCCTATTTTGTTTCTATATTTTTTCTTCTTCTTCGTGAATTCTCTTTTCTTTGACTCCTCTTTAATGATGGATTCCCAGGTACTAATGGCTTCAAGATTCTCTCCTTTTTGCAACTACCCCTTGTGCTTGGGAAGGCGGAATGGGCAGAGTTCTCAAGCTCCAGAATTGAAATAAAATGGCACCTGCACTTGTCGCCTGTGCGTGCGCAACGCCCGGGTACAAACTCTGTGGTCTGGAGAGTAATTCGGAAGCAGTTGGAGGAGGTTTGGGTGGAGGAAAACAAGAAAGATGCATAATTTTCTGTAAAACAAAGACAAAAGAACTCAACTGACACGCCATTTTGAAATCTCAAAGCGGAAAATAAAAAAATTAAGCGGAAGTTTATGCATGAAAGCATTTATCTTTAAAATGTTACATTTTACTTTGACTATTATGATTTTAACATTTGTAAAATTATTTTCATGCATTGAAATAAGTTGATTTCAGGACATTCTTTTTAAGAAAAATTATATTTGAATAACGTAAAAATGCTTGCGTTACTATATAAACATATAATCTATTATATGTTAAATAAAATTACAAATTTCACTATTTTATACATACACACATACATATATATATATATATATAAGGGTCTAAGAAATCTATAAAATACTAAATAAAAATACATACTTAAATTTAAGACAATTTTTGCAATTATTGTTTGCTTGCTAGTCATAATAATGCAATTGCTTATAATAAAACCGCTTAAAATCCATTTTTTGGGAAAATAATCAACGATTGGTTTAGCTACTTGAAAATACTATCTTGTCACCTAAAAAAAAAAACAAAAACAAAAAAAAAAAAAAACAATTCTAGGTTTAAATTTTCGTAGAGATCGTGGATATTAATCAATATAGCTCTATTTACGATATTTAAATTGCCTTACCGTGATTTCTAAGATATCAGGAAAATACAGAATAAACAGGTTATTCAATAATGGTGAAATATAATCCACGTATATGAAAACATGTTCTCTGGTAAAAATTTATTGTATCGTATCATAATTTCTATTTATGTTATAACTTATATTAGAAATAATTACAAAACCGTCAACTAGCATTTAATCTTAACTTATCTATGGTAATTAAGTAACTACTATTTTATTTTAACTAATCTTATGCAATTAATTAACTAACTTTTCAGTGTATTTAATGTACTAGATCATTAAAAAATTTTCTAGGTTTAACAGTGTTTTAGTTGTATCCGTAACTGTCACCTCTAAAATATTAATTTAGATTTAAATGCTTCATATTTTTTCAATTATAATAAGATTTTTAAGATATTACTTGATACTGTTGCCAATAGAGAGAACATTGTATGAAACTTGTATTTATTTTACACGCAAATTGCACCAACTACAACGCGTCTTCTAACTTAAAACCCATTTAATGTTAATTCCGCAACGTCAATTATCCTTTAACTATATAATTTCTAACATAAATATGAAAACTGTTATCTTATTACAAATATTTGAGCAACAAAAACGATTAATAAAATCTCATCTTTCGACAGGCAGATCATAAAGAATTATTTAACATCATTTTTGCATTGTAAGTACTATTTTGTACCTATTTGTACATTAAGTAAATCTCAAACAGTATCAAATGAAAACAAACCAAGGTCTCTCTCTCTCTCTCTTTCGCATATTTCAAAGGATTTTTTCCCCAATAAATGAGTCTGAAATGGGCAGATCAAAATATTCTCCGTCACGCCCTCTAGAAATGGTGCGTATATCATTAATTTTAAGAATTTGAATCAATAATTTGAGAGAGAAAGAGATAAATATAAGAAGAGAGAGAAGAAAGCTTTAAATGAGTGCGGAGCTTCCCTAATTGTGAATGTTTCATATTCATAGAGGTTGTTAAGTATTATTATGGATCCAATTACATTTCTCCTGGTAGAGTTAATTGCAATCCGATGCAAAGTGAGGCAGCTTTCTGAGTAGAATCGACAGCAGTTCAGAGTAAGAATTGGCTACAAAACTATTTGTGCGATGACCCCTGATTTTCTGGGAAATGTAATAATCTAGTTTCCATGTATCGGAAGGGAAGTACTATAAATAAAAGAAAGAAGGAGTTTTTCGTTTCTTACTGATTAGGAATGATATGTTCCTACACAGAAGACAGAAAAATATCTGTAATTTTAGTAACATTTAAGTGTGATTAGCATTTAAGGTTTCTAATGATATTTATTTTTATTAAATGCATTACATTTCCAACTGGCCATTTCTATGAATAATTAAAACTTGAAATTGTTAAACACTATTTTTATTGTTAACTATTTCGGAATTTCGGACCACTGCCGATCACAGATCGACCATTGAATATCATATTAATCGCATCTTCAAACTCATCTCCCATTCTAAGAAAGCGATATTAAGTTGTGAGACTAATTAATGTGCACTGTCACTATCAACATGATGGTCTTTGTCAATAATAATCATGTCTTTATCGTCTGATTCAAACCTGGATTAACTAAGTATAAAAGCAACGAAATAGTGGAGAATTTTATGTTAAAAGCAAGAATTCCGATATCAGCTAACATTTGAGATTTTTTCTTCCAGTCAGCCAAGTGAGAATAACCCTCAACAATGTAATCTTAGAGTTATTGTTAAATAAGGACTATAAAATGTAAGTTAGGTGGTTCTTCTTCAGGTTTCTATGATATAACTTGCATACAGTTGTTGATATTTCATAGTGTTCCTTCCTTTCATTCACTGAGTTTATGTTTAGACTCTGATGATTGGTGTTGCTCTTTCTTAGATTGCGATGAAAATTGGATCAATGAGAGAATTGAAGATTTCATACGAATATTCATTACTAATAACTCCCTAAAAATTATACTTCTTTATGTGTAATGATTACTAACCCATATTCATCCGAAACAGAGACACAAGTTCATCAGGCATTGTAAATCAATAAAAAGAAATAAACGTTTCAACTTGTCAATATTATTTTTAACAGTCAGAATTATTTTAATAACTAGGTAGATGAGTATTTAAGCAAACTTTTTTTAATTGCTTTCAGGAATTTTTTTTTTCTGTAAAAGCACATTTTGTTAATTAAGAGAAATTAAATGTGCTAAACTTTAAAACATTAATTATGCTTAGAACTTCAATAAATGTTTGGTTCTCATTTTACATAGTTATTTATTTTTTGTTATATTATTTATCTCGCATAATTATATACTTTAAAGATGTAAGTATTAGATTGTATCGTTAGTGATATATAATGTAATACGAATATATTATATACATAACGCAAGAAAAGCATTGATTTGAGATATTTTATTCCAAGTCTTGTTCTCGAAGATATACAATATGAGGATTGCCATTTGAGTAGATTCTTCAATTTGGTGGACTCTTTCATGTCCCATCAGTGACCATAGTATCATAGGAGTTAAATATTTCTCGCGCAATTAGGTGAACCATTATATCGCCTTAAATGTAGCATCACAAGAATATGTATTTCAAGCATTTCCATACAAGTTCAAGCACGTGAGGATAATGAACCAAAGTTCTAGTTGACAGCTTGCGGCGCTGGTATAATTCAACTCATCGCTACTCAGGGGAAGTATCAGCCTTTCCTCGGGTAGAAATATTCAAGAAATTCCGACCCGAACTCCTTTTAATGTTGGTTAATTTCATGAGGCACATAATTAAGCAACCTGATGAGTCACTGCAACTGTGCTCTTAACGACAAACTTGTTTCCGTCACAGTTATAGATAGATAGTGACACTGGATTAATTACTGAAGTCTTTTTCTTCTGCTCATCAGATTTTCCTGTATTCAGTTTTAAAATTAATTTTATCGATAGTATTTATTTTTGTGTTTATTGTTTAATTGAAAAATATTTATATTCGTGAGTCACAGTTACAATAATCCTGTGGTAAAATATTTAAAAATATAATTTCACTTGGAATGTATTATTATCAACAGATCTAATTTCTTAAATCGTGAAGAACAAAGACCCGATTAATCGTTAATTTTTGATAAAATCAATACATAATTTGAGAGAAATTCTACTAAGATTCTGATAAGCAGCAAACCAAAGATAAGTCATGAAAAAATATAATTCAATTGTTCTTATCATTTAGATTAATTCATACACTTAGTTTAATTGGTTTTGATTAGAGATTAAACGTAATAAATGTCAGTAACATTAATGGGCTCTTAGAAAGGGAAATGAATTTCAATTCTGTTTGGAAATGGGAATTTATATCTTATGACTATCATTAGAACCACCTTTGAAGATTAAGAACTTGAATTTTAATGAGATATTTGATGTTATCTGAATATTGTGATATGTGATTGATAAATATGTGATTTTTTTCTTTTTTTTTTCTGGAAAATCATATTTTTTTACAATATGGATCATCTCTTGCTTTGTAATGCACCTCGGTCGGAAGGAATGGTTGAACGTTTTCCAGTGTTACTTCCACAAGGAAGGAAGCATAAATATTTGGTTCACTGTCTACGAAAATCCTCTTTGAAGACTAATCTGTGGTAACTGTTTAAATATTTTATACCGTGCTTTAATTGTTTGATTATAGACAATGAGGGGCTAAAGATTGATGAAATCATTTAGGTAACTTCCCAGTATAGACATTCTAGTATTGTAAATAAAATATTTTCTAGTTTTTGCTTTGTTGTTTATTTAATTGATAGCAAGCTAGAGTCACACTGTGACAAATGGGAAATGAACTATCTTAAAAATATGAGAATGCTAACATAAAGCAAAGTGATTAAAAACCAAATATTTTATTTCGAATGAACTAAAGTATTTATTCACAATGTTGATACGTTTACAATGATATAAATTGGGGAAACATAGATATCCAGTAACCGAAATTGTGCAAGGAAATTTTGTAATGCAACTTAAAAAATTATATGCATTATATATGAAATTTTGCCCTAAATTGATACAAATGCATTACATTGATGCAGGCCAATTAGCTGGAGATGGTAAAAAATTTTATTAGTTTTGTGAAGTACATGAAATGAAATATTTTTTTAATTTATTTACAGCTATTCTCAATTAGAATGTCTTAATAAGCAATACTATATAATGAGGCATAATCGTCATAGTAATTAGTGAGGCACTATATCAGTTGGTTAATGGATTGAGTTGCATTGACGTCAAACGTCTGGTAATTTTGCACCTCCGGCACAAGCGACAAAGTCAGCACTTGCGCTTGCATTTTCTTTTCTACCCTACAACATACTAAATGAGGGGTATTAGGTACAACGAAAAGATACTTTCACATTGCGGTTTATGAATTAATTTAGGGAATACAAATTAGATCACTTCGAATCACCATTCCGCAAATAATATTTGACTTTGTTGTTCAAGTAAGCATCAGCTGTATGCTTATTATACTATTGTTGAGTCAAATTTGTCCAATTCGTCAAAAGTTTGAACTTTGCTTCTTTCCAAATGTACCCAAACAAAGTGCTGTTCTCTTAAGAAGATTCCTAAAAAATAATGATTGTTTACGGACCATAATTTTAATTTATTGTTTCATGCATTTTTTAAATGCCTGTTGTACAAATTTGAGATTTTCCTTATACACTGAACGCAATTTATTTGTGAATTATGCAATTTAACCTGAATAAAATATATTTCTTAAAAAAAAAAAAAAAGAAATATATGTTTCCGCATTTTCTGTTGACAGAGAAAATATTTTTTTGCTAAATGGATATATTCCCTTTTTGTATACATTGTCCTGTATAGGAAATGTTCTTATTAATAAATACACGCTTGTATTTTTTTCCATCTAAAAATTTACACAAAAAAGGAATAGATAAATTTTAAAGTTAAAATAAAAAGATAATTTTATGTTTATTTGAATTGCGAAATTCAAGGTTGCACGCGAAAAATATTTTTGCGTGCTAAAGAATGCTTTTATTAAGTGAATTAAAGTTCAATAACTTTAAGACTTTACAATCAGTTTTAGGAATTACATTACTGCTGGCATAAGTATTTATTTTGTATAGAGCATCAGACTTCAGATTTGAAAGTAACAGTAAATGTGTGACTTGAAGTGAAATCAAAATATTAGATCATCGATGATTTAATAAACAGGTAAATGCGATTTAATAAGGCTAGGAAAATATTTGTTTCTTTTCGGTAAACATTAGTCAAATAAATACTAGAAAAAATTGAATATATTCCTAAATTAAAAACAAATTTAAAAGTCTGAAGTATATAGTAATCCCTCATATAACACATTTACTCATATAAAGTGTTTTCACCCTGCCTAGTGGTCAGAATGCCTGCCTGCGGATAGGGAGGTCCTTGGTTCGAATCCCAGTCTGTCATGGATGTACTTTCTCTTTCTGTCTACTCTGTCTTTGTCCTTTCCTTGTATGAATGAGGTGTGAATGGTTGTCTACCCTTTAAACGGGTACCTGTGGCATGTGTGTACCGAGGAAGTCGGACTCCACACCTAAATACGGTTCAGTTGGAAAAAAAAGGAGAAGCGCATTATGACAGCCTAGCTGGCACAAGACCACAACAAAGCGATTAAATGAACCTCGTATAACACGTGTATTTCCCCATATAACGCATTGATTCCCCACATTATATTTCTATGCTGCAAAATTTATGATTTGTGCAGTTCACAATCCATTTCACTTTTGATTGCACATTGTGTCAATTGTGTTCTCATAAAATTAAATTATATTATTGACCTTTGAACATTCTACCAAAAGAAAAAGAAGTCGGTATAATGTTATTTCCGTTAGCTCTTACAGCTATGTAATCAAACTATTTTTGGAATTATTTGACTTATATTTGGAATTCACTGTTTTCAGTTACATTTGAATAAGTTTTTTCATTTAAAATGTTCTTGATTTTAATAAAATGCTCGCATTTTGTTCATAACATAATTTTTTTTTAATATTCGATTTAAATTCTTTTTAACTAGAAAAGTTTAACTAGAATCATGTGTATATAACGCGATATAAGAAGTCATACGAGCGCGTTTTATGAGAATAGTAGTACAACGCGTTTTATTATTATACGGAATTAATATACCGTGTTATGGGGGGGATGGTTGAGAATTACAATACATGAAAATTTCATCGGTACATTTAAAAATTTTAAAACGTTTTTAAAAGAGTCAAGTATATGATATTAGGAATATTTTTGGAGCATCATTTGATACCATCATATATGTACATAGTAATACTCGTAATTAACTTTCTCTACAAAATAAATAATTTCTTGAATGCTACATTGACAGCACGCATATTTACTATTGCTATTTCATTAACTATTCCATTTATTTTTCAATTTCATTAGAACATATGGAAACAAAAGACTTAACATTAGACGTATCCAATGAATATTTTCACAGAAGGAGAAAAAAACTACATTTATACTTTTTTCATTTCACACTATTTTCACTTATTTTCTGAAAGGCAATCAATATTTTCACTTATATCTAATTCCCGTTATAGCATTTTCTTTAAATTGTCATGCATTTTGAGTATATAAGTACAAATAACACACATTAGGTATCTTAAAAAAATTACTAAATAAAATATTATATAAAAATACTTTAAAATTTTGGAAAAGGAAAGTGATTATATCTATAAAATTCAAATACATAATTTTAAAAATGTTCGTATTGCTTCTTAGAAATCATGAACGTATTTACTGTTAAAAACATTTGAACTAGCGAAAAAATAGAGTTTATACCACTATTATGCACTTTGTATAGAAAATTATAAATATTCCTTTCCCTATGCTTTTGATAAAGATAATTTTTTATGTATTATCTTCATGAAAGCTTAATAACTTTTATTTAATAAAAAGAATTTCCATAAAATTATTGTATTACAATATTTTTTAATTTAAAAGCCATGTTTTTAAAAACTCGAATTTGAAAATAAAATAGATATGAAACGCATTACACACGGTTTTATCTTTCATCGAAAATACTTGAGATTATTTGTATAATTTTTTCATATATATAGCATGATATTTCTTAAAAATAATGTTATTTTGATTTATTAATATTTCATTTATTTATTTACTGCAAACAACTAAAAATTTTACGAAATTCAATATACTTTTGTTTATCATTTTTCTTAAAAATAAAATACAATAACAATGAATTACTTTTTATTTTATTTTTTTTTAAAAAAAAAAACACAAATATTATTTTTATATTATAAAACGTTTTACATTACATTCTCTGTGTTATCAATTTTTAATTTCAAATATTGATATATTGATATCAAATACGAAATACTTCATATTTTACACTAAATCATTTATTCTATATAGAAAATTTTGTACTTTTCAAAGCAATAATCAAAAATAAATTTATTTATAATGTTAGTCCTCATTGTGAATAAAGTTTCACTTTAAAAACACTACGCACAAATGCGCATTTTAAAAAAAAATTTTTTACTTATTAATATTTCCACCATTATTTAACTTCTGTTTTACCTTCCTAGAAGGGAAGTATTATTAAGAATAATAATACTATCATTTAATAGTCAATACATAAAACCAGTAAGAATAATAGTTGGATGAATGAGAACCGCGCAAAGGCACTAATAGATAGTTTGCTAACCATTACAAGCGTAGTAATTGATAATTTATATTTATAATGTGGCCAATTATAGGTAAGTTGTAATGAATAGTAATTTAGGTGAATCTTATCACACCAATAATATGTTATTTGCATGAACGCTATGAGTAGTAATAAATAACTCGTCGAAACGTGTAAGCAGGTGTAATTTGGTTGAAAAAAAAATACTGGGTCACACTTTTTTGAGCAGATGTGTATGATTTCAAATTACTTTTTAGCTGTTTTGAGGAAACTTCATAAAGGAGAGATAAATTAAGCAGTAGAGTAAGATCGCAGGATATTTGATAAAATTGATAATTAAATATTACATTAACATACGTAATAATGAAATTGATTGAAATAATTTTACAAATTATGTGTGTCATATTTAGGCTGCTTATTTCTAACGATTCGAAGTCGCCAAATGTAGCCAACTGAATAGCAAATAAAATGAAGAATGAAATATTTGAGAACAATATATAATTATAATTAAATGTTTAAATGGTTTCTTATACTTTAGTTTTTTTTTTATTTCATTTACACGTTATTTTAAAATAAGTTTAATATCTTGTGCAGAGAATAAACTACTATGGGTAAGGTATAAAAACTATATTCATTTCGGTTGCATTGCTTTTTGTTCTAGAGGTGGATAATAAACATGTGATGATTATTTGAACTAAATCGTTTAAAAAACAATATTGAGGCAAAAATATATAAATTACACAAGTAAAAGGGAAAAAATATTCATGCTTTTGAACAGATTCAAATTAAGTTTTTTCTTTGTATTTTTGCTTTAAACGAGAAATAATTATAATGAAATCTCTTTCATTCTGTAGTGGATGTTTATGAAGGAATATATGCTCATGTGAAGACTTATCCTTATAAGGACAATGAAGTCAAAATTCTCACCATTTTGGAATCAAGACAAATTTAGTTAATATCGTTTGCTTCTATTATAAATAAATGGCTCTATTTCAAGTTATTAACTATAGTTTATTCGATTTTAGTGCCATTCTGTTTTATTTATCAATATTTATAATAAGTTGAAATTCCTCAAAACAGATCATAATATTGTTTAAATTTGAAGTAAATTTGATGATTTCAACTTTCTTTTTATCTAATGAATTTACCTCATTGTTGAATTTAGTGCTAAGTTAAATGTTTTGATGATGGTCTCTGAAATAATATATGTTGACTTCATACAGTACCTTTGACCTTTAAGTACTTACTAGTGAATGCGACAATATAAATACTAAAGAACCATCAATTATACTTTAATAAATTTTTTCATGTAGGAAATGCTAGATTAAGGTAGAAATCTGTACTAATGAATATATAATTCGATATATTTAAAGGTCTCGGTGTTTGTCTACACCAATAAAATTAGCTACTTATTTAAAATTGCCAGATTTGGATGCTATTCAATTTTCAGTGGCAATCGATACCACACTTCGTAATCTTCTACTTAATGAGGCTATATTAAGTACACAGAAGCTCTGGAAAAAGTTTCGTATTAAAATTTTAATTTTATTTTTAATTATGTTAGAGGAATAATCTCTTAAATTTTATGTTTTTTTATTAAATATACTTAAAATGTACTTAATACGTGTACAGTTCAGCTATGTTTTCTTATATATGTTGAACGTATTGTTACATTTTGTATACTTTTGCGTTGGAAAATATCTTTGCATGATGCAATTAGTATATAATAAAACATAAAAAGCTATATTCTTGACTACTATTCCCTAATACTGCTCATATTAGCATAGAAAATGAATTGCTTCAGTGATTTCTATATGTGTGGCGACTAAAATTATACTTACAGATTGGTTTGATACATCACAAGGTTTTTGTTTGTTGTTATTCACTATTAAACATCAGTGTTCATTCTCATCTGTCAATTTTATGCTAATAGATGTCATTGTCTAATATTAAAAGTATAATTATGGAAGAAATAAGATAATAATAAGGAAAAAATATACTTTATAGAGCCTTCTTGGCGAAAATTGGCGATTTCTTTTTCGCCAAGTGCTTTTTAGTGCATGTTTGAAGAAACAAGATGGAGCTGAAAACACGATAGCATAAATCACAAGTAAGATAATTATACAAATTTCACAAAGGCTTTAAAATGTAATAATAACACTTTTTAAGTAAAACAAATACATTTATCATCAAACAGCTCGATTTCACACGTTTTTAAAAGTAAACTAAATTTTCTAACTTATTTTCGAGCGTGTTCTAAACAAAATGGCGCCGAAAACATGTGCAATGAATCACAAATAAAAGAATTACACACATTTTACAAATATATTTAATGTAAAATAATATCTTTTTTCAAAAACATCAATTGCGTAGATGAATCTTCCGAAATGTGTACATTAAATAACATAAAATCGATTTACGAAAACAAAAGTCAAACCCAGAAGGGCAAAAATATTAAATTTTTCTGAAATAAACCAAAATCGCCAACAATTTGGAGCCAAATTGGTGAGAAACGGAGGGGCTCTCAAAAGTATAAGCCACCCAATAAGAGAAATTGATAATAAAACGTAAATACATTTGAGTAAAATGTTTAAGAAAAATTCTGGAAACTTGCATATGCATTTGGGAATGCAAATATATGAAAATAAGTATTATGTAGATGAATGCACGTTGCCTTTTTACTGTTATGACAAAATTTTTATAAGTGCACTTAGTTTTTTTTTTTTTTTTATCACGCCTATAGCTCAATAAGTACTGAAATGATTTTCTTTTTTTAATTAGAGTTTTATAATTAAATATTTTTTCCAATAATATTGCTACTTTCACGAGAAAATTCTGCTCATATGTCATTGTTTTCATGTCGTGATAAAGTGTGAAACCTTTCGTTGGATTACAAACTATAAAGCGCTTTTAATATAATTATATATTATTATATATAATATAAATAAATAAAATGATATTAAAGTAAAATAAAATAAATATAATAAAGAAATAAAAGCGCAGCTTGTCCTTTTTTGGAACTTGCGCCAACCAACCACAAGCTAACAATATAAATATTTTACAAACAATAAAAGGCAACTGATTTTGAAAATAAATTTTTATATATTTGTTAAAACAGATAAAAATTAAATTTTTGATAGTGTAAATAAATGAATGATATCATCACTCTTTCAAATTCTAGACAAGAAAAAAATAACATTTTTACAGAGAAATAAGCAATATACATTTTTATAGAGAAATAAGCCTTCTTAATAAATTTAAATTTTCAGTTAGCATTCACAAAATAGTTAATTTAATCATTTCTTAAAGCGAAAACAAAATTATTAAACGATATGATGTCTAGCATAGTTCTAACTCACCCCCTCACCCTAAAAAAATATAATCAATTTTCAGATTCAGATGTTTTACAGTAACTAATTCTGAATGCTGCAAAATTCATCTCGAATAAAAATAAAAGAATACATGAATAAAACTCAAGACTTCAAAAATATTTACATTCATCACAATAATGTTCCCTGTTTCAAAAATTAATGAAGTACAAATTTAATCAAATGCATACATCCAAATTAATGAACCGAGTAAAAGAAAGTTATAATTTTATAATCAGGAATTATATATATAAATATCTTCGTTCCCCAACAATGCCTCACACTTATCACTATTATTTTTTTTATTTTATTTTTAGAAAGAGATGTTACGCAAAACTTTCAAAATGTGATCGTGGTAATAAAGAAAACCTGTTAAAAAAATATCTATACTTTACTTTCATATTGACGTCATATGAGAATGGATTGTAACATCTAGAACAAGAACAAGATTTTGATCAATAAATGAATACATACCTTAGCTAATATTTACAGAACTCAACAGCATTATGTTGTGGGTTTTTCTTAATCTCGATTCCATATTATAATAGCTTAAAAAAGAGGATCAAGAAATTGAAAAGCGGTTAAGAAAAATGTAGCGAATTTTTGTTAAATGAAAAAGCATCATAGTTTTAGATTACAATTACAAATCGTACTGTTAAAAGATTCTACTACCCACACACAAAGTTTATTTTTGAACATTCTGGAAAAATTTCTCTGTCTTTAATAACTATAACGATATATTTATTGAATCAAAGTGATCATATAAACCTAGAATTAGACAAAATTCTTCGGGTACCGTTGGAAAAATGGTAAAATCAAACTAGAGATTACCATCAAGTAATGTAATATATTCTGTAAGTCATATATATATATGTATCTTAAACTTAGAAAAATCAGTTTTGAATCACTTTTAACTCTTAAATTAACGGATATAGAAAAATTAATTATAATAAGTTACTGGAGCAACCAAAAGCTATTTTTATAAAGTTTTTTTTCCAATGGTGGGCACTTGGGTGACGAACCCTATGCCACAACAAGGCCAGAAACTGATACTCATTTGTGGGCACCTGTGAACCAAGTCACCGAGGCGAATAGCGTTGTCCGCGCCATACCACCACAAACTCGTTTATAAGTTGGGCCACATTCATACATCCTCACAGAGGAAAGGACAGAGAATCACAGAGAAGGAAAGAAACATTCATGCTCGAACCAGGTTTCGAACCCGGTACCCACAGCTCAAGAGTCAGCCATCAGTCGGCTATAAAGTTGTATATTAACATAAAATTATATCCATTGTCCAATATGATTTTAAAGTTGACTATTTGAATATTTCAAATTAAAATACAAACTAATCATGAAAAATCAATTAATATGTTGAATCTGTAATACATATATACACTATAAATAGTATATCATTACTAATTATTTTTTTAAAGCATACATTTTAAATTTGCAATTTTGTTATTAATAGATATATGTTATGATATTAATATGTGTATATACTTATGAAAATTCATTTCATACTTTGAATCAATGGCCGAATTTCCACTTTTTTTCACTGATATATGATTAGCATCACTGGAAAATAATTTTGTTCTGAGTTTTCCAATAACTCCATCATTATTGTTGAATCTTTCGCGAATGATCTGTTTAACTGTTGATTCCTAATCCTTATAAACTATTTCTGATACTAATATAACTTTAACAAATATAAATAATTTTTTTCTATAAATTAGCAAATATAATACATGTTATTTTTTATAGACTTTTTATAAAAACCCATTGTTAAAAAAGTCTACCCACATTCTTAAAAAAGGATTACTACTCTGGAGATGCAACTAATTTATTCAATGTTTTTAAAGACCTGCTAGCATTAATGGTTCTGGAAAATATGATATATTTAATTTTAAAACTTAATACATTCTAGTAACAGCACCATTATCATTGAAACTTTCTCGTGTGATTTGTTTACCTGTGGATTACTAAACTTTGACAAACTATTTCTGATACTAATAGGACTAATAAATAATTTTTTTTCTATAAATTAACAAACACAATAAATTTTATTTATTTTTAGGGACTTTTTCCTATAAAAATCCATTGATAGATTACCTTAACAAAAGCTTACGTCTCTAAAGATACGACAAGTTCATTCGATATTTTGAAGACCCACTAGCTTTAATAATTCAGCAAAACATGAAGCGTTTATTTTCTAACACCATAATAATGTATTCTGGTACTCACGTCGTAGTCATAAGCACTTTCTGCTTCCGGGCCCAAATGTGCTGAGAGAATCTAGCAAAACACGAGTAACAAACTTGCTTAACCACTTAACGAATATGAATATACTATTAAGAGATAGTGGGGTGAAAGTTGTTTTAGCTAGCATAATTATTACGGCCAATTTCTTAAAGATGGCATTTCATGTTTATAAAACGAATAAAAAGCGTAAATTCGCTTTAAAAAAATCACGGTAAAAGTAATTAGTTCGTATGAAAAATATATACTTTACACCGACGTGTTTTGAGTAATTTATCAGTTTTAATGGTTGTTTGAGCCAAGTAATTTAAAATAGTTTGAGTTTCAGTTCTATGAGAATTTCAAAAAATAGTGCATAGTTAAAATGATTACATGCATTATGTAAAATTTAAAACAATTTTTGTTTCGAATACATAAACATATATTTGGGGTTTATCAAACATCCAGTGACCTCCTTTCTCAAGTTGTTGTTGAAAGTCCCTGTATACCGGCAAAAAAGATTACTGGAAACTTATTTGTTTACCCGACACAATTACCACGGATAAGGGTC
Organism: Latrodectus elegans; assembly: GCA_030067965.1. Taxonomy (NCBI): domain Eukaryota; kingdom Metazoa; phylum Arthropoda; class Arachnida; order Araneae; family Theridiidae; genus Latrodectus; species Latrodectus elegans. Next base: position 47,937,617 of record CM057819.1, read on the forward strand.
TTCAATTCTTTAAGACATCGACACGCCCAATTGAATGTAGTAAATGTTATTTACAACCCTTTGCCAAAATGTTCCCCTGCACGAAAAATCATTATCCGCCAAAAGTGGAAGGTAATGTTGAATTTTATTACCATTGAATGTTTATTATCAAGGAGAGACTACTGAGCTCGATAAGTTTCAATGAAATTTTCCCTATTGTCTTTGAAATTGCCAGATTTGTGTTATCACCCGCTCCATTGCAAGCCAGCGTGAAATGGAAAGCCATAAAAATTTGTCTAAAGACACGTCCAATAGGATATCTTTCGTTTTCAATGAAAACAGCATTTTCAAATACGTTTTATTAAAATAATAAACATTATATATCGAATTAAAAATAATTACGTGTTCATAGAAGGCTATTTGTCATATCACATAACTGAATTTACAATGTAAAATAATTTACATTCAAACGCTTTTGCATTTATTTTAAAGTAATATATATTTTAAGAAAGAAGAAAATAAAATCACTGTTCAGTTTACTTATTTTATAGAAATTGATAAAATTTGATAAGTGCGCTACTTTGTTGGTAAATTATAATAGTACTGTAAAAGAAGATTCTCACTGAAGCTATTAGGTTGGGGAATAAGTTCGTAGCATTTTTACCAAAGACTTTTATTTAAGCAAAAAACAATAAATTATGTCAATGAATTAATCCATTATATATTCGCCGTTGCTGTTTACAACCTCTTCCCACTTCTCGACCAGTTTGTTGATACCGTTCCGCCAAAAATCGCCTAGTCTGGTCTCAAAGCAGTTGTTGAGACAGATTTTAAGGAACTATTTGTTAACGAAGGTAACGCCCTTCATATGATTTGACAAGGAGTGGAAAAGATGGTAATTGGTTGGTGCAAGGTCTGGAAAATGCGGCGGATGCTGAAAGACCTCCCATTCAAGCTCTTGGGGAGGAGCTTTGACGACTTGCGCAACATGAGGCCTGGCGTTATCGTGAAGGAGTATGGTTTGACCATGTCGATCAGGTCTTTTCAGACAGAAAGACTCATTCGCGCAGTGCAGCTGAGCAATTGGTGTAGCTAGAGCTCCTTGTAGACTATGGCATTCTTTTCGAGCATTTCCCAGTGCACCAAGAGGTCCTTTAAAACTGGCTCAACAATTTCTTTGACACCAGTCTACGCGATTTTTAATGGAACGGCATCAACAAATTGGTCGAGGGGTGGGAAGAGGTAACGGTTTTATACTGAAATTTTTGAGATACGCGTAGACGAGAATTTACAAAATAAAAATAAAGGTTTAATTTTAAAGTACAAATTATTTTAACACAGAAGACGATTTTTTACTAACTTATTTCAACTTGTTTAGTGTAGAATAAATTTTAAACGGAAGAGAAAATGGAGTTGACACGAAAACATTTCCGCGCTATGATTTTCTACGATTTTAAAGCAGGATTAAATCAAGAAGAATGCGTTCAACGGTTGCAATTAGCATTTGGTTATGAATCTCTAGCTCGTGTTACTGTATTCAAATGGTTTAGAGAATTTAAAAGAGGTCACAATTTTCTTCAGGATGAAGAACACACAGGAAGGCCGCCGTCGGCAGTAATCCAGGATAATATGTCTGCCATACGAAAAATGTTAATGTATGATAATCTCTGTACCTATCAAATGATACAGAAGGAGCTTAACATTGGATCCGCAGCCATACACAAATTCATTCAGGAAGAATTACATATGAAAAAAGTAGTTTGCCGTTGGGTTCCTTAAAATCTAACTGAGCACCAAAAAGAGGAGCGTGTCAGAATCAGCAAAGTAACTCTTAAATTGCTAATTGCCACCACATCATTTCTAAAATTGTAACAGGTAAGGAAATGTACATAACTTTTTTTGACATTCAAACACGTCAAGAAAGCAAAGTATGGCTCTTTGAAGATGGACCCACGCCGACAATGGTGAAAAAGCAACACGCACTGAAAAAAGTGATGCATGCCGTTTTCTTCTGAAGTACAGGATTGGTCAAAGCCATCAAGTTGGAAGGGCAGAAGACAGTAACAGCAAACTGGTATACCATTAAATGTTTTTCCAGAAATTCTACAAGAACTGCATGTTAGGAGACTAATGCTTCACAATGAGAATGCATCTTCACATACAGCCGGATTAACAGTTGAGTTTCTTAAACAAAAACAAATTAAAGTGATCGAAGATCCGCCATATTCACCTGATCTAGCTATGTGCGACTTTTGGTTATTCTTTAATCTAAAAAAGGACTTAAGTGGACGTCGTTTTCATTCAGAAGAAGAGATTGTTGTGGCTATAAATGCATTTTTTCATCTATTCCAAGAAATGAATGTCTTGAGGCATTTAATCTGTGGAAAATTCGTCTGCAAAAGTGCATTGATGCTGGAGGAGACTACTTTGAATATATTTAAAATTTTGTAAATATAACTTTAAAAACCTAGTTATATCTCAAAAATTTCAGAGTGACTCTCGTATAAGCAGGGCAGCAACGCTCGTACAGCAACGGCGAATATATAATTGATTAACTTATTAATGCAATTATTGTGTGTCGTTTAAATAAAAATCTTTGGTAAAAACGTTACGAACTTATTCTCCAATCTAATATTTATACTAAAAATCTGTTGTGTTTATTGTGTGATTCAGAAGCAAAATAAAATATTCATGGCATTTCAATTGAAAACAAATGAGAAATTGGAACATTTTTCTCATCTAATATTCTCATTTATTCCAACGTTCTTATTTCTGCCTACAAGGACCGCTTAACTCTCTCACTGCTTAACTTTCTTGTCATTCTGATTCGTGATCAAGTGACGAGGTCGATATCTAAATTGGCACTTTTGTCTTCAGTTTTCTACAGCAACCCTAGAGAAAGGCCATTAAAACTAAGGAAGTTTATATGTGCAAAAGTGTGCAATACTCTTCAATGAGTGCTGGTAATGAACCTTCTAACTTCCAGAACGTTGAACAACACGAGCTTCCAACGGTTAAGGTTAATGTGGCACAATCCTAATTATTTATAAGCAAATATAAAGAAATTAATAGTTTCACATTCATAAAAAGAAATATTAGTTACTTTCTTAGAAAATTTTCCAATCAATATTTTTAAAATTTTTTTATTTTTTATTATTTTTATAAAATATTGGGAAATTTTTTTCCTTAATATTGATAGAATCTGCAGTGAATAATTCATTTATATTTTATCTATACTTGTTTTGTTATTATGTATAATTATGTTATGTTCTCTCTGTATACTCTGTTATGTTCAATAAATATTTATGATGATATACCTTATACTAGGAAAGCAAGTTAAAATCTTTTAATTTGATCAAAGAGAGTTGCTCCTTAATGTCTATTACAATAATATAATTTCTTATAATTTATAATAAAATATATTTTATTATAAATTATATATAAGAAAATAGTAATCTATTAAGAATGCTCTGAATATCTTTCTCTTGAAGTCTGAGTAAAAATATAGAATCTAGTCCAGATAATTTTTATTTTATTTTCTGAATTTTGAGAAACACGCTTTATAATTAACGGGAATTTTTGTTCATAAATACTAATGCTTCTAGAAATAATATTTATTGTTATACCATAGGAAAAATATGATAAAATTATAATTTTGATATTTTGTTTGAATATATAAAAATACCGATTCAACGCATAAAAAAATTTACTCAGCGGTAAGAAAATGGATAGCGTAATATTTGACCCATAACAAATAATGAATAGAAATGCTTCTTTTTTAATATAAACATTTATAAGACCTTTGTAGTTTATTTTTTAATAAAATAAAATATAAGTTAATTCTATTTTGTTAGATGATTATTCATTTCAAATAAAAAGTTAGAATAAAGCAGAAAAATATCTGCAACTTCTTATTTGCAATTTTATAATATAAGAACACACAATTTAGGAATATTTAAAATATATTTTATTGTTTGATTTTCTTAAATTTAACTTTCACAAAACAAGATTTTATTCTCGTTAAAATAATCGTAGACATCGCTAAAATTTATTTCCCAAGAACTTTCATGAAAAATATTTAAAATAATCCGGGCAGAAGTATTTAGAGTTCGTTTTTTTTCTTTTCCAAACGTGATATCATTTGTTTCACTGGAATACCCAGAACTTTTCAGGTTCAATATTTTGCACGATTCAAATCAATATATTTGATTTGGCAAAAGATGATTAAAAAAAATTAATAGTTTTCTAATCACAGTTTATTATTTTTTCGCTTCTCTTAACTTGTACATCATTTCAAAAGCAGTGTCATTGAATTCTGAACCTTATCTTAATGATTTATTTGCATAGAAATCTTCAATTGGTGATTAATTTTGAACTAATTGATGAATTTGTTTTATATCTAATACGAAACCTAATCGGCGTAAAAGAAGATAAGTTAGAAGCAAGGGTCATTTCCCTTATGAGGAAATATTCCAGGCGCCCAGAATCCTTGATCGGAAATTTCAATTAATCGTGCACTACTACCTTCTCATTTACAAGAGTAATGCATCCAAAAAGGCATTTAGAGTTGGACGTCATGTTTACTTATTCGAATTACGGCGATGTAACTTAAGCGGAGACGTGAACAGACTAACACATCGGAACTTGATTTTTACTCGCTGTGACAGGGCGGTAACCTTGTCTCTTCCTCCAAAAAGGAACTGTAGCACAACCACGACAACCGTGAACTGAATTTTAAGTGCCTGTCTCTTCTCCTCGGAGACGGAAGGAAGCTTTACAAATTGCAACTCCCCTTTTCGAATGGTCTCTGAAGTACGGTCGCAGATGATACTAAACCAGCTAGAACTGTCTACCATCCAACAGCAATTCGGGAGTCGGTGTCTATGCTGTAACAGATGTACAAATTGCGCGGATGGGGCTTATCCCATACATAGAGGGGCCTTAGAACATCTGGTTTGATGGTCTTTGCTGCCATAAATATTGATGTTCGCATCAAATGATGCCTCCTAAAGTAGGTCTAATACCATGTTCAAATAGCAACTTTTTCAAAGATAAATGGAAATGATATTCATTTATTATGCATTTCTTCGTATTTCTCGGGAAAATTGGAAAATATTATCCCAGGAAATATCATTAAGTCTTTTTGATATTCACGATGCATATTCGATGAAGAATTTCCATTTCCTTTACTTTTTGTAATTCTCAAAATGTGCTGGATAAATATCAGCATGTGATTGCTACCACAATTATAGGCAGTACAAGATTTATATCACATTGTGTATAGGTCAACATTCAAAGGTATTCGTGAATTCTGAAGACGCTTCACATTCTTCCTCACAGAAACTCTCAGTAAAATAAATCTCCCTTGCAGAATAAATGTAGAATTGGGTAACTCTTGTTTTGGCGAAAAATTTCACAATAAAATTTAATTTCTGGTAATTCTGATGCTTAGCTTAGCTTTTCTGCTGCTTCTGCGGTCATATTTTTAGTCACAACTTGATGCCAATCTTGGCATAAAATAAAAATGCCAAAATATCAAAGGGTATCTGATTGTAAACTTTTACCGTCTATCACATGAAAATTTCCACTATTTGAAAACTGAATTCAAAAGAGTATATATATATATATTTCACACTCTTCAGAATTGGAGGTAACTTGAGGATTTTAAAATAGGATGTAGAAAAAAAAATCCCATTTCATATGACGATAATTTAGTGTTAAAGAATTTTCAAATTAATAAAAGTAATATATATAACTGAGAATTATAAATGATGTTTGTATAATTTAATGTATAGAGAGAGAGAGAACTTAAAAATTATATTACTTCCTTTTTTACCAATGTTACACCTCATAGGACTATTAATAATTTCTGTTCAAAAATGCTTTCGAATTGAAAATAACATTTTCTCGGAAAAAATTACCTTTTGATTATTCAAATATCAGTAATTCTGATGATTTATATGGAGAAATTATAGTTGATTCAGTTATATAATTTTCTATGTGTAATTAAATTTTACCCCCCTACAAACAAGATATATATTTTTTTAAACTTAAAAATGTTTATTAATCTTAATAATCCTATATCATATATATTCGTATTTTTTATCGTTTGAAATCAGCATAAGGAGGGATTTTACAAGCTACTAAAATTAATTATTTTTTAATCACATAAATCAATACGTTGTTTTTTTATTCTGACTTTATAATTATTTTTGATGCAGAAATATTGCCAAGTCGAATTTTATAGTACTTGGTTAAATTTTACTGTATGCGTGTTTATCTTTTCTAAAAATTAAAATAGATCGATTGGAAGTTAAAATAGTATAGAAAATTAAAATAATATTTTAATCCAATACAACTGTGCATTAGACTTATCGCACAAAGGCTTATACTTCTAGTATTCTTTCATTGTGCTATTAATATTATTATCGCTTAAAAACAGTCTTCCAACCTATTTATTGGAAAATAAAAAATAAATTCAACAATAATATATACATTATTTTTTAATAAAAGCAAAATTGTACATTATCTTACAAAGATTGTAGATATTAATGTGTAAATTGGGCTCAAATTTATTTTTTAAATTTAAAATCATCATAATTGTTAATATTGAAGTTCTTGTAAACTCTGACCTCCTTAAGACTTCTGCCATTTTACAGAATTAATTGCCTTTAGTTATAAAAAAATCCTTTAAGTCCTTTTTTTCTTGGTCCCTTCTTGAAATTTGTAATCTTCCCCTGGTTCTGAATCCACTAAGGTTCTTAAGGATTCTTCTAACCATTACACTCTACATTCCCTTATCTTTATTATTATTATGCCTCAATTTGTTGTTGTTTCTGATACCATCTGGTATTGCAGATCCACGAGCCCCTTAATTCTCACAAAATCAAGAAACAGCACCGGAGACAAGGAATTCGCAAGAAAATCCTTCTTAGTAAATCTCAGATATAAAAGAAGGTATTGGGGATAGCCTGGTGGACACCATATTTAAAGCAAGTACGATAGAGCTTACGTTTTCCATCAAGTTTAAGGAAACGGAAATGATTACTAGAAAACATAGAGTATGCATCTGGTCAGCTGTAGAAACCTTGAAAGCTATGGAACCACCAGGGTCACACCAGAATACCAATCATGAGAAGGCGGAATTCTCTTGATAGCCCGGACATCCCTTTTTCGAATAGAATATAACTCACTGTAGATGAGGTAGTGTCAGTTGGAGGAAGACTAACAGAGCCTCTTTTAGCCAAGGCGTCCACCGTCTCATCTTTGATTCTGTATTCACCGTTTTTACCCGCAACTCCGAAAATATAAGAGATGATCAAATGAAAAGGTACGAAACGACTCGGTGGGTACAAATGTAGATTTTATTCAAAATATACACCGTAGGCTTGAGCACAACGATCCCACTGATGAACAAGCCGCAGGATACCTTTTTCCCAGAATTCCTGTGGCCGTGACAAGACCAGCCCTTCACAGCTTCTTTGAGTACGTCGTCCGAATTGAAGCGCAGATGTTTCTTCAGTGGACCAAACACATGGAAATCGCAAGGTGATATGTCTGGATGTTGGGTCAAGCAACTCTCCTTTGAACTTGGCCAGTTTCACTTGTGTGACCTTAGAGAAGTGTGAACGCGCGTTATCATGGAGCAGAAAAACACCCTTCTTGAGCAGACCCAGTCTTTTGTTCTTGATTGAGGAGTCGGAGTGTCTCACAGTACACATCGGAGATCATGGTTTTTCTGTGCTCTGGGAATTCCACAACTATCGGATCTTAAACATCGAAAAAGACGGTGAGCAAACACTTTTCCTGCTGACGGTACAGTTTTGAACATTTTAAAGGGAGATGACAACTCAGCTTCCACTGGTTTCTCACCTTCCGCTATCAGAAATAGGATAACACCTCGCTGCTCCTCAGTCGTCGAATAGTGCAACGCGAACGACATCCTGTCCTCATACGCACTGACCCATCATTTGGACGCCGCTTTTGATAAGAGCCCCTGCTCTCTCCTGTACATGCGGGTTCCCGCGCATGCTCCAATCACATCCCGTGATGTCTCGCTACGTTCTCCCATGACGCAATATGCAAATATTTAACTATTACATTTTTACGTCATTTCGTACCTTTTCATTTAATCACCCCTTATATTTCTCAGTATACCCTCTGTACCTCATCCCATTTTCTCATAATCTCCATGCCTCAATGCCATGCCATACGATGAGCCTAATCATGACTCTGCTTGCAAAAATCTTTAATTTTCTATTTAAGTATGAAGTTTTTAGCAGCTTTCATAAAACAAAAAATACGGTGTTTTAAAGTTACCCTTCGTTGTTTCAAGAAGCATCTTATTCTAATCATTTTGACCACACAGAATCGAATTCAGTAACTGTCTTACAGATTCATCGACTGCTTCAAAATTTCTTACAACGTAATCTTTATCCTAAGGAACAATAGATCTATCTCTTTTGAGCAATTAAGCATATCTGAAAACTACTCATTGGATGTTCCGTGAATTCCTAGATATTAATTTTAAAATAGAAAACATTTTTCAAAGATTATTTTCTTTTTTATTTACTTGTTCTAACACTTAATTTATATTTGAAACGTTTAATATATTTGGTTGAAGATATTTCTATTGCATTTCAACCGAAAAACAAAAAAACTATTTATAGTACTAAAGATGCTTACAAAAATAGATAATATTGACCATTGATTTTTAAACATGCTTAAAATGAGAGAGAGAGACATTTATTGACATAACCTCTTCTGTACATGTGCAATTATTCTCTTTTTGTTTATTAAGTATACTTAATTATAATATTAAGCAGTTGTAGAAAAATGGAATATATTCATATAAAATGTTAGGTGTGCATATACACACTAGTATAGAAGTACTTATCAATATTGTGAATTCTAGAAAAATGTTTTGAAAGTTGAGAATTCAATGCATGTGTGTGTTTTTGAAATCAAAATTTTTTAAAGTTTAAAATCGATTTTAATTTAATATTTTAACAAAAACAAGTTTCAACATATTCTGTCGATTTCCGAATACAAAATTTGTCATTACATTTATTATTATAATAATTGTTAAAACTGTTATAGGAAATAGTTTCAAAATAATATTCAAATTTTCTCTTAAACTCAAAATTTAAAAAACTGTTATTTTCTGTTTATTCAAATTTTTATCAAAATATCTAAAACTTTTTTTAAATATTTTAATTTACAATTTTTTAATAAGCTTTAATCAAATTTTTTATTGTTTATATTATTAAAGAGATTCTCCAATATTTAGATTAAAGGTAATCTTATAACACCTTTGAAGTAGGAACTGTTTTTGCATTAATATGCAAATGCAATGTGTTTCTTTTTTCATTCTTAAATGCTAAACTTTTGTCTAAAATTAGTAACTTATTATTCAAAACCGATATTAGAAGTGTTCCGATTATATTGGCATGTTAATGCAATACATTGAAATAAATTAAGGTATAAAAATATACAGTATTCTTAGCAGTGTTCTTTACCTCAATAAAGTGATTTAATTCTACTAATTTTCCAACAAACAAAATTTAAGATCTTTTTCTTCATCTGTTACTATAGGTGAAAAAATATTCGGGAACAATAGTAAAAAATAAAGGCTAAAAATGTAATCTTGATATTTATTTTAATAAATATTTAAATATGTAAATAAAAATCACTCACAAACTGGATCTAGTGGTAAAATATACCAAAATATTTTAAAATATAGTTCTATTTTACTTTAGATATAGCTATTGTCATAAGAAGTTTAAATTGATATTTGTAAAATGATTTGGAAACAGATTTGCTTGAATAGATAGTATATATCCATTTCACACCAATATCTAAAACACACTTTTGCAGATGCATTTTTATGTCATGATGCAAACCAGCTTTTATTTCAAAAGGCATCTTCTAATCACTGAATTAGCTTTTTTTTTTTTTTTTATTTATTTCCAATGGCCGTGCTAATAACGACCACTGCATCTCAAATACAGAAAGAATAAGTAGACAAGTGAACACAGAAAAGTCTATAAAGCGCTGAGAGTTTCTCGAGCACGCCAGAAGCGATCGCACAAGGAAGGTTCGGATAGTGCTGGACAGCGACGAAGGTGGTATACGTCCATCACCTCCCGAAGATCGCAAAGCCTGCTGAAAGGTTCTTGGACTATGCTGGCCAACTTGTCTAGTGGTCAGCGTGCCTTACTACGGATAGGAAGGTCCTGGGTTCGAATCCCGATTCAGGCATGGATGTACTTTCTCTCTCTCTCTATCCTGTTTTTGACCTTTCCTTGTGTGTGTAAATGAAGTATGAATGAGGTCTACACTATAAACGGGTCACTATGGCATGTGTGAGGGTGCGATGGTGGCCCACCCCCTGTGGTGCACCCGGGGCAAAGCCTCGGCGTCTAAGAGGTCGCTGTTTCTGGCCGGTTCCTTGGGTAACAGGGAACAATAGATTAATAGACTATGTTGCAGTTGTAACTGTCTAAAAAATCTGCCACTGGGGAAAAAAAAAAGATTCTTGGACTATAGTTCTACATGAGTGTTTAAGAAAGCAGTCATGTCCATTGGCCAAACGAAACTCGGCAACAGCCCCGCGTTTAGGGTACTTAGAAATAAATTGAAGATTATTCCATCTGGTCTTGTTAGAGTGTCTCTCTGAGAATTGGTTTAAGAGAATGTTCTTCATCTTTTTCTTAATGAGCAGCTTGGTGTTCTTGAGGGGAATTTCATTTCTTGATGTTTGTTTGATAGAAGTACTCTGCTTAGCAAGGTAGTCGGCTAACTCATTACCAGCAACACCCCAGTGTCTTGAAATCCACTGTAACACAGTTTTTTTTTTAATTATACAACCTTATTGGTATTAAATTAGTTATTAAAGCTAATATTTTAAAGTTATAAGAAGGTATTAAAAATTGGTTGACTATCAGATATACCTTTTGATAGCGTTTAATATAAAATTGCGCTTCTTTTTTTATTTTTTAATGGAACCAATAATTATTTTATTCTGCATTACAATTTATACTAAAGTTTTCACTCTTTCATAAATAAATGTATAAATTGCAGAAACTATGCATTTAATATATTACTAATCCCCATAAATTTTAATTTGTTTTTATAAATTAATAGTAATAATTGAAGAAATTTGGATAATCTTAGTTTAGCTTATTCCTAAAATTATTTCCAAAAATGTAAATATGCAAGTAAATATTATTGCAAAAAATGTCATATAAAATATAACATTCTATAATTATCTATAAATAAAAATTAATTTAATTACTTTCACATTTACTAAAAAAATTATGTTTTTGATTCTGGATTGTCTTTTTCTCAAAATAATGATATATAAAGTATTAAACAGTCTGAAACTCTAAGATGAATTTGTATATTTCGTCTAATACTGGCAATGCTTAAAATTAATGAGGTTTCTGAATAAGTAAATGTAACAGACAATGTGTTTTTAACACAATTTCATTATTTTTTTATATCTAAAATAAATACTTCAGACATGAAGTTTGAATTTAACAGTCTGAAATTCTATGAATGTCTCAAAAATATTTTTACGGACTCCACCAGTAATCATCTATGACTATAAATTACACAAAAAAGACTTTTCTTTATTCTTTATCTTAAGAAAATAAAAATAAAATTAACATAAATATTAGATTTTCAAGTAAAGTTTTTATAAAACTCAACTTTAAATTAAATTTTAAAACTAAAATCAGTAATTCGGTAACCATGTTAAACTGTAGGCCCCGACTGAGTTTACTCTCACGTTCATAAAAGGATTGCAGAGTAACGAACTTTGAGATTTCATTTATGAAAAATTTTTTCCTTATGAAATGAATCAAATATTAAAACACAGTAATGAAAGAAATAATGAAAATCCATTTAATTAAATGATTAATGGGAAAATAAAAGAGATTGTAATGCTTATCCATCGCGCAGTATTTATTCTGCATTTTTTAAAGTATTCTTTTCAAATATAGCATTCAAATAATGGCAGGAAATCATATTCATGCGATAAATGCTTCAATGTGTATATAATATTTCTTTATATTAGGAAAATAAATATAAGTAAAGATATATTAGCAAATATATCTTTACTTGGTGTGGGCCAATGCTTTCCTCAGAACACTCCTCCATTGGGTTCTCCGGGAGGTGACAGTTCTCCAATTTGTCACTTACAACATTTAAAGTCCTCCTCTATACTATCAGTCCATATAAATTTAGGCCGACCCTTATACCTGTTTGCAATGGGCCTATAATTAAAAATTCTTGAAGTTTTCTCACGATTTATTGCTTTAAAAATATAGTTATATAACTATGTTTTTAAAGTGATATATATTGTTATAAGTAACTTATATATGTTCCACTCTGAGATAATCATTTAAAAAGTATACAAATACATTCTTCGCCATTAAACAAAATGGTAAGGGAGTTATTAAGTTAAGAAGATAAATATATATATTTCAAATATTTTTTTAATAAGCAAATATTTTTGCCAGTTTATGGCATACTTAAAGCTCTTGAATTTCTTCAATAAGTTTTCAAGCAGGACTTTCTTCGAACTTAATGGCGAAATATTATTTTTTAAAACTTTAGTTTGCATGCATATAATCTGTAAAATTTATTATTAACAGAAAAATATTCAGTTTTATATCTACCAATCAATTTATTAACATCTGTGAATGTTATTTTAACAATAGCTCCATTGAGAATGGATATTGACTAATATGAGTGTTTCGCTTTCATTTAAATAAAAAAGGCGATCATCATACTTTCAAAGTAGTTATCTTCGGGCCAATCATTTTTATAGCAAAAATAATGAACTTGTTATATCTTCAAACTATTAGAAACTTTCCATAGTTTTTTTGCTAGTTAACCATTTAAATACATGAAAACAAATTATTTATATCATTTTACTTTAAAACAACAATGAAAGACTTGTTTAAATATTTCCAATTAAAAACCGTTTATAATAGGATGTAAATCCTTTTAAAAAATATGTACAAAGTTTTCATTTTAATATATGTATGCGAAATTTTTTACTTTATTTTTTACCTCTCTTTAATCATTCCTTCTCATTAACAAAAACGAAATCGAAATTTCTGATGTTGGCAAATAACTATTCCAAGACAATAATATGGTTTTTTTAATTTTATTCATTTATTTATTTATTTTTTCGAACGTCTGGAATAAGTAGTTCTCATACCGTCTTACTTTTACATTTCCTACTTGTGATTCGCTTTTTTAAAATAAAAACCTTTATTGCTGGAATCCGCCAGCTTTTTTTTTTTTTTTTTTTTTTGTTAAGAGTTGATTCAAAATAAATCTCGTGATGCCTGTTCCTCATTAATGAAGTCGAACACTTAAGCCATAACACACGAAAAAAGCATTTCCCCCACATGGCATTTTAGAAGTGTTAAAAAACAAACCACTTCTGTTCAACATCCACTTCCATTCCGATGGAACTGCCATTATAATGATTAGAGCAATTACGCTGACAACAATAAGTTGGGCATCACAGACGCCATAAATCATTAGGAGACAATAAATCATTGTAATGGCAGGCCAATCAAGAAAGCCATTAAAATGATTTATGAAGGGTTCTAAAACTTATTGCTGACAAGATCGCTTTCGAAGTTTATGTAATCATTTGTACTTCTCAAGGGCAACTCGGATAAGGAATTGGAAACCCCTAAGACCTGGCATTCTCTGGATTTTATCTAGGTTTTTAACAAGAACATTTGCCTTTTGTCTCAGGAGTCTTGATTGATGTTGCCATTTTTTTAATGAATCGAATATAAATTGGCAACTCCAAATAATAGTATTACAAGAAGTGGGTTTTTTCTTGCAACCTGATAGAGAAATCTCATGCAATGACAATGCTTAGTACCAAATATGAACAATTATTCCATTCACATATGGAAATAGAGCATCTTAATGAAATCCTAGAAGTCAGCATTCAATATATTATTTACAACAATGAATAATTTCAGTTAGTGAGAAGTGTAGATAGATTTCCCTGATTTCTGAGAACTGTTCAACCTTAATATCAGAATATTCAACTCCCTGACCAGCGTTGATGGTACTCAAGGTCACAATCCTTTGGTGAGTTTTATAATATTTTAGAGGGAATTAATGTGCTATGAATAAATTGTTACTAAATATGAATTTAAACCAGTGGTAATGTAATAAATAACAGGTTTATAAAGTTAAATATGTTATATCCGACGCGTTAATATTTATGAGTTACTTAAATAAGAGGAAACATTTAAATGAGAACTTGAGCAATATTTACATGTTGTTGTTACTAATGACACTTGGACAAGCCAAGCTCGCTATGGCTTGGCTATGCGAGTTTAAATCAATTGAGAGCATCTTTCGTTTAATCAGAGCACCATAAAGATGAAAGCACGACTTTTGCTTTTCAAATCCTCCGATAGATGGCAGCACCAGAAGATTTACTCTTTCAATTTTGGCATTAATCTGAAGAGGGAGTAAATTTCTCCAGACCATGGCACCCATGGTAACTGTTCAACGACCGACCACAGGACTTTCGATTCCACACATGATTTAAAGAGCACGTATATCACATGTACTCGGTGGGTCTTTGGCGGCATTGGGAATCGAATCCCTCCTTTCCAGATGGAAGGCCAATACCCTAATCACTAGGCTACCGTGGCCCTCAATAATAAGTATTATATTTACATGTAATACTCATTATTGACTAGGACTTTTTTTAAAGGATTTTTTTTTATTTTTGGTTTCTATCTTGTACAAATTTTTACAAACTAATCCTTTAACTGTAGATTTGTTCATCAAACTTTAATCATCATTCCTTGCGTTGTTCCTTGGTACTAATGTCTCAGATAAACTCAAGAAACTTGAGCAAATTGGAAGTCTGCTAAGTGATCATCCTTGAAGTGACCAAACAGCCTGAACCATTTTTCTTCACGTGAAATAATCGTGCCTTTGGTAGTCACTGCTTGCTTCCAATTTTCTTAATTTCATAGCAAATACTCCTTAGCAAACACAACTTCGCGCACAGCCACCGTTGGCGGAACAAGACGATACGATGGCAATATTACTTATTAGCAGACCATCGCTCATCCATAGTTTTTCACTTTTCGTACAATACAGAAATAAATGATAAATCATTCTGGATAATATCCCACAGTTAATTATTTATAGATTTTTTTATCATTTATAAAATCAAATTTAATTTTCACCATTCCGAGAAATAAACCGGCCAGGACACTTGGATTTTATTCAAAAACCAGGACGTGTGGTGAGCATTAATACAGGGTGCCCCAAAACGACCGCATTAACTCAGCATAGCTAGATTCCTCATTGGAAGTACATAAAAACTTCACAAAAAGGCGTTCCTATACCATCCATAGTTTCGAGAAAAATTCGAAAAGCAAAGTATGACGTCACTGCCAGTGCTAGAAAAAACTCTTTATTAGACATAATAACGTATTTGTATTTTCATATAGTTCCAGGCGATAATGTTTAAAACGTAAATTTTTTATTAGAATTAAGCTTTATGCCAAACTAAACTCTGTGGCACAACCCATGTAGGCTAATGCCCAAAGTGCCCATCTCTGTTTTCGTGAATGAGAGGCACTGGGGGGGGGGCGGCGAAGCATATGCCCAGAGTAGGCGGTCAGCCTAATGCGAAATTCCCTGCGTTTAGTTCCCAAGCATGCTTGGTACGCAGTTTATGGAACCACTGAAGGGATGAAAAGCTGAATCGACCTTGCCCAGTCCGAGGATCGAACCTCGGACCCGTGCCTCGGGTGTGAGAAACACTACCACTAAGCACCAAGCTTTATGCTATTTTATGGCTATTTCTTAAAAAAAAAATTGAATAATATATATTTTGGTGAATGCTAAATTATCTTTGCTTAAATGTTAACTTTAAACACAAAACAGTATTTAAAAAAATAGGATTCAAATTAGGAAAAGAATTATTAACTAGTCTTTATCGAATTTTATGTATTTGGGGATTTCTGTATGTCTATTTATATATCGCCCATTGATTTACTTCATATAGTTAATGTATATTTCGATAGTTACTTTTATATTTTTAGGTTAAGTAAAATTTAGAATATTTTTTTTCAATAAATTCTCAGCGTCTTTAACAGTTTTCGATTAGAAATTTAAGCTGTTTTTGAAAATTTAACGATAAGGCTATTCTTTGAGTTTTGGTATAGAATTTTTTTTTCTGCGAAGACTATATTTTGATTAAAAAAAAAAAAAGACATCAATCACATAAAGGTCAAACTTACGTGCGAGAGAATGCTCAAGATCAATTTAAAGAGCCCTTGTTTGGAGAACAATATATGCAATGATAAGTTCGAATTTCCAATATTTTAAAATTATTTATGGAGTAGAATACATTAAAAGATCCTCTTTATTTTTAGAATAGAAATCGAATGTCATTTCGAAATCTGGTAAAGATCAAATATTATGTTTAAACAAAAAAAAAAAAATCATATCTCTCAATAATATAGTGAGAATAATATAAATATTTTCCAATACGAATGGGGATATTATAAATCAATTGCAACCAAATTCAAAACATTGAAAAAATATAATGATTTTGCACAGTTTAAACATTTTCTAAGAAAAATGTTTAAATTTTCAGAGTATAGAAAATCTTTTAAACTTTTCTAATTTCCCTTTCTTTATAATTAAATTCCATTTCTTGGCATACCTTTCTACCAATTTTTAAGGAATTGCTGAGTGACGGTTTCGTTTTTCCCTTTCTCTTCGTAGAATAAAGGATCGACTTAGAGAAAATATTTTTTCAATAAATCTACACTCGTAAAAAATCGTTTGAATTTCTATATTCGATGAGAGCCACTTTTATTTGACTCGTTTACGATCTAAAATCAATCTTTTCCTGTATTTAGTTGAGGGGAAAAGATTCGATTCCGATTGGATTGGATTCAACGTGATATTTTTAATTAATCTTTTGATACTGGTTTAGTTTTACATATTAACAAAATGGGAATTCAGTCCATTTGCTTGAAATTCTACTCGATATTTTTAAAAGTGTATGATGATTTGGAATCTCTCACCACAATTGAGTATTTTCTGCCTCAAAATGCAAGAAGAAGCAATACCTGAATTGACAATATCATTGATGATGGCCAAACTCATTGCCAAGCTTCAGAGGTGGCCAAACTTTTTTGATAATCCAAGCCATTTTTCAAACTTTGAAATTTTTCGCGAACCCCAATTAAATATGTATTTAAAAGGTATGCATAAAATGTATTAAAATTTTTTTTTTTTTACGGAAATTATATTTATTGAAAAAATATAATTAAAAGTACAAAATATGTGTATTGAATTTAAATATTAAAAAGTAAACACATTTGTTTTATTTCTCTTGATAGTTCTGTAAAATTTGGTGAATAAATGGCGACAGCACTTCTCAGTAATTCATTGCGATGCTGAGATTAGTTAATAGTTATGTTGTTGTTGTTGCTTGCCCCCGAGGTCAGCAGCGCTAGACCAGGTCCATGAGCGCGGACACCTTCAAGAAGTCCAGTACCATAAGTGGATTCTCCATCAGATCTCTCCCGGAGAGACCAAGGCATTGAAGAACATGTTCAGGAGAGGCCTGCTCATTTAAGCACTTGGAGCAAATTTCCAATTTCTTCGTATCCTCGACGAATTTCAAGTTACTAAGATGGCCACTTCTGAAACGGGCAATAGCCGTTTGTTCTTGTCTAGTTGTAGCCAGGGAAGCACTGGACGCGCGCAGCGGAACCAATGATACTTAGTAGGGACAAGTTATAGGTGTTTGGTTATAAAATACTTATAAGTGTTTGGATTTCACGAATTTTAAAGAGGAATAAAATGATTTGCGTAAGTATATCGTTCCGAATATTGGAATAATTCGACAAGCAGCCTTTTTTTAATTCAGGAAATTTTAATTTTGGCTCAAAATTCTGTAATCGGCGTGGATTTTTATTTTAATTGTAGAGCTTGATCTTCTTGCATCTCCATCAATTCTAATTCTCTAGAGGCTTTTTGGGTCATAATTATATTGGAAATGAAAAACTTACCTTGAAGTATGTTATTTTCAAACAGATTAAAAAAAAATTAAAAGATGATTTAAAACATTTCAAATTTTGAAATTTATTTCAGTATTCCGTCAACATTTCTTCTAGCCTTTCTTTATATACTCATTGAGTTTTTCCTGTTTAACATTGAAAAATTTTGTTTCATCCGAAGAAAATGACGAAATATTTTATTTTTAATACTCTTTTGAAAAAAGTTGTAATTTAGTTTGAAAACTAAATATACACTGTGTGTGTGAGAGGTCAATTATTGTTTTATTTTCCTCTCAGATTGTGTAAATTCAGTATTTGCAAATGTTCCATGACATCATTAAAAAAGATTAAGTTTGTTGATTCTCGTCCTCGTCATAATTCTGAATAGGTTATGTTTGTTTATTTTATAAATGCTATTATCGAATCAAACAAATCTACAAATGGATTTAAAATCTTGAAGCTAGATAACCATCTAACAATGCAAAAGAAATTAATGTCATTTGAAAATTCTTTTTCCTTTAATTCTTCAAAGAAATTTTTGAATTGTTGATGATTTTTTTCATTGGTCTAAATGTAATTTACAATGTGTAACACTATTTTCATAACATTTGGATGTTTCAAATATTTTGTAACGAGATGCTGTCGGTGAATTATTTAGTGAATCGGTATGCCTTGTGAAATGTAAGTATCATCACTTAAAAGCCCAATAAGACCGATTTTTTCACCCCACATTACCAGAGCTCTATCATTTGCAATGCTTACAAGTTTATTAAGAGGCGCATAAAACGTTGTCATTTTGGTGTCGAATGTATTTTTAGTATTGACACCTCGAATTGATTCCTGAAGTGCTACTAAATCTAATAATTCTTCTTTAACAACAAAGTCAGATGAAACAAAACTGCCAGTTATGGAAGATCTATGATATCTGTCGATTTGGCAAGGGTTAAGCTGAATGCAATACAGTTCTTCAAATCAGTTTTTAAATTATATTCAAGATATGTATTATAATTGCAGTCATACGTCATTCGGCTGTGTGCCTCGGGATGGGAATCTGCGGAACAACTTCGTGCAATGTTGCATTATTTGGATCTAAAATTTTAAGTACACCTCCCAAGATTTATTTTTTACTAAACTCTCCTTCTCCACGTCTGTTTTGCAAGAGCAATATTCCAGGCAATAACTAAACTGTCTTCAGCCACATAATTAGCTTTATTGCTAAGAGTAATCAAAGTTAACTGTCGTTTTTATTTAAATTTGATTTTAAGGAAGCAAGTTTATCTAATCTTAATTTAGAGTTTGCTGGATACTGATAGTTTGAAGATGCTTAGTTGCATAATGACAACATAAATTGCTTTATAATTTTTGTGACCGTAGAGTTACCAATAACACATAATACTTTTCCGTTATTATCAATCAAAAAATTCGTCCACTTATTATTAAAACTTCTATTTTCTTGCCCGTACTTTCCTTTTTCATTTTCGTTCGCTGTGGTTATATAAAAAGAACTGGAAATAAATAAAGAAATTTAGAAAATACAAGTTTTGTGTTGTTAAAACAATAACAACACGTGTTACATACTACGAAACAAATTATAGTTAACTGAAAAAAGTTCCAGATTACAAATTATCCGTATCAAAAATGATACACATTGTATCCTCCTGAGCACAAAGTCAACTGTTTGTTTCGCTAAAAGTTTACAAATTCAAAATTGGTCTCGGGTCCCTCGATTACGGACGATAATCCCATTGTGTTCGTTCGTGCAATTTCCGACGAGTCATATCATTCTTAACTTGGACGTAAATGAATTTGTTACAATGTTGCATTTATTATTTCAGATTTGTTATCAGCAATTAAAAAAAACCATTTTGAAACACATACAGAACGATAGTAAATTATTTTTAGATATAATAACACAAAAATGAAATGATGATGCCATGCTCAGGTTGCCCACCCCAGATACACTCACTTCTGTGAGCGAATTTAATATTTGAAAATCAATGATATTTTACTTTTGTCTTAATGTCTAATTAAAGGCTCTGAGACTTAGAGTTTAAAATGAGTTGAGAAATCCGTTCTATATTTGTAAAACCTCAAAATTTTATCATTGATCAACAATATTATACAAAACAAAAACAAGTAAAACTTTATCTACTATTTTTCTTAATAGCAGTAACGTTTAACATCAAATAAGCTCAGGTTTGAGATTCGATCAGCGGGATGGCCAAGGTCGACTCAGCCTTTCATCCATTCAGAAGGTCGATAAAGCTGAATACCAAGAATACTTGGGAATTAAACACTGGTAAGTTTCAAATTAGGCTGTTTGCCATATGCTTTGCACTACAGGTCTCGATCATGAAAACAGATATGGGCAATGTGGGCCTTGAGCCTGCATATGGGTTGTTTTGCCGCTAAGTTTAGTCGTATTTTGCTTGATGATCTTAAGGAATAATTTTTTTAATTCTTTCTCTCAAAAATACAAGTGGTTTTATGAAAAAAATATCGATAGATGGATATTATTTTACCTGTATGAAACCAATTTTTCCTTTTTAAAAATTTTATAACTTAAGAATCTATAACTATTAGTCCACTCACTAATATAAATAACATGACGGACGACTCCAGAGTTAGCTAAAATTCAACACTGAGCTATACACTACTAAATGTTAAATTGATTTCTATTCTCGCAAAATTAAGATTTCAATAAATTTCAGGAAACCATGCAATTTTGGACTTCATAACTGCACGAACATTTTGACATAGGTTGTTAGTAAAAACGACGCATTGTAATTCCTTAAATATTTTAAACATTTTGAACAATTAATTTTTGATAGTCCAAAAAATGCGCTTTACTTTAGTTCTGATATTTATAATGAAGGAAACATCAGTACCAATTATACGCATGTCTTGTAATTAAAAAATTATTTAAAATAAATTGAATCTATTCAACAATCAAGAATAAATAGTTTTTATTTTTGATGTATTCAAATAAATCATATAAAAAATATTTGCTATGTATAAGTTCAGATTTTATTATTTCTGCCAATAGTCAAATTACAACAGCAGACATTAAAAATAAGCAGAACATTTTTGAAAATAGGGAAAAAATTATTTAAGCACACAAGCTAGATGTTATAGAACAATTTTGAAACACCAATAACTAGCAAGCACACACCAAGGCATAATAAATGTTTAAACTTTTTTTTTAGAAATTCGGTGAATTTTTAAAATTATTCATTAAAGCAATTCAGAAAGCAAAAATGATTGATAATAAGAACATGTACGATGAGTAGAATTATGAGTTATTTTCCAAAATATTCTAGAATACAGATAATAGAAAAAATTATTTTGCTTTTAAGATAATACCAGTCGTATACCGGCATGAAAAAATAAATATTTTTAGTAATTAAAAAAAAAAACTTATTTTATCTTATCTTTTTTTTGCAATTTCAAAACTTATCTGCAGAATGTATATTCTTTTACGTTGTATTTTGTTGTATTCCCATGGATATGAATTTCAATACATTTATTATTATTATTAAAAACTTGAAGAAAATTTGAAATGCAGGACTTGAAAATACTAAATTTTGACTGATTAATTTAAAATAAATTTTCACAAGCATTTCTTTTCAGAAGCCTTGATATATAGTCACTCAAATCGCAACAATTTTGCCTACATAAGTTGAGTGACCTTAAGAAAAGATTATATTAAGAATACCAATACCTAACTTAATTAACCGAGTAAATTTTAAATTTATATCTACTTATTGATGTATTTAAAATTTATCACATATTAAATAGTAAATATCACATTAAAATTAATATATATATATATATATATATATATATATAATTTTTTCAATTCACAATTTGACAATATTTGAATATTTTTCTGAAATTTTATCTTACAAGAGCGTATGCCTAAACCATCATTTAAATTTATTTTCAAAATAATTGTATGAGATTTAAATCATTTACATCATTTAAATTTTAATGATGGCTTATACGTTTTTTCAATAGAATAAAAAATGGATAAAAGACAGTAAATTTAGATTGTCGTTTATAACAAAAGGAACTTGGCCAAAAATGATGAATTAATTAGAACGACTGATTATCAAGTTGATAATTTAAATATATTTCACTTCTTTAAATCACAATTTTTTTAAGTTTAAAAATTTATTTTTCTCTTGAGTTAATTTTTCTTACCTTGTTTCTATATGATAATTTTAGTGACAACTTTTTATTTAATTTTTATGATTTTTTTGAGCATTGTATTCGGAACCTTTGCTAACTTGTATTACAAAATAACATAAGTGATTTAAATGCATATACTACGAATTTATCGTGGAATAAATAAAAACAATTTCTTTAAGAAATTTAAAAATTTCTCAAAATTACTTTGAAACAATATGAGTTTATAATTAATTCTCAATTACTTAAATTGTGAAACGAAAGCTTTTTAAATTGAATTTTTGTCGAGGGTGAACATTCGCATTCTTTTATAAACTGTTAAAATTAATAAGTAATATAAAAAATGAAGGAAACATGTGGAAAACACCATCTAACAAGTTTAAAATCAAACAATTAAAGAGAAATTTTTTGTAAAATAATCAATTCATATTACATTATAAATTAATCGATTCTGCAATTAAGACAATATAAATTAATCGATACGTGTGAGTAATTATTAATTCTTTTCATAAAAATTTTTTTTTTCAACATTAATTCTAAATCACACTTTTTGAAAACAGTAGGTTTATATTTCTTTAGTGAAAGGTTCGTACCAGATTCGTGAAAACAAATTCGAAAATGAGTCCCAAAACAAATGCCAAACTTCGGGCCAAAAAGAGGTGAACGAACGTCAACAAAATAATCACGTGACATTTTGACATCGACCTTATCCTCTCGTGTTCTTCTTCTCCCATAACCTCTTACATTACAAAAAAAAAGAATAAAAAGTGCTGAAAGCATCACGTATAATATCCAACTTTTAAATTGCAGCATGTGAAAGAATATCACACCGAGCTAAAAGGCTACGGTGCTTTTTCAAAAGCGAAACAGCAAGACAAAAACTAATTCACAGAAGTCATTCAATGAGTTAGGTAGCTAACAACTATGAACTATTCTCCACTGAGATTCCGAAATGAAAAAAATTAAGATTATAATTGGCGATGTTAGAAAAGAAGAGTGACTATTACCACATTAAGCATGCGCAAGTCTCTTGACAACTTGGCGTCAATAAAAGTCTTCTCTTCGCTTTTTTCCCCCTCTCTTTACCTTCTTATGACGTCATCATTTGACACTTCCGACATTCTTGATGCTTTTTTTTAAAAGCTGCTCAGGTAATGATTACTAATGTTTTGACGAAACTGAATGACATTCGTCCCGATCTCCTCTAATTTAAACCACTTGTGAAATGTTAACTTGTAATAATCCCTATTCATTTGAAACTGTTTGATTTGCAACGTGGAAAAAAAAAAATTAATCTGTTCCTTTATATTTTTCGTGACACGATCTTTATTCAAGCATCAAGATTGTTCAATTATTTATTCAAATTGGTTCACTAATCACATATATTGCTACCTGAATTCTAATTTTGTTGTCTGACCTGCTTCCGTATAAAAATATATATATAAGTAACCCGTGATATGCATAGAGATTGTAATGGAAAAAATACAAAATTTCTTGATTCCGTTGGAACTCTAGAATTTCTCTTATGTAAACGTCGTAGTAACAAAAAACAAAAAATAAAATATTCATTCACCAGCTGAAACTTATAAATGAACTATAGATTAACAGCTATATTTATGTTAATCAAATGAAAAATGAGACTTCTAAAATTTCTTAAATTATTAACAAGATGAAAATTATACTTAAATTTAGATTCCCTTAAAAAAAAGAATTATTTTTTTTAGAGAGTAAAAATATTTGTTTTAATTTTAAAATGTTAACAAAATACAACATTTTTATATGCTTGAATTATTATCAGTTCATTCGTCTTAATTATTTTTGTTTACTAATATCACACGCCCACACCAACTGTGAAGAATGAAGAGAACGAATGTAAAAAATTTCGCAGTAACATGTTTTCAGAAAAGATGGCAAATCTATAACATGAACGTCAGGTGTGATAGGTAAAACAATTTCACTTGCGTAAATAATTTTTAGTGGCACATAAGCAAATTCTAACAAGTAAAGAATTTATCAAAAATTGTTGATTTTCGCTTTCAACTTCCACAGAATGAAAAATACTAAGCCATTTTTAACGATGAAACTTTTCAAAAGACATATTATTGTCTTTTTTTTAAAAAAATCATTAATTACACTTATGATATAATTTCTTAGTAGCAATCATTCATCTCTCCTCTACATTTTAACTATCTTTCTCTTAGTTATTAATGTTATCTATCGATGTGCGATCGAATATATACAAACTTAATAATTACTTATTCCTTTTAAATTAAATGTTCTTAGAACGAATTATTTAGAATGCACTGTAAGAAACTCTTATAAAATGCGATTCATGTTTAAAAACAACATTTTCATTTTATAAATTGACTTCACCAATTTTCTAAATCTCAAACCGGATCTTCTTTTAAATTTTTGGAGCCTACCGTCTGATGGTTTGTAATTTTTTATGTTCTGCTTCATAACAAAGCAGTTGGATTTATTTTGCGAATAACATTACCACCAACAAAAATGTCCATTCCTCTCATTTTTTGCAGCAAAGAAAGCAAAGTTTTTTTTTTTTTTTTTTCAATTTAGCATGTTTTATTTCTCTACAATATTTTCCAAAATATTACCTGCTTTCTTTCGCTGGTAATGTTTCTATTTTCAGATTTTTTTTTCTGAGTTTATAAAATTGTTTCAGAAGTTTCTCTTTGGAATTTGGCAATTTTCATCTATGTTCAGAATTTTCCTTTATTTTTTTCCCCTTCAATTGGTAAATATGCTCGTGTCTTCAACTGTGACAAATCCTCAACGGAATCGACTGAATCTTCTTCGACAAACGAATTTTCCATAAATTGAGTTGTTCAATTGAAACGAAACAGAACGAACACCCACAAACTTTTAAAGAATGTCTGCGTTTTTATAATTGTTCCAGAGATTTCTCTTCGGAATTTGTCAATTTTCGTCTATATTCAGAATTTTCTTTTTTTACTTCAATTGGTAAATATGCTCGTATCTTCAACTGTGACAAATCCTCAACGGAATCGACTCAATCTTTTTCGACAAACGAATTTTCCATAAATTGAGTTGTTCAATTGAAACGAAACAGAACGAACAAGCACAAACTTTTTAAAGAGTGTTTACTAACGGGAAATACAGAAATTGAGTTTTTTTTTTTTTTAAATCAAATGTCTGAAATCTATGTGTCTTTGACTAATGTAACCACAATGCTTGTAGATGTCCTTTCGTTTTTGAAGAATGAATCAAGTTTTCTGGTGTTATATATATAAAAAAATCAAATAAAAAATTGAAAAAAATGTCATCATAAAAAATAAAAAAAACAGATAAAACTTTTTGTCAGAATCGAAAGTTCGCGAAAAAGAGATTTAAAAGAAAAAACGATTATAATTCGTAAATGGGAGTTAAAATTATCATTGCGTCTATTGTTAAAATTATCTTTGCGTCTATTGTGTAGTTTATGGACTAGCTACTAGTTCGTAAAAACATGAATGTTTCTAAATTAGAAGTTCATAAAAACAAGCATCTTCTACAACATCAATCGAACAACAAATCAAACCAAACAGTGCATCTCAAATGAGATTATGACACCATCCGAATACCGTTTTAC
Organism: Latrodectus elegans; assembly: GCA_030067965.1. Lineage (NCBI taxonomy): Eukaryota > Metazoa > Arthropoda > Arachnida > Araneae > Theridiidae > Latrodectus > Latrodectus elegans. The sequence continues at coordinate 47,963,480 of CM057819.1, forward strand.
GAATTCGAATATCAAACAATTCGGAGATTCTGATACGAATTAGAGCTAACTTGAATTGGAATACGAAACAATTTCAGAATTCCTGCACGAATTAAAATACTAAAGTCCCAAATATTTTAATAATAATAAAAATTTATTCGAACATACTATAAGCTTACGAAACGAAAATATACTATAAAACAAACAAAAATTCAACTCAAATCAGAATGCTAATTAATATAAATTTAATAAGAAACAATGTGCAAGTCAAATTAATTTCAAAATACTTTCTTTATAATCTCGAAATAAAAAAGCAATAATAGTAAAACAAGTAAATTTTATCTAATCAAATAATACAAGTATTAACTAATATTACTCATAGTCAATACTTGTTATTTCTGTATTTAAATATGTACGCATTATCATTACTGAGATAAAATTATAAACTTTCTATAGGAAATTTAACTTTATTTAACTTTAAGAATAAGCAAACGAGGTACTAAAAAATATATATGTGATAAAAAATATATCTAGTGAATTATTTGTTTTTATTTTAGAATTTTTTGCTGACTCATCTCTTTTATTTTGCATTCCAATAAAATATTTCTTTTTTTTTTGCTTCTAATTTGTTCCATATATTAATGAAAAATTAATTTTAATTTTACATATCAAGCTAAGAAATCTGTTGCAAATAAAATATGCATATCTTCAGCAAGCTCAAACTGAAAGATTACCCCCGCTAATTAAACAGGATTCTAATAAAAATAAATTTTGCGGACAAATTTTAATTAATGAACTTAAAAACTAACTTTACTTAAAGCACATTTGTTACTTAGGTACAACATATTTAAGTATTTTCAAAATGGCTCCCTTGGGCATCGATACAGAGCCTTAAATGTCGCGTGAAATTTTCTGCAGTGGGCCGTAGTTCATCAGGCGTTAATTTAGCCCATTCCTTCTTATGAATGCATTTTAGGCATTCCCAAACTTCGATGTGGCTTAGAGCATATTCTTGATTGCAGAATAGACAAAACACTATAGTCCATTGGGTTTAAGTCAGGTGTATAGGGGAGCCACATTCCCTCAATCTGAATTTGCTTTAATCTAGCCTCAAATAAAGCAATTATTTGCCATCGTTGGTTTGGCATATTATTTCACAAACAAGTAAATAAAAACTATTTGTTTTACTACCATTAAGATTTCTTAAGCAAATGAAATTTTTATAAGTGGGGGTCATGAATTAAACCAATCAAAAGTAGTACAACTATGTCAGCGGTATAAAGTTGTCACCTTGTATATATATAAACTATCATGGTTATAATTAATTGTATAATAATATCAAGCCATTGTTTTAAATTCGTGAATGGTTCAAAAGAGGCTAAGATAAGGAGAGAAAAAATAACAAATCATTTGCCAGTGGTAAAAATCATATTTATTGATGAGAATATAAAATTTAAATATAATATTTTTAAATTTTGTTTTTAAATTATTTATTAAACTAAACAAGAATGAAATTGCTGATATAAAACAGTGTATATCTTATGATCTTGAATGGGCATACAAATAAGCTCTTTAGGGCATGCTTTCCGTTTTTGCGAAGCAAAAGAGATATTCCTTTTAACAAATCATTAAATTCCTAGTTATGTTAACAATTATTGTTGCCACCCACCGCAACGCGACGTGATTCGAGTTCACCTCCTGGATAATACAGCAAGTTCACAAAAAATTGGATTGCTTGAAAAAAATTTTATTAGTGTGGAATGACCTGCATTTCAATATGCAGGAAACTCTTTAGTAACACATCATTTCTAGTTTTTATGCATATAAAATGCATTTTTAAAATGTCCAAAAATGTAAAAGAACAAATTTCATAAAATTAATTGGATTCAAGGACAAAATTCCTAATAATTTCATGAGCAGAATCTTATAGTTTTAGTTTTAATTAATATAAATAAAAAAGATGAAAAATAAATGTATTTATAAAAGAATATAACGCTGTTTCTGTTTGTATTCAAATTATTTCAATTCAATCAAACTACAAAAATCTTATTTAATGTAATTAATGTTTTATGAATCATTAAGAAAAAAAAATCCATCTAAACTAAAAAAATTGAGAAATATAGTTTTTTAAATGCATAAATATTTAAAATTTTTGTTTTATTTATTTGATAAAAAAAAAAGGAATATAAACTCTTTCTTTAACAGACAAATTTTTCAAGAAAACAGTATTTTAATAGTTGAGAAAAATATTTATTTAAATTTCACAAAATCAAAAAATGTTCAAAAATAGACTTCTTAGCTTTAGTATTCGTGCGTAAAAATTAAAATCTGCAACTGAACTTTTAAAATGTGTAACTTTAAAGCTATCATTGTGTATCTTGATAAAATTATCATTATATCACATATCTTGATATTTATTAGGTGAATTGCATCACCTATAAACGCAGCATTTTGACATTATCTGCATTTGAGGATTAGAAAAGGTTTCTTTGACAAGACACTTTCAAAAACTCACTTAATATTAACACCTTAAAAATCTACTGAAAAGCAACTGATTGTTGCACTAGACAAAACCGATAAAGTCTGATCTTTTCTTGACGAGAATATCAGGGCCCAACTCTTCAGAAAAAAGAGAGCAGGTTTGTTTGCGCATTATGATTCCTGGCCTGCCCCTACGGACCAGATAATAAGTGACACTCTGATCCTCACTCAGGCTGGAACTTGACAGGGGTCAGCAACTGCACGAGGAAGGAGTCCACCTAATGCCTCTACAATTCACGTCAGAATAAAAATAATCAATAAATAAATCAAAAGAAGGAAATCTAACAAATGAACTACGCCCGTGACATACGCGTACACCTTTCAGTTTAATGCACTTTCATGATAATATATATATATATATCAGGTAACCTTATAAGGAGAAAAATAACTCTTGTAAACATAAGAACTTTAATTAATATGAAAAAATTGAATTATTCAGTAGATTTCAATAAAAAAAAATATTAGATTTTTTCATTAAAATCTCTACTATTTAAATTTAAAAATCTAAATAAGAGCACAATTTTACGTATTGATATTTATTTATATGGAGTGATTCTAAACTGTTTTTACGAGCTGAAGAAGAGGATGATATGCATCCAGACGAGTAATAATTTTTATGGAATATAAGGTGGAATTCCACACTCTAAAAGGCAAAAAAGGAGAAGTAGAAATGCATCAAGCAGAAACAAAGGGTCTCAATAGTGGAGGTGGGTTATGCACCCTCTCCTCAACCGCTTATGTGTGGTTCATGAAGTGATGGATACAATTCCTACCGGGTATCGTGGATTTCCAATGTTTTTTGCATCTTTCAATGTCTTGCTGATTCGTCACCTCTTTCAAGCAGAACCTGCGTTATCAAGTAATAAAAGTCTTCGCTTTTGACGTCATTTTATACCTGAATACGTAATATATATACTAAGATAATCAAGGATTTATCATGTTCATATTTCCAGCGAGAAGAAGGAGTATTTCGCTCTTAATTGTTTAATTGGTCCTGGAGAAAACCAATTAGATCAGTCGTTGACTTTTAAAAACGGCACGTTACTATCGCTTCTAGTATTATTTTGATAATATCATCTAAAAAACTTTTACCGGATACTATGGTGTAGTACAGGTAGGATTAATTGATATACATCCACCTTACATACGATTAAACAAGAAGGAATAGATGCAAAGCAAGCATATTGTATTAACAGCAGTTTGCAATCTCGTCTTATTCCAATTCATGCTAAAATTTTTCCAGTATTGATCAACGAAATCAAGAAATCGATTCGTTTAAGATATCAAACACCAATTAAAAACTATCCTGAAATGCACGAATGACAGAAATACAAAAGCGAGTTTTAACTGGATTTGAAGCACCTCCTTCCACAAGTAGACGATCAGTGGTATATGGAATGGGTACATTACTCTGCCAGTAGTGTCTCGTATTGAACACGAGAAACACATGCAGCTCTACCTCGTACAAATCTTTGCATACAGATGATTATCTCGGCTGGACAAACCTTGTGCAATAGATACTTGGGATCAAGAAGAAGTCTCTTGACTTCCTGCAGTATCTTTATTTAGAGATAAGGTAGCATTCAGCTGAGAAGACATTTTAAGCACGTTTGGTGTGACAGCAATCCCCACTGCACAGCCCGTCTTAATCATCAACAGAAATATGAACGTCTTGCCAGTCAATAATTACCTGGTATGCTTTTGGGTTAAGCCAGACTATATTATTGGCGCAACACATCATATCTTCTTAGTGCTTCCCAGTTTATTGTAGCTGTTCGGCTCCTCATTCAGAGAGATATGTAGTTTATGGACGTGGCAACCTCAGGTTATTTTTCTATTTCCCTCCGCAATTTCTTGAATGTTTCATAGGTTGGACATATTCTGTAGCTTGGTCAACTTACTCCCCGGACCTCGGCTTACTAGACTTTCTTCTAAAAATCATCAGGGTATGAGACCTTTCAGCTGAAAATGTGTGGAGAGCCCACTCGTTCCTTCACAGGTACCAGTTGTGCAACGACACATGTGTTTGGCATTTTGAGCATTTGCTGTGAGTTTTTCACTAGATAATAAATCTATTCATGCAACTTTTAGAATCTTTGATTCGTTTTCCCTACTACGTTTTAACTTAGAATTTGAAAGTCTAATATTTCTCTTTTCTGTCTCTCGGAATGAAATGTGACCCTATTATTGCTCATCTGGATGGGTATTATCACTCCTGTTAATTTTGAAAAAGCAATTTAGAATCAACTTGTATGCACAAAAATTTAGGAAAGGAGGGGATCACACAAAGTAACTAATTAAAAGTACCTGCAAAACAAAGTTTCAACTAAATATCATGAAAATCGGATACTCAAATTGAGTAACCTTCTTCTTCTTTAACAGCGTAACAACCTATTACGAGTCTTAGCTGCCTCTACAGCACGCTTTTTCCAGACCAGTTTGTCCAGAGCGACACTTTGCCAATTATTAACTTTCAGTATCTTGAGGTCACTTTTAATGGCAACGAGCAATCTTGTTGGTGGTCTTCCTTGGGCACGGGATACTTTGGGGTTCTTAAATGTTAATATTCGAGTGGAGTTGTTTTCCCGGCTTCTCCAGACATGGCCAAGCCAAAATTGAGTAACCTTCCTGATATGTAAATTATGCCTCAATCAATCTTTAGTAAAACACCTTTCCATTTAAATTTGTAGTTATTCCAAGCATAGAAGATAAGAATTTTCCCACCAACTTTGGATAGCACTGGAAACAAGTACCAATTGTACTATTTTTTAGTTTTGCAAAAATGCATCTGAGTATAAAATTAGCAACTGAAAGTCTTCATAAATCCTAAGAAAGATTTTTGGTGCTATAAATGAGAATGAAATTTGGAGACACAGATACAATTTTGAGCTCTACAGGCTTTTTAAGGAAGCTATGACAACGTTAATTATATTAAAATATGTCGCTTGAGATTTGCGGGCCATATCTGTCGAAAGGACAGATCTAGGAGTCGACCCAAATTTAGATGGACTGATTGTGTAGAGGAAGACTTTAAAGTACTGAAAGTGACAAATTGGAGAACTCTCGCCTCCCGGAGAACATAATGCAAGAGTGTACTGAGGAACATAATGGAAGAGTGCCTTGGCTCACCCCGGGTTGTCATGCTGAGAAAGAAGAGTCTTCATAAAGAATTCAGATTATAAAAGAGTTTGTTCACAAAACATAGAAAGTTTAGATTTTGTGAATAAACTTTTTAATAGTCTGAATTCTCTTTATGAAGTACAGCTTTATTTAATAAAAAACTTAGTTATACTATATAAATTAAAGACCATTAAATTCAAACACTATTATCCTCATAGTTTAAAAATAAAGCCGTTCATAAAATGAAAAATATTTAATTATTGAAAAATATTTAATAGAAAATTTTGAGAACATATGAGTTTAACTTCCACATAAAAGAACATTCTATGAATTTTTTTTTTATTGTTTTACATGTTGTAAAGTTCGAGTGTTCTTGATATTTGTAAAATAGTGCATTACATTCCAAGATAGTTCAAAACTAGTTTTTCTTTTAAATGAAATGATTTTAATGAGGATGTTTTTGATGTAAATAATATTTTTAAGAATAAGTAACGGAACTAGTAGGATAACCACCCCCATTGGCGACCCTTGCGAATATTTTTCGTCGCCAAGTTAAGTGCATGTTTTTTAACTTGGGAATTTTCTTTAAGTTCCAAATATATGCATTTTAAAAAATTTTAAATGACAACAGTATACAAAATCTAAAAAAAAGTATTACTAAAAGTAAATAAAATCTTTTTCTTGTTGGGTTTGAATTCTCTTCAAACCAACCGGTAAAAGAGATATGTAAATAACAATAATGGATTTACTTGATATGACGTCAAGCTCACATGTCGAATATGCTCGGTGATGTTATGGAAAATATATAAGAAAAATATTATAATAAATTAACAAATATATATAATAAATTAACAAATATATATAAAAAAAAGATAATAATAAATAAACAAAAAGAAATTGGAAAAAAGAACAGTTTACGATGTTTGGACTCTGGCTACAACGAAATATAACAGCAAACGTAGAACAAAAAGTTCGAATTGAAAGTAAAACGAACACTTCAAATGCTGTTCCCACTGAAAAGAACCATATATATGACATAAAAATGATATAAAATAAGAGAAAAACCAAATTTGGCAACAAAAAATCTTAAAAATAACAAAAACTTAAAATTAGTAGCAGGATAATAAAAACAAAGGACGCTAGATTTGGCGATAAATCACTTGGGAGGGGATATCATACTTACACCTACGTAACTAAATTATTAAAATAATTCATTTTTTTTACTTGTTGATGTAATTAGTATATTAAGTAAATTCATTTGAATAGCACATTAGTTTGTATAATTTATATTTTTTTTTCAGAAATTATGATCTATAAAGTGTACCTCATCAAGAATTCGAGTATCTTTTTCTAAATAAGTATATACATGCGGAAATATAGTGTACAGTTTCAACTGCTAAAATTTGAAGGAAGACAAACACTTGAATTGTATTCCTTAAACACAGTTCCTACAAATCACTAGAATATTATTGTTATATAAATAAAAATTAAAACCATTATTCATTTCTTCAAAGTTTCTTGAATATTTCCATTTTTAAAAGGTACATCAATGCCATACCTCTTTAATTAATGGAAACAACTTCGAAGACTTGATATGATATTTTTATTAGATTAAAAATTTTTACAAAACAGTATATAATATGATTGCCTTTATTCTACCATACATTTTAAACTGTTTCAATCGATTAATTACACCTAAAATTTAGCTCTATCTTGCGGTATTATTGGGAATTTAGATAGATTCAATGTGAAAAGCTTGAAAATTTTTTAATGCTCTTTACGCCTTTTAAGGTCAAGATTCCATGTTACCCAATGGAAATTCTGTATTCCAGCGTCACGTATACAGTGTAACAAAATGGTTATCATTAATCTACATAAGTTACCAGTTTTTTTAAAAAAAATTGATTTTAGAAAATTATTTAGATGTATATCAAATTTATTTTGTCTCCAAAAGAATTATAGGTAAGTCACAAACCAATCAAATTTTACCATTTTGTATTAACTTATATTCGACTTTATGAAAATTATTTTCTGTAATGTATTCTTTCCGGATTAATAACATTTAAATCTATTACACGTAAATGCTAAAAATTACTTTCCATATTGAATTTGCACACCACTTTAATTTCTATAAATTAAATAGATAAATTTATTATATATTGATTTTGATAATTAAGAATTTTATATGAATCTCAGTGTCGAGTGATTGCGGAGACCTATGCGTCCCTAACTTCGAAGCAATTAGTTATGGGTTTGAATTCTGTTTCTTAAATACTTAAATCTCTCGTATATTTGTTGTTGTTACTTATGACATTTGGACAAGCCAGATTCGCTATGCCTTGGCTATACGAATTTAAGTCAATAGGGAGCATCTTTCGTTTTAATCAGAGCACCACGAAAGTGAAAGTAGACCTTCGCTTTTTAGATCCTCCGATAGATGGCACTACCAGAGGATCCACACCCTCAATTTTTACATTGATCTGAAGGGAATGAAATTTTCTCCAGACCATTGTCCCATGGTAACTGCTCAATGACCAAACACAGGACTTTCGATTCCACGAAATTAACTAGCACGCATATCGTATGTACTGGGTGGGTCTTTGGTGGCATAATCGAACTCCGCCCTACCAGATGGAAGGCCGATGCTCTAACCACTAGGCAACCACGGCTCTTTGTATGTCTAATTTCCTAAAAGTAGAACTGGCAGTTGCCCTGAACTGCTGGACCCAAACCAGGTTACCTTTCTGGCTTCAGGCTCAGCAGTTCGAATCTCACCTTGAGCTTGGATATGTGAAGTGATTTGGAGTGTGTTTTGAACTTTTAGGCTCCGGTATAATGAGAATACGTATAGAAAAAATAACAGTTTAGCAAAAAATAAGTGAAACCACTTCATTTCAGTTCTTACATCTGTTTATTCATCTATTTAATAAATGTTGTTGAAATATTTATTCATGTTGATTATATAACATGTTGAAATATTTATTTTGTAAGAATATCAAACTATGTCATAAGTGAATTATGATATAATATTGTGAGACACTGTTTATTTTAATTTTTTTTAATAATAACAACAATAATAATAAATAAAGAGAGACAGCTTCTTAAATAATGATTAACAGGTTTTATATACAAACTTAAACTGATGATACTATCTTTTTAATTAGTTATCGTATAATTATGATACCATTATTTAATAAGTTTAGTTTGTATTGGTTATATTAACCCAAAAATTGTTGTTTCTTTCGTTATAGTTGAGATCCTGAGTATATGCTACTTTATTACGATTCTTAATGTTTTAAAATATCCATGATGTCAGACAAAACATTTCATCCACGTCACATCGTTTAGAGACGCCGTTGTAAATCCGAGTTGACGATGAACTTGCTGCCAGCCTTCAAATAACATTCTTTGAGCGGCAGCAAACAAGGCGAAGTTCACCATCGAATGTCTGAGAATAGTGTCGAAGCTCATTTGATTAATAAAACGATTTCTTATGTAAGAAGCAAAACACCAGTTTGAGAAGCCGTTTTCCATTGATTCAAGCCATTAACACACACAATAGAACAGTAGAAAAAGCAAAATGAAAAAGGCATGACAAACACCCATTTTATGTTTAGTTTAAATTGGCAAAGAATATTTAAATTTTTAAAAATTTCATTAATTAATTAAATTCGAAATTAATAATTGCAATATTTGTAGACAATTTGTTTTGAATCTTAAGACTATTGCCTTGTTAGACCAAAATAAAATTTTTCTTTTAATTAATATTGCTGAAATAATAAAAAGCAGATGTGTAAAATGTTGACTCAAAATGTTCTTTGAATTTCTGAAAATTGTTTTTTTAACATCTTTCATCACTTTTAAGAACAATGGATTCTGAGGATCTTTTCTTAGATCCTATCAGAATGCGGATTTTAGATAATAATTTTCTCTGATACCTAGAAAAAAAAACTTTCAATTTTTTTTAATCATTAAACAGTAGTACTTAATGATGCCAAATCGAAGAATAGGAAATATAGCTGCGAGAAGCCTAGAGTCAGATGAAAAGCCTCGAGTACCGAAAACGCCATCAAACTCGGACTAAGACCCGAAGGCGGATCTCGTTACTGCAGACGACGTCCATAGTCCTCTTAATCGGCTTTGTAACTCCGCGTGATAAAAATACTTTGACACTTACGGAGTTATCTGAGCCGAGATTCACACAACTTCCCGACCTCGCGTGAACCCTGAGCACAAAGGCACTTCTGCAGTGGAAGAAAGAAAGAACGTCCAAGGGATACGAAGACAGGGGAAAAGACAGCGGAATTCTTTCATAAGTCACATGTCCACGCTTTTCTTTTCTTTCTTACCCTTTATTTTCTTCACCCCTCTCACCCTCCGCAACTTACGCTTTCTTCTCTACAATATTCTTTTCGCTCCGTGGAATGGGGGCTAAGAAAAAAAATAATAACTTGAAAAACCATAAAGTAATGAGTAATAAAAATTCCAAGAGAGAGAGAGACCAATTGACATTAAAGAATAAGGAGAACGAATTTCGTTCGACCCCAAAGGGGGGGGGGAATAATATAGAATTTGAGTTTGGAAAGGGAAAAAGAGAAAAAAAAAAAGCATTCTGCTTTTCTATTTTTCAATCCATGAAAATACTTGGAACGATTTGCGGTTTAAAGGTTCGTAACGAATTGGGTACAAGAGGAATTCAAAAAAATTGCCAGAGCGTGGAATATTGAGGCATTCGACGACCCCTTTGCTTTTGTTCTATAGAACAGCACATGCCTATGAAAAGAATATTTTCATGTTAATCAATTTATCACACACAACAACGATTTCTTTTTTTAACGTTTATGGAGTTATCTTTCTGTGTTTATTACTAACTTAAAATATGAGAGAAAAAAAAGAGTAAAGAGGTACTGACCTTTTTACATGCATAAAATAAAACTCGGCGTTCAATAATATACAAAAAAAAATGCAGCGGTTATGTAATAAAATAGGAGAAAATAAATTTTTAACTTTCTTATCCTTATATATATATATATATATATAATAGAACACTTTCTCTTCTTGTACTTTGTATTCATTTTTATATTTCCGCATTAATATTCATGTACAAAATTATATTCTGCTGTGGTGAAAAGAATTTCACTGCCTTAACATTACCAATGTTGAAAAGTTTATGAAGGCTTTTGAATTTGCCAACATAACCTTTTCGTAAAAAATTTACTGGATCTTTTAAGAATCTTTTTTTCTTTAAGATTCTTAAAAGTTTTAATAAAACTTTCAGATTTTATAGAGCTATTATCAGATCCATAAAATCATATCTAAAATTGTGAAATTTCTCGAAGTATTCTTCAGTAAAAACAATTCCATTGTTGATGGATATAAGCAGTGATTTAGTTTAGCAATGGTAACAATAATATAGTTATAATTAGGTTGGAATGAATAACAATAATAAATTTTTTGGGGAAAATATTTCACATCCAGTCGGCCAACTTGTCTGGTAGTCAGAGTGCCTGACTACGGATAGGAAGGTCCTGGGTTCGAATCTAGGTTCAGGATGGATGTACATTCTTTCTCTCTCTATCCTGTCTTTGTCCTTTCCTTGTGTGTGTGAATGAAGTATGAATGATGCCTACCCTATAAACGGGTCCCTATGGCATGTGTGAGGGTGCGATGGTGGCCCACCCCCTGTGGTGCAACCGGGGAAACGCTTCGGCGGCTAAGAGGTCGCTGTTTCTGGCTGGTTCCTTGGATATCAGGGAACAATAGATTAATAGACTCTGTTGCAGTTGTAACTGCCTAAAATCTGCCATTGGAAACTAAAAATATATTTTACATCCACACACACGTGCGCGAAAGTCAGAAAGTTTTTCCCTTTATATATAGGCCTATTTTTGAAATCTTTAATGATCAAAAGGATTCTGTAACATTAGATGGCAATTGTATTGGAAATGAAAATTTTCAGTACGTTTTACCTAAAACGTGCTTGATTTTTAGCCTTGTTAAATTTCCAGTTATGAAAGAATTTGAATAATCGAAAACTCAATGGACGCTCAAAAAATCGTTCAACGAATACCTATTTCAAAATATATACAACACTTTTCCAAAACTAATCTGAACTACAAAGTAACATCATGGCACTTTAATAGTGCCATGATCTTACTTTGTTGTTCAGATGCTAAAACTGAACTCGAACTGAAAAGGTTTTTCAAATATATTCTCTAAAGTATCTTTCCTTCATTTACCCTTATAAAGAAGCTGAAGTAATTACTCTTAAGAAGCAAAGGATCCGACAATTTGTTGATTTCGAAACAATCAACAAATTCTCGGATCCTTTGCTTCTCTAAGTTCCCAAACTGAGATTATAATTTTACAATAGCATTATTGGTTCCATAATAGTTGGCATTAATTTAAGTTGAGAAGTGATATTTATAAGTCAAAATGTGTATGTAAACTTAAATCAATTTTTAAGAGAATTTCCTTTGAATTTGCATCATTTGAGTTGAAAACATTTTTTCAAATATAAGCATTTTTCTGGAAAGTGAGTTTGAAAACTCACTTTCCAGAAATATGAAAATTTTAACAAATTTTTTTTACAAAAGTAAATTAAATGTAAAATATCTGTAGAATTTCTTTGCGTTCAAGACACATTGTTATTACATCGTTATCAAAAGCACCTTCATGATTAAGTTTTTCTGATACAAATTGATTAAAATTTGAATTTCATGATAACTGCAGACATATTTTTGATGAATCCATATCCTAAATTAAAACTTTTTACGGAATTCCTGTATAGTCATTTTCTTAACTGCCTTATAATAGCAGGGTCCCATCTAAAACAGACTACAATTTAAAAACTAATTAAAATTTATTTGCTGATAAACGGGAAATAAAATAGAGCAGAAAATGAATTTATTAATTATTTTTAACATTCGACATGTTTTGCACAACTTCGAAATAATCAACAAATAAAACAAGTTTCTTTAAAAAATTAGTGTAGAATAAAATCTAGGTTAATTATTTTTAAATATATCCGTAATGACTTAAACTCGTTTTAAAGTTTAGAATTTAAATTGGAATCATTGATGTATTGATAGTTTAAAAGTGACAGTGTGTGAAGAACCTTTGAGAGTTAAGATATAAATTTTAAAACACATTATTTAGATTTTTAATAATTCATTTAATCTAAATTTTTTTTTAGCTATTATCCAAATATAGTGCTTAAAGTACATATAAATTCCTTTCGATGTTATTCTAATTTAAATTTTAATTTCCTATTCAAATCGCTAAATATTTCATTGAGAATTTTCACGATACAGTCTAAATATATTTCAAGTATCATAAAGTAAGCATAATTTATCTATGGGTAAAAATCTTTGGAATACAAAAAAAAAAAAAAATGTTATAATTCTCTATTCATTTGATAAAAAATGTTATTTAAGAGAAGCGTTCTTAATTAATATATTTAACGATATCATATTAATTTTAAAAGCGTAGTCAAAAATTTAATTAATTTTATAAAAATTTTGTTATGCCTGTTTCTAAATATATAGTAAAAGTAGAGGAAATATATATTTTATATCAGATATATATATATATATATAAACATATATATATATATATATATATATATATATATATATATATATATATCTTGCGTAAAATATAATTAAAATCATTATAAATATATTTTCCCTTCAAAGTTTTACTACTGAAATAACTAAACTCATCAGATCCAGCTAATGAAATTTAAGTATTTTATTTCATAGAATCACATAAGGCCTTTTTAATTAAATAACACAAGATAATTGATATTCACATTAAATTTCTGTTAAAAATTGATTATTAAATATATTTCTATAATGAAAATTAGTTAAAGAAAAACTGCAATAATATATATATATTTTAAGCAATTTAGTGTTATTATTTCTATTATTCATTCACATTGGGAAAACTTTATATAGTACATAACTTAACAAATAATTTTTTTTTTTTATCAAATTTAGCAAATTTTTTATAGACTATCAAGGGAAGTTTTATTTTATAGATAGATTCCTTATCCACGTATTTCAAAGATAAGAATCTAGAAAAAACAAACTCTTATTGATAAACGGGCATAAAAAGGAAAAGCAACAGCCGTCGTTTATTGCTCAACAGGAATCGAACATGTGACCTCCCTCTCCAAAACACGAAGTCTTTTCTTTAGGTCTTCCCAAAGTAATTTTGTAATGTTTTATAGACCTTCTCTCTATTCGTTAAGAAGCATTTCCATTACTAGGATAATAGATGGCCCTATAGTGCAAGTAAAGGAATATTTCGAAGCACAAGTGCATATTAATTGTACAAAAAAAAAAACTTGAATATATTTATTAAAAAGAAAACAGCAGAATAAAAGTGTCATCAGAAGAGTTTCTAGGTTTTTATACTGACCAGTGATATGATCCTGGTAATGGTAATGAATGTAAACAACGGAAAATGTGTTCTATTTTATCCAAGTACTTTTTATTCATCAAAACTTCGAAAAATGGCCCAAGCGAATTTTTTTACCACTATAAGGGGTAAAAAAAATTCTCTATACCCAAATCCATTTTAATGAATACCTATTTTTAGGAAAAAAAGGTTCTAACTTTAGTGCTAAGAATATCAATAATCAGCGAGAAAAATTTTGGTTTAGTATGCTAGTTATGAAAAATTCCCTTCGTTTATGTTTCAGAAAGTCTTACAACATTTTTATTTTAGATTATATATAGTACGTATTTGCAAATTACTTTAATTCAGTGCTTAACATCCTCACCCATAATGTCTCCTAACTCAATGCAATTATTCTTAAGCGAGTAGTGAGTGAGTAACGAACTTCTGTTTATTGCCAACATCTTTTCCGTTGATTACAGAATTTTCCGTTGTTTGTTCCCTTCTAAGAGTTAAGTGAAAGTGGTCTACTTTCTTTAAGATGTCCTTCCGCGGGAGCATGTACCAAGTGATATCATATATCTTTCGAACTGATTCATTTTATTGGCTTCCCTATTCTGTGAATGGACTTGACTCATAAGAAATCGAACAAAGTGCCGTGATTTCATTGTTAGTATTAAAGTGGAGCTCTAATGAATGTCGGTTCTTATAATGTTGAATAATTTAAGATGAAATTTGAAATTATTTTTCCATTGTTTTTTCCGATTCTAAAATGCGAATATGAGTTGATCTTTCACTGGAGTTTTTCACTTTTGAATATTTCCATGTTAATTCATAACGATCTATTTTACTCATTCTCTTTGTTGAATTTATCTGATTTTAATTTAAAAAAATCAGTAGATATATTCTATTCTCAATCACCAACTATGATCATGTTTATCGACTTTTCAAGTTAACTACCCTCGAAATCATTAATTTTTTCAGTCTTAATGACTTTTCATTGATCAATTAGGCTAAATATAAAATAGCGTGTAATAATTTAACTGAATATAATTATTTATGCAATTTAATTTGAATAATTTGTTTGGTAATTTTGAAAGCCATTTTTGATCAAAATTTTAAAGAAATGAAACTTTTCTGCAATCTAATAAACTGTTTACTCACCTCTTTTGTTCACTTTTAAAATAAATGCATGTTTCGGTAAAGGGTAGTAAAGCATTTTTTTACAAAATTAAGAATGGATGGTATTAACAGCAGAATACAAAAATGCGAGTGCGGTATAGAATTTAATAACCCTTGATTTGGCGAAACATTTGGTCATTAAATTCTACTTAACTTAACTTAGCTTTTATGTTACATCTTGGCGCTTACCTTGAAATCAAAAAAAAAATCGCCAAAAAATCAAAGGCTATAAGATTGTAAACTTTTAGCAAAAAAGTTCTCATGTTTCCGCTTTACAATTACCATCTCAAGAGTTGTTTTTATATGAATGCTATTACGCATAATTTCTCCATCAATTTCAAAAATATAACAAAATCAAAGTCTATAATAATTATATCAATAAAGAATGTTTAAGAACTATTTAAAGTTAAAGAGAACCGGGAAAAGGATCCCCTACACAGACGAGATTAAATACCTAGGAGTTACCTTGGATACCAAGCTCTCCGGGACGCCTCACCTCTGCGAAGTAAAAGATAAGATCAGAAACCTACAGAACAAGATCTCCAGAATCTCCAGAGCCATCTGGGGAGTCAAAACACAGATCCTCAAGCTCATCTATCTCTGAGTGGTTGAACCAATAGCCCTCTACACCTGCCAGGTTTGATACAGTGACAAGGCGAATATGAACAATAAACTACTCCAGATCCAACGAATTGCCCTTCTGAAAATGACCAAGTGTTATAGGATGACTTCCACTGAGGCCCTACAGGTGCTTGATGGATGCGACCCCCTCCACCACAAGGCAAGATCCCTCCAGAGAAGGTACGAACTCTGGAATCTTAAGAAGCCAACGACCATCGAGGGAGCCACCCGGAACCACCTCAACGCCTGGACCAAGTCCCCACTCCTGGAGCTGCCATGGGACAAGTGTAGAATAGACTGGACTTCGGACTCCAACCACGATGGTTGGTTCGCCTATACGGATGGGTCCAAGCTTGACGGAAAGGTAGGATGCGCTACTCTCCTCTTCCGAGATCATCAACTTCTTGAAAGTTTCCGCATCCGGCTCAACGACACTGCATCCGTTTTTGAAGCAGAAGCAACCGCCATTTTGCAAGCCGTCCTACGTCATCACCTATCACCTTCCTCAGTGCCACATACACACAGATTCCATATCGGTGCTCTCGTCACTCAAAGGATTCTCCAAAATCGGAGACACTACTAGACATCATCGAGATCTTCAAACAACAACCTGGAGTCTTCACATTCCATTGGGTGAAAGTCCACATCGGAATCCTTCACAACTAGGAAGTAGACATGGCTGCCAAAGAGGCCAAAAAGTGACAGGACATCGACAGGGTTGTCAAGCTGAGTAGGCAACAGTTTTGACCTCCGAAGCCGAACTCCAATCTTGGCAGTCCCAGTGGACGAACTCCTGCAAAACGAGAAGACTACACGCCCTCTTCCCCAACGTTCCAGGAAAAGACTCATGGCGAACTTCTTCCTCAACCAGTACCTGTCTGGACATGGAGCTCTTGGATCATACAGAAAGAGATTCCACCATTAACCCGACGTCTGTCCCCACGACTACGAGGCACAGGATCCAGAGCATCTTTTACTCAGATGTAGCTAGTATACCAACATCAGAAAAGAGCACTTTCCCCGGAATTACCTGAAACTCTGCCAGCTCCAGCTCACCAAGAACAAGGGGTTCAAAAAGGGAGTTAGCTTAATCCTCCAAAGCGAACTCCAATCCCAGCTTGATCCTCAGCAGTAACTCCTCCACACTGCCTTGCACATATTGTATATAACATTTTTCCTTGTAACTCTTCTTCTCTGTATATATTATTATTATTATTACTGCATCATGTATTATTTCAATAAAGGCCTTCAAGGCCTCTTTTAGTCAGAGAGATTCCCAATGGATTGTGGGGCTGTGAACTATTTTGCCCATGGCACAGCGTCAACCTCAACTCTGGAAATTTTTGGCAGGACTCGTGCCTGTGTCACCTCGCCGCACATGTACGGTTCCTCCTGGATTATTTAGCGACGAATGTTGTTTTTGCCGAATACTTTCGGGAGGGACGGCTCACAATTTAAGTTTCAATTAAAGAAGAGATATGAGAAAATTTTCGAAATCCTTTCATCAAAGGGTTTTCTTATGTTTACGTTAAAAGTTATTTCCGAACATGAAGCTATTCCCCCTGGGGGAAGTGGATTTATTCGATAACGTTGAATTCACCTTAAACTTTACGCGCTACTCGAATTAGTCCTCAGTACAGAAAATGACCGCATAATGACAGACCAACTAGTTAATGAAATATAAAATTTTTCGTATTTTATTCCACGATGGAATGACATACAATGATGCTGGGAAAATGTCATTTTACACTCCCAAATAGCTTTAATTTTGTCATTTGAATATATTTTTAACTTTGAACGTTTACCAGTATTGTCATTTAGGAATAAAACAAACAAAAAAATAATATAAGTATTTCTTTCAGTTATGCAAGCTTACAAGTGTACTCCTGAAATATTGTTTTATGTAAAAAATATTTCAAAAAACACTTTCTGTCTATATATATTTATTTATTTTATTTTTCCAGTTATACTTATTTGAGGCGCAAAAAATGTTCAATGATAAGAGATTTTGTCAATTTTAAACACGAAACAAATAAATGCAAAAAAATATCCCCAACACTGAAATGGCTTTTCAAATGCATGGTGTGAAAGACCTTTGAAATACTTAGTAAAGTTAACACTTAAAAATGTATATACTTCTATACATAAAAAATTGTGTGGAATAATTAATAATGTACTTTTTTCGTTAAAACGTGTGCAAAACTAAATTATTCTCTTAAATACAAACAATCTTCTAATGATGTTAGTGAAATAATCAATTCATTTATCTTTTCACAGTCTAATTTCGCTTTTCAGATGTAATTTCCAAATATCATTAATTCCAATAAAGCTTAAGGATTTCTAATTGAAAGATTAATTAGAAAATCTTAGCTAAGTTTTACAGTTACGGTTTCTAATTAATCCTTAAATTATTCGTGAAAACTTCGCACACAATTAATAGAGATAAATATGTGGAAGGGGTCCGAAACTTCGATTCTCTTTTGAGGAATGTTTTTCAAATAATTTTGTTATCATTTTTAAACTAACTTTCCATATATACTGACTTTCACAGTTTGTGATTTCCCGTGAAACATGTAGGCTTAGCTTTCACTGAAAAAAAAAACTGTTGCTTGCAAGAGTAACTAATTTACCATTTTTTAATATAATTTACTATTTACTTAGCTCTGTTTAAGTTACTTATTTTACTTTTTTGTTAATGTGAGAAAAAGTAAAGGAAGAACAACGCTCCTAAATGCTTGAAAGGACCAGAATTCCACAATGGAATAGTGTGTGTCACGGTATAAGCAACTTTATAATGAGTTCAAGTATCAATTGCGGTTTAAATTAAAATTGCACGAGGTAGTAACCTACTTTTTAAGTTATCCAGAAAGCAACATCTTGATATATGTTTCAAAATATGTTGCGTGTGTGGTCTGAAAACACCTTTAGCCTTTAGTGGATTCCATTGCATGATATTGTATTTAGTAACGAGAAAGCGAATATTTCCGCAGTGAATGTCTGTAACCTTCCGATAAACAATTCAAATGATCTTACTCCCTGGGAAATTTACTCCTTAAAAAGACAGGAATTGCTACTCTTCACCACTGGTATGCTGACAACAGTCCTGATCTGTCCCTATCATGTCATGGTCCTCTGCTTCTTCAATCGGCCATGGCAAGATTTAGAAGTGATCATCAAAATTGTTTAAGGTTCCTGAATGAAAAAAGGATTTTCTTTCCCTGTTCTTGTTCATTCTCTGCATTTCCTGCTCTCCTTCTTAATTGTCTTGATGCCTCCTGGTGGCAATTGTGGAATGGGCAGGATCTGATCTATAGGGATCTGGAACGTCGGGTTTTATTTTTGGACCTGATGTAGGCTTACTACAAAAGAAACAACAACATGGTGTAGATTAATTGCACTCTATAATAACTTATTTTTTAAATTATCCAGAAATCAATACCCTGATATTTGTTTCATAACATGTTGTGTGTAGCTATTCTCAATTTAACCCCAAGGGAAAATTCGGTAGACAAACGGAATAGCAATATGATTTTCTATATATACACTGTAGTAAGCTCCAGTGGCGCAGTAGCTCTACACCGCTTCACGTTGAGATCAGCAAAGTGAAGCATCATTTGCTGCGACAGGGATTGGGAGAATGACCATATTCTCCCTCACTGGGTTGCTGGATACAGTGGGTTCGTGACTTTTTCACGTTAATCTGTGACCTACAAAGTTCTTCCTCTGGGGTGGCATAGATGTGCCAAGAAGGGAGCCAGTTCATGTGTGACGTCGTCTCCTGATCGAGATTCAAAAATTAAGAGGCTCTTGGTGGTGTGTGAGTATTCTAAGCCCGTTAATCTTAATGTATAGACCAGGGTTCGCCTGCACCGTTGTATATATATATATATATATATATATATATATATTATTGTTAGTATACTTTTATGCATCGTAAAAAAGGAAAAATGTTTATGTGTGCAGTATCTGAGTATCTGTTGGAAGATATCGTGCATTTTATTCATCAATTTAATCAAAATGCTTGTTGAAAGTAGACTATATCTAAGTAACAAAAACATTGAAAGAAAATAATGCTATAATATCATTTTTCTAGTTAACGTTTCTACAAGAACTTTAAAAAAAATTGTAAATGGGTCATAAAACCAACCTTCCCACTTCCAAGCTGGCAAAAGGTCTAGTAATCTTATGCGACTCAAAGGCAGCTCTCCAAGCAATTCTAAAAGGATATTCTTCTACCACCCAAGAAATCATCTCAGGTCTTCAAGATGTTCAGACTATAAACAAGACCTTTATCCTCCAGTGGATTCCTGCACACGTCGACATAGAAGATAATGAAACTGCATATAAATTGGCCAAGGAGAGCAAAGACCTCAACACTAGCTGCAATGATGTTTCTCTTCAGGATGGGAATGCAGTAGCCAGATACAAACTTAGAAAAAAAACCATTCAAACCAAACATCTTCTCCCTGAAATAACTGTGAACAGATCTGCTATTAAAACCATAACTAGGCTGAGAACCGGCCACCACAGGGGTATGAAGATCGATGAAGAGGGCAAAAGGATCTATAGAATTTGTGATCATTCTCCTGATACAAAGCTTAACTCCTACTCACATCTATGAGTGTCCGGCTATGAGCGCCAGCCTGAGAAAGATTGTAGTGCTGCCGACTATTATATATCCGTATGGAGACAACATCAAGCAAGTCGCAGAGAAAATTTTCAAAATTCACGGACACACATAGTTCGACTCTCATGGACACGACAAAAAAAAAAAAAAAAAAAAAAAAAAAAATCAAGTAAAGTTTTTGAAAAGAAAATTTTCTTGATCATCATTTTAACTTTTTGGTTTTTTGTCGAATTCTGTACCTAGGGATGCAGCCAAACAGGATGCAAGGATATCAGTGAATCAAAGCTAGTAATTCTTATATATGACACAGATAACCCAGAGCAGTATGATCCTCGATGGGTCACGTATTGTATCTACTTTGCAAATTCGTATGTTCGGTACACTTCTATTTCATTCATCACACAATGACGCACTTCATATCGAAATTCCTTCCAGAAAAAAAAATTACGAGATATCGTTGGCTAACTAAAATGACAAGCAACAAAGGGAAAAACCCTACAGTCGACTTCTTTTTCCCTCCTTTGTTGCAGTCCAGCTGGTATTTGTCCGAGAACGCTATTTTCGGGGATTATAGCAAGTGCAAAATATTCTTCTTTCGTCATCTTGGGTGCACAAATCCTCCAAGTCATAAACGTCAAAGAAACCACAAGAGATCCGAATTTACTGCCGATCACTTCAGAAATTCATTCTGCACGTTGCCATTCCATAGGTGCCATTTCTATTTTTTTTTTTTTTTTTCATTTTGTTTCTTTTATGTTTCCCGAACTTATGTGGTGATTTTTTTCCCCTCAAAAGTTGGAAATGCGTTGTGGGGACATCCGATAATTTGAGTGACATCCTTCAAGATAAGGACTCCCTCCTGAATGCACCCAGTGTGGGCCCCCACAGAAAATTCTCGATGGCCACTGCACACGATCTTTGGGTGAGTTGCAAAAGATATCAACCTCCCTGAAAAGAAGAGATACCGTGGATAAACAGTTTGACTCTTGAAGAGAAACTACTATAAACACTGTTTACTTTGCGATTGCAAAGAATGTTTTCTGTTGAGTGCAAAATATACACAGTATTGTTACCGCCATGGTTTGAGAAGAAGGAAATAGGATTTTAAAAAAGCTGATGTAAGTGCTGGTGAATAGATAATTCGCGAGGTATCTTAAAAATAATTATATTTATTGTTATTATGCGATTTAGTAATGATTATTGGTTACTATAAAATATGAATCATAATTTTTATATAATCTTTAAAAGGTTCGAGAACCTTTACCAAATCTATAGATTATTTTAAATTGGAAAGAAGATATCAACTTGTTTATTTGACAGTAAATTATGTTGAATTTAAGTAAAAAAAAAACTATTGAAATAGAATTAAATTGAACGAAAATTTAAAAAAAATATTAATATAAAAATCCTTAAAAATAAAAAAAATTACAATTAATTTTAAATTTTAATATAAAAATAATTAAATATATATTCTTTTGAAACAGACGACGAATAAAGTTCAGTAATTTTTTGAAAACTTAGATTATAATAATTTGGATGCAGATTAAAACATAGAGGGTAATTAGTTTTTTATAATTGTAGAAAGAGCTCATGTTTTACATTTAAAGAAATTAATATTCTATACATTTTAATATTTTTTGTTACTACAAAATGTAAAGTATTTTTAACTGTTTTAATTTAGGTACTCATACATTTCAAATGTTCTGCTTCTCAAATATAATAAACACGGCTCATGTTTTTATAACACCCATCCCCTATATTGTTGGTAGGAATTAATAAAAATTTAGACATAAATATCTACCTTTTATGTTTCTATATTGTATATGTATTGGTATATTGCTGTAGAAATTGTTTGGTGATGGAGTCCAATGGTAAATAAAGTGCCTAAACAATGGTAAGAAACAGTGTATCATAAATAAATATTGGCATTACTGATCCCTGATGCTGTTAAAATTTGCTTTGGAATTTTATTAGTCCGCCATCACATATTCAGAAACTTTTCTTTAAATTTCGATTATGAAATAGTGAACTATTTTAAAGATTTAATAGTTTAAAAATTTGTGATTTTTAGAGTCTATTTTGTGTAATAATGTTTATCATATTATATATAGACAATAAAGACAAAAACGATTTGATAAGGTATTCTGTAGAAAACAATATATTGTTAACAGCTAGTATCTCAATGAGGGCAGTTTACTTTGGCAATTGGACGAGAAGATATCAAAATCAGAAGATAAATGTTGCATTTCTATTTTTGGAATGCAGAGGTGGGTGTTCGAGAATCTTCCTTTTTTTTTTTTTTTTATCTGAATCTCCAACACAAAATACGGTCACCAATTTATTAGAGTCCTTGTGGAGATCAATTAAAAGTGGTGAATGTTAATAGATCTTGCAAAGGAATTTGAATGTCATGTAGACTGTTATCTAAAGTTTTAAAGTTGATTGCACTAACTCCTGGTTTAAGCGAATTTTCTAATCTAAAATATTTTAACTTGAGCCTCAATCTAGATTTAAAACTGCTTATGTGTACACACACACACACACGCACACACACAAATACACACACGCACACACACACACACACAAATACACACACGCACACACACACAAACACACACACGCACACACACACACAAATACACACACGCACACACACACAAATACACACACGCACACACGCACAAACACACACACGCACACACACACACAAACACACACACACATAAACACACACACACAAACACACACACACATAAACACACACACACACAAACACACACACACATAAACACACACACACACAAACACACACACATAAACACACACACACATAAACACACACACACATAAACACACACACAAACACACACACAAACACACACACGCACACACACACACACAAACACACACACACACACACACACACACACACACACACACACACACACACACACACACACACACACACGCACACACACACGCACACACACACGCACACACACACACACACACACGCACACGCACACACACACGCACACACACACGCACACGCACACACACACACGCACACACACACGCACACGCACACACACACGCACACACACACGCACACGCACACACATATATATATAATATTAAATCTAGGCTAAGTAAAATAAATTTTTGCAAAATATAACCTGTTTAATAGTTTAATACAATACTAAATTTATGAATATTCTCCTATTAATCTATATACTATAAAATCAAGTGCAAGACTAAAATCTTTAATGTCCACGAATTCCTAAAGCCCTTCATGTACATTTAAGAACCCCGTAGCACCCTCTATATATGCTCCTTCAATAAGAAACAGTATACAAAAGACTGTTAACTATGATGAGGAGAGATCGGATCTGCACTAAAATTATCATTACTAACGAGCCAATACTAATTTTAACTATTTTTTTTTAAATAGAAATGCTTTTTGGAGGTAATCCTTGTTACCACTCAAACACAGACTGCATCTTTATTTGGCTATAAATTACTCTATACTAAAAAATAATCATGTATATATATTTCTGATTTTATATAAATTTTGTAGTCCGAAAATATAAAAACTTACGTGTTTCAGCAACTAAAACATTTATTCTGCAAATGCATGTGAATAAATGTCAGAGATATCTTTAGATATGTGTAGAGGAAAAAGATTATGATTTGTAACTGCAAACAAATTCTGATATTAAAAAATACAGTAAAACTTTTTCTGAACATAAATATAATGCACTTAGTGTAAGTGGGACATTTGAGAACATTTACTGTAAGACGTATATTTCCCAAATTCTCAAGTAAGTGTAATGAAGATAATGACGATAATTATCTATTTCAGTCTGTCTCAAATATAAATTTTCAATTCATCATTCAACTAATAAATATGTAAGCTTAAAATAATATAAAATTTTTTGCATACATTCAATACGTCATTCACGCAGTAGTCCTTCATCTCCCTTATTATTGTTCATGTAATTCTTGAGCGTTCTCTGTTCTCAGTAGAATCTTGTCTTTATTGACTCCACATGTAAAGTATTCACTGTTTCATCTTTTTTTCTTTGGAAGGGAGGGGGGCGAGACATCTGCTGTATTTTTATAGTTTGACGGTAGATTACTCTTTCCCTAAATAACGTGTATTGTTTTATTCTTATTATTATTTTTGTTTTGTTTTCTTAACGTTAAAATTATACATAATTGAAAAAGAAATATAATAAGGAAAAATTTCTTTCATTCTGCGTTGCTTATTCATTAAGCATTTTATAAAGCAAATAAATAAGTTTGAAGTAAAATTTAAAGTATTGGTTCATTTTGTTCAACTTTATACATGTGGTTGATGTAATTTTTCCAAATTTAAACTTCGCTCGGAGAGATATTAAATATAGAAAATATAAACGCTTGTAATTTGATTTACAATTTTTAATAATCATTTATACTTCCTGCCATAAGCAACCCGCTCAATGGAAAGGAAGATTGTCCACTTTTTTCTTGATTTACACTTTAAACTAATAAACAAACACATAAAAATAAGAAAATTGTGAATTCCAAAATTATCTTAATTACACACTACTTAAAGACCATAGTTTAAAATACGAACTTTTCAATCATTTGATATTTTAGAATATAAATTTATTCCTCCTGTTCCAATGACTCGGGCACAAGTAGTTTTTATTACTGATGACACCATACCATATCATCCACAAAACAGATAGCTTATTATCAGTTGTTCCCAATACTCTGCGCATGCGCACTGCAATATAACTTAAGTGGGCAGACTAATGCTATCCATTCATCTCAATTCAAACAAATAAAAGAAATAGCCAGTGGTATGAAACGGAACGCGGTGGAGATTCCTTGCGCAGTTCAATAGGAACAGGAGAATGGCAGAGATAATAAAATATTGAACCTGAGCCAAACATTCCTTTTTGCATGACGCCATGGCTAATACAAAAAACATAAAAATTCCATAATCGATTCATGGCATGTCCTTCCATTCAAAGAGGCTTGAGAAGGGGGGGGGAGTTAATAAAATTCTGCGATATAGAGGGAGGGTGGTCGGAAATACCAGTGGCTCGAAGAACACTGATCCGTAACCGCGCGACATTCCATCATCTTTCCCCGCGTCGTCCTAAATGGAAGCTTGGTGTTCCAAGGGCCCCCAAAACACTCCCTCCAGAGATGTTATCAGACGATCCAGACACACGCCTAATATTAAAAGTGGGGGGCATCCTGTTGCGCTGACAATGCCTTCCCTCCCTTTTCCTCCCCACACCGAGAGATTTTCTTCTGACTCAGGGCTACTGCATTAAATGGTTGCTGAGCCGCGTTATTTAAGTGTTTTTAGAACGTAACAGAGAAGAAAAATGAAAAATTATACAGCGATTTCCTCTACTTATGTAAACAACGAAGAGGAGGTAAGAATTTGTTTGCGAAAACGCGTGGGTGTAATGGATAGGAAGATACCAAGAGATTTTTTTGTTATAGTTGTTAAAATACGCTATTAATAATGTATTTTTTCACCTGGAATATCTGAGAAAAAACTTTCGAATACCACTTTTGGGATAATGTATATTATCAACTCCCCACTTTCCACTTGAGTATTATTATTTAAGTGATATATTTTTTACGTAGATTATTATATGCGATTAAAAAAAAAGTTTTCAAGAAATTCAAGGAGTACATTCAATTTAATTCAGAGATAATATTATGGAGGAATTTATCTATTATAAATGAGTTAAAAAGAAAGAGGATAATTAAGATTAAAAGGATAATATTCACTTTTCAAAGATTCTTACCATAATCGTGATAAGTTTATGCTTCCCTTAAAAGAAAATTTATTGGTCGAAAAAAAAATAGTGAATAAATTAAGCATTTTTCTTTAAATGAAATTATATATTTGTGGTTGAATATAAACATTGAGAGAGAGAGAACAAATTTTATATCTTCTTCATAATAAAGTATGCAATTTATATTACACTCAAAATTATAATTATTCTCCTAGATTTATGTGTGTATTATAGTGTATTTTTTTTAACTAAAAACTGAAACCTAACGCTTTTTATGTCAATTAAAATGGAAAAATAATTCTATCCACAATATAAGTGTAAGAAATGATGTAAAACTTTTAACACTCTACTCGTAACTATGGTAACCAATTGAAGAAATACGTTCTTATTTTTTTCAGTTTAAAAGAAACAAAATTTGCACATTAGGTAATACAACATGATATAGAGTTCAACTCGTAACCGCCCTTAGTGCATATCATCTTAAAATTATATTTTTAGTTAAATCCCGCAAATGATATTTAAAGTATATAATTTTATTATATAACAAATTTATTTAGAACCAAACCCAAAATACTAGATTTTTACAAATAAAAATGAATATATCAAATTCACATACATCAGATTAACTAGACAAAGGAGAATTTATCAGTTAAAGTATATTTTTGATCTAAGTACTCTGATAATATCTAACATAGGTGATATTTATTTCAAAAAAACAAGTTTAGTAACAAAAATTTCTATCTAAAAGTTCTGTTTTCGTTTATAAGGATGTCTTAAATGTTAAAACATAACTGGAATCGTAAAAAAAATTATTCCTTCTAGTTCTTTCATTCATTCTTCGTTGATAACATATTTATCTTTTCTAAGATAGGTAAATCTTGTCTCGTATAGAGAAATTCATCTATAGAAGTTTATTGATAAATGAATCGAAAAAAAAAATAATTGATGAAATAAGCGAAAAAAAAATAATTGAGGAAATTAGATTTTCTATATATATATATTCTATTAGTTGCACTATCTCATTGTTGAAACACCAAATGCTTTTTATGTATTTCTATGACTATCAAAATTTCCCATGGAGAATGAATAATTAACACCATTTCTAAATTTTATAAAAAAACATATATAGTATCATACATTTAGTATAATTGTATAATTTAATTTTTTTTCAAGTTAAAAAAAATTTAATATTTTCCATAATATATATAAAGTTTCAAATTTGCATCAATGAAAAATTACTTTTCTCTCAGATTATATCCTTCTAAGGTAATAACACTTAAACATGTTTAAACAAGTTTTTATTTAGTAAGATTCATCTGAATTCCTACCTTCTACTTGAAGTTAAAATCACGGGGGGAGAGTTAGCTCCGCTTTTGTCATTCCCATGATATTTAGGGGTTAGAATGTTTGAAAGTAATAATAATAAAAAAAATAATAAATAAATAAAAATAAAAAAAAAAAACTTATTTTTGTATCCAGAAAATATTTATTTTCCCATTTTGTTCACCAGATGGCAGTACTACACTTTTTTTTTAAATATAAAATTTTAGCACTATTCAAATTTTTTAAAATAAATAAAGGCTCTTCTATGGCCGTTTCCTTATAAAATCATTAAAGGGTTATCGAGACCTCAGCGGCCGTTGAGCCATTGTAAAATGGTGCAAAAAACCAACGTACAACGGTCTGGTGTCAAAGAAGTTTACAGTAAATGTCTCTTACTTGATTACCAAGAAAATATTTTAATTTCTTTGTCATTAAATTAATAACTGATTTTAAGGGTTTATAATTGAGAAATTGATACTTTTTTGAAAGGAGAAAAATTATTATTGTTATAATATTTAAATCATTCTTCATTTTTCTGAATCGTGTCATAAAAATATCATGCAAAAAGAGAAATGTATATTATATTTCAAGATTTTCATTAACTAAATTAATTTTTTACTGAATATATTTCAATCATATCATGATTTCTCTAATGTTAATTTTATTTAAATTACTCAAGTCCATCTGTTTATCGTGACTATTGTAATTACTTGACCTGATTTTAATCTGAATCTTATCAGTGAAAGTTACTGAATATGAATAAGATTGTGTCATTGTTTTTAACCTGATTCCAAAGGTAAAATTATTTTTTATTTTTAATAACCTCTTTGCCATGAATATCCAATTCGAAAACAACAATTCAAATGGAAAATATTTTTATTGATGTATTTTATAAACATACAGTTGTTCGACAATGATTGCTACAAGAGACTTTATGGAACAATTTTTTTTTTAAATCTAATGTTTAATTAAAGGAAGGCCTTTTGTGACATAGCTATTTCTTCAAAGCGACCAGTGCCATGATTGCACACTAAACTGGTTTCCAAATGAAGAAATCAATTATAGTTTTTGTTATATCTAATAATCTCTTCTTTGTCCCATTATACCAAGAACAATTCAATCAATTTTACCAAATGGGGCAATCATGATTCTAAAATGGAACTTTTATTAAAGATGGATTTCGTAAGAACTAATGCAATAAATTTTTTTCTCATTAATGCAATTTTTGTTTTATGATATTATCTACCAATTATGTTTTTTTATTGCAAGAATAATAAAAAATTAACAATTAGTTTTGAAGTTAATTTTACTTTCTTAAAATAAGTGAAAAAAAGCTATTTTAAGAAATTCAGCAATATTAATTTAAAGGAAATTTCTAATGTTGGCTTGAGCAAGGCAATAGTCTTCAGATTCAAAAGAGATTGCTTATAAACATTACAATTATTAATATAAAATTCTATTAATTAATGAAATTTTTAAAAATTTAAATCGTCCTTGCCGATTTAAACTAATTAATGAGTGGGTGTTTTGGTGATATTTTTTCATTTTGCTTTTTTTGCTGTTCCATTTTCCATGTGTAAATGGCTTGAATTAAGAGAAAACGGCTTCTCAAATCGATGATTTGCGCCTAAAAGAAATATTTTTATTAACAAAATGAACTTCGACAATATTCTCAGACATTTGATGAGGATATTAGGTTGATCCTACGATTGATTACATACGTTGATCGCCGATTTACAACGCCGTCTAAATACGACGTGACTTGGATGAAAGGTTATGGGGCGTCTTGGATATTTTAAACCAATGAGAATCGTAATATAGTGGCGTAATCTAAAACTTAATAAAACGAAAATTTGTTTTTAAAAATTCTAGTAATAAGATGTTAATGGCTTATATAAACTACTGGCCATTAAAATTGCTACACCAGGAAGAAATGCAGATAACAAAATGATATTTATTGGACAAATATATTATACTAGAAATAACAAGTGATTAAATTTTCAAAAAATTTGGCTGGATAGATCCTGAGAAATCAGTACCCAGAACAACCACCTCTGACAGTAATAACAGCAGTTGTACGCCTGGGCATTGAGTCAAACAGAGATTGGATTGCATGTACAGGTACAGATGCCCATGCAGCTTCAACACGATGTCACAGTTCATCAACCGTAGTGACTGGCGTTTGTTGACGAGCCAGTCGCTCGACAACCATTGA
This sequence comes from Latrodectus elegans, assembly GCA_030067965.1. Lineage (NCBI taxonomy): Eukaryota > Metazoa > Arthropoda > Arachnida > Araneae > Theridiidae > Latrodectus > Latrodectus elegans. Next base: position 47,993,298 of record CM057819.1, read on the forward strand.
TCAGACGTTTTCTATTGGTGAAAGATCTGGAGAACGTGCTGGCCAGGGCAACAGCCGAACATGTTCCGTATCAAGGAAGGTCCGTACAATAACGGCAACATGCGGTCGGGCATTATCCTGTTGAAACGTAGGGTTTCGCAGGACTCAAATAAAAGAGCCCGTAACACAAGTTCAAAGCACCGTCAATGCGAACAAGAGGTGACCGAGACGTGTATCCAATGGCACCCCATACCATCACGCCAGGTGATGGGTCAGTATGACAATGACGAATGCACGCTGCCAGTGTGCTTTCACCACGATGCCGCCAAACACGGATGCGACCATCATGATGCTGTACACAGAACCTGGATTCATCTGAAAAGATGACGTCTCGCCATTCATGCGCCCGGTTTCGTCGTTGATCACACCATTGAAGGCTCTCTTGTCTATGACGCAGCGTCAAGGGAAGCTGCAGCCATGGTCTCCAAGCTGACAGTCCATGATGCTGCAAACGTCGTCGAACTGTTCGTGCAGACACTTGTTGTCTTCCAAACGACCCCGTTTCTTGACTCACGGCTCGTGACGTGGTTGCACGATCCATTACGGCCATGCGGATAATATGCCTGTCTTCTCGGCTGCTAGTGATAGGTGGCCATTGAGATCCCGCATGGCGTTCCGTATTACCGTCCTGAACCCATCGATTCCATATTCTGCTAACAGTCATTGGATCTCGACCGACGCGAGCAGCAATACTGCGATAAGATAAACAGCAATCCCGGTACGCTACAATTCGACCTTTGTCAAAGTCAGAAACGTGCTGGTACGCATTTCTCCTTCTTACACGAGGCATCACAACAACTTTTCACTAGGCAACAACGTTCAAATGCAATTTGTGTATGAGGAACCGGCTGAACAATTTCCTCATTTAAACACAATGTAGGTGTCGCTACTGGCGCCTGCTTCGTCTGAATGCGCTGAAAAGTCAGTCAGCTAATCAGTTGCATATCACAGCACCTTCTTCCTTCCGTATAAATTTCACGTCTGTAGCATGTCGCCTTCTTGGTGTAGCAATTTTGGATGGCCAATAGTGTATACATCACTTGTTGTAACTGGTAAAGATAATAACATCCATAAATAGCTTCACCAGACGAAAGTCAGTGGTCAGCTAAATCTACATAAATATAGCTGACAATTAGCTGTTATATAGTTATTGAAATATCATTATGAATTAATTAAGTTTAGCTGATAAGTTCATTAAAGAAGTTTTTAATATAGCTATCAATTGGTCTTTAATTTATCAGCTCGACTCTCATTTCGAATCTGAAAATTTGTAGCAATTTAGAGAGAGTCTACTTTAAACTCCGTAAGTCGCTTTCAAATTTTTTTTTTCGTTATAAAACACTCAACATCTAAGAGTCAGGAATTTAGATTAAAGAATTCTTTAATTTAATGGAAAAAATAAGCATCATTTTGGCGTTTATGTTTGGGCTTTGGCATAAATTCGTTTATGAAATTACTCATGTGCAAAACAATTATAGATTATAATTTATACTTTACATCACAGAAGCAATTACTTTCATATTAATATATTATATTTACATAATATAATGTAATCGTCAAAAGAATGTTGGTTATGATGTTCAGAAGCGGTGCCGGCCCGAAGACATCAGAATGTTTATTTTAATCTTAAGAGTGAAAAAATTCAAAATTATTTTCGAAATTTAAGTTAGAAAAATCTACTATATTGCATCCAAAGGAAAGAAGACTACAATAGATCTGACTTAGGCATCCCCATGTAAATTTTCCACCCGTGTGGTGACCGTGTATGCAAGAAAATTAATCCTTGCATATCGTAAAGAGGTGATTAAACAGGACACCCGGTGTCCAGGGTATAGGTGAGCACCCCTGCCTCTTAGGGATTTATAAATAAGGAGGCTTGGTTCTCCAGGTTGGGGTTAGTCGAGAGGCTAACAACCCCCTCAAGAAAAAAAATGTTGTTGAGAAGTCAGTAACAAGACATGCAAAGCGGGAAAAGGGTATAAGGAATTTGAAAATAACAAATTGGAAAACTAAGACACGAGACTACTTTGACTGCATAACATTAGACTACTTTGTCACGAGACTACTAAGACTGCTTTGGAGTCAAATTGGTTGGGAGGCCATTGTCCAACTGGGACTGCAGTGGCGGGAAGTTAATTAGGTAAATTTTTTCAGCTTTAACTAGTCCATCTAAATTTTTTAAAAGAGCATTTGAAAAATCTTGTTTGTAGAATTTAACATTGAATCTCACAGCATATTCAGTAAGATTTTGAAATTTATGTGTGATCTGAGACTCTTCACACGAACGAAATATGGAGCATTTAGAATTCTTTTGAGCAGCATCGCATAAGAATTTTATTAAGCATTTTGCGTAACTCTTAGAGACATTTATCAGCATTTGATAATGCTCACCAGACAGGAGATAACTATGTAACGATCGTCTGATTAATGATATATTGAGGAATCTTTTGAGTTTATAATGCAAAATTCAGAGGTTTCATTTAATGTTGTGAAAGGTATGCCAAAAAGAAATAATTTTGGATTCAATACGACCTGTCCAGGAAAGCTATGAACTAATTTATTTAAACATTATTAACAATTACACTTATGTAAATAATACTTTTTAAAAAAAATATGTGGTAAAAATAATTTATACTAATAATTATTTTAAAATTATTAATATCATTTTTTCAGATATAGCAACAATGTTTCATATCCGAAGTACGTAAAATACGGCTTTTGGAGTTTTCCATTAAGCGGAATAATTTTCTAACTTTGAACTTTAGTACGTAATCTCCAAATGGCGAATCTAATGATGTCAATTTTAACGTATGATTTCGTATTCGCAGGAATTGTATTAATTTAATCTTTCTGCATCTGATTACTACAGTGTTTCACTGTACTTCACTGATATCTTTAATTCCTTTGTTGTTCAGAAAAATATTTTTGGAGACAGTTCATTAAATTTAACATGAAATTTTTCCCAAGCATTTTTTTCGCTTTGAGATCTTCATATTTGAAATTGAAATAAAAAATAAAAGTTCTCTGAAACAATGCACAAAAGCAACTGAAGGAAAATTTAGGCGCATTCTGAAACATAAGTAAAGTGTATAGTTAAAATTAATCTTAATTTAAAATATTTTAGATTGATGAGTGTAGTTAAAAAATCTTTGTTCCTTTTGTTTTTTTACGCATTTTTTTACATTTTTGCCACCAATTACAAATAATACACACCTCATATGCAAAATTTTTGTACAAATAATACACACCTCATATGCAAAATTTTTGTACAAATAATACACACCTCATATGCAAAATTTTTGTACAAATAATACACACCTCATATGCAAAATTTATATATCTCAATGAGCAAAAATGAATTTATATGTAAGATACATTATCATATCAATTTTAGCTACAATAAATTAATGAAATTAACCACATTGATTTTAATTATTTTTTTTTAAATAATGCTCTCAGTTTAAAAAGTGTTTTTTTAATTATCTCTTATTTTCATAATACTTTTTTTATTTTATTTAACAATACATATACATTATTTATAACAAGGAGTAAGGAAATTATACTTAATCAAGATTAAATTTACTCGAGAGTATTAAAAAGTTTCTTGGTGAATTTCATTCATGTCATAGCTGTCTGTTTGTCTCTCAAGAGTCATTTTTTGCGCACGAAGGGTAATTACACTAGGACCTATAGTTTAAAGCAGATTCCAAACCATTGCAAACATCGATACCCAAGGTGGTAGTTGAACCGTTGAATCGAAGGCAAGAAAACTAACCATTCGGCGGCCAGCTAAGCATACATATTAATTAAAGCTGTCTTCAGTTCTAATTAATTTCTGTTCTAAATTAAGAAGCTTTACAAGAGTTTCAGAATAAAAAACTCATGTAAAATTTCTTAATTTAAAACAGATTTCTAAATCGCAATATATTTTGCTCTTGGGAAAATGAAAGTGTTTTCCAAAGAAATAGAAGTTCATAAAAAGTCCACATTTGTGTCCAAGTTATGCATTTTTAGAATCAAGTATAATTATTCCTTGGAATGACTACTAAGGATTGATAAGTCCCCTTTTTATCCATAAATTACATCCAACATTTATTACACAAAATAATTATTCCTTGAAAAATTGTTCCCTTCTCGCTTTTATTGCTTTCAAAACCGACAATTAGATTCCATTTTAATTTTTCCTTATAAAGATCTCTGATTTTGCTGGCAGTCAAGTATTTCCGTGACAATGCTATCTTCATTTCTTATTGTCTGTTCCTTAACCTGCAATTACTGCTACTTCGTAAAAGAATACATGCAACGTTGCATTTCCATTTTTTTTGTTTCATTTCTAAGCTACATTTTTTAAAAACTTTCTTTTCCATTATTACTTCTGCAATTTACATGTTCCAGCAATATTCGATTTCGGTAGATCGGCGTCACGTGCTCGTTGATTTGCAGCGAACACAAACACTACCTGCGCCGCCTAGCGATTAATTCGAGCCTATTTTCTATTTTTTTAATTAGAACTTCTCGACAATCTTCAAGAGTGAAACATAATTACAGGCTTCGAATTCAACCGTCACCATTGTCAGCTTTTGCAAAGAGCTAATAAAATAAAAAAAAAACATTTCTTAGAGACATCAATAGTCAAAAGTCACGAAAGGACTTATTCTTCTCAGAAAAACTGAACGACCAGAGAGAGAAGTCCTTCAATTGGATATTTTTCCCCATCCGTGCCACCAATTAAGTGCCTGGACTACCACTGAACACATCTTCTTTGAATGAGAGAAGCCATTCTCTTTTCGCAGCATATATTTCGATATACAGTGTATCTGATCCCGCGTCTTTTCTCCAGGAACAATGTGAAAGTCTGGGAGTAGTACTCAATTAAATGTTGCAACTACTTTTCCCCATCGATCATGGTGGAGGCCGGTCATTACGGATACGGAACGCCAATTGCTGGAAATATCCGTCATCCACAAAGACAGTCAAAGTCTCAATTTTTTTTCTCTCTCTCTCTTTTCATCTTTCATTATATTTCAAGTACATGTGATTCCGATAAGTATGTTATTATTACATTGTATTAACAGAGTTAATTTTTTCAACGTTAGAAAAATGAAAACAGAAAAAAAATGGCGTAATTATGATTGTGGAAGATGGATCGGCTTGAGATAAGTCCCCATTCGGTAATTTGTAGTGATTGTAGTCGGTTATTTAATGTCATTCGGATAAGGAAACATGTTTGAGGAATATTTTGTAAGATGCGGAATTATATTGCCCTCGAAACAGTTTGGAACGAAGACGTTATACAAATTCGTAAAAGTTCTATTCCAGACTGGAAACTAAAATATGCTGTTATAAAATGGTAATAAGGGATTATTCTTTTTCAATTAAAACGTATCAATTGCTTGGTAAATGAGACAGAAGATAATATTCATTGTACAATATTGAAGGATTAATTTTTAAAAGAAATGGTGGAAATTAAGAGAAAATTCACGTGTCGGTACTATCACTACAAGTACTTATCAATACATTTTGTACTATCACTACAAGTGATTAAATTTTCGACTCATAAGAAAATAATCGTTGAAAGATTCTCAAAATAATTAAAGGCTATAACCCCTTGTCATGCTACGCAAAGGCAATGCTTTTATGGTAATAAATAGTTTTTTTTTATTTTTATATAGCTAGTTTTTTACTTCAAATGGGAAAAAAAATTATCATTAAACCAGTCAATCATTCAAAATGACCAGATCTAAAAATCTTAAATTGCAGTTAACTTCCTGGATATTGATTTTTTTTTTAAAGATAAACAGCTAATTGTGTAAATACGTATTTTTTTCTAGGAAATATCACCGAAGGTTTGTCTTGTTCATCTTAAGATAAATCCCTTTATTTAAAAATATGTCTAATTTACAAATACAATTTAATAACAAAATACAATACACAAGCGACATGGTTTATCCTTATTATTCGTTATCCTATCTTTAATTACTGTTTTACAAAATGTTTTGTAAAACGATTATTTTTCTCTTACAAAGTGAGAACGATTTTATGCAAAGTTAACATTGCTTACTGAAAAATAAACCCATCTTTTTAAATCAAGAACATACATTTATTGCAACATGTGAAATATTTCAAAAAGGACTTGCAACAGAAATTAAATTATCAGATACATTCTTCATATACATTTTTTTACATACTTCATATAATTTTTTTTTTAATTTTGATATCCGGATTGATTTATCAAAATATATAAAATATACCTTTTTCTAATTAACAATATAAGAGAATTTCGGTACTTTAGCTACAAAATATTACACAAAACACAAATCAACTTTTATACTTATATTCAAAAATAAACTTCGGGAAATATCAAGAATAGTAAAGAACATTTTGCTGACATGTGTTCTTTTGACGATTTTCCTAATGTAGAAATTCTAACAAGTTATGTTTATATTTCTTTAAATACATATGATTCGATTGAAGTGTGTATTGGCTCGTCTATAAAATAGAATATAATACAAAATTTACTTGAATGTAACTTACTTGAATGTCTTTATTAAACTTTCTATGAAATATTCATGGAAAAAATAATCACTCTGAAAATGGTTCTTAGATTATTTAAAAAAAATACTGTAACATTATATATCAATAGATAATATTCTCTATGTTTATTCATTGACATATTTAGAGAAATTTATTTAGTTATAGTTCTACTACTTTAATAAAATATTGGAAGTACAGTTAATAAACTAGAAAAGCTTTCGAAAATAATCATTTTAGAAATGAACGAAATAAATCAATGGGAATATTTAACATTATTTTAGCCATTAATGTTAACATTTATTTATATTATACATTTTTAATTTTAATTTTATCGTCAATATAATAAAACAATTTTTACCAATATAAGAAATAGTAAATAAAATAATATTTGTGTAATTTAATAAAATATATTAGAACTTTATGTCATTTTTATATTAAAAATGATTTAAAATTATATTTTATTATATATATTTAAAATTATTTATTATATTATTAATTTAATTTTAAATAAATAATATAATTTAAAATTATATATATATATTATACATATGTATATATATATATATATATATATATATATATATATATATATATATATATATATATATATATATATATATATATATATATATATATATATATATATATATTATACATATATATATATTGTAGAATATTATTTGATGTTATTTTAACTTAATTGTATCTTTCATATTAAAGCAACTACGGCGCTCTTGTTAAATTTTGTTTAAAAAAATAACAACTAAAACCAAATTAGAATATGAATATATGAATCTAAAAATACTTATACAAAAAAAGGAATTTATTAGATCTTTGCTACATAAAATATGGTACGAAAATTTCTATAATCTTTGAGATTTCAATTTTTATGAAAAGTTTTAATACATCATATTTAATCATAATATCAAAAAATCAAATTTTTGATTTTACTGTCTTTATTTTTCGTAACGGTGTTTATATTTTAGATAATTCTCATCTGATTTTAAATCTCTTCAACTAGGTCATTGACCTGACTTTGGTGTGATATCCTGAGAAAGAGTTATGTTTTTAATGTCAAATTTTCTATATATTTTCGTTTTACTCAAAACTTTTGACCTTGATGTTAATTTTGCACTATCTCGACAACTTCAGAGTGCGAACGAGCAAAACTGAACACCTTTTTCAGTTTCTCGTTCTCCTACTTTCATGCATTTCTACAAAAGTCAAAAATTAATCCAGAAAATGGTATTATTTTCAAATGTTTCATATTTTGCTTATTTAATTAATGTTTTGGAACAGCGTAATTTTGTTAGATGTCATTATATACCAGTGGAAGGTTAATTTGTGCCTTAGTACATGAAAATCCATGCTTTTGTTCATTTAAATATGTACACTATATCTCTGGACACTTGATTTAGGAATTTTATTGGAAAAATTGTTGCAGTAAATGTAAATTTATTATCTTGCTCGAAGAAAAGTAGATAGTTATTCTATTAATATTTCTTTTGTATAAAAGTGATACACTGCATGTTCTTTCATTTTGATGGAGATGGAGAATTGAGGCTAGATGGACTGTTTTATCACCTTCCCATAAAGATGGATCGATACTTCTTTTGTAATTTTATTTTCTTTCCCCGATGAAAGGTTGATGCTAAATGTTTTACAATTTTTACTTTGAAAATAGAAGAAAAGTTTTCATGACGGGTGTATAATTTTATTATTTTTTCATGAGGAATATTAATTCTACATAAGCAATTTTATCATCAAAGATTGGTGTTACATTTTCTGTCACTCTTACTTAGATGATAGATAAAATATCTTGGATTTGCATTTTGATTATCTTCCCATTATTAAACACTGATCCTAATTGTGCAATTAATTAAATTTTTCATGGTAAAATATTGATAATATTTATACAATTTTATAATGCTTCCATAAGTTTGAAACATCAAATGCTTTATCTACCTGTATTGTTATCTGTAAGCGTTTTTTTTCCATGTCTTTCTCGTTGACATTTTACGGTTATTTATTTAGATTGTTAAATTGTTCTTTTAAATAAGTATCCCTTCCTTTTCCCAATATACAGTCAAGATGACTGATGCATGAAGTGATTATTAAGTTGTATTCTGCAGTTTCATTATCGTGGAATCATACTCACTAAAAAAACAGTCTCCGCTCATTAGCGAATATTACAGTTTTGGTTCTTTCAAATTTACGAGAATTTCTTTGATTGAACTAAGACAGACTCAACAGCCAAATAATTTCAACACAACGAATATTACTTATTATTCTTTAATATAATTAAAACTTAATCGTATAAAATCCATCATTAAACACGTACTATTATCTAGTTATAGAATAATACTAATATTACAATGTTTAATGATTATAAATAGTGTAATATTAGTGATATTGACGATGAAAATTTAAATTAATACAAAAACATCTATAAAAAAAATTGAAAAAAATGTGCTGCAAGTAATGATTTAACGTTCAATATTCAGTAAGATTTGTTTTTAAAATAATGTTCATTATACTTAATGATTATTTCTTGCAATATTTAAAAAAGATATTGAAAATCGAATACTGTTCACAAAGAGACATTTTATTTAAAAAAAAAATTCTACCTATATCAATTTTTTTGTATATAACCTAAATAAAAAAGGTCTAAATTAATACATTATTTACTAAAAATATAATATAATTGTGAAAGGACATTACAAATAGTTTTCCCTGAGTTTGCACACTTTAATAAATGAATTATTTACAAAAATTATAATTATTTTAATTTGTTGCATAATTTAAATTATTTTTGAGATTCCATGACTGTCCATAATAATACAAAAGATGATAATCAGTAAAATCTTTGTTAAATGAAAGAGAAAGTTGATACAGTCAAAAAATCGACGAGTGCCAATTAGTATAAGTTCGCTGAACCGTGACAGAAAAGTGAGAATTACGCTTTGTTAATGGCAACGAGAACACGTTTTCCGTCGTTTGAACTCGTGTCATCAATGAATAGTACACTTGAGTATCGTCTGATTTTTTTTTACCTTCATAATGGCGACACTGTTGCCATATTTATGATCCTCTCGCATTAATCCTTTCACGTATTCTTACCTTTTATAAATCCTCATACAACAAAAAGAAGTAGCAAAGCTGCGAATTTATGATATGCTCGTATAATTATGCACACTTGTAAAAATAACACTACTTTTTCGAAGAAATGAAGTGAAGTAAGCTGTATTAAATCTCTAGTCTTTAAAAATATGTTTCTATGCCTTTCACTCCCTTAGCTTAAAAAATTAGAAAAAAAAATTTCAGGTGTTTTAAATATTCTCATTTGATCTTTGACTTAAGTTATTATAAGCAGATCATTAATTCTTTATTTAAATATAATTTAAATAAAGAATATTTATATATATATATATATATCTGAAAAATTCAAGATATTATTGGAAACCACATTGTTTTGATGAAACTGCACTTAATTCTTCAAATTATAATCAGTATAATTACTTACTATAGTTTCTCTGTATGATAAAAGAGAGAGAGAGAGAGAGAATTCCTATATATACATCTTCATAATCTTCATATTAGTTATACATGATATAATTTAAACATAATACAATTTAATACAGCCAGCAAAAAAAAAAAAAAAAAAAGATTGTAATTTGCCTCTACTACATTGTGTATTAAAAACATTTTTATATTATATACAAAATATATAGAAATCGATATGGGCCTCTACTACATTGTGTATTAAAAACATTTTTATATTATATACAAAATATATAGAAATCGATATGGGCAATTTGAAATAATTTACGTTTGTATTTCGGTAAGACTAGTTTAAAAACATTATTCTAATTCTTTTGTAGGATTGCTTTTTAAATTTTTATCTATCCAAGTATTGCAATGACATTTGTTATTGACAAATTTTTGTGTATTTGGATGAGGATGGGTATTTAGATGAGAAATTATTTTTAAAAGAAATCATTTTGAGAAAATTTTTCATGCAAAAAGATTTCTTCTCATTGGTTTATAATAATACTTTAAAATTCCATATCTATGAATAGGTTATATGAAAATTATAGATTCTTCAACAAAATTAGAGTTATTGTCTTGTCTATGCCCATGACGTGTATTGGAATCAAAATTAGATTGAGAATCGGAGGCTCTCAAAACTTCTTGGGCTATAACACAATCCATAAAAATGTATATATTATTAGCCGTGTAAAGATTGGACTTCTGCCTGTTAGTTTTCCGAAGGTATTTTAAGCAAAAATGGAGTGAAGCACATTATTAAATGCATTCTTGGTGAAAACCCAGTAAATTCTAAAGTTCCACAAAAAGTTTTCATTGTATTTCATTTATCGCTGGTGGGAAACGCGCTACAACGTGAGTACATTTAACAAAAGAGTTTTAATACACACCAGATCATTGATGCAAAACCACATTTTATAAATAATTACAAAATTCATCGATACTTATTACAATGAATAACTACTTCGTCGTTATCATCCATCATTACAATATCAATTTCGTTTTCACACTTCGAGCAACTTTTTACGTAAATACATTCCAAGTAAAATAATTAGAAATTACGTAGAAAATATTGCTAAGATTAAAGACGAGTTACACGTCCTTAACTCTCACAAAGATGGAATAGATGTGTGCTTGGCATATACTCTGAGTTTTAATCCATGCAGGTACTTCCTTTGATATCACTTAAAAAGTCCTTTCTGTCTATGAAATAAATCCCTACACATCTGTCCGAAAGGGGTATTACGGATCATTCACTAACAAAGTACTCTCAGTTTTTATAGGAAACCAAATATATGATACAGTGAAATATTGTACATATATTAAAATTAATATAATTAATAACTTAGGCTTACATTGTTTTTAAATGGTGAGACCTCACCTCGTTCTTTGGGTTAAAATATCTTGAATTTGTCCTTGTTAAAGATCAGGAAATCGAAGACAAGAGATATTTGAAGTTGTGTAGTTCTTTAATACCAGTTAGTTTTACCAGAGAATCCACTCCCTCAATTTTGACATTGATCTGAAGGGGGAGGAAATTTTCTCCAGACCGTTGCACCCATGGTAACTGCTCGATTACCGGCCACAGGACTTTCGATTCCACGGATTTAACTAGCACGTATATCGCATGTTCTCGGTGGGTCTTTGGCGACATTGGGAATTGAACCCCACCCTTCCGGATGGAAGGTCGATGCTTTAACCACTAGACTACCATGGCCCCCGTAAAAAGTACAGAAGCTCATCACTGTCTGGTTCAGGAAATCTGTTCTCCTGCTGAAGATAAGAATGTATGTTTAAAATAATAAAGTATAAAATTTGATTTTCTGCAGATCTTATTTCCACTGTTAAAATATTGAAACACAGAGATATTTGCAGTTGTGTACTTCTTTAATTTTATTGTCTGAAACTTTCAAATAATATAAGTACATTACTCATTTTGTGGTACTAGATAATGTGTATGAGCAATATTTTTAATGTTTATTAGAGGCTGAGAAAAATGCTACATTTAATTAAATTATTTACTGATCTTAGCTTTTCTGATAAAATACAGCGATGCTTTTCAACATTTTCTATTATGTTTTTATGATTTTTTGTTCCACAAACTTAATAAGTTGTAAAATATCAAACAAAGCTGTTGTAAAGCTTAGAATGTGCATTTTTAACTTTTGCATATTAATTAATGATTGAAATGAACTATTCGGTGAACTTTTTTTTACCAAATAAATTTGGTAAAAGTTTCAATGAAAAAAGTTTTCTGATACCCTTCAGCATTTTCTATTATGTGTTTATTTTTTGTTGCACAAATTTAAAGAGAGGCAAAATACCATACACCTTATAAAACTTAGAACATGCACTTCTAACTTTCAGATATTAATTAATGATTAATATTAAATATTTTACATTTTTTTTTACCAAATAAATTTGGTTAAAGTTTTATGGAATATTTTATAAGGGATTTATAATAAATTTGATAAAGGATGTAGATCAAGCATTATCTCTTTGTACTTGAAATCCAAGTTCCACCTTATTCTCTCTAAAGTAAAATACTAATAATATTTTCATTCCAATGACTCTAATTGTGGCTTGAGGACAGGCTGTGTGATCATGAAGGAAATCTATGCCAATTTAATTCGATTGCCACCGCCTATTCTGGAATATGGTCGCTTAATGGATTCTTGTTTCTTTCCCATTCCAGTGGAAAAAGAGGGCGTTCCTGTAGACTTAATGATCTCTCCTGAGTCACAGGAAAATTACCAGGATCTAAATCAAATAAATCAGAAAACAAAGAAAGACGCGAAAACAATGTCCATATTAGTTCAGGTCGCATTTTTAATGATCGAGCCATGGCTTAGAATAGAAAAGCAAAAATGAAAATGGCGCTAAACATTCTTCGCCTTCCGAATTTCTACACGTAGAGAGGAACAGTCAGAGAACTGTGGGCTCACAAATGATTATGTGTGCATTAACCTCAAAACACGATAATAAGTAGGTATTACATCATAAAATTTGCTGCGTTTAAGGCTTTAGCATGATTTATGCGAGTTCTCGTATGTTAAACAGGAATTATATATTTTTAATATCTTTCGAGCTTCAGATAACATATCATACGTTTTTTCTCAAAGAAGAGGTATTTCCTATAATATGTTTTTCACAGCAAGTTTCTAATCCTTTTTAAAAGGAGAGATAGAATAAATTATTCTGAATTAAATTTTATTCTTATTAATTCTGAATTAAATTCTTATTCTAAATTAAAATGTCAGTTTTAGATATCAGTAAGAGATTTGCTAATTTTTTTAAAAATTTTATGTCAAAGCACGTTAATTAATTTCTATTAAATTAAATGATTTCATTAATTTTAAATAGTGTTTTCTTATGTTCTTTAGTATATAATTTATTACGTATAGCTTTTACTTCAGAGTTACATGATATCACAAATACGGGCAATTAATATTGAGTAAACTTTTTCTTGAAAGCCAATCAATCGTTGCGATCATAATCAAAATTGATACAAAATGTACAATGCGAATAGCAACAAGAGTGTTTCCTAAAGATATACCAATCCACTTCATCAACATTCAAGAAAGTTTTTAATTAATTGTAAAACTCCATTTAAATTTCACCAATATTTTGCCATATAAATTGAATTATTTTAAATTAATTTTTTCTATATATATATATATATATATATATATATATATATATGTATGTATGTATAATAGAAATATCTTTTTCATTTCATGTGATATTACTGAGAATACTTTTATACTTCTTTACAACTATTAATGGGTGATAAATTTCTCGAGGCTGGTTAATATTTTAATTATCTTTAATTTATTGAAATTCCTGTTTCAGTATGAAAGCAACTACAATGAGAAATTTATCAAATAAATTTCATTCAGTTTTATAAACATCTCTAATATATATATATATATATATATATATATATATATATATATATATATATATATATATATATATATATATATATAATAGCTCAAACTGAAATATTCACCCCATGGCTTTGTCATATCGATGGAAAATCACGTAGTTATTTTTTTTTTTAATTTCTAAATCAAGATATAAAATATACCTTATCATTTCTAAATATCAACCTACACATGTTTTCGAAATATTTTTTTAAAACAGTAATTCGGTAATTTGTTTTCAAATAGCTTACCAATAAAAGCGATTGGACGTCATTCGAAGTCAACTTTACCAATAAATTGAGTAGAAAGTAAACTTGTCATTTTTCTTTTTTTGCCAAAGTTGCGCTAGGCAGTTAACTTTTTCTCATTTTTCTAATAAGAAATAATAACAAAATAGACTCACATTTCGTTCATTTTGCAACTCACAACTTTTCTTTATTACTACTGAGCAACAAAAACAAAAAAAAAAGTTTGAGTCGCGTGTATTTTTTTTCCTTCTTTTTATTCTATTCTTAGAACATTATTCTACGGCACACTTCAAAAGAAAACAGAAAAAAAAGCAGCTTTATAATTTTTTACGAGTCAAAAAATTTGACGATTCTGATTGCAGAAACTTTCGAAAAGAAAGAAAACGATGTGAAATGAAAGATCGTAAAGAAAGTGGCGCAGTTCCTAGCTTTAAAATAAAATATCGTCTGCTCGTCCGTTGCTCAAGGAATTGAGCTTTATCAACACCCGTGAAAACGTGAAATATGATTTCGGATTTGCTGGTGTTGAAGGTGGCAGTCGTAAAATATTCTATCTTATGACTCTCTGTTCGCCGGATTTTCCCTCTAGATCCTAAAACCAACTGATGAAATATGACGGGTGTTGTTCTTTTCCGCTTTACGTTCTCTAATTTGTAGATAACAAGAATAATTTGCAAGGGTCGATTGCTAAAACCAATGGCAATGACAGCATTTATCAAGATAGTTGCCTCATTTAAAAAAGATTACTTATCTTCCCTAAAAGTGAAGATCGAAAAGAATAATAACTATATATCATATCATTATCGAATGTAATAAAATAGTACCTTGATTAAAAGATTGCCTGTGAAAGCGCCTCGAATTCTAGAAAGAATTTGAAAAGGGACTTTTGAAAGTAAACTTTGTTACAATTTATTTACATATCATTATTTATATTGTCAATTTATATTTAGTGCAAATTTTGTTGGTAAAACATTAAAAACATATACTCACTCCTAAACAGTTCCGTGTTTAATATAAGTCATTTTTATTTACATTTTTATTAAGTTTCATAATATTTTTAATATAATTTTATGTATGTGTTATTCAATTTATTCCGCTTATTTGAGTACTTGATAAAATCGGTGTATTTCTTGGTTAGAGGAAAACATTTCTAACTTAATAATACTTTATTTGTGAAACTATTTTAATATATATATTAGATTTAATGTAGTTATTTACTATGGAGAACCTTCACTTTTTTTCAGCATCTACAGTGCGGGGAAGTAATTATATTTAATAAATTAAATTTTATATGTTGACTTTACATTTCTCACTGTGTAAAATACAAGGTATAGATACAAGTTTTAAATTCAACCATTTGGATCAGTATTCTATATGTATATTGATAAACATTATATAAATTATATTTTAAAGAACCATATATCCATAAAAATTTAAAACATAGATGATTATTTTTTTCACATTTAATATCTATATCGTTATCGTTATATGACTTATTGACATACAATATTTTTCATAACGACTAAAAACTGAATTCTATTGACATTTAATATGATGTTTGAAATTAAATAAAATTCGATAAAACACTGCGTTAAGAATTTTGACGTCTAGTTTTTTTTATAAATCTTTTCTTGAAACTGTTCACTAACTTTTTAATCCTATACTTAAATTAAACTACAACGTATTTTAGTGTCATAAGACTGGTTAACATGTTTATAGATAACTTTATTTTTTTTATGTTTAAAAACAGAAGAGAACAAAACTTTGAGTGGCCTATACCTTAGAATGTCCCTCGGTTGCTCGCCATTATGGCGCCATATTATTGGGGATGTTGACTTATTTCTGGTTGGTCTATCGTGTTTTCAGTGCCATCTTCTTAAAACATGCACGAAAGCAAACTTGCCGGAAACAAATCGACAAGTTTCGCCAAGGGATGCCCTTAAGTACAATTTTCCTTCCAAAATTTTATTGAATATTATTTAAGACGTGTGTAACTTATAAAGAAGTTATATCTTAAACAGTGTTCGATTATTTAAAACTAGAAGAGAAATGTATAAAATGTTATATTTCATTTTTATATGAAAATATATTTTCAGACTTGAAAATTTTCCCGAATAAAAACTTACTATAAGCAATAACATTTCCAAGAGTATTCATCTAAGTTGAACACACAAAAAAAACAAAAATTCGTAATAAAAGAAAAGTGAGTAAAAAAAAAAAAAAAAAAAAAAAAAAAAAAGATCATCACAAAATAAAATTTGATATTTTTCTCCAGACAACGATTAAAACAAGAACTGTTTCACTTATTTTGTTTTTTGCATGCATTCCAAGCTGCCTATAACTGCCGATTAAAGCCAGATAGCCAGTTTCTTCAATGTTTTAGCTATAGAGAAGTAATTACATCGTCACCTGAGACGGCATTAACCTATTAAACCCCCCCCCATACAAGAGAAATACGTTAAACTTAGGCTAAATAGTTATCATACTTTTTTATCATCTGTTTGTTACTTCGCCTATTTCGGTTGACTTCGTTTAGCATAGCCAACTACCTGATAATTTTGACACTCTCTTTTTCATGCTGCATCTCATAAGGGAGATCAGACCAGACACAGTTTTTAACAACACCTTTTCAACACGATGATCTTCATCTGAGTAAGGTATTAAATCCGCTGTCTTTCAAATATAAAAGTGACAATTTTACCAATGAGCTATCAAAGCCAATTCTTTGTAGTATTCAGTATAATTTCACACTGTACACGCAATCTTAATGTAATACTAAGCTATTATGCATTATTGGCTTGTACTAAATTTTTATGTAGAGAATAATTGATTGTTTTCTATATACATCAATTTAGCAAAATTTTATCAATCTGTTTCCGAAATTTTTTATTAGGATTTTAATTAAAATGATAATTATATTACTTGAAATTTTAAAATCCTCACATTATAAAATTCCTTTCAAAGACTAAAATGGACAGGACACTTAATAAGAATAGAAAGGGATCGAGCAACGAGAGAGATATTTGATGCTAAACCATCTGGAACTCGGAAAAGAAGAATACCAAGGATCCGGTGGATCGACAACCTTGAAATGGATTTAAAGTCTCTTAAGATAAAGAACTGAAGGAGCCAAGCACGAAATAGGGCAGCATGGAAATCTATTCTGCGAGAGGCCATGGCCCTCCCTGGGCTGACGCGCCAATGAAGAACAAGAAGAAATTTTCAAATATTGCCTCCATGTAAAAATGTACGCATATTCTTAAGAGAACTTGGATCTTTCAAAAAATTTTGTGTTTAAAATGTTATATTCGCTGAATATGGAAGCTGTTTTATATTTATTTTTCTTTCGCAACTATAAAATAATCATTTCTGATGCTGTTTTTATATTATTTAGATTTAAAATAAAACTTTTATTTTATTAGTTATTAAACTTGGAAAAGGACTGTAAAGTTAACTGAAAGGCACATTCTAAATAGAACTGTTTGAAGTTCAAATCATAAAACAGTACAAAAGTCGTGATTATTACATCTCCAGAAACGATATTTGTAAAGTATTAAATATGAACAATTGTAAAAAAAAAACATTTAATTGATAGTAAAAGGAAGAAAAGAATCCAAAACTTCGTACTCTTAAACACCAAGAAAAGTCGCTAACTCAAATTTCCATCGCATGTAAAATGAAAATATCTCCAAACACTGAAAGTAAAATTATTAGTAAAAATTTGAAATTGAAGAAAAAGTTATGTTAGTTATAACAATATTTTCCTGTCTACCTCTTTCTGTTGACCAAATCCCTTAACACAGTAAATCGTCGGATAATTTTTAACCATAGTCAAGTGACGAGGTCATCATCTGAGCTCATCTCCAAACCATACCAAACGGCCTATGCATATTAAAAACCCCGATAATGGGCTTATCGGAGTTTTTAGTATTCATAGGCCGTTTCAGTGGCGTAGATTTTCGTTGAGTCAGATATAAGACCTGTAGTCAACTAGTTAAAAACCACCCTTCCTTGCCTAGTCAACGAGGCTCCAATTAAGGAAAAGATTTTTAAACCTAAAATTCATGTATGTTTGACAAAGAATATTGACGAAAAAACGCAAATTATATAAAATTATGCCAAAAGAAATATTAAAGAAATTCAATGAACTTTTTGAGCCCATGTTTTGCAAATCTGTTTTTTATTATTTCAAAAATAATAATTAAAAGAAAATTATTAATGGTCAGAATCAGATTTACGGTACAGTCACCCTTGACGCGTTTTTCGGTGCATAATTTGACGGACATTTTTACTGGAAACCCGGCAAACTAGTATTTTGGTAACACTATTTGTCATTAATTTCTCATGAATATTTACCAATTTAAATTCATTAATATAAAATATAATCAAAACATTTTATGGCTAATTTAACATATCAACTTTATAATTTTACCATTGATGTTTGAAATCTATAAATCTGTGTGTTTTGTTAATTTTGTAAAAATTAGTTGAGCATATTGTTAGATACTAACAAGGTATGAAATATTTGTCAATATTTCAGCCATTTCCTCCCGCCGTTTTCCCGATCGGAAATTAATCATACAGTCACCCTTGGCGACTTTTTGAAAACTTCGCCAAGGGTTGACGTACGGTAAATTTTTACCAATGTTTGTAAGCAAGGCAATAGTCTTAAGATTCAAAAAAGGTTGCTTACAAATATTGCAATTATTCATTTACAATTCCATTAATTAATGGAATTCTTAAAAATTTAAATCGTCCTGGCCGATTTAAACTTACCATTAAGTGGGTGTTTTAGTGATATCTTTTTCATTTTGCTTTTTTTTTTTCCTGTTCTATTGTCCATGTGTTAAGGGCCTTGAATCAATGGAAAACGCCTTCTCAAACTAATGCTTTGCATTTTATATAAGAAATCATTTTATTAACAAAATGAACTTAGACAATATTCTTAGACATTCAGAATGGCGAACTTCGCCTTGTTTGCTGCCATTCAAAGAATGTGATTTGAAGGCAGACAACAAATTCTTCGACAAAAAGGATTTTTAACGCCGTCTTTGTTTGTTGTGACGTAGATGCAACATTATCTGACGTTACGGATTTTTTAGGTCAATGAGATTCGTAATAAAGTGACTTACTCAGGTTTTCAACTATCACTGGAATAACCATTTTGTGATTAAAAACACTCAGTTACTGTAAAAGGAATTTTATGATATTTAACACTCGATGTTTGCATTAAAGTAATTATAATTAAAAAATGATGAATTTCGTATTTCTCAGCTGATATTAATGTATCGAATTTGTCTACATAGAAAATGATTCTAAATAGTACCATATGGTTAAATTTGATTAGATTTAATCCCAAGAAATTCATACTAAACATTGAAAAAAATCCCTGAAGATTACATTAATTACATTGGTTGAGAACATTAATTCGCTTTACTACCAACAAATTACTTAAAAATCAATTTCTCGAGTACAATTGTAGATTTATAATCCAAGGGATTAAAAATTAATTTAAACTTCATATGGACAAAGATTTTTTTTTTTACAAGATTGGGCCTATTACCAAGTATTTAGCAAAGAAAGAAGTAAGTGCACGATTTAATCTCATCCTATTTTTCAAATATGTAATCGATAACGCTTCTCTAATAGACTTTTGCCCATGCCACTTAAATAAAATCCAAAAAAAAAGTGAATGGACTTTATAAATTATTCACAGAGGAGAACCAAATTGACAAATGACAGCGCTAAAAGAAAAACACTCCTTTTCATGAAAAATTCGAAAAATATTAAAGCTATAAGGCAGAAATAATTCACTATAAAAAAGTATAAAATGAGAGTAAACATTAATTTTGTCGCCATAATGAGAAGACTGATATGGCTATTCCATAAAAATCAAATTTCAGAATTTGTCATCTAAAATTTTAAAGAACATTACTTTAGTTGCCACATTCTCCACCTAATTGTTAACTTTAATTCTTATTTTTAATAGTACTTAATTTTGTTTACATGCTGCTTCATTTTGACAATCATTACTAATTAACTTCAAATAATGACTCTCTTCAAATTCCTCTCGATGAGCAGAAATGGCGCCAAGAGCATTTAAAGACTGCCAATTAGTTTTCATCGTAACAGGATAAGCTTATGTTAAGCTAACTTCTTAATTAACGTTACCTGCTGCAGAATATTAATTTGGCGTATTCTTTCTAACATACTCACATTATAGCGTCATAATACCCTTGAAGATAATAGTGTTTATGAATTTTCAAGAACTTGTTTTTAATCAATCAAAATATGCATTTTAAATATTTTTATGTGAATAAATGATATTAATTTCTTGTAAAACACAATATATTGCATAATAGTTTCTACTCAAGACTAAAAAATTTACTATTCATGGTGTTCACTCTAAATTTAATTATATTTATATTATTAAGGAATTAAGGAATATTTTATATTAACACACACACTCTCACACGTTTTGTGTTGATTTATTAATAGTTTTTTCTTTAAATTCAAATTATTTATTTTGTTTTGAAGGAAAATATATCGCTGAATAAATGCTTTCTTATTTATGTTCTTGCATAATGGATTCAAAAATAATTTTATTCAAAAAATTATCAGAGTTCTGAGGTCATTCAAGAGATTATGGTTTGAGAAAATTCGTGTTTTACTTTTTTTTAATGGCAATTATAAAAAAAAACGTAATTAAATATATTGTTGCCATTTGTTTTAGAATTTTATAAATTCCTAGAGTCATGAAATCTATAAAATTTATATTTACATACTTTTAACTTGGTATCTATCGATTAATTACAAGAAACTGTTCGTAAGTTTAAAATTACTTTTACGGAATATTCATAGATTTTTATGGAAAATTTAAATTAAATACAAAATTGAATGACAAATTAGTTTTAGCAATGACTCCATTCATCATTAGTAACATCAAACATGCAGTAGTAAAATCAAACGCATAATAAATAATTTGAATTTATAACGACAGTCCACATTAGTGACTAAATTCATCAATAGAATACTATAAAATAGTTTCCTATTATACTAAAGGAATTTCGAAGAAAATGTTTAGGCATAACTCTGTTCATATGAAATTAATTCAGAGAATAAAAGTACTTTCATAATAGATGTTTTAGATTTTGATTTCATATAGTTTGAAGAAAAAGCTGTTAACAGGTCTAATGCTGCATTTGATATTACTGCTAAACAACAAAATAATTGATGAAGCTGCTAATTTTTAAAAATTTTACAGAAATTTTGTTGTTGATCAATTGGCTTGAATCTCAGCTTATAATTGATAAAATTGCTAATTTTTAAAAATTTGCTTCTTTAGAACTGCATTTATGTGTGTGTTGAAAAGACATGGTTTTGTTACTGGATCCAATGAATGTATCATACTTTAAAAAAGATTATGCTTATTAAATTTTGACAGTAAATTATGGGTGAAATTTGAAGGAACCTGCAAAGATATCGAACTTGTCACATGACATGGATCAAAATTGAAAGATTATCAGATCTGTTTTGTAGTATTGATCAACAGGTTTAGTTTAGTTTTTCGCTCAACGATCATTTTTTGCAAACGAGGGTTAATTACACCCGGATCTACAGTTTAAAGTGGGCTACAAACATACAAGCCCGAGGTGGGATTCGAATTTACAAGCGGTTGAGCCGAAGGTCAGAACGCTAACCATTCGGCTACTAGCTGGGTCAGCAGAAATTGGAAACCGGAAACAAATGCAATAAGTTACGAGATTTTTTGAAAAAAATGTTAACACCATTTCTGTTGTTGTTTCAAATCCCAGATGGTGTAGCTATAAGCTAAACCATATCCATAAATCCAAAAATTATTAAAAAGTCTAAAAATAAAATAGGATTCTCACACCATTTTTAATAAGTTATAATGAATTCATTTACAGGCACTAGGCACACAGGGCTTAAAGTAATGAGATATGAGATATGATACCTGTATGCATGTTATATTGTCAACTAAAATTAAAATTAAATATCAATTTAAAGGCATATTTAAAAAAAATACAAATTTCCATCAATTAATATTCATTTGCTGTTGCTTATTTGGTTTGGATCTCAACTTATGATTGATGAAATTGCTAATTTTTAAAAATTTTACGGAAATTTTGCTGTTGATCATTTGGCTTGGATCGCAGCTTTATAAATGATGAAATTGCTAATTTTTAAAAATTTTATGGAAATTTTGCTGTTGCTTATTTGGCTTGGATCTCAGCTTAGGATTGATGAAATTGCTAATTTTTAAAAATTTTACGGAAATTTTCTGTAGATCATTTGGCTTAGATCGCAGCTTAAAATAAATAAGCAGATCAGTTTCACTGAACATAGGGAATTCCGGTAGCTACCCTTTGACCACTGCGAACCAATGATCGCTTATCTCTTTGTACGAAAAGATTTATTTATCTTTCGTAAGATACTTCGAGCTAAATCACAGGTTGTTGCAGAATCTTATCATCGAGTATTTACATTTAACACGAGAAAGACAGTGTATACGCATCAGACATTCTTCTCTCTCCAAGAGATCACGATCCTCCCTTCAGGTTGTTTATTGTTAACTATCTCATGCAAGTCGCCTTAATGGTCGTCCCACTGAGAAGGCCACAAACAACTCAACCCGGAGCGAAACCAAAACATTCGACCTCTCTGCTTAGGGAAAAAAGAAGCAGCAAAAAAAAAAAGGAAAAGAAACGATTGCGAAGAGGATGACGAAAAAGTCATTAATAACTCGCCGGGCTAACAATTTAATTATTTAATTTCGGACAGTATCTGCTGCCACCGGTTCTGGAGAATCCACTCCGCGAGATTGTCCATTAATCTTTTAGGCCTTATAATTATTTTAAAAAGGATTGTGTGTGTGAGAGAGAGAGAGAGTGAAGGGTTGAGCAAGGAGCCGGAACTTGCAGTAGCATCTCTCGAGCTCTACTTTTTCTTGCTTCTTGCTCTTGACGGTTTTTTCTAACTAATGGCCCCTGGTGCATATTTTCTTTCTTCTTTTTTCTTACTCAGTCAAGGATTTTGGGAGAGAAAAGGGGAGTTTTACCTTCGTCCGGTTCCTTTCTGCTTATAGCTTTGCTTTAAGTTAAAGCTGCCACAATTGCCAACTTAAAAGTTCCAGAAAAGGGTTGGGCATAGTGTCAGAGCATTATGGGATTGCATGGAAGAATGCTAAGTATTGTGACTTAAGTGGAAGCAGGAAAACAAATCCAATTCGACCTATCAATCAGAAGCGAATTTAACTTTTACTTTTAACCCGTTCGCTGTAAAAGGGCACTTTTGTATTGGGCACTTTAAATGGTCACATTTCTAGAAAGAGTGAGTCAGTAATGACACCGTTGCTAAGACACAAAACTAATTACTGCCAACTATAAAATTTTAATCTTATTTTGAAATTAGGTCATAGCCTTATTGTAATTTAATGAATTATTTAATTTTGTTACTTAAAAAAATACCTATAAAGATTTGTACATTTTTAAAATGATTTTTTCTAATACCGTGCTAGCCTTAGACCTTTGCCCTATTCAACTCTATTATGGGCGAAGTAAAGGCATCTCATATAGAGTGAGACACCCGATGGATGTGCCATCTTCGTCCTGAAAGTAAAATAATAAAGAAATACAAACACAAGGAGAGAAAGAAACATCCATGCCCAGAACCAGGATTTGAGCTCCGTATCAACTGCTTCGAAGTTGGGGGACGCTAACCTCTCCGCCATTATATATATATATATGTATGTATATATATATATATATATATATATATATATATATATATATATATATATATATATATATATATATATATATATATATATATATATATTTGAAATACGTGATTTTGCTGTGCACAAATGTTTCTAATAAAAAATTGTTTGTTGTTTCTAAATCTCTCTCTTGGTTTCAATAAATCTCTATTTTTAGTTGTAAAAGCTTTCTTGAGATGTAAAGATCTTTTAAAAATTTTAAATTCTTTCTGTGCTTATTCATAACATCGTATAATTATTAATGTGATGTTATATTGGTGTATTCAAATTTTGTGCAAACAAAACCCACTATGATGCTTGTAAGTAATCCTCTCCCTGTGGGTAGAAAATTAGAGAAACAATTTTAAGCCATTATCGTAATATTAAATATTATTCATAATTATTTTTCTCATTTTAAAAATTTTAACTTTAAAGATTGAAATGCTTCTAATAATAGGTAATAACTGCCGATATTTGTGAAATTCATGAATATATTGTAACAGATTTGTAAGAAATGAAAAATTGTCTGTACAGTATGTTGGCTTAACAACTACAACTAAGTATGTTACCGCTGTATCCTGGTTGGTAAGGGCGTCCTTCTTATTATCGAACGATAATGAGTTCGAATCTGGGATTAATCAAAGATCCGTCATGTTCACTAAAGGCGGCAGGGGTACGTTTAATAAGTAGTCGTCGCAATGTCCTTAAAGTAAAATGATACTCCTGGGTATGGAAAGTCAAGTATTGGCGATCTTCTGCTTGATCCCTACTTCCAAGTCACAAAAACTCTATCCGGGTGCTTCTATGTAACCGGCAGAGTACATCTCAAGTTGTACAGAGAAGCATGCTGAGGCAACAACACATGCTCTGCGTTTAAATATTTTGGAATACATTTTCTTACTAACAAAATAAAAATGTATGTTATGCAATCGTATTATACATATTGAATATATCATGTTATAGTACTGCAGTAAATATATTTTGAAACTTTGACTCCCTGAAAAGAGTATTGCAATTACATTGATTTTTTAATATATTATGAAAATTGAAGATTTTGAATATAATGAAAAAATTCTAGAATATATTCAAAATTTTTTTCGTAGCATTTTAGACTGTAGAAAGATTTAAATATACAAAAAAGCCTTGTGACAACTGAGAAAATTTGAAAATCTTTTTAATTGCATTCATGCTATTTAAAGCACAGGTTAATTTAAGCAATTTTTACACTCTTTTGTATTTTAAAACATCTTATCAAAATAAAATAATGAAAGTTTTATTTGAAATTTATAAATGTTAAAATCACTGAAATTAAGAAATTCAGTTATTAATTAAAAAATTTTAATATGAGTTAAATTCCTTTTAAATTTTTCGATTATGAAATAATTGAAAAGCTCAATATTAATATAGCAAATTACGACCATAGATAATTATTGTTACACACAGAGGCAAAAAATAATTGGCTTTGTAAAATAATTGTTAATCAGTTCCCCAAAATTTTTAAGTAATTCATCTTTATTTTAATATTTGCTTATTTATTTCTTATAAATTACGGCAAAATTTTATACATAATTACCATTGATTCTTAAAAAATATGATCTTATCAAATAAAAAAATAATTAAATTCAAACCGTTCGATTCAATTTTCTTGTGTGCAGAAAACGCATTTCAATCAGTTTCTTAAAGATAATATTTGAATTTGCGTAATAAATTATTTAAATTTTTTATACGAGTGTCTATGGTGTGAATTCGTTTTTTTAACACCCTTTATGTGTAGAAAAGATGATATAATACGAAGTTGATCATATCTGCAGTTGTTTCTAAACTGAGTGTCTGCTTAATAAAAAATATCTGTTTCTTAATACAAATAAAACTAAACACCTCCCACGGGTGTTGCATAATCCACAGGTGTCAAGAAATTTGAATCCGTATCAGTATCTGACTTGAGGACTTCATCGGAAATCGTTTTTGACCACCTGCATGGATTTATTAAATAAGATTTCAGTCACGGCAACAAAAGTAGAGTCACGCCCTATAAATTTTAAAGTAATAAATAAATCTGTAGAAAGCAATCTCCTTTTCTTTATTTAAAATGACGAATGTGACAGAAATAGATAAGATTCCTTTGCTTCTATTTCTTATTCTAACACCTTCTTATTTTCTCGACAATTACGTAATCATTTCGCGTGAAAAATCTCTAATTTTGAAATAAGATGATATATCAGAAATTAACGTGAAGCAGAAATCGGAACACGAAGTGTATTCTTTTGGAAAAGTAAGAAAAACTAGACGAAGAGGCTACAAATTTAATTACAAAAGGATTTGTGTGATAGAAAGAAAGAAAAATTATAATTGATGTAGAAATATATTTTGCTTATTCTAGAAAAATATATTATGTCTTATAAAGATTATTTTATCTTTGAAATCCTATTAAAATCTATTTTAAAAGTATGATAGAAAAAAATAATATAGAAAAATGTATTATAGTTAACAGCGCCATCATCCAACAGCGTTTGTAACTAATTTTGAAATTCTATACATAATTTTCTCCTTAAGAGTTATCTATTAAACACTGAACTATAAAATGTAAAAGCCTGTTAATTTATTAGCAGCCCTTCGCTCTTTCAAGATACAGAACTGAGATTCAATCCTGGGGTTGGTCAAGATCGATCCAGTGTTTCATTTCTTCTGCGGTTCCCTAAACTGAGTACCAAGCATGCTTGGAAGTTGAACACAGGGGATTTCACATAAGACTAACCACCTAACCGGGACATATGCTTCGCACCTCAAGACTCTCAGTCATGAAAGCAGATATAGGTACTGTAGGCCTTTGCCCCCATATGGGCAATCATGCCAAAGGTTTATTTAGTACTTTTACAAACATAAAGCTTCTAAGTTATCTCTTTTAAAATTTTCATTTAATCCATTTTGGGTTGTTTTCTATTTCACACTTTTTAAAATGTTTTTCACTCCAATACTAATGAAGTACTTTAACTTATTTACATTACCAGTAAATGTGCAATATTTGTCATTGTTTATTTAGTGAGGTAAAAAATGCTCTATTTCTTATTTTTACTTATTTTTACATTGTTGGAAACGCTCTATGGTTGCATTATTCTTTACGTAGATAGATTTTACCAAAGAAATTTAAAATGGTTCTCAAAGCTTTCCAAACACTAACGAATTGCTCAACTGGCTGTTAAGAAGTTATTCATTCAGCTGCCGTTACGGCAAAATTTTTACAAAACTCATTGAAATGATTAAGGTTTAATGTCAAAGAGATTTCTTTCTGAATCAGTCTCTGAATAGCTTGGATATTAAAAATAGAAATTGAAGTTAATAAAATCATCTATTTTCAATAAAGATTCCAAAATTTTAATCGGTTTTTGCTAATTCAAAAGTAACAATAAAGATAATTTCATTAAGTGAATGACTCCTAATTTTACATGACTCTAGAACTTTTAAATAATTCCAAAAAGAAATTGATAGAAATTGAGTAAAATCAGGAAGATTATTGAAATTTCAAAAAAGAAATAATTAAAGATTTCTTCTATAACAAAAGACAAGTAAGTCCAAAATGCTAGAAAATCTCTTTTTTCTGCAACTTGAATAAGTCCAAGCGGAGATAAAGGAAGAATTGTACTTTATTACAATAAGATCCTGGAAAACTTTTAAAAATTGAACCAAATATAAAATGGCCAGAATGTACCAGAAGTTGACTTGGCAAAAACGCGTTGATTTTGAATTCATGATTGTTGCTATCAAAGCTAGTTTTGAATTGATAATTGTTTATCATAATCTACAAAACGCGCCTTCTACCGAACTAATGTAACAGGTTCAGTGACGTCTCAAAAGCAGGGGCGAAATTGAATGTAATTCGGCGACCATTAAGATTTCAAAGATAAGAACTCAGACTTTATGTGCATGGAAACGAGAGGAAATGTTGAAAACAAAATAATTTTCCAAGCAGAACATATTTGAAATGGAAAGGCTACTGAGATTCTTAAGTGTTTATTAAACAGTAAAAGCAAAGCTGCCATATACAGTTCCAGAGATTCTTATCATTTTGTGATAATGATGCGGTAAGGCACAAGCTCGAGAAAAAAGCAGCAATAGAAATTTCAAGTAAATAATCGGGCTATATCACATGAAATGAAATAAAATTAAATGCTTCCAAAGGTATTCAAAATGACAGAATTTGTAAATTGTTTTTCACAAATTCATAAATCTGCAAAACTTTCATTGTTACTTTTTTTTTGTGGTACTCTGAAGACTCATCGCTTTCACGCAGATCTTTTCTAATGCAAAGCACCAACAGTACATTCAACCGCAAGACAAAAATTTTCAAAACATTCAAAGGTAATTACATTGATATTTGCAGTGATAAAATAAAAGCAATATTTGTGAAGATCTAATATATCCACGTGGAATTCACAGCAAATAATTATTCTAGAGATCATCGAATGTTCCATAGATAAGCATTTCATTTTTTAAAAAAAATCGCTTATGTATCTAAAACGTACGCTAGAGAGATCGAGTAATTAAGTTAAAATATTATATAAAATCTTTCCCATTATAAAAAACAGATTGTTTAAAATACTGGGTATGATAGTGAATGAGAAGCCCTCACGCTGGCTGAGGTTTCGTGGTAGTGCTTTACTCTCCCAATGCACAGATGCAAGGCTCAATTCGCAGGATGGGCAATGTTTACTTTGTCTTCAGTGAGTCAATAAACTGAATACCAAGTTGGCTTGGGGACAAAACAGTAGGGGTTTGGTGTTAGGCTGATCACCTAACCAGGACATATACTTAGTACCCCAGAGCTGTCGGTCAGAAAAAACAAATTTTTGCCTTGTTGGCACATATATATTTTCATGCCACATGTTTAATTTTTAGCTTTTGTAGTGAATGTAAGCAAATGTTACATTATTATACGTAGATGATGGATAGTTCTCTCACATATATATATTCACTTTTCAAACTTTTTTTTCATTTAGTTG
This sequence comes from Latrodectus elegans, assembly GCA_030067965.1. Lineage (NCBI taxonomy): Eukaryota > Metazoa > Arthropoda > Arachnida > Araneae > Theridiidae > Latrodectus > Latrodectus elegans. Next base: position 48,022,366 of record CM057819.1, read on the forward strand.
AAAAGAATATACTTCTCTTTCTACTGAAAATAATTTTAGTTTGTCACGTAATTTGACTATAAATAAATGATTATTTTTTTTAATATAACTTTCACTTTTCTCTATTTTAAATAAACTAAATCCTTAGTTTCTGAAAGCGATTCGATATTTTCATAGTCAGTGATAAAGCAACCTCAGCATTTTCCATAACGTATTGCTGAAAATATGACCTTTCTAAACAATATGTCTGAAAAGGATTCAGAGACAAAGCACGAAAAAATAATATGAATATAATAACCAAGACATGAAATCCATTACTCTTGGAAATGTCACTAGAAATCATATTACACCAAATATATATAAAATATTAATAGATTTTATTATTATGTTTTGTATATTGTTATGTTGTAAGAATTCTAGCGTCATTTATTACAGAATGTTATACAGTATACTTATACTTTGTTTAATTTATTTACACTTACCCAAGATAAAAAAAAAATTGGTTATTGTCTCTAATCACGAGCCCCATCAATCCTCTCAAAATCAAGAAGCAGGAAGGGATTCTTTAGGAAATCCTCCTCAATAAACCCTAGACACAAAAGAAGGTGTTGGGGATAGCCTGGTCGACACCCTATTTACAACAGGTAGTATACAGCTCACGCTTGCCATCAAATTTAAGGTCATGAAGATGGTTACGAGACATCTAAAGAGCTGTCCAACCTAGAGTATGCCGAATCAGCTGTAGAACACTTGAAAGAAATCGAACTACCATGTCAGCCGTCATAATTCCCATCGTGATTAGATGTAATGCTCCAAAAATCCTGGATACCTCTTTTTCGAATAGAATACAGCTGAGGTTTTTTGAAGGCAGTATCACTTGGAGAAGGAATACCACTTTAAGTCCTGTTAACGGCCTCATCATGGCATGGGAGTGGGTAAAGTACGTCGGAAGTTTTTCTCTTCTGGCAGGCCACCCTAGGCATGAAGACCACTCCATTTTTTCCAACTAACACTAACAGGATACGGTACACTGTCAGTCTTCAACACTCGGGTGCTAAAAACCTTGGTGAATGAAAGCTACCTCCCTTACTCTTTACCATAAGCGATATAAAAAGTTTTTATGTTTTCCTTAAAGAAAGAGAACAGAATAAAATTTAAAATAAATAAAATTAGAATAATTTAGATCTGTAAAGAAGGGTTTTGTGTGCGTGTGTGCGAATGTCTTGAGTAATATCAAACATATTAAGAGGAGGAAAAAAAGTTTTCTTCAACAAATATACCATTGTACATTTTGCGAGTATTATGTTTTCTGTGAGTATTTGTATTAGTTTATACTGATATTTGTATTTTTAATGAGTATTGGTAATTAAATCAGTCATTATTGTAATTAATTTTTTCAGTTTTCGATTATTATCTAATATTTAAAATTTAAAAAAAAAAAAAACAATTTCTTATATAAGCTTAATTGCTTAATGATATCAAAATCTTATTTAAGATTTTTATTCATTGTAAACATATTTAAATTTAAAGATAAAATGAAATCAAAACAAAATGGTAATGCGGGAAATTTAAACCGAAAAAGAAAGGAAAAACTAGTGATTTATGTGTTACATACCTATATTTTTATTAATATTATTGTTTACAGAATTCTAAAAAAAATGTTTAATTTTATCAAGGTTAACGTCGAAAACGTTTTAGATATCATGTTTTGAATCTTTGCAAGTTTGAGTATACCAATTACACACTACCTTGTGTGGAGGAAGGGGCAGTAATAACTGAAATTTAACTTTTACGTCCTACTAGTAAAATTCAAACTATAAAGATAGTCCCAATTAAGATGCTTAAATGATGTTAGTAATAATTCAGAAAATATTAAATGTCCAACCCGTAAGGCTTAAAATCAGTTTGTTAAGCGATGCAAAGAATTTACAATCATAGTATTCCAATGTCTTTTCAAGCAATTTCCACTCTTATATCAATCACAACACAAATAATTAATAAATTAAAAATTGTTTTCTTCTTTAAAAAATTCTATAGGGTTTGGCCCGCATGGTTTTTCGTACCACAGAAAAAAAGAAAAAAAAAGTTCTATTTACCATGACTCAATTGATTTCATCTGTTTTCTAAAGCAAAGCAATTACTTCAAAATCTGAATAAGCATGTATCTTCTAAAAAATCCGCTGATTTTTTAGAAGATACATGCTTATTCAGATTTTGAATCCAGTGAACCCTTGTATGAGTCTCGATAAATAAACCCCTCTTTTTAAAACCGTGATGGCCTGGTTGAGAACGGCATCATTCTTAGCTGAAAGTAGACAGTACGAATACTACACTCGTGTCCATAGATTAAGGACAATTCAAAATAATGATAATGCCTATTTACCTATTTATAAAAACCAATATAATATTGTTGGTATGATGGTTAATATATATTATGTCCCCCAGACGATGCAATGCAAGCCGTAGAACGCCTAGGCATGCTGAGTATCAAATTATCGATCTGATCTTGGAGAATATTACTCCAATATCAAGCGATATTCTCCAAAGTTCTGGTAGACATGTGAGAGGGGGTTGATGGGCTGCAATTCGTCGGCATGTCTCACATATGCTCTATTGGATTCAAGTCCAGTGAGTATGCTGGACAATTCATACTAGTGATATCCTCCGATAAAACGCATTCGTCTACAATGTTTGCACGGTGAGGACGGGCATTGTCATCCATAAGAAGAAATTCTGCACTCATGGCGTCCCGAAACAAGCCTACATGTTGCTTCAAAATGACATCCGAATAGATGTGGCTTGTCATTGTTACATTCTGAGAATGCAGGTTAATTCTGGAGTCCAGAATAATTCCTTTCCAAACTAGCAATCCTGCACCACTGTAACGGTGTCGTTCAATGGTGTTCTCTTGGTGGTAACGAATACCTTGCCCTCTCCATATGAAAGACCGGTTAGAATCAGATTGAAAGTTAATCCTGGTCTCGTCAGAAAACCTCACACAAGACCACTGTTGCGATATTCACAATGTATGCTCTCTACTCCAGGCTAACCGCAGGCGACAGTGAGTTGCGGTAAGTGGAACACATCTGACAAGCCTTCGAGCATATAGACCAAGGTACCTTAAGCATCTGTACGTGGTCTGCCTTGAAACTGTCGTACTGGTAGCTGAAGAGAGCTGACGAGATAAGTCTGATGGTGTGCTCCGTCTGTATATTTTGTCCAAAATACCAATTCTATATCATCTGTATATCCGTCTGTATATTTTGTTCAAAATACCAATCCTCATTCGGCGATGTAACTCGGGGGCGACCTGTGCTGTAACGTTTACTCATATTACGATCATCTTGGAACCGTTGCCAAAGTCTGGAGATGACTTTCTAGGCGATTCCAAGTTCCTCGGATACTTCCAGCTGAGTACGTCCACATTCCAGACGGGTGATAATTCTACCACGTAAAACATCAACCAAGTGTTTCCTTTGTGCCATAACTATGCGGTTATTGCACTGAGAGGCTTTAAAGTATTTGTGTGAACAATTTTATTTTTTTGCAACCATTCCTAATATAAACCTCCCTTACACTCTCGTCATTGTGACGTACTATCGGCGCCACCTGGTGGTTTCTTGTAATTTGCATATTATTCTTCAAGATGTGTGGGATAATTCTACATGTAAAATTTTTATTTTAGAGTTCAATTTCTGTGTGGTTCTGAAGTATCCTTAATTTATGGGCATGAGTATTTAGAAGTGTACTCCATGGGCGACTGGGGCACGTTAAATAGGTCATGATCACAGGGTTTTCTGATTAAAATGATACTTTTGGGGTTGGCAATTCAAGTTTTGGGGGTCTTCTGCTTGGTTCCTCTTCTGAATGACAAAGTCTGCCACCCGGCTGCTTCTTCTTAATTGATAGAACCCAACTCTGGGCTGGGTACAAAGTATGTCAGTGTACACACTCAGAACTCCCACTTGTCACACAACTTACTTCTCTTTCTTTTAATTCTAAGTTCCATTTGCGATTGAGTGAGAAAGTTGATATGAACTCTTTACATTAATCCTGTTAGCTTTTGACTGATGTTTGTCGTACAGTTCATGAAATTTATTTCAATCCCTTGTCTTTCATTTAATATAGGATTGCACTATGTTAAAATGAGAACCAAATGTATCGGATTTGGTGAATGCTGACAAATACCACCTTTAACTTTTGTATTCTAATGAATAAATAATTAGAATTTTTCAGTTAGAAAAGTAAACTATTATAAACGAAACATAATACCTGTCTTTTACTAAAAAAAGAACACGTTAATTTTAGTACGACAACAAATCACTGGTTATTACATTGAATCAATTGAAAAAAAATCCCTGTTATTGCGGTCTTATTATTTATTATTATTATTTTTTTAATATTTGCTATTCAACCGTAATTTATTGCACACGAGGTCTTATAAGACTGGGAACTACTGTTTAAAGTGTACTCCGAACCACTTCAAGCATCCATACTCAAGGTAGGTATCGAACCCATATAGTGTTATTGTATTTATCTGTTGTGTGACTATGCTATAATTTATTAAATGACATAAACAGCTTGCTTTAGATCAAATGAAGTAATTTTTTTTGTTCTAAAGTGAATAATACTTTTAGACGGGTGTATGGTTTGAAAAAAATCATATTGAAATTTCTTAATGAATAATCGCAAAGAATTATTGATTAATTATAAAAATACATAACTGTATATACATTTATATTTTACGATGTAATCTTTGAGCCGCTTTTGCAGTAATCAATTGGAATTTAAAAAAATTTATTTTTTCTTCAGCTACAGAAAAAATGCAATTTAAACATTAAGTGTTTGATACTAGTTTTAAATATTAAAATTAAAATGTAGCGATTTATAAATAAAACGTTGAAATATTATGTGATAATTTATATACGATACCACTTGGGATTAAAAAAAGAATTTAAATTATAAGAACTTTGTTTTTATACATGAGATATTTTTTTTTTGAATCATAATATGGGTATACGTAACAAAAAGAATTTTATTAAATAAAGGACTTTCGGATTTAAAGTATATTTTTACTTCCTTATAAATTTTTACTATATTCCGTTAAGGCATTATTACATATAGAAACCATCAAATCATATAATCATTTTAATCATTTAGTAAAAAAATGTAGGCATAATACTTCTTTAATATATATATATATATAAATATATATATATATATATATATATATATATATATATATATATATATATATATATATATATATATATATGTATGTATGTATGTATGTATGTATGTATGTATGTATATATGTATGCATGGACGTGTACATGCATATATGTTACACAAAAGGTTATATTTCTTACATACATTTTATCATTTTATGTACATTATAAATACACATAAAAGAATTTTGTAACAAAAATGCACTATTATTTTCAGAAATGAAAATAATTTAAATAAAAAAGTGGGAATTCCTAGGCAATTTTTCTATAAAAAAAATAAAATATTAGTAATTTTGATAAAAATAATAATAATAAAATTGATTTTCAGATGTATGAAAACGAAAATCAGATAATTTATTTTTAAGTTTCCCGTATTTTATATTTACGGGAAACTTAAAAATAAATTATCTGCATACAGCAAAATTCAGTCTGTTATAAAAAAATAAAAAAAAATTTAAAATTCAGGATAAAACTAGGAATAGTAAACAACATTACAATGAATCATTTTTGCATTTTTGTAATTTTTTTTTTTTTTTTATAAACTTGCTGCTATACATTTTTTCTGCTTCAATATCTAAAATAATATTTAAACTTTGGTGGTTGTTAATTTTTTTTAAAAGATACTTTAGTATCGACGGGAATTCAGAGATTAAAAAAAAAAAATTTGTAGTCTAAAGGAATGGAAAAACACGTTATTAGTTTAAATGTTTCCCTTCACATTTAAAATATAAACTTAGAATACCATATTTATTCTCGCTTATTTCTTTGTGAGATGAGACGGGAAAAAATACAAATTTTTTAAATTATCGTTTGACGGAAATAAATTACCTCTTTAGAAAATGTCAATTTTATTTTTCCGCTTTTTAAATTGGCAACAGTATTTCTTCCATTGTTTTCGAAGCTCGGAAAATCATTGTTCAATAAGCTCAGACTTACTCTTTTGATAGGTCTGTGGTAATACGCAAAGCAAATGCACATATTCGTCTTCGAAAATTAAATTCGTGTTCAGAATGACGAACCATCAACATATTGCCTGCCTTTTTTACATTAACTTCAACTTAACTTTGAATTATGGAAAATATCCGGGTGTATATATATATACATACATAGGGGGTAAGAAAAAAAAACCTTCCTGTGGACGTTAGGGCAGTCCAACAAGAGAACATTAAAGAGTTGAGAAACCAACTCTTTGTTTAGTCTTCTAACCTTCCGGCAACTCCTACCGCTAAATTTATGATCTTTTGAAGATTTCAACGCCCTGATAACACGTAAATATCCCCCGCCCACCTACCTCCTCTCCTCGTCACGTGACGAGGTATTCCACCCGTGGGAGGCTTATGAAAAGGAATTTGCAGGTGGAAATAAAATTTAGCAAAAAGAAGTTTTAAACAGCGCACCTGGGCAGTTATCTTCAGATCCCATCTGTGATCTGCTGCTTAGATTGCCGGCTTCCTTTTCTCTGTTTCTATTTTTTTTCCTTCACCAAGTGAAAAAAAAAAATAATAAAGTTTGCCTTAACCCGTTGAAAAGTTTTTGAGGTGGCTTCTAGTGACCCGAGCTCCCGGTTGCAGTTTAAAATCTGTAGATCTCCACCGCTTCTGTAGCAAGTAGAATCATTTGTAAAATGCATCGTCGGACAGTGATGGATATTTACAACACTGAGGTTGGACTTGTTGAGTCAATTCAGCAACCTCCCCCGGGCTTCTTGAGGTTGGAGTAACTGTTGTTTTGTTGTTATTTTCTTAACGTTGTCGTGACAACGTGACAAATAAAGCCATTAAATTCAAGTTAACGGAATATGTAAACATGGATGTTCATTTTTTTTTATCTTTGTGAATCATGGTAAAGATTTATAAAGCCAACTCGACAGAAATAGCTGAAAATATCTCGAATTTTACGTGATATTTTATGGTATGTTTAAACTTTGATAAAAAAAAAAATAATAATTGATATACATATGATTGAGTCATCTAGAAGTAGGAAATATTTCTGATAAATTAATTCAGATTATATACATTTTAGATGAAACCGTCCATTTTGAAATTTACCAAGATGTGGCCTCTTTAACATTTTGTTTCTTGAGGTTTCTGTCACCTTCAACAATTTTTTCTTGAGTTATTCGCATCTGTAATACGATCTTATAGCACACATTTACAAATAATGAAATTTATGAACTGAATTAAGACTTATTGTGTGTGCTTATTGAGTTTTGATTCTAAATTTAATGATTGAGTTTATACTTTACGTTTTTTGTCTTTTAACTGATATTTATAAGATGTGCAAAAGAAATCTTTTAAGGGGGAGGGGACAAGAGTAATACAATTTTTCAGTTTGTTCTATTTTTACAAATATTGCTTTAATGTATTGATAAATTATTGAATTATTAAAGTATTTTATATTATAGGGAATAGTTCGATAAATTCTAAAAAATAGTGATATTAGCATTTTAAATTATGAACTTCATATTTTGATATAAGTTTTTTTTTAATTTAGAACAAAATAGAATTAAGTGTAATATTTTGAGCTTCACTATAGAATTCTCGTATGCAAATGTATTTATGTAACATATTCATCATTGAATTAATATAAAAATATCAGTGGAAAATTTTATTACCTTACGATTAATATAAATATTAGAAAAGAAAAGCACATTTGAAGACAGTCACCAATAGAATCCATTCCAGTGCATTTTGATAACAATTCAGAACATTTTATTTGTTTTATTGCAACAAATTAGAGCTACTACTTCTAATGAAGATTTCAGCATTAAAAGTAATTTTAAGAGAAATTAAATAGAAATATATTTGTAAAAAAAATAAATTAATAATTTAAACGATAAATTATAAGTGTAAAAGAGCCTATAGGCAGAACCATTTATAAAAAGAAAAATTTACAATAGTGAGTTATAAAGTTTTTAAATCGTTTGCAAATATTTGTAAATGGTACCCCATTAAACTTAAGAACGGCTGCAATGTGTGTAATTTAAAAAAAAGAAATTTATGAAATATCTAAATAAAGGATATCACTTTGAATATTCATTTTAGCACTTGAGAGTACCAGAACGATAATTGGATGCCACAAATCTCAATGATAATTTATTCGAGCTTATATAATCTTTATATTATTTTTCTTCTTCCTCTCACAAAAATTATAGATAAAATAAATACTTTGATTCCTTTTATATTAGATAACATTTGGAATAAAAATTCCCTTATATTTTTCTGTTATTTCAAATAAACAGAATGGATTACTTTATGCATAGGTAAAGGTGTGAAAATTGAAATAATTTTTCAGGGGAATGTTTCTTTTTCACTGTGCTATTCTGTGATAGTATTGTTACAAAGTTTGTAAATATTTTTTTGTATTCGTCTTATGATATCACAGACAGATTCGAGCTCAAGTTCGGGGACAAAAAAATTGAGAGATATAGGAATCACACTGGATAATCGTTAAGAACGACTTATCCTGAGATTGGGAGGCTTAACAACCACTTGGCAAGATAATTGGCGAGACTTAGCGAAAAATGGATAGTTCTGGAGACTTTCACCACCTAAGTTCTAGGGCCATTATTGAGCGAGATGGCCTGGAAGCTTCCAGAACCTTCGAGAAAGACCTAGGCTTTCACGCCAAGTAAGCTATAAATACTACCGTTCCTTGTACCGAGTCAGTTTCTGAGTTTCCAGCGTCAGTGATAAGCGAGTGATACGATTTATCTGAGGTATTTCAAGATCTTTATTTTTGGGAGCTGTTTATAGTTGAATTTACTTATTGAAGAAGGTTTTGTATAATTGTAATTCGTAACTGTTGTAACTGCTGGGGTTTTTTTTTCCCCGCATTCTTGTATAAAGTTATATAAATAAAATTCCTGTGATTTTTCAGAGTTTATTTCATTGACTCACAATTATCACAAACCCCGAAGCTCGATACAGAATATATGTTTCGCTACATACAGTGTCTCACTAGTACTTAATTTTACTAATAGTTGACAAACATTTAATGAAAATGCACTCCAGAATACGTGCAAGATTATAAGTTTTGGCCACTTTGCCTGATCGTAAAACCAAGGAAATTAAATACTTTTTTAATAAGTACTATTGAAGCCAAAGGTGTTCCAAAAGTTGGGTATTTTATTGATAGACTTTGATGTTTAGAGTATTTAAAATTAAGAATCGGATCACACAGTGGTATCCATCAAATTAGTAAAAAGAATTCTTGTTCACAAGGTCTAACACTAGAATGTCTAGCCAAAGATGAAAAAGTATATCATTATAAGCAAAAATAAGTTATGCTTTATTCTAAATTTAATAAATTTACTATAAGTCGCTAATGGATACTAATGTTTCCTATCATTTTTAATTAGTGGTCCATTATTTTAAATGAAACCTTTTATGGTTTTTAAAATGTTGAAAGCCGAGTAATTGGTACATTATCAACGTCTATCACTCTTATATCATAATAAATATTATAATGATGAATGTTACGAAATAGTTAAATTTTAATTTATATTTTCGAAGAATGCTAGGAAATGCTAATAAAATAATTGATTGCTAACTTCAATATAGTTTTATTAATTAAATTTTGCCATTTTGTTATCCTCATTTTTTTTTTTACTCATTAATATTTAAAAAAATATATATTAAGGTTTTTATAACTAAGAATTTTTTAAATTTTGTTTTTGTTTAATACCTAGATTTTTGGTTTTTTATTAGTAAAGCAAGCTTTATTGAATCTTTAGTATTCCTGGCCGAATTTATTTTCACCATTAGATCAATTGTGCTCATAAATTTGAAAAACATTTTCTTGTTAAAGTGCTACTACTATTGTTGGAGTGCTTAGATTATTATTAACTGATGAATGATGTATGTATGCACAGGATTATATACTCTTTTTTATTAAAAATAATTTGTTAATAAATGCTAAATAATTATCAGAATTACTTTGTACTAATTTAGTACAAAAAAGACTTTCAAATTTAGTACAATTTAATTTCTTCACTGCCGAACAACTTGCCTAGTGGTAAGCGTGCCTGACTACGGATAGGAAGGTCTTGGGTTCGAATCCCGGTTCATGCATGGATGTACTCTCTCTCTCTATCCTGTCTTTGTTCTTTCCTTGTGTGTGTGAATGAAGTATGAATGATGCCTACCCTATAAACGACTCCTATGAAAAAACATATTGTTTTTTCATTTATTTTTTAAGTGAAGAAATAAATTTTGATATCACTTTGTGCAATAAACATTTTTCTTTTTTTTTTTCTTGAAAAAAGTTTTATGTGTACTTATTTTTATCTTTGGATGGTACTGGTAAAATCAAGGAAAGCTTAGGAAGTACTAAAATTAAATTTTTATTATGAATATTTAAAATCGTTAATTTTTTTTATTCACTACAGAAATATTGAATAAATTTAAAGAATTTTAAAATTAATGAATTTTCGTGACTTTGGAATTTCTTCATGAGATTTTGATACGGCACAAAATAAAACATAAAATATACTAGTATTGTATAAACTATGTGTGTGTGTGTAAACAAAGTTGAGAAATAAAACCAAGGCAAAATACATATATAAAGATTTTAATAAAAAAGCTGAAACTACAGAACACACACAAAAGAATACAATACAAATTTCGTATAAACGTGGACAAAAAATAAAAATAAGAAATATTAACAACATAACAATGGCATGATGTGTGATGTTTTTTCCTTCTATCACTGGATATTTCATTTTATTGCTTTTCTGATAAAAGAGAGATGAAGAAATATTAAATGAGCAATATGCATCTCTTTCGCAATTTTTTCAATCTTTTATTTTCTTGCAAATCAGACACTAGTGATTTTCAATCACTATTTCCCTTGATCCATTTATTCAATATTTTCATTTCTTATAATTCAATACTTATTATTTATTCAGTATTTTCATAGTAGTCCTGAACTTTGTTGAGTCTCGGTTGAATTAAGAATTTTTAAATGTGGGTATTATTTTTATTATTCCTAAAGAGAACAAAACTTTTCTGGAGAATAGCAGCCAGGCGAGAATCACACAACTTTGAAATCACCTCTATTTATAAGATTATTAAAAATGCTTAATTTATAGATTTGATAATTGCAAATGTTACAACTTACATATTCAACAATGCATTTTCTGTTTAAAATTAACATTGTCGTTAACTAAAAAAGGGTTTTCTTTATGTTAAATTTTTCGTATTTGCTGTTACTAGCTTGGTGAAATTGAAACTTAAAGATGAAAGGAACACATAATATAAGTTAAATCAAGTACTCTTGATTGGCATTAAATTATTTTGTTCATATATAACTTAAATATGATTATATCTACTCACAGCTGAGACGTTGGTTGAGAAAATATTTGGAAATTGGAAACACAATTTCGTGATACGAAAGATTAATATTTTCGGAAAACTAATACTAAAAGTTTTTTCTTTTTAGAATTTACAGCAGATAAACAAAAAATTTTGCCAACATCAAAATAATCTAAATTATAAATTATTTACTTTTTCACTCAATTATAATAATTGAATAAATAATAAGAAATTAATAATACACTGAAAGCTCTAAAATATAATTAATTTAAAATGTTATTTCAATAATTTTGCGCAAGTCTCATATTTTGACTATTTCAATTCAATGTATATTAATTATTTTTATTTCTCGTTATTTTAAAAGCAAAATCTTTTTCTTCCAATAAAAATAACGGCACAATTTTTAAAATATACATCAAAAATATGTCACCCTTTTTATGCAAATTTTTAACTAAATATTTGTGAGTATATCATGCATAATAACCAGTTTACGGTCTGTACCATTAATAACAACAAAAAAAGTTCCCATGGGAAATTCAAATGTAATAGTCAACTGGTTCTAGGTCAACTAATGTAACCAATAGGAATAGTTTTGAGCAATTGATTAATTCATTCGTATGACAAATTTTATGCTTTGATGTGTTCCAAATCCATTCAATTTGTTCTTTTACTCCAAAAAATCACCTGCCTTCCGTGACTATATTACCACCATCCTCCTCCTCCTCCCCCTCCTCCATTACCACCCTTTCCACCTCCCTTTGCGTTTCCATTGCTTGCTGGTTGTTGGATGTTGATTGGAACTGCCAGCAAAGCTAGCGCCATCTGTTGACCACCGTCTGAAATAAATATATAAATTTTAATTACAATAGTCACCTTAGTTTTCCAATAAGATGCATAAATAAAATTTAATATTCAAAACTATTTAGATTTAATTATATAAATTTTAATCACGAATAACCAGATAAATGAAACGTTTAATTAAAACTTTAAGGCGCGTTTTTTTCTAATGGAATGATAGATGGATAATTATCTTACTATTCTATTATCATGGCAGCAGTAGAAATAATATTTTTAACACATAACAAAATTTTTATCACAATATTATTAATTTGTTACACTCTATGATTTTTGCTGAGAAAGAACATAAATATTATTTTAAGAAAAATCCTTTCTCATATACTTAAAAATCATTCTTAGTTTTTTTTTTTTCTCTAATTTTAAATGAATTAAATTATAAATTACGTGAGTTACTTACTTTCAATATAATGCCTACATAAAGTTGGACTGATCTTTAAACCTTTGATTTAAATTATTAAAACAAATCTAACTATTTATAAATTCTAAATTAACATATTTAATTTAGAATCTTAAATCTAAAATTATCAAGTTTAAAATTATCAACCAAGATTAAATAAAATATCTCATCATTCTTTAAAAAAAATTAATTAAAATTAGTCCAAAGTATTATTTAAAATTACATATTTTAAGCACCAAAATAAAACTGCAATTCTTTTCAAAATTCAAATTAAATTAAATTTAAATTTTAAGCAAACAAGTTTATTTAACATGCAAAACGCTATCGAATTCATGAAATATTGCATTCAACAAAAATTATATTATTGAAACGATGCTCAACTGGAACCGCCTTTTCCACCGCCTCCATTCATGGACCAGCCACCTCCACCTCCGTTTCCACCTTTACCACCACCACCGCCTCCACTAGGCCATCCACCACCGTTGCCACCGGGAGCTGGCCAGCCACCACCACCTCCTCCTCCTTTGCCATTTCCACCATTCATCATTTGAGGCATGATGCTGATCTGCACAGGGATAGCCTGAACTTGCAAAGACCCTCCTGTAACGACGAAAGAAAAAAAAAATTCAATATTATGTTGTAACAATGGCAACAACGCCTTTCGAATAACTATGAAGAAAGAAGAAACGAAAACTTAACGAAGTTTTCAAACTAGAAATTAAAAGGTAACATATTACTTAAAATAAAATGAGTTCTTAAATTTGCACAAAGACCTTTGCGAGTAACAATTTAAACAATCAGTTTATTGTGGTACTTCTTAAACTTTAAGATACATGTGAATGCCCTTTTAAAGTAAAAAAATGTGTGTGTTACTGATTTTAAGAAATAAATTTAAAAGAAAAAGTTCTTCTTCTTTTGTTTTTCGGAATGAATCTAATTTATTATTTTTGTGGTCAACATCCCCGTTCCTCAACCGATAAGATTTTTCAAGCGATTAGTAAACTATGATTGGAAAAAAAAACAGTGCGTCCTCTTTCGACCAAGTATATTCACTTAACGAGATAAAAGATTAAAATTTATAAGTTAAAAGAAAAATTAAAATAACTTTTTAGAAGGAAAATTGTTTTCTAACTAATGTTTCTAGTGTAAGGTAACGCAAAATATTTTCCTGTTAGATAACGTAAAATGTTTTCCTGTAAGAAATGTTTAATAAGATAATGTAAAATATTCGTAAAGTGTTTATTATCTTAACAATAATTGTTATTAACAATAAAGAGGTTGTTTCTTTCGTTCCAGCTGAGATCATGATTGCGCTGCTTTATTACAATTGTCATTGGTTTAAAATATCCATGACGTCAAATAACGTTTCACCTACGCCTCACATAATTACGACATCGTATTCAGATGGCGTCGTTAATCCTATTTGTCGATAAATTTGCTGCTGACCTTCAAATCGAATTCTTTTAGAAACAGCAAATAAGGCGAAGTTCACCATCGAATGTCTAAGAATATTGTCGAAATTCATTTTGTTAATAAAATGATTTCTTGTACAGAGATCAAAGCATCGGTTAGAGAAGCCGTTTTCTATTAGTTCAACCTAATTAGCACGTTGACAATAGAACATACAAAAAAAAGTTAAATAAAAAAGACAAGAAATGCTTTTATAATTAGTTTAAATCATCAAGAACGATTTAAATTTTTGAAAATTTCATTAATAAATAGAATTTTAATTAACAATTGCAATATTTGTAAGCAATTTCTTTTAAATCTTAAGACTAATGCCTTGATTACGACAATATTAAATTCTTTTTAATCTTATTATTATTTACCTCATTCATTATAGTCAAGCAATCTTAATGAATATTCTGATCTAAATTTGAAAATTTATTTTTCTTAAGGCAGATTCTTTCCAAGTATTCTGATTGCTGTTTTATTGCCTTTTATATAAAACAAAAAAGCTTATGTGGTTTACATCGATTGCTTTATTACTTCTTTGTAACTGTTTTAGTACTTTCTACAACATTTTATTAATTAAAAAAGTTATAAATATAGTATTATAAATGTAAGCATATGCAAGATAAATTTTAAACTTTAGTACTTGCATTCAATTTTAACTATACAGCATATCAGTATCATTTAGAGAATACGTAAAAACATTGACTTATATGAAAGATGAATAATGATATCAAAAACACTGTCTTAAAAAAGAAATTAAACAATCTTATGTGTCCATAGTATTTATTTCCTCCAATCTAAAAAATTGCCTTATTGCTAATTTTTTTTGGCTAGTTTTCTATGGCGCCCCAAACCAAGATGACATGTTGTCGCGTGGTGGGGCGTTCCACAATTGCTGCAGAATTGGACTTGTCTTTACGTCGACACAGCACTCGTACTCGGTGACTATCACTGAAGAAACAGAAGCGTAACTCATCTGAGAAAATGGTCTCCTTTGCGTCCTTTGCGGGTCCGCCATAGTCTCCGTTCAGACACATCCATCCACACATGCTAATGTCACTCTGGCTCCACCGGCTGCAAACGTTCTACAGTTCCTTGTTCAACAATTTTTCCCACAGCCGGTACACTGTGGACGCATCCAGGTGTCTGTTAGCTACGATTTGTAGTTAGGACCAACTTACCCTTCTCGCTGCGATCACTATGCCCCTTTCTAGCTCGACTGTCTGCTGGAACTGACTCCGTCGACGATGGCCTGGCATTCTCTGCCATTACAGGCGTCCTTTTCGATAAGAACACATTTTCAACAATTATTTTCCAAGCAAATAATGGCACGAGTATTGCTCACACTGCCGGTTCTTCGCTTTCCTTCGTGTGCTGGAAAGCAGCACATATCATATCTTTTGCATAACCCGGTAAGGTGTCTCTACCCTGAAATTCGCATAATATTTTGGCCACTCCTTCTTGGTGATTGATTTTCAATGTTGGGAAGCATAAATAGCATTAAAATGTTCCAAATAAGTAACGTGAACTAAATATGATGTACTGTTTATTTTAGAAATGTCCCGCTCTCAAACTAAGAATTTTAGAATCAAATTTTGAATTCTGTCCTGTAATAAGAATTTTCTAATTTAAATATAGGGCTAAAGATGGTAAAGTCATTTATCTTAAAACTAGAATTTTTATACTTAAACTGTGTAACAAAAAAAGTATCGTGGCTTAGTGGCAGCGTTATACGTTTCCAAGGCATAGCACCGAAGTTCGATCCTCGAACTAGGCAAGTTCGACTCAGACAATCATTCCTTCGGTGGGTCGATAAACTGAGTACTAAGCATGCTTGGGAACTAAACACTGGGGGTCTCACGTTAGGCTGACCACTTAACTGGGGCACACGGTTTACACCCCAAGGCCCTTGATTATGAAAACAATTATGAGCACTGTAAGCCTTGGCAAACATGGACTCATCCCACGGAGTTTAATTTAGTATAAGAAAAGGGATTGCCATACTGTAGCTTTGTGAGATAAAAATTATTCTAAGGCTTTCTCCCAGTTACTTTTGAGTTCTTATGAAAAATTTCAAAAATCTTTGTAAATACAATATTACCAATTATAGCTGGTAACATGCATTTAAATAATACATTACTGCTATAATTTCTTATTTCTAAAATCATGAGTACAAAAATTAATATAGCTCTTAAGTATAGACATTGAAACATAAATTATAACTTTCATAATCTTTTGTATTTAATTTATGAGTTTGACCTAATTGTCTTATGCTAGTATAAAACAATGTATCTCTTTAAATATAGCATCTGCTGATTATTTTATATTGGTATATCAATGCTTTAGCCTGGTTCTTTTAAATTGGTATAAAACAATAAATGATGCAGTATCACCTTAAATATAACATTTGCTTTAGCCTGGTTCTTTTAAATTGGTATAAAACAATAAATGATGCTGTATCATTTTAAATATAGCATTTGCTTTAGCCTGGTTCTTTTAAATTGGTATAAAACAATAAATGATGCTGTATCACTTTAAATATAGCATTTGCTTTAGCCTGGTTCTTTTAAATTGGTATAAATCAATAAATGATATTGTATCACTTTAAATATAGCATTTGCTTTAGCCTGGTTCTTTTAAATTGGTATAAATCAATAAATGATATTGTATCACCTTAAATATAGCATTTGCTTTAGCCTGATTCTTTTATATTATATCAATATATTACTTTTCGAGTCATTTCCTATTTTAAAAAGGGATGTGATATTAATCCAAAAAATTTCATAACTTAAATTACAATTAATAGCAATAAATTTTATATAGGTACCACAATAGAAATTGAAATCGTTGGTCTACGTATGTCATTTAAAAATAAGCAAACTAATAGATGGTTATCATTATTTATATATATATATATAAGTAAACAAAAAATAGTTTTACATCATTTTCTTTATGTATATACTATGAATAAATATCAGACAAATTAAATTATATATTAAGAAAAGAATCGTGCCTTTTTAGTAACTTTGTTGTTAACTTCTTCCGCAATCAAAAATGCCATAAAATTTTGAGATTCACTGTTTGTGTAAGCCATATTTGTACTTACCTCCGTTTCCACCACCTTTGCCATTTCCACCACTGGGCCATCCACCACCACCACCACCTCCACCATTTCCATTCCAACCGGATGCTTGTACAAGCAAGTCATCAATGTCATCGATTATTGTGATCGGTGGCTTTCTGGTGGTGGTGCTGCTGCCACCGCTGTTCGGGCCACTTTTGCCGTTGCTGGTGTTGCTCGCAATCTGAGGCGATGTCTTCTTCTTCGTCAAAGCAACTCCCACAATAACTGAGAGGGTGACAATTGCACATGTCAACTAGAAGAACATAATCGAAATTTTATTCCTCAAACAAAACATTTATATCAATGATTTATCAAATTTTAATTAATTTTCATTTAGAAAAGGATGTTTGAAAAAAAAAAGTTGCGACGATTTATTAATGTCGCAAATGTTCTTTTTTTTTCTGACATCCTCTTTTTAAGTTCTTATTATTCCTACACAAATAAAAATACAATAGAATCTCTTTTATCCCTTTAAAATTCCATTGAATTTAAATTGAAATAAAATGTTATCTTAAATTCAGCAAACGTTTTTGTTTTGGTGAAATTAAAGAATTGTTAAATTTAACCAAAGCGAATGGAGACAAAATTTTCTGTAACGATAAACTTGTACTTATATTGACTTCTATGAAGCAATATTATCGATTAAAAAGCTATAAAATATATACATTACTGGTGAAGTCGATTCCGAAATGATAATTTTTAGAGAAATAGAATCAATGTTGCTTAAGTTACAATTTGATTTGAAGTGAGATAGAATTTAGGAGCAGATAAACTATTTTAACTTTTTAAAATTCATATTTTTCTTATTTCGTTCGAAAAACTATATTATCTGGAGAAACTTTAATGTCAATTATATATAACTATCATGTTTACTCTATTGAATATATGATAAATTCCGCTTATATATTCTCTCAGTAAACTAGCATTCGATTATTATAAGAATAAATGCATTATTAAAATAAAACCAGAAAAATAGGATTTCAAGGAAATAATAAGTTGTTTCAATTTTTATTTATATGTGCCACTGACCAGATCCATGAACAATAAAATTTCTAATATTAATATATATATATATATATGACACACTAATTTATCTTTTTTATCTATCATATAGATTCTTATTATTTATTGTTCTTTGATAATTTATTACCGTTTTTAAATAGTTAATTTTTATTAGCATTTAATAAATTAATTTATCCCCATGGCAGCGTACGTTATCCACTATACTATCCGAAATTTCTTGGTCATACCATTAATAGTTGCTTAATTTTCGGCATAATGTATTCAAAATTAACAACATATTTCTAAAACACAATTTAAACAATGGTATTAAAACTAACAATATAAAAAAAACCATGTGCAATATCCCAAAATTTTGCATATCAACGCAGAACAAAATAAATTCATTTTTGTAAGAACATCCAGAGTAAAAGTACAATAAATGCATGAAGCGATACTAAAAATGTAACTTTAAATC
Source organism: Latrodectus elegans (assembly GCA_030067965.1). Taxonomy (NCBI): domain Eukaryota; kingdom Metazoa; phylum Arthropoda; class Arachnida; order Araneae; family Theridiidae; genus Latrodectus; species Latrodectus elegans. The sequence continues at coordinate 48,041,198 of CM057819.1, forward strand.
TTTAAATGAAAATTTAGGTTTTTTTTAAATTCGTGTAATTTGAAAGTTTACATATTTTAATTCTTTAGTATGTCTAAGCACATGTCGAAAATTGTCGGCAAGAGTTTTACAGATCTGTAAATATTAATGCCGACACAAACCTTTCAAATCCTTTACTACTTTTAACTGTCCGGTTTTAAGTGAATTATAAAATTTTCAATAACGAAGCCAAAGTAATTTCGACTAATCTCTTTATTTCTAATTTCGTGAGTTATTCTAAAGTTAAATACTGTTTTACTCTTTTAGCAAAGATTAAAATATATCTTTAGCAAAACTGTCTCACATTGAAAAAAAAATTTTTATTTTAAAGCCACAATTTATAAAACAAAATCAATTTACTTACATTCAAAGTGTAAATGATGCTATTTAGACATATAAAAAAAACATTTCCATTGCCTATAACATAATAAGCACTTCTGTATTTGACAATCTGGTTACAAAAGGCATATTTTAACTAATTCGTATTTAGTAAAATTAGTAAAATTATATTTCCTTATTATAATTTCACTAATTTTACTAAATATGAATTCACAAAGGATCATTACATATAAAATAGGCATTCAAATGAGTGACCGAAAGGACTAACGGACTTACCTTTAAAGATATCATCTTTTCAGAGAATCAACTGCACTTGCAAAATCAGGAAGCTTAAGTGACACCAGCAACTACCAAGCTCCTGTATTTATACCCATTTCCTCCAGGCCACTCGGTCCGGCATAAAAACAGGATTTCAAGCGTGAGAAGCTGAACATCAGTTCACACGCGATTTTCAAAATCTTGACAGGCGATTCTTGGATCAGAATAAAAAAAAATAATACGATCCACATCCCAAGTATATTCAAGTGGCCGACTTACTAAAAAAAGTTAAGAAAATTTTTAGGTGCGGAGGCGGTGGCCATTACTATGTCGTGCGTGACCATTTCTCGGGGATGGCTTTGACCGACATACGATTATATATTTTTTCTTCTTGTGGATGACAACTTACTGTAACTGTCTTTACCGCTATGATTTAGAGTGGGCTTTATTTCTCGTACCGCTGGTCATTTGGACCTTTGACGTAAGGGGAAGAGGATTTTTTGTTTGTTTGCGATTATGCATTTTACTCTTCAGACCTTGAAATTCACCCATGGATGAGTAGATTGTTAGTAAACAATCGTAAAATGTTATTAATTGTTGCTCCATGATTATCGTTAAATAAACACTCTGCAGAAATTGCCTGATAATTTCTTCGTGGAAATTCTCTCAATAGCCAATAAAATAGCAGACATTAAGGGTAAATAACCGCACGATAATTTTACAACCTTTTACCTGTTGTACATAAAAGTATTTTTTTATATCTATTACCCGGATTTTATAACCCTTGTGTATAGATTCAATGAACAATTCAATATATTGATGAATTGATTTTAAATTTTATGTCTTCCAATAAAAACTTTTTTGTCATGACCGAATAGCCTATATCCCCAATTAATACGTTATTCTAGCTAAAAGATAAGGTAATTTTGATACAAAACAATACTATATAAATATTTAAATTATCCCACTGAATCATCATTTTCTGTATTTTTTTATTGCAATCAAATTAACCTCATTTAACTGCAACTTATTCGAAGAATCATCTGCATATTTACTTAAGGAAAGTAACATACTGCATTTTAATATATATATACATATAAATATATATATATATATATATATATATATATATATATATATATATATATATATATATATATATATATATATATATATATATATATATATATATATATATATATATATATATATATATATATATATATATATATATATATATATATATATATATATATATATATATATATATATATATATATATATATATATATATATATATATATATATATATATATATATATATATATATATATGCATGTCCCTGATATGCAAATGGATTAGTAGAATGGCGGTATAAGAAACCAGTAAATCCAATATATTGTACTTTTCTGTGCCTTTATTAGAGTTAGAAATTTCTTTGAAAATAGATTAATATTCTTTTAATAAAAAATTTTGTAAAAAGTTCCAAAGCAGATTTTAGCTCTATAGCTTCTTGAAAGCGTAATCAGTTGCTAAAATATTAAGTCTAACTTCACATTTTAGATAAAAAATGAAATTATCTGAATAAATTAATAATAAAATAGACATCAATTCTATTACTAACTATACTTTCCTATGCGATTTCCTTACTTTGAAAAATCATCTTTAACTACTATTTTAAATACAATAGTTAATTAATGTCTATAATTTAAAAGAAATTATTGCTTGTTAATTACTAAGTAGATGTATAAAATTCTATTCTTAAGATAAACATACAATAGTATAACATTTATATATAGAATTTATATAATTGTTAACATGAAAGATTTATTGCCCTATTATGAAAACAAATTTTTTTTTTCATGCTTTGACACGCTTTCCGGGTGACTAAAAAAGGAATATCACAATATACAAATATTTTTATTGCATACACGATTTTTCTCCTACTTTGCAAGTATCATAAAAGAAATGTAACTGCTTTTCAATGTAAAGAAAGTCTTGTTAAAAGGAATTCTTCACGTATAACCAAACAATATACGAAATTTCATAGAATGTTACGTCTTACGAGTTTTACGGGAGTTCATAAAATATTTTATATAAACGGTCTCTAAAATGATGACACGAGCATGAGAATATTTCTAAGTAACCTCGCATCATTTAAAATCTATCTATTTAAAATCTATTCTTCTCTCTATCTCACTCACAACCAGCTATTTTTTTAATTTATAAAGTGCAACGATAAACAATGTGATTTTCATTTAAGTTCTTTATTTCTCTCATCATCATTTAACAAAAATGAATGTTTTTATTGATATCAGTATAAAAAATTTTTAATAAATGATTAAAAATTAAAATTAATTTTTAATCGAACTGCACCAGAATAAATACAAGAATGTCATTGAAACCTTACATGGTTACTGTTCATAATAAACAAGAAATAACTGATAATTTTAAACTATTATATTTGCGTTTAATTTATAAAAAAATTATAGGATTATTTTTAAATAGGTATTATTTGTGAAAATAAATAGCTTTTATGTATCACTTTTTATTTCAAAAGCACGAAGTTGAAAGTTATCACTGATTCAAAACAGCATATTTAAATCATGTATTAAATTAATAAATACATGTTTCACTTTTGATGTAAATTAGCATATTTATAATTGTCTAGAATACTTTAGCATTTTCATATTGTTTATGCTTTTTTTAATTTACTTTCCCCCTTCAGATCAATACCAAAATTAAAGGAGTAGGTCCTCTGGTGCTGCCATCTATCGGAGGATTTGAAGAGCAAAAGTCGTACTTTTACCTTTATGGTACTCTGATTAAGCGAAAGACGCCCCCAATTGACTTAAATTCGCATAACAGAGGCATAGCGAGCTTGGCTTGTACAAGTGTCATTAGTAACAACAACATTCATTTAACATTTTATATAGATTAATTTTACTGTGTTCAACAAGAGTGTTTCCTCAATGAAATTAACATTTTAATCTTCCTAATATCGGTGAATAACACAACTTATATTTTTATAATTTATATTATTATATTATTAATAACAATTTTTGTATTTAAGTTATTAAAGCGTCTTAAATAGTCTCCCCATACCCATAATGAAGAGCGAAATTTCCCAAAATCTGAAATCCCAGATTTGATCTTATGCACTGCTGAACAACAGGAGATGGATATTGATTTTCTACTTTTTTTTCAAAGACATCCATCAGAATATATATTAGAGAACATTCATGGTTTCCTCCCTTGTTACTTATGAACACATCCTACTATCTGTTAAGTTTCACAGAAAGGCAAATACGCAGTGGAAATAAAAAATATCTTCAATAAACTTTCAGTTGCAAGACTCTACAATTCATAGAGTTAAATGTGTTAATTTATACTCCAACTCTTTTAGATATTAGAGAATATTAGGTTATTGTGGTCAATTTTCTAGTACATGTAAACACATAATGGTGTTATATATTATAAAGCTTGCATACGTACATGTATCAAAATAAAGTCACTAATCTAAGGTTTGCCGGCTTTCTTTAATTTTATAAGTGTTACAAATATAATGTGTTAATAGTTTTGCTAACTCTGACTTTAGAGAATGGACATAATTCCCGCATGAAATTTGTAATATATATATATATATATATATATATATATATATATATATATATATATATATATATATATATATATATATATATATATGAGGCAAAATTACAATTTTTAAAGAAAAAGAACTTTTAATCAATTAAATGAAAATGCGACATATTTGCTTGTTAAGATACTTACAAGTGGTGTACATTATTACAGTATATACATACAATACTGTAAATGAAAGTCATTGTTTGCTGAACATATCGGTCATGGTAACCTTCTGCCTTCATCCGTTTTTCATGTAACCAAGTCGCACATCTGTTTGACAGTGAGAATTTGCATGTGGTCATACTACTTGAAAGTAGTTTCAAAACTGACAAATGCTTTACTATGTGATGGTCACGCTTCTGCTTCAACTTATACATTAAAGGTCATTTTCTTACTTGGTATTTCCGATTATTTAACCGTCATTTGCAATTTAAAATCCACAGTGTCTGACTCAAAATCCGTACTCCTATGTCTTCAGCATTAACTTCTAAACATCCAGGAATTTTCAAAAGGATGTTTCTGAATCCTTCAAGTGAACTTCTTTTTCATCATCTCCATTTTTTTACTTTTTCTTTTCCTGATATCTTTTTCCTTTTTCTCATTTTTCTTCTCTTCTTCAGTTTAATTTACTTTTCTAAAATTCTGAAAACGATTCGGATAGTGTTCAGATAACTATTCTTCTTGCATTTATAATTTATAGAACTAATTAATTTCCTTATTTGATTTTATTGAAAAGTATTCTTAAATATTTTTCAACTTTACTGCATTTTCCGAAAGTATTTGCTTAGTTATAATTTATTAGTTACGTAGATTAATCCTAAAACTTTTTATCAAATTTACATGGGAATATCAATACCATTACGCAATAAATCTGAGATTACATTAAATAAAAATTCCCTTATTGATCGAGAAATTCGGAATATTATACTTATTCTATTGAATATCAAACAAAGCCTAAATACTGGCTAGAATTAATCGAATTATAGTTGAATATAATAAATGCTGATAAAAGTTCAAATCTCTCAATTTTAATTAATCGAATTATAATATAATTAATGCTGAGAAAACCATTTTAAAAACTTATAGGTGGAATAGTTCGTGAAATCACGCATCTTTAAAATATAAGCATATGGGGCTTTTAAAATATTTAAAAAGCATTTAGTGGTGGTTAGAACCCAAAGCAATTGGAATCTCGTCACGCAATATTGTATGTTTAGAATAAAAACAAATACTAGTGAAGAAATATGAAAATATGTGCATTACTTTTTAAATTAATGTTTCTTTTAAAGTTTTTTTATTATTTTTTATCTTAAACCCGTCGTCGACATCTCTGCCATTAATCAATGAGCAGCCCAATAAAAAGAAGAGAACAAGTATAAAAACAAGAATAAAGTCCTTTAGTAGCCTCAAAAGAGTTGTCAGTCACAAACTTTAAACTTCAGGGCAGTTCTTGAGGTGAGCAGCATCCATATCATCATGATTGCACAATGGACAACGAGCAGAGTCCATTACATCTATTCGATACAGATGCCTTTGTAGATAGTCATGTCCATTTGTCACTCAGAAACAAGCAACACCAACAGCTCGTGGTAAGGATACAGGGATTTTATTGTTCCCATCAAGTAGAGTTTTCCATTGCCTGTCCATAGTCACATCAGCATAAAGGGAAACTGTGTTATACTTTATTTTACTAAGGATTACACTTTTGATGTTACGCAAAGGCAAAGGGCAAAGCTGGATCCTAAGGGAACCAGCTTTCGCAAGTCTGTCTGCATGCTCATTTCCAAAAACATCACAGTGGCTCGGAATCCATTGAAGAGCAACGTGGTCCTTGATTTCAATGAGCTCGTGTAACTTCATTCTGCAAGAGAGTACTATGACATTATTATTATAATTTAGATTAGTAAGCGAAAAAATAACAACCTGTGAATCAACAAGGAAAAGAATTTTTTGATTATGGATGCTTCTTAATTTGTCAATTGCCTGATCTATAGCAGCGAGTTCACCATCGAAATTATTGAGCATTCCCCCACAGGGCAGATTATACTAAAACATTTGGAATACACTCTAGCACCAGCATTTTTTATATCATTCTCTGCAGAACCATCTGTGAAAATATGGTGCCAATCCTCAGAAGGGTATCTGCTATTAATTGTAGCCAGAGCAGCACTTTTCAACTCACACTGTAATGTGTACTGTTTTTTAACTCCTCATACAATATCTAGATGTACCCCCAACCTATCTAGATCTACAACAGGATTCCATTTCCGTGGAAAAACCTGGCGAACTAGGGTAAGGATATCATAAGTGTCGTAGAGATCATTTATGATTGAAAGAAATTGTCTATGGGTTTTTAGTCTTTCAACAGATGGGCTGTAACTTAGTAGAAAATTTCTCTTCTTCTTAAGATTCTTTCAACAAGAATTATAGCATTTCTATCACATCTATCACCCAAGGGTTCCAATTTAGTCGGTAGCTCCGTAGCAACTATAGGAGTTGATTTAGCTCCTCGAGTGATTAGACGCAACATACTGTTCTGGAAAACATCAAGTTTGTGTCTATTAGAATCTGAGGCAGTAAGACTTCATTTCCATATTCAACAGTGGGACGAACATAGCTTTTATATGCTATGTATAGTACATCTTGAGTAGAGCCCCAAGTGATGCCAGACAAGCGCTTAATCAGCTTAGATCTCAAGTGTATCAGTTGCAGTGTCAATTTGTTTTTTCCAAGTCAATTTTGTGCCTAAGTGAATACCCAAGTATATAATATCATTTGTTCTCATTAGGAATTTTCCTATATAGCTAATCTGGTTCCATTTATAGCTAAGGTGAATATCATGATCTTTGGTACTAAGGAAGAACAATTGGAAAGTTGTCTTATCAGTGTTTAATACCATATTACTCCCATCAGTCCAAGAGCTTAGACTACTTATGACTCTTTGTAGAAAATATCCCAGCCCAGCTATATGAGAACCAGTAGCACTCATTACCATGTCATCCGCAAAAAGCAAAACATTTACACTTGGGACAGATTTAGAGATATTATCTATCAAGTAATTGATCATAATTTTTAATAAAATAGAGCTCAGCACTTCACCCTGAGGTAAACCCTATTTGGTCTAAGTATTTTGATACGTTGTGGACACTTATAAAACGCTGATCAAGAAAACTCTTAATCCATTTATAAAAATTTCCAGTTATGCTATTTTCAATAAGTTTTTTGAATAATTTAGCTCTCCAAATCCTATCAAAGGCATTTTTAAAGTCTACAAATACAGCAAGGGTGCTTTGCTTTTTCCGAAAGCCATCCTTGATTTCTTGGGAGGGAAAAGTGGACTATATGTTCAGTAGTATATCTATATCTAAGAAAAACTGCATGTCTCTCCGAGAGTGTATCTTTATTATCCAATACAAAGAGTAGCCTATTGACAATCAACCTTTCAGTAAGTTTACGCATTATATTTGTAAGAGAAATCGGGTGGTAATTCTCCAAAATTTCAGCAAGTTTCTTAGGTTTGAGTATAGGAATAATCATTGTTTATCTCCAGGCACTTGGCAAGCCGACTCTCCAAGATAAATGTATAAATTCCAGTGAGGTAGATTTTGCTGAGCTTTCAAGATTTAATATAAATTCAGGAAGGATTCCATCACAGGGCCAGCATTTTTATCTTATTTCAAGAGTTTTTATACCCCTTTTTAACTCAATCATACTTAAATCAGAGTAAAAAAGTTTTTCAAAATCTGTATTTTCGTTACTCAATTTTAGTCCCCAGTCACTCTTCTTAATTTTGATAGTAGGATTATAATTACTTAATTTAGCATAGTGCTTACAAAAAGCATGTGAGATTTCAGTATTAGACGTTAGTTCTTTAGTACAGTTTTTAATGGGCTCATTTCTTCTGATCTTTTGATTACTCATTTGGGATAAGAGCCTATGAGCTTTAATACCATCTTTCCTGAAGTCCAATTTTTCCAAAAAATTTTTGTATGTATAAAGTTTTGCTTCTATGATGGATTTTTTTCAATATAGCCTGAGCTTTACGTAGAGCCGTACAGTCCTCACTCGACCTAGTCGTTTAAGCCCTCTGAATGAAATGTAAAAAATAAAGAAAAATAATACCTAGATCCCGATTTTGAAAAAATGAACATAGAACACACACCCCATATATATATATATATATATATATATATATATATATATATATATATATATATATATATATATATATATATATTCAAAGAAAGTTTTCCTGTTGTACGAACTTATCGCATTCTTGTAACGCTGTGAATATTAGATGTTCGATTTGTTTATTAAACTCTGTGAGATTTTTATTTATTTATTTTTTTTTTTTTTGCAACACGCATCTACATTTCTAATTATTTTTTAAGTGAATTTTACTATCAATATTTATTGTACTTACACCATAAACACATAAACAGGTGAGCGAGCGCATTGATCGTAATTCTTTTCACCTGGCATTTCCTGCTTCGTTTCTTCATTTATTTCCATTTTGTGGTGGAAGCATAATTTTAACCTATACATAAAATAACGCCAAGTGCTAAGAATACAAAAAGCCATAAAGCTGCTTATTGTGATTCACTACTCTCTCTCTCTCTGAATTCCCTCTTTTTTTTCTCTAATGCCGATGATTATGCCATTATCCAGCGCCAAGTTTCTTTGAAGTTTCGCTGCAGACTGGGCAGATTACAGCGTCGTTTTATACACCGAGATCTATTTACGGCGTCAACTGTGAATAAATATTCTTGACTCTTCCGGAAACATTTGTTTTTTGTCATTTTGGAGAACGACTTGTATAAAATACTTCCCTCTTTTTTGTTGTCCCGGTAGAAATACTATGTAAAATGTAATCACCACATCTGAACTTATATTATTCTTAAGAAGAGGAACATATGAATTTCTTATAAGAACTTGTAATATATGTATTATGGTGTGATTAATATAAAGAACGAAGAAGCAAAATTAGTACATCGTGAAATACTTATTTTGTACTAAATTGAACTGATTATAGATGTAGATAGATACGATAAAAATCGATTAGCGAGTCCTATCATCACACCAAATACCTCGTGATTTTAAATAACAGCCCAATAAAAGAGATTGATATTTTTGTAATCATCTCTTCTAGGGATATTTTTGTAACTTCTCACGTGATATCATCTCTTCTAGGGACAATTAATCAGTGAAAGATAACAGCCAATATGATTAGATCATTAATATGAAAATAGCAAAGAATAACAACTAATAGAGCGGGGGGCTAGTATACATTTAATTGAATTAGATGATTATTTTGTACATTGATTTTGTATTTGCAGTTCTTCTTCTTGATCCACTTTACAGACCTTGATGGGCCTTAGGTAGACTCCCAGTCTTTTTTCCAGACGACTCTGCTTTTGGTCTTCCTCTTCTATGTGTTAGGGGAGAAGAGTCACTTAAAATTAAATGTGGGAATGTAGTTCAAGAACAGGAAGATTGTATCAAGCAAAAGATAGTGAATAGTGATAAAAAAAAAAAGCACACATGTGCATGAACTGAAAAGTGTTCTTAAAGGTTTCTATTTATTTAGTTATTTTCTTTTGGGGGATCAATGTTTCAATTCACATGATACAAAAACTACACAAAGACAGTATTCTTATTTCTTACTTTTCGGGTGCAGTATCAGTTTGTGTGTGGTCTCAAATAATTTTCTCTAATTTAGATTTCTGCTAAACTTTGCTTTGGGATCAAATACGTATTAAGTGCTTTGTTCATTTTAATATTCGTTTGAATTATCAAACACAAAACAACTTTCTGGGCATGTTCCAAAAAATTTGCTAGATTCTAAATCTTATCATTCTAAAGCTTTAAGATTATATAAAAAAAATATTCCAGTTTATACTCCTTTTCAGTCACAAAGACATGATATTTTCTTGGTAAATAGGCCTGGACCACTTCTATGAACTCCAATTATGGTACAATGCACCAGCGAAATGAAAGATAAATTCTCACTTCCAAACAAATCCATCACTTCTGAAATAGTTCAATAAAAATTTGTTATTCTATAAAATATATTTCTGATATTCTATTCTCTTCTCCCAAAAAAATTTTTTTTCATATATAACTTCGAAAATAATAATATAACTTCATGGTTCAATTCTAAAAGAAAACAGTTAAATTGTCAAATCAAAAGGAAACCATCCAATGGAAAATTGTAGAAGAGAAGCACTTTCATCTATTCAAATCTCTTTTCCTGCTTCATTTTTATTGTTTTTAGTTCACTATGAAATAAGGCAATATCAATTTTATATTCTTATAGTTAACGAATTTATGTTTAGAGTTTATGAAACTATGTAACATTTATCACAATCTATAAGCTTCATTGTGTTTCAAATTAAAGTAACCATAAACTGTGAAACATTTTGTCTGAATATGAATAAATTTCAAATCCTAAAGAATATTTTAAATTTTGGATCAAATGAAATCATAGGGCAATTATTAAATTGCAAAAAATCTTTACTTTTTATTTTTTTAAAAAAAAATAAAAGCGATTGTGTATTTTAAGCATTTTTGTGCGTAAATTAAAACAATTTACAATAGATTATTTTAATCTTATTGATATTTACATGAATCCTTCATTGCATGTTTGTGGGCGCAAGACTTATTGGTTAATAAATAATAAGCATTTCTAATTTAGTAAGCTTTATTGTTTTGCAACCGAAAATTTAACCTGCTTCTAAGTCATTTGAATTACAGATGAATTCTATGTGAAATCATCCGCAAATTTCATTCTATTTTCACAATATTTATGACTAGATTATCTGTTATAAAATAGAACATTCTAAGACAACAGGACATTGACATCCAAACATAATGTTGAAATTATTATCTAAAACTGACATAATATACATTATATTTTAATTTTTCTTGTTAATTTTAATCCTCATTTGATTGAAAAAACCTAACATAAAATTTTACTTTAATGGCCAGTCGAGTAGTTAAAAGATCGAGCCTTCAGCTTTGTGATCTGCAGTTTAATATTTCATGCATTCAATTAGTACTTCTGGTATAATGTTTGCAATTGATTTAAATTCTTTAATAAAAATAAAAAAAAAACAGTAGAACTGCCAAATTAAAAGGAAACCATACAATGGAAAACTGTAAAAGAATCACTTTTCTCTATTCTAGTCTCTTTTTTTCCTGATTTTTATTGTTTTAAAACAACTAGTTACTATGAAACAAAACAATATCAATTTTTATATTCTTATAGTTCACAAATTTCTGCTTAGAATTCGTGAAACTCTAAAACCTTTATCACAGTCTATTAGCTTATAAATCCTTAGCCATAAGTAGATTCTGTCAAATTAGCTCTTGTTTCCATAGGATGTCAAAGCAAATTGGTTTTTAGAAAGCGAGTTCTCACACACAGTATAATTAGTTCATTATGAAAGCAATATCAATTTTTATATCCTTATAGTTAATAAATTTCTGCTTAGAATTTGTTAAACTATAAAACCATCTTCACAATCTATTAACTTTGTACTATTATTTTAGTAATCTAAGCCAAAATTAAATTCGATCGTATCATAAAGCTTGTTTCCATCAAGTGTCAAACCAAATTGATTTTTAGAAAGTGAATTCTCGTACACAAGGCAATTAGTTCACTATGAAATAAAGGAATATTAATATATATATTCTTATAGTTAAAGAATTTCTGCTTAGAATTTGTAAAATTATAAAACCTTTATTTCAATCTACTATCTTAATTATCTAAGCTAAAAGTAGATTAGGTCCGTATAACTCTTATTTACATAAAGTGTCAAACGAAATCCTACATGATTTTTAGGGAAATGAGTTCTCACACACAAATAACTATTTAGTTGTAATTCTGATTCATACTAAATCCCTAATTATACTACTTACTTACAAAACTACTCATTTTATTCAGATCATTCGCCAAAGCAGATATTAGGAATTTGTTTTCAGGACCTCTAATGTTATCTTTTTTAATTCTTCCTTTAGACAGTTAAAATCAGGCAGGAAATTTTTAGAGAAGAATTATGAAGGTACGGAAGAAAAAATATAAACTTAATATATTATATAAAAATTACTAATTTTCGTATACTTTCTAGAATACATTACATTAAAAATGAGTTCCCATACTTAAAAACATAAAACAGATTTAATTTTAGTATAGCATTAACATTATGTGAACATTGCTTTTACTCCCATTTTTTTTTATTTGATGATCTATGGGAACAGAAAACACAAAGAATCTTAGAATATTTGTTTTTCAAAAAGAAGCATTTCATGTTTTTCCAATTTCTTTTGTTTGCTGATGCATATCCTAGTTTGCATGAATAGGAAGTTGAGAAAAGTAACAAAATTTATGCCCTCCTTCATTTTATATTCTTGGAAGATCCAATAGAAGTTTCTTCGGATTAAAAAAATACTGTCATATCATTTTTAGATTTTATTTTTGATTTCACAAAAGTCTGCTAAATATTTTGAATGATCTAACAAGTCTGCCGAGAAAGGTTAATTTTCAGAGATTCGTATATATTTTTGCAAATTATATGTATATATATATATATATATATATATATATATTTATATATATATATATATATATATATATATATATATATATATATATATATATATATATTTGGTACAAAATTAATACGTTGCTCTACGGAATTTCACTGACAGATATTTTTAGAAGAAAGAATTGATACAAAATCGGCAATTATTGATTCATATTAAAAGTTATTGGCAACGGAATTGAATTTTGTTTTAATACAAAATGGAAACTAATATTAATGCCTGTTAGCATTTTTGAAGCAGTTATTATTTAATGAATAGTTAATAATTATTCATTGGTTAAAACAAATTAAACATAATCAATAAACATTTTTCTAAACAGTTAATAAATGAAACATATTTAATAATTGTTTCGAAAACTAAAAACAAATATGGGTAACAAATTTTTACGAAACACTTGTTGCGACAATGCTAAAAAAACACTGATATCTTGTATTAATCTTGGACTATCTGTTTTACAACTTAAGAGACTGCTTTCAATAATTAAACTTCTAAATCAAATTTGTTGAATTCTAGTTTAAATACCGATTCATTGACAAAAATCAATTAACTTATCGCTTCTGTACAATAACATGAAAATGATAAGAAAATTTAAAAAATTATATTTTGCGATTAAATTTGAAACTTACGACGAAAAAAAAAATTAAACAAACCGGAGAACACTTTTAAGGTTAGCGGTTTTAGAGCGCTCGCTTTTACTAAGATCCATGGTCAGGTGAGGAAGTCACACCAGAGACACTTTCCTCCAGTAAAAGTATACAGCGGATAAAGAAACTAAGCGCTTAACGTGTACCAAGGATTAGCAATCAGATGCCATTCATTTTTAACTACCTAATAAAAATAAATGAAAATGTCAAAGATGTGTGTTAGATAAAGTCCGTTAAATCATCCAAATCATGATTGTATGTTTGGTGTCAGAAGACACAAATTCAAGTCCAGGCTTATGTGGGTCTTCATTATGTTACTCTATGCGAGCAACATATTGAAGACCCTCATGGCCCCTCATGAAGAAGTTGCTAGGGTATATGGTTGATGAAAAACTGAAGATGTTTGATGAAGACCTTATATGGTTGTTGGCTATAATGTGACAATCAAATATGTAGCATATTGCTGAACTTTCTTTACTATATGAATACAAGGTTTCACTACTTCGCTGAATCGTTTATAATTTGAGGCAAACGGACAACAATAGGAAATGAAATTGAAATAGGATTAGTGGTAAAATGATTGGTGAATACTTTAGGAAGAAATGTATGCATCTCTCATCTGTTGTGTCACAATACATTTGCCATTGATTTAAGGATATTAAAAACAGAATTGTATTCACACATTACAGTAATTAGAGTAGCACATCTTTTTAAAAGACAAAATGACGGAATTCTAAAAATAAGAAATAAACTTTTTATCCAAAAATCATTTTGCTTCAATAAATACAAAAAGCTTGGTAAAAAGGGATGATTTCTTATCAATGATTTGGCTATCAATGAAGTATAACAATGATATTAATAATTGCTATGATCTCCTCTATATTCCCCATGCATGTCTTTAAATTCGCAATCATTTTTATCCAATAATTTTTTTCGAATTGTTTTGCCACTTCTTTTAAGTACCAAAATTTTGATTTGATAATCATTAATGACAATCCAAATCGAGCAATTTCACCATTAAGTTCTCTATTAGGGCTTAGTTAATATTAAGTTAAAGAAAAGAGGAATTTGTTGGTTTAATATTTGAATTGTGTAACGATAACTTTAAGATATTATACTATGGAAAGGAATAAATGGTTCATTTAAAGACTAGTTTGCTTTAAAAATAATATATAAATGCAATTTGATTAAAACTAATTGCCCCGTCATTAGTTTAATTGCTCAAATAAAGTCGTATGATTGCTTTTAAAGAGAGTGTAGAGCTTCTCACCTAAATTTTATTGTAACCGAACTTTTCAAGACTTGCAAAATTGAAGAGTATCAAAAAAAAAAAAAAAAAGATTACTTTGTCTAAATCTTACGCTTATCTTTGCGTGATTTAAAATCAATTTTACGCAATGGGCGATAAATTAAATCTGAAACTCAGGGAAAATTCCTTATTTATAAAAAGCGCTAAGTAATCATTAGCACATTTAGCATGTTCTTGATGAAAATCAGAGCGCAAAATTAATTCAGTTACCTCAACCTTTTCGAATATCCGATTTTCAGTCGATTATCCTTTCTCTCTTTTTTAGAATTTAAATACATTCGCGATGTTTTCTAGAAAAAATCTCTATCAATTATGGAAACAGGTGGATGTCCTGTTTCTGACCTTTAAGTTTATATTTCAAGAGTCCATCTTTAAAAATCTGTTCACTCTGAGGTCAATCACGTGTCTTTGAAAAAGTGCGTGTTTCACATGCTTGACGAATCACAACCCATCGAACACACACAAACCACACTTCATCGAACATTTTCACCTTTGAATTTAATTCAATTAGAGCAGGCCCGGATGTTTGAAGAAGATATGATGCAGCACAAAATTTGGCCATATTCCTAAATTAGAGTACATATTCTATCATTCGCTATAAATGAACACATCCTTAATCGATGGCTTTCACGAATATCGTGGTGGGCAAGAAAGATTCTGTCGATTGCGTGATGGATAGGTTCCACGCCGTGAAGCATGTTTAATACTAATAAAGATAAACTGTTTTAAAATATTTTAATAGTTACACAACTGGGCTAGTATTATTTTTATAAATTTATTTTTAATGAAAAAAATGATCGAAAAAAATAATCGATCGATTAGGGCTATGAGGATTTTCTTTCCTTAAGATATCAATGAGTTTAAATTATCTCCAATTAAAATAAATATTAAGTTTTAATAAAAATCAAGATTATTTTATAATTTTGTAAATTTAATTATTAGAAGTTTAATTATCGGTTTTATAATTTCCTTATGATATATTAGAAAATCAGGATAAATTTAAATTTTCCTTAAAAATAAAACCATTTATAACTAAAACTTAATTATTAATGTTGTTATCGTGTGACAAGTGCAAAGAGAGAAAAAAAAAAGACAAGTCATATGGGACCAAAAGCATAGAGCACTGCCCTGGTCACATCTTCAGCTTTTTCGGTATAGGGGGTGTCATGGCAGCTGTTGGAGTCGATGCTGAAGAGGGTCGATGAAACAGAGATGCAGTTAAAAAGATGCATCAGATCCAGTGGAAGTCTTGTGCAGTGCCTGCATTCTGTGTATGTTCTAGTTGCGTCAGGCATGATTTTAATTATTTATGAATGAAAAAGTGAAGATTCGAATTAATGCTTTAAATAGAGCAAAAATTCATTTTTGTTCAGTTTAGAGCATTAATCGAGAGATAAATATTGTCTTACTTAAAATATTAATGTTTTAGTTAAAGTAAAAATAATTTTACCTTACTTAAAATTAAAAACAATTTTTCCAAAAAAAAAAAAAAAGTTAATATTTCTTAAAACACTAACTGTAATGAAATCAACATTATGCAATAGTAAAAGAGGACACAATTACAATTAAACTTTTTAATAAAGCATATTTCTGTATGTTTTGCATGTAAACTTACTTAATCCTTAATTCAGTTTCCCTGATTAATATCCTAAAATAGGCATACGGATTTGGCATTCAAGGTCAAAATAGAAGTCCATCCCATAACGAATAACTTGCAAGGCAGCATATAATCACATTACTTTAAAAAAAATAAATACTTTTCTTAAGAAGATTCAAAGTAGTCATAAATATTGATGTTAAACAGGGATAAATGTGACTAATTGTTTACAATCATAGTGCCAATGTCAATGAACGAATTTGAAATTCCTCAGCATTCCATAGTGCAAAATGTATGTCTTCTGAGATTAATGCTTTGTGAATACGAAAAATCTTCGTTTAGTACTAAGGCCCTACTTAGCCTAATTGGAGCCAGGGGTAAACTCTTCTGAGGGGGCGCCTCTACTTTACAACAAAAAACTTTCTATTCCGATTTGGCAAGCGATATGGGGTTCTCCTCTAATGCGGGGATCGAGAGCAACAACCCCTGTCTTATTCAAGCTTTGTTTAGTACAAAAAAAATTTCACTTCTTCTAATTACAATGCGTCATAGCCAAATAAAATTTACTACAATTGTAATCAAAGTTATTCATCTACATATTTTAAAATTATAGTTAACTATTGGTGATACATTCCGAATGTTTCTGTAGTTTTGTTGTCACTATTCTTACACACTTTAAATTATTAGCGATACAACATGAAGATTTTTTTCCAAATAAAGAAACAGTTCAGAATCAAGCAATATTCAGGAATATTAGAAATGATTTCGAAATTCATGACGCTCCTGGATTTCAAAATCAAAACAGCTGCTTGTTAAAGCCGAATAGTTACCATTGAAATTGTAAAGTGACGTTCTAACCAAAAATATTTCAAAACTTTTACACTTCAATACAAATAATTCATTAGCAAAGAAGTTTATCTTGAAAATTGTAATATTGAAAAAGAAGTATGGATGTTCTTAATTATTGTGCTGGCTTTTGATTTAAATTTCTTATGTTGTTGAGGAGCATTAAAAGTTTTATTTGCAGTAGTTGGCTTGTGTCAAATTTTGAGTCTGACATCCTTTCCTTGGAACGATAGAAATAATTCAAAAAATTGTTGCTTAAATTCTGGGAAATAAGCATATTGAGGAAAGTCCATGAAAGTTCTTTTTCTACAGTGAAAGCAGAAGCCAATTTAAGGACATAAGGTAATTGTTATAGATTATAAATAAGAAATTACATTAAATGGTCTTATAATATAAGATATAATCCTAAAAAAGTATGAAATCGAAAATGTTTTATTTACCCATCCATCGCAAAGAAACTACTCTAGAGAGAGAGAAAAATAATGATTACATTAAAGTATAATTCTCACTGGCGTGTTCTCACTGGCAATTCTCACTGGAAATCCAAAATATTTTATTTACCCATCCATCACAAAGAGAAACTACTAGAAAAATAATGATTACATTAAAATATAATTCTCACTGGCATAATTTTAATGACTAATTTAAAAATGTTTTCTTTGAAATGAACTTAAAATTTCATGTGAATACCAATTGTTTGAGAAATTGATAAATCCTATAAAATGTAGTGCTAGAATGTTTATGAACATTACTTTAGTGTGACAATATTCTGACCGTTTATAAACTGTAACAGTTAAATACTGATACATTTTATGTAACACACTCTAAAAAAATAACGATTTTATGGTGTATATGTACCACTTAAACAAGAAAAAATAGCTAATATGAGTGCAGAAAAATCTTGCTTTATTTTTACTGATGTATTACAAAGTTGAACTTCGTTATGCTTAGAGGATATAAATATTTCTTACTATACAAAGCAAAATTAATTAAATTAAATTAAATTAATGAATTGTGCTTTTCCCAGCCTTATTTATTTTAAGCATAATTTTTATTTGCTATAGTTTTGCTTCTGACTTTTAGATTTTTGATTTCTATTTTTTTCCATGCTGTGTGCCACAATATTTAATTTTTTATACATCACTCTTAAAATTTTCTTTTTTAAAGGATATTTTATGGTTTTTCTTTGGCTATCTTTTTTTCTTCAATATTTTTTTATCGTTTTGCGCTCTAATATTTTCCATCATTTTTTATTTCATATTTTATTTTTTGGCATCAAATAATTTTGTTTGAATTTTTCAAAGTTATTTGTTTGCATAAAACAAAACAAATAATAATAATCACGTGATTTATGTTTTTTTTTTTTTTTATAATCGAAATAGAACCGGATATGTTTTGTTTTTATTTCAAAATATTTTACTGTTTTAGATTTTTCTTGATGTATGTTCTTAGTTTGCTTAACAACTGATTTATACAATGGTTATAATTATAACGTGAATGAAATCAAAATTAAATATACAAATTAATGTAAAATAGAATGATCTTTATATAAAAATCTATTGTTCAATGAATAATACGTGTAATTATATAAAACAGAATATATGTAATTATATAACTTGTTACTATGTTCAGATTCATTCCAAACAATTTAGTTCATAGTGATTATATGCAGATATTATTTTTAACAAAGAATTAAATGTAAAACAATGAATTTTAAAGTTTCATATTTAATTTAATACTATCGTTTTTGATGATTTCATGATTTCTTATGAGAAAGTTTAATCTGTTCGAAGAGATATTTTGTTAAATTTATTTTATACTTATTTTCTTTCACGAGAATCTGCGAAAATTTCTATATATTTATTTTTAATTTTTTAAGCATATATAATCAAATGAATTGTCACATAATACCAATTTCAAAATCTTTAAAGACTTCTATTAGACAATTGATCGTCAAATTTAATAGTTTTTGTTGTTGTTGCATATCTCCGATGTTTACCATCGCTAAATCAGGTCTATGAAACTTGTCACTCTAAGAAAATCTAATATTAAAATTGGGCTTGTGAATAAATCAGTTCTGCAAAGCCTTAGACAATTAAGGATATGGTCAAGAGTGGCCTGATAATCAGTACATTTCGAACAGGCTGGTAAACCTTTTTTCCATAAGAATAGAACAGAGATCTCAAGAGTGGACTAATAAACTTTGTGATGGTCATCTCGTCTCCCCAATAACACTTGAGTGATAATGCGCTCCAAAGGCACTTTCTATGGTACCATCGATGGACAGATGGGATGATCCAAGAAGCATTGACAGCTTTCTTAGATCTCGAGAATA
The DNA here is from genome assembly GCA_030067965.1 of Latrodectus elegans. NCBI lineage: Eukaryota > Metazoa > Arthropoda > Arachnida > Araneae > Theridiidae > Latrodectus > Latrodectus elegans. The sequence goes on from CM057819.1 coordinate 48,060,793, forward strand.
GCTCCAAATAAGTCGGTGACTCATGTGTGTCTAATGGCCCACCAGCACTCGCTTTAACCAAAATGTCTGCTGTTTCATTACCATGTATATCATGGATGTCTAAACTATGACCGTTTAAGGTCCACATTGCAAAGAAAAAATATTATCTGAGTCACGCATACAAGACTTTTTTGAACAAATTTAAATAAAATTAACTTTATGTAATTTTATTAAGATAACTTAGTTTTATTATATTATAATTTGAATTAGACATGTATAGGAACCCAGTTTATTTTAAATTTGTAAAAAATGTTTCGTTTCATTTAGTTTGGATTCCATAACGATGGAAAAAAATTCAATTAATGAGTTGAAGGAATTTGCTTTTATTGAACTAAGCAAATCGATATCGGATTCAATAAACGAGGTTGTTTGTAATTCTTGAAGCATTTTCAAGATGTTTGTCAGTGATCTGTGTCCTATTTTTGTTTTTTGTATGCTTCACTCTTTGAAAATGATTCTTCACAAATATGGTTACCGCCAAAAGCTGAAGACATTAATAATCCATGAATGTGAAAATTAGAACATTTATCACGGGGTAGATAATCTTTATAAAATTCTAGTAAAGAAACATTTCTCAATTTTTCTTTCGGTTGAATATCACTTTGCAGTTCAATGCATTCCATTTGAAGGTAATTTATTTATTTCTAGAGAAAATGGGGTAGAAAACATGTTGAAACACTCTTCATTTTTTTCGAAAATCTTGAAATCTGCCCTCAAACTCTTGAATCATATCAAAAATTAATGCATGATATGTGATTGGTTTCCCCTGTTGTTTCCAAGATCGCTCATTGATAACAAAAGATCCGATTTTTAAGATATATTTATTTACATTAACACACATAACACTAATTTATAGACAAAGACATAACTTTAGTTGATTAATTTTACATTCGAAATTTTCATCGCCTGGAAGCGGTACTTCCGCTACCACTCGTCGTGGCATACCCGTACTGTCTCTCTCTTTTCGACAAGCTTGCCCTATTTCTCGTGTCTTACCACTTAACGAACTCGAGGGCTCCCGTCCGCTAAGTGTTTGATCTTCACACCTTCCTCCAGTTTTCATTGCTGACCTTGTCCTGGCAAATGGAAACTACGAAGAATTCTAGAAAGTTCCTTTACCTTTTATCACCATTCCATCAAGAGCCAAATAATACCAACATTTTAAATTTAACTTAGTGCTTAACCTAGGTGCTGACATGCTTCAGCTTACACTTTTGTTTCATATTCTCTTTAAAGGAAAATATCCTATACTACTGCTATATTCTTATATTTATTACAACACAATATTATAAAGTAAGAAAATAAGAATCAATATCAACACAAAAACAATTATGTGCAAATATTATTCACACAAACCTTATGAAAATTAATTGACCCATAACAAATAGAAATAACTACATTATATTATATAAAGTTAAACATGAATATTATGATATATCAGAAATTATTTCTTTTTTTTTTTTTTTTTTATTTTTTTTTTATTTCTTACAAGATTCATTATAAAAGAAAATAATTAATCATCCTCATAAACCCTTGATAAGGCATCTGCGATAACATTATTACTACCGGGCTTATGAGCTATTTTGACCTGATAGCGAGAAAGAGCCAATGACCATCTCTGTAATCTGGCATTCTTCGGAATGCTTTCCGTAAGATATTTCAGAGGATTGTGATCTGTGAACAAATTTATGGAAGTTCTGTAAGTCCATGCTTCAAACTTACCAAGTGCCCATATCACAGCATACGCTTCTTCTCTCGATGGTACTCCATTTGGTCTGCGCTGGAGTTAATTTCTGACTGGCGAAGGTTATAGGCTTAGGATTTCCATCTGTATCTCTCTGCATTAAGCATGCTCCAATGCCAGTAACCGAAGCATCTGTGTGCAGTTCAAATTGTTTATTTAAATCAGGGGTTGACAATGAAGTGACAGTACACAAACTATCTTTCAATGAGATGAAGTCCTTTTTCTGTCTCTTCAGACCAAGGAATATCATTTGGGATAGATTTTCTGGTCAGGTCTGTTAATGGCTTAGCAATATTCGCATAATGAGGTACATATTCCCTATAATAGTTAAACAGTCCTAAAATCGATCTTAAGGCTTTCTTCGTTCTTGGCGATTTTAAGTTTTTGATAGCTGTAATTTTATCCGGATCGGGCCCATGCTCTCCTGATCCAACTACATGACTCCAAGTATTTTACCTTCGATCGAGCAAAGGTACATTTCTCTAAATTTGCGGTAAAATTACACTGTTTTAATGTTTCCAAAACTGTTCTTAGATGGTTCAAATGTTCTTCCCAACTAGATGAATAAACTATGATATCATCCAGGAAACTTTTCAACAAAATCATTATGAGGCTTTAGAATCTGGATTCATAATTTGCTGAAAAGTAGCTGAGCACCTGTAAGTCCAAAATGGCATTACTTTCCATTGATAATGTCCCTTACGTGAAACGAAACTTGAGAGTTCTCGATTATCTTTATCGAATGGCAATTCCCAATAACCTTTAAGGATGTCTACAGTTGATAGATAATTTGCTGCACCAGCTTTGAATCGTAATTCTTCTGACTTTTGCATTGAAAATGGCTCTATTTTAGACTCGGAATTCAGTCCCCGATAATCGACACATAGTCGAATCGTTCCATCTTTCTTTGCGACACATACAAGAGGATAAACAATCTCTGCGGAAGATGGTTCTATCAAATCCTTGTTTAATAGTTCTTTTATTTGATTTTCCACCTGAGGTTTTAGTGATTCTGGTATGCGGTATATGTGAGGCTGTTTCCTTTCGATTCCAGGTTTTAATGTTATTTTATGAGGTGGTACTCTTAGCCTGTTTCAATTCACCATTGAATACGACTTTGTAGTCCTTAAGAATTGTTAAAAGCTGAGTCTTTTTGTCGGGAGATAGATTTGAAAATTCGGTCTTTTTCTTCTAGCTGTTTCCAACTGTCCTTTATTTCTCCAAGGCCTCCTAAAGGTACAGGTTGAACTTCTCCAAAATCTTCATCAGCTTCATATATTATGCCCACCATATTCATCGGTTGGATATATTTCCTTAGCTTATTTTGATGCAAATGACGGATGCTTCCATCCGGTAGCTTAACTGCATAAGAATGTGGTGATTTTTGCCTCTACAATTTCCCTGGACCTTTCCACCTAGAACAAAGTTTGTTTGTAGAGTCTGAATCAGCACAATAACTTCATCTCCAATAGATAATTCTTTTCTTTGGATCTTAAATTATGATAATGTACATATTTCTCCTGTTGATTTTTAGTATGTTCATCGGCGTATTCCACAGCTTCCTGTAACCTATTTCTAACCTTTCTGAAGATAATCAGTGATTGATTCACCAATACCTTGAGGTAAAACAACTTCATCTTCCCATGTAGATTTTAAAATAGCTAAAGGTCCAACTGGGGGCGTCCATGAACGAGTAGGTAGGGTGAGACCCCAGTAGTAGCGTTTGGCACTTCACGATATGCCCACAAGAGAAAAGGGCAACTGTTTGTCCCATCCTCTACCTTGCGACCTTATGGCATGATGCAACATTGATTTCATTGTGCCAATCCATCTTTCTATTAATCCGTTACTCTGTGGGTAACCTGGTGTAGAGAATTTTGCACAGTCCCTAATCTTTTAAGAAATTCTTGCGTTAACTTTGCAGCAAAATTTGTTCCATTGTCCATAGCAATGATTCGAGGGGAATGCCAGTCCTCATAAAAATTTCCATAAAGGCATCGCATGTCGCTTTTGCCGTCAAAGTTTTAATCGGAATTGCCTCTGGCCACCGACTGTGCTGATCCATAACACACAACACATACTGATGTCCCCTTGAAGATTTAGGTTCAATAGGCCCTAAAATGTCAGCATTGACTACTTGGAAGGGAAGTTCTGGTCTACCAACAGCTTTATAGGTCCTCTGTCTTTCAGTTTGGTTTTCCTCCGCACTGGACAATCGTGGCAAGATTCACACCAGCGTTTTACATCCCTTGGCAGACCTTCCCACCAAAAGACATTGTAACTCTTCCTTTGTTTTCCTAGAAGCAAGATGTCCTCCTGTTGGTATTTCGTGAGCCAATTTTAAAATTTCTTTTCTCCTGCACTCAGGAACTACAAGCTGTACATACTTCTGTCCTGCCACATTGCCTGTGTGGTACAATAAATCTGATTCCAACCAGTAATTATTCTTACGCTGTCTGGCATCTTCAAAACACCGATTTAATGTAGCACAGGACAACTGTTCTTTTTCTAAATATCTTTGCTTTGCGAAATTGAGTACTATTTTCATCCTTCATCCCATTAGCGGTTATTTCTTTATTTGACAAGTTACTTTCCACTGGAGTTGTTGAAAGCTCTTCTTCAGAATTTTCTAAATCAAATGTTCTTTGATTTGCTTCTATTGCCTGGTGAGCTTCTATTTTCCTTCCCTCCACATTGAAAGTACTGAAACTATTCCTTTCCCGTGGATATTTTTTATTTCCTCTCCAAGATATTTTCTTCTTTGTTCTTCCAACAAACTAAAAACTCTAGGAGTGATCAAAGCTTGCTCATGCATCCTTCCACAACCGCAGCATGCACCATGATATACGGCCTGATATCATCATCTGCTGACCAAAGACTTAGTGGAATAGAAACAAGCTTTCCTTCAACCGGAGATCCAATTGCAGGCCTCAAGTAAATTTTCCCACTTGACTGCAACATTTCTTCTGGTACCACTGACTTCCGCAGTACTGTAATTTCCGCACCACTATCAATGATTCCTTGAAACTTATTATCTCCTATATTTAAATCAACTCGCAAAAGCTCACCATCCTTCTCACTGATTGAATTTCCCAATCGAAACTTGCATTACCCATTTTAATGCAAAGTTCATTTAACCCTTTTTGCTTACCTCAGTTTCACTTATATTAGAAACTTGAGTTACTGTATTCATTTGCAGGGCAGAATTTCTTCAAATGTCCTCTTCCTGACATTTGTAACACTTCAATACCTTTCTATCTGGAGCGCAACTTGCGGTATTATTTCCTAAACGATTCTGTGGTCGTGGATTTGGGTTCGTTTGATAATTATAATATTCTTTCTTTTCCACAAAGTTTTTATTTCTAAGTTCACCTGGAAAATGTTTCCTTACAGTTTCGTTCTGTTTTGTTACATGTGGGAAGGTAATAAATTTAGTATAATTGTGTGGGAATTATTTGCAAAACTTTTTGGCATCGAAACTAGGAAATTATCAATTTCCCTTACCAATTCAGGGACTGGAAGCCAATTTTCAGTCTCTTTCAGAAATATTTGAGATCTTACATGAGTAGGCAAACTCTCTTTATTTTGTCAGCTACAATAAGCTCTTTAAGTTTAACAAATGTTTCTACATCTCTTGATTTTAAATACAGTTCTAATGCAGCTTCCACTGGGACGCATACTGAGCATAACTTTCATTGTGTAATTTATAACAAGAATCAAAATTCTTTTTGTGTTGTAACGGAGTTATTCTATATTCCTTAAAATGAAATTTTTGATTTTGTCATACTGATCTAAATCTTCTTCCGACAACATAGCATTAATACCTTTAGCACGACCCTTTAAACACTGTAAAATAATTTTCCCTTCGTACTGTTCGGGTACTTCATAAAGCTTGAACATCCTTTCTGCATGATGGAAAAGAAAGGCCATTCTTCTGCTTGTTCTGGGGATCTAAAATTACCCCTTCATTATATTTAAATAACCTAGAAATGTGTTTCCTAATTTATCTCGCCCATATTCTACCGTGCTTAATGAGTTGCCCTCATATTCCCTTTCTTTATTTCTAATTCACGCATTTTAATTTCATGCTCACGTTCTCTTTGTTCTGCTTTGGCTTTTTCTCTTCTATCCGATCGGAAATTATTGTATTTATTAATTCTCGAACAAATGATTCTTCAAAATGTTTAGATTGTGTAATCAAATTTTTAAATCTATAATCTTTCGTCCGGAGGAATCTGTTCTCCTAACTCACTAGCCAATATTAACAGATCCTCCTTTCGAGCTTTACCTAAGAATGCAAAGGCCATTTTAACAACTAATGTTATCGCAAATTACCAAACTTAAGTATCAACTATTCAAAGCAAAACATTTAAATCACACAAATCACCTTTCATTTGTTTAATCTATAAAATACTTTCGTTTACTTAATGTACCAAAAAAATTTAAGAAATTTATTCTAATAAATTTTAAATTTTATAGTTTCAATTTTCATTTCAACACACTGTAATATACTTAATACACACGATAATATACTATAATATGTATAAAACTTCAATTACATAATAATTAATGAATGAAAACAATTCAAAACAAGCTAAAAATATACATATACGAATCATACTCCCAGTTTAGGTATTTCAATTTAAATAAATCTTTATCACAGAAGATCATTGAACATATAACAACTTAAATCAATAAAATGCTAAAATAATTTTTAGTAACATTCATTAATATATTTATAATAATTAATATATGTAATTTTACCTTAAAAAAATAAGAATCAGAGTTACTGAAACAACTAAAAACTATTATTCATTGCAAGCACAATTACTCTCAAAATATAAAATTATTCATAATTTACTATCATAAATTCTTCTCAATCTTTTTTTTTATAAAAAATTTATAATCTATACTTAGTTTCTTTACATAATTAATAAATTCAATCATAGTAAATAATAAATATACCTAATAACATTGAATAATTCCTGTGAAAATGCAATTTTTAATAATGCAAACAATACTCAGTAAAAGCATTTAAACTTTCTTGAAATAGTTTCTTATTCCATAAACTTTTATCATTTACATAATGAACAACAAAATGATAATGAAAATTCAAAGCAAAACATTTATATCCTACTATATCACATTAACACATTACACCAAACATACGTTTCAACAATTTACTATTCAATAATACAGTATCTTTTAAATTAATGCACATAACTCAAGAAATTGACAATTAGCAACAACATTATTATTCGACATAAATTTGTTTTAATAAACAGATTATTCCAAAAATATTTTTTTTTTCTAATAAATCAAAATTATATATATATACATATATATATATATTTTTTTTTTTTTTAGTAATATCACCAGTTAGAGAAAACTTTTCTGAATATTAATGAACAAATGTCAATAACCAATATTATTTCGAACCAATATCGAACTTTTTAAACATTTTCTCAATTAAATTAAACATTATACATATTTGTTTTTATCTTGATATTTTGAATATTTAAACATTTTTTCCATTTATTACATTTACTTCTTAAACAAAACTCCTACAAAGAAATTTACGATAATTCTAAAACAAAATTTCCTTTAAATCATACATAATTAAAAACATATATTGGCTCTTAATGGAAGGAGAAGCAATCAAAATATACAGACTCACGATTTTGTAGGTATTTTTCCATCATTAGGATCTCATCATTTTGTATTAATCCGGAATACATCCTGTCGACTGCGCCAATGTGATTGGTTTCCCCTGTTGTTTCCAAGATCGCTCATTGATAACAAAAGATCCGATTTTTAAGATATATTTATTTACATTAACACACATAACACTAATTTATAGACAAAGACATAACTTTAGTTGATTAATTTTACATTCGAAATTTTCATCGCCTGGAAGCGGTACTTCCGCTACCACTCGTCGTGGCATACCCGTACTGTCTCTCTCTTTTCGACAAGCTTGCCCTATTTCTCAAGTGTCTTACCACTTAACGAACTCGAGGGCTCCCGTCCGCTAAGTGTTTGATCTTCACATGATATTTTACATATTTTGTGCAATTCACAGGTTTATGTACAGTCAAGGTACTGAAATGTGCTAAATCCTTTAAATTTTATTTTACTATGCCAAAATGTTTAACTTTCTGTTAAAACTTTGGCACAACGCTGTTTTTAATACTCTGTTATCATTTGAAACATATTACTAATCGATTGATTTTATTCCTTGAAGCCTCAAATTTAAATCATTTAAATGTTCTGTTAAGCTAAATCTAAAATCCAATCTTCGTCTGCAAATTTACAGTCACAGGTTTCTCTAGCTCCCATAAACATTTTTATTTCAGTTCTTCAATCGTAAAATCTCTTAAGCATTTTTCTATTTCACTGAGGAAAAGGCTTCCATCTTACAGAGATATCTTACTTCTGAATAATAAACAGCATCTGCAAATTCATTATCTTAAGAAAATCTTGAAACTGTCTATGATTAAGTCCTTTTGCTCTTATAAAGTGAATGGTTTTTGTAACAACGCTTTTAATACATTTTTTCTTTTTAAAAATTTTTTCCATATAAATTGCCCTGATGTATAAAAGAATGATATACCAAACTATTTGTAACCGTAATACTCAATTTAGTCAAATATTTTTATTTTGAAAAATAACGCTCTATGCAAAATATAAATATTTGTTGCTTTCACTGAAAATTAGTGACATTGAAACAAAAAATTCTGGATACAAGGAATAATAACAAAATGAATATGATGCTTATAAATCAAATCTGATGTGCCATACGTCTTTAAACAACTCATCAAAACTATTACACGATTTTAAAATAATTAAGTGTGTTGTAAGTTCTGAAAAAGAAATACTCTGAACAAAAATCAGAAATTGATCAAAATAATTGAAAAAAAAAATTTTGAAAAAAAAATTAATGTGACTAAGAATATTGAGATGTTGCACTTATATTCTCTCATTGCATTTTCTAAGATATTAATCAAACATTCGACTCGAAAATTCTGCAATAAATTATATATTGCTATATCGGTAAAATATATTGGGGCATAAACTGCATGATTTAGAACTAAGATTTTTTCAAATGAAAATAGAATAACTCGAATTCAACCAAAAATCTGATCGTGACGTACATTAAATTCAAGCCCAAATATTCACCGGATTAAGGACTCATGATTAATAAAACGATTTAAAATTCTCCACTTATTTGACATCCACTAAATAGAAAATCAAATTAGGTCTTCTTACAAGAAAGAATTGTTCCGAGACAAAGAGTGATACGATCAGTTATATATTTTTACTTATTTTACTTTTGGTTTTCGAAACAGCAAGAAGCATCTGATTAGAATGAGTATTTATAAAAAAAATGTTTTTGATTCAGTTTATATTTCAAAATAAATGTCAATGAATCGATTACACTCGTATATGAATCACATTGCAAACATTCATTTTTTTTTCATTAAAAATATGTAAATTTAAATGTTTTTATAATTTACGTTTGGGCCATATTTTAAACAAGCCCGATGTATTTCAACCGGGAAAGTATCCACTGAAAATGCACCTCACAAAAGGATGAAAGATGATTAATTTATTATTATTCAGCTCATTTTTTACGTAATTACTCACACCGACTTTACACTCAGCATATATATATATATATATATATATATATATATATGTATATAATATATAACATAGTAGCTCTTTTTGTAAAAACTATATTAATGCTACAAATCCTGGTTCCAGATATTAGACGATCACTTTTTCTTTTCACTACAATTAATTTCAATAGTAGCTTTCTAGTATTTAAAGCAATCGCCATTCTCTTTTGAAAAACAAGAACATACAATTACTCAAATTCAAATATAGATCTACTGGGATTGAGCTGTGCAAAAAAGATTAGGCTACTGAACATCAAGAGTAGATGAAAATAATGTGTCAAGTTTCTAGTAGTCACCAGACTTGTTTTGGTATTGAGCAAGAATCGGCAAACTATTGCCCGAAGGAAGAACCTGGAAATTTAATTTACCGATCTAAGGCAAATTAAGAGAAATGTATATGTATTATACATCCATCTCTTTTGATTTTGTTTTTCTTCTTTTTTTTATTTTCAAAGGAATGATGATCTTTTTCACTTTCTCTATTTTTGTTCTACAAAATATAAACCAACAGTTATAGCAAGCACTCTGACAGCTTTCAATCGGTAGTGTTTAAAGCAAAAGTTATTTGCTAGTAATAGACAATGGGTTGGCGACAATAGCCAATTTCTTTCTCGGGGGGGGGGAGACAGACATATGGTCCAATATATGGGAATTAGATCTAGTGTAATTCCCATATATTGATTGCAGACTGCGTATTTTAAACTCTAACCAGTGACATTTCTCTTTTTGCGTGGGTTCTAATATGTATTCTTGATTGCATATGGAAAAATTGCGGATATCATAATTATGAATAGTGGGGAAATTATTGAAAATATAGAGTAGCTATTTCTTATTTTGGTTATTCGTAAACTATTTCAACTCCAAAAGGATTACTAAAAAGCATGAAGTTAATACAACGTAAAGTTGATTCAGAATACCGTAAGGCCATGGTAGCCTAGTGGTTAAGGCATGGGCCTACCGGCAGGAAAGGCGGGGTTTGATTCTTAATGCCGCTAAAGACCCACTGAGTATATGCGATATACGTGCTCGTTAAATCTTTGGAATCTAAAGTCCTGTGGTTTGTCGTTGAGCAGTTACCATGGATGTAATTGCCTGGAGAATATTTCCTCCCACTTCCAATCAATGTCAAAATTGAGGGAGTGAATCCTCTGGCGTTACCATCTATAGGAGGAGATTAAAGCAAAGTCGTACTTTCATCTTTGTGGTGCTCTGGTTAAACGAAAGAAGCACCTTCAAACTTAAATTCGCCTAGCCAACGGCATAGCGAGCTAGGTTTGACCAAGTGTCTTAAGTAACAACAACAGCAACAGAATACCGTGCTTTTAATAGTGAATGGACCTGAAAATATTATTTTATAGTTGTAAAAGATAAACCAAAAAGTTGATGTTAAAGATACCTCATATGCAACGAAGCTGTAGCAGTTTTAATATATTTCACATCTAAGCATAATAATTAAAATTACGATATAATGCCAATTATAAAAATATGAAATTCTAATTATAAAAATATGAAAGAAAACAAAATGCAAAAAGACTTTGTAAAAAATTATCAGGCCGGCAAAATTTTTCCAAGAAAGTAAGCAGTATCCAAAAATCAACTACACAAGGAAGTTACATTGTAGCATACAATATTGCTAAAAATAATAAATCTCTCAGAGATGGAAAGTTCATCAAACTTCGCATGCTCCAAGTTTGTGATGTTTTATTTTCAGATAAGAAAAATAATTTTGAGATTGTAAGATTATCTTGAAAAGCGTAGACTTTTAGAATCGAAGCAGTTGATAGAAATTTGACATCACAATTAAGAGTCAAAGATTAGCCAGTTTAAATTTGGCTCCCTAGCAATGATAAAAGTGCTGATATAAATGATACTGCCCAGTTAGTATTATTTATAGGATGCGTTGATGAGAACTTTGAAATTGCTGAGAAATTGGCGTGAATGCTTTCTTTAGAGGAACGGACTGTGATGTTATTCTTGAATTTCGGGAAGGGTTTTTACTTTGAAAGTGCCTGTAACAAAAATATATAATATTCGATTTATAGAGCACCAAATATAACAGGGGAAAGAATCTGAATTTCTTGGACAATTTAATCAAAACTATCCCGAGAAGAACGTTGTCTTTATACATTGTGTTACATAACAAGATATTCTGTGTAAATTTGCACTGAATATGAAACCCATTCTTGACACAGTCGTGATCCACTAAATACTATTCAATCTCATGGGTTTACTCACATAAAATTTTAAGATTTCCTTCCATACGCGTAAAATGAATATTTTGATGTACTGTATTACACGATAATAAGGTCGCTTAGTTCAGAATGCGTTTTAGATCAAGTTTCTGAAAGACATTATGTCATTCCTCCAGAAGAAACAGTTTTCTGCCGAGTGTTAAGCGTTAAAAGCTACATAATGGCTTTCGGATTTTGTATTTTTCACAGATCTTCTCAGTCATGTCAGCGACTTGATTGTCAAGAAGCAAGGGAAAAATCAATTTATTGACAATATCCCGACCCATTACATAAAAGCTTGAAGCTAAAACTTAACCTGTTTGCTAGGTAGCTAGCTAAGAACGACGTCTTATTTCTTGAAGTTAAATTCAGTACCCTTAATAAAAGAAGAAAAGTTTAAGAATTATGAAGATGGCTTGAAAAAAAAACTGCATTTTGTATTCGATTTCAAGATTTCAGTGTTATTCAAACAGAGCTCAATATTTTTATCATGCCTTTCAACGTATGGTGTGAAGCAGTGAAGTCAGATTGGCAGCTGGAATTAATTAATTGAATTTAACAATCATCCCAAGAAGTTGTTTCTTAATGTTAGAGGCAAAGTCAGAGTAATACAAATAATTATCAAAATTAAGTTTCCAAATTTAACACCCCACGTTAAAAAAATCAGTGCTATGTTTTTTTTTTTTTTTATTTTATATATGTGAACAAGTATTTTCAACAATGTACCTTAGAAAGAACTATTTTAGATGTAGACTGGCAGCTGAGCATTTAGCCTCACTAAATAGCATCACATTTTATTTTAAACCTTAATACAAGGGAGTTTTTTAAAATGAAATTGCAATTTCAGTCATCGCATTAACAAATTAAAATTGTAATACCTGTATATCGTTTTTAAAATTTTAGAAAATTTTTCTTCGTGAGCCAATTATTCTTCAACTAAGATGCTAATTTCCTCCCCGATTTTTGACCCGCTACCGAATAAGTTTGTCCATTCCTTCTATAGAAAGAATGGACAATCAGAATAATTTCGTCAAACATATAAGAAAGATAACATTATAAGAGATATGGTTTGATGGTAATGGCATAGGTAAGCGTACGGAATTGTATATATTTCAAAATGGCTACATGATAGTCTAAAAGTATGCAGGTGACATATTGAGATTTATATTACTTTATGGATCAGCCCTAGATGAAACTTTTAATTTCTGTTAATGTCAGCTCTCTCATAGCTCTTTTCATAAAAAAAAATAAAAATAAATAAATAAATAAAATAAAATAAAAAAATGTTTGAAGCTTAAATTATATACAATGTATAGTGCGATTAGCATGTTTTCTTACCTAAATCTGCTCTATCGAGTTTGTAAACAATCCTTGATATGAGACCGAAGTTTTATTTTGTTATCAAAATGGGTTATGTATAGTCATTATAAGTGACCAAACATCACACCAAGCATCTTGCACCATCTCCAAACGATATCTTTTCTGTCATTTACATGTAACTATATCTTTTCAATCTTTTTCTTTCTTTTCAAAGAACTAAAACAATTTTTTTACAAGATTTTATTTTGTTTCATTTTACATGAATGTATAATTATCCTTCCTGTTTGCTCCTCTAATATTTTTGATCAATACATACTTCGAAGTTCAGTTAATCAATCTATTTAAAATGCATATCTTAAAATTTTGTGTATTTATATCTTATTTCGTTTCATAATTCTTAGAAAATTGTTGTGCATCTATAAAGATTATTTACAAACTTCGAAAATTTCTTAGAAATGAGAATCTCGGCAAAATTTTCGCGAAGAAAAAAATTCTCAGTTAAACTTACTTTGAACAGCTGTATAAAGATAATAATGTTGAATACTGTCTATCGTAATTACATTTCTTTTATTTAGAAGTTGGCAATTACACTCACTTCCAAAAGTTAAGAACGGAGAGGAAGATGCTAATTTCCAGAAGCCACTCAGAATTGAAAAGGATGCAAATTGCTGCAGAGGTAGATGGAAGTATACAAATATGTTAGGCAACAGCCAATCGCGCTTTCATGTCAAGAAATATGCAAAAAGGAACCTCCGGAAGGTTTTATGTGGCCCGCGAATAGAATTTTAATTTGTCGGGCTGATGAAAAGTAAAAGAAATATGATTTATTTATTATCCATATGCATCTCCTTTTCTACTTTGTTTAAATATTAGTTTTTCTTTCTTTCTCTCTTTCAAAGAACTAATTATCTCTTTTGACTTTTCCATTTTAATTTTGAGAGTGCCTGTTACAAATATAAGTAATATTGCAACCGATGGAACACCAACTATGATTAGAAAAAATCTCGATTTCTTGGACTCTTTAATCAAAACTATCCCGGAAATAATGTTGTTTCTCTACATTGTGTTATACATCAAGATGATCTGTGTAAATCCTCATTGAATATGAAACCCATGCTTAATGCAGTCGTGAAACTTGTAAATATTATTCCATCTCGTGAGATTACTCACAAACGATTTTGAGACTTTCTTCAATCCATACAATTTGAATACTCTGAGGTATGGTTTTATGCGAAAGCTAGGTAGCTTAGTGCACGATGTGTTTTCGAGCGAGTTTGGCAGCTGAAAGACGACATTGTGTAGTTATTCCATGAGAAAAAGTGTTCTTCTGGGTGCTAAATCTTAGATGATACAAAATGGCTTTCAGATTTTGCATTTTTCTCAGATCTTCATCATATGTCAAAATGCAAGGGAAAAATCAATTTATCGACGCTATCCGGGTCCATCTTAAAACTTTTAAACTAAAACTTAATCTGTTTGCTGGGCAGCCAACTAAAAACGACTTGTCTCATTTCCCGAGGTTAAATTCACTATCCTCAGTAATTAAAGATTAGCTTAAGAAATATGAAGATGGCTTGAAAAAACTGCATTTTGTATTCGAAAGAAGATTTCAATATTTCAGTGCCATTCAAACATAATTGGATATTTTTACCATGCCTTTCAACGTAAAGGTTGAAGCAGTGAGGTCAGATTTGCAGCTAAAATTAATTGAGTTGCAATCAATCGATCATCTCAAACAGCTCTTTCTCAATATGCCAAAGTTAGAGTTTTACAAATCATTATTAAAAGTAAATTTCACAAATTTAATATCTTTTACTCAGAAAATCAGTGCTATGTTTTCTTCATCTTATTTATGTGAACAAGTATTTTCAACTATATACCTTAGAAAGAATCATTTCAGAACTAGACTGATAGATAAACATTTAGTACAACTCTCTCCAAAACTCAATACAAGAGACTTACAATTACAAGAGAAATCACAATTTCAGTGATTTCATTAAGATATTTAAATTGTAAAACTTGTATATTGTTTTTAAAATTTTAGAAATATTTATCTTGACCAGGTAATCTTTTTTTTTTTTTTTTTTGGCCCGCGACCTAAAAAGTTTGCCCGTTTCTGGCTTACATTCTAAGCGATGATAATACACTGCCCAGCACTGAAAATGCAAAACTAAGAAGGAGTTGCCAGAAAGTGTCGAAACTTAGCAAAGAGAGAAAGACTACAACCAACAATAAGTCATCTGTATTTCAAAATGATAAGCACAGAGCGAGAACAGGATCGGGTCAGTAAATTTTAGGACCACCATGGATGGCGATGCACGAAGTAATACGTCTTAGGCACAGACTCAATGTAAGTATGGATGGCGTCCTGAGAAAGGGTTCTCTCTTCCCTGTCAATCATTTGCCTAAAGTACGTCTTCTGAAGGAGGCAGTGGCAGGGTTTGCATATGGCGTCCAGTCATAACCCAAATATATTCGATTGGTGAGCACAATGGCTAGGGAAGACGATGTACACCTTGCAGGACATATTGGTTGTTGGGGACAATGTGTGGTTAGGCGTTATCCTACTGATAAATGGCACTAGGGCACTTCTTGAAGGTACGGGAGTGTCACCGGCCGCAGCACATGATCCACATATCGTTGGAATGTCATCATGGGCCGTAAATACAAACTAGACCTGGAATGGTACGCAATAGTGCCCCAAACCAAGATGTCACGTTATCAAGAGGTGGGACTTTCCACAATTGCTACAAGGTTGGACCTGTCTCCATGTCGACGCCACACTTGTAAGCTTGACTCATCTGAGAAGATGGTTCTGTTCCTCTCCGTCGTCCTCATGTCTCTAATCTGGCACCATTCCAGACGTTAACGTCTATACTGTAGGATCATTGGCAATCAATCTTCTTAACGGAAGCCACGAGTGCAGGCCACTAGCAGATCATCGACGGCAAATGGTTCTGCTCGACATGGGTGCATCCAGGTTGTCTTACACATGCTGCAGATTTTCAGTAGGCATTCTGTGCGTGATCGGCACTACCTCATGACGTCACTCTGGCTCTATTTGCACCCCACAAACATTGCACACTTCCTTGTTTCAACCATTGTCCTTCTCAGTCCGATCACCATGCACCTCGTTCATCTGATGGAACTGACTCCGTCAACGATGACCTAGCTTTTTCTGCAGTTACAGCCGAATATTGTCCACTCTGCCGGTTCCTCACTTTATATTTTATTCTATATACGCTGCAGAGCTGTGCATTTCAAAGCATTTGCATAACTCAGTAAAGTGCCTCTGTTCTGAATTTGTATAACATTTTGGCCATTCTTTCTTGGTGTTGTATTTTTGATTTCATAGAGTGTATTAATTGTTTTTTTTTTTCATTTGTATATGCGTTGTCATTACTTATGATACTTGGACAAACCAAGTTCGTTAACCGACAGCTACGAAATTAAGTAAGGGGGGATACATCTTTCGTTTAATAAGAAATCCACGAAGATGAAAGTATGATATTGCTCTAGGAATCCTCCGATATATAACGTCACCAGAAGATCCACTCCCTCAATTTTGACTTTGATTTGGAACAGGAGGAAATTTTCTACAGACCATTATGCTCATAGAAACTGCTCTGTGACCTACCATAGGACTTTTATTTGACAGATTTAACTAGCACGTATAACGCATCTACTCGGTGGGTTTTTGGTGATGTTGGGAATCGAACCCAGTCTCTTCCGGACGGAAGGCCGATGCCCTATACATAAGGTTACGCAATTGCACATTTGTTGGGTGTGCATCTCTTAGGGGAAAAGGCTGTTTATAAATGTGTAGCATTTAATTACTGTAGATAGTTATTTAGATCAAAGTGCTTGTAATTTCCATGCTTTTGGCAATGTTTTAGAAAAGTCTTGACAACTTTTAGAAATGAAATTCTCCATTTAATCCTTATAGTTGAAGATAAGTACTAGACAGTTGAACGTTTCGCCTAACCTTGGCACAATCTTAGAGCTTAGAGAGGTGCTTTCAAAAATCAAATATTTTTCCGTAAAAGGTCTTAATTCTTATTCCAAAACTAAAACATTATACAAACCAATATATATTTTTCTGTCAACATAACAACTTGTCTATAAATGTATAGTTAAGATTGCAGTCTGGATTAATGTAGTTTTACTATCTCAATGCACAACATAATGGTTCGAAATGTTTTGTGCTCAGATATAGACTTGTAATACTAATTTGCTTATATTGGATAAAGTTTCAAAATTTTGAGCACTTGAAAAGACAGAGATCTATTTAAGTAGCATTTTTCTCCGTCATCTTCCACAATATGAACTAAAGATAAAATATTGAGTAATTCACTTTTTTCTTAAAGAATTTTCTATAACTCACAAAAAAATAACTCGGCAGTCAACTTTCCAGGAATTAAAATTTCAATTCCGTAATTATTCCCTTGAATATATGGCAACAACCTAATATAACAAGAACAGAAGTGATCTGATTCTATATGTTTATATTCAACATTTGTTTATTTTGATTTGTGATGTTAAGAGAGAAAACAAATATTTACAAGTGAAAATAATTATAAAATATACTTAAAAATTACATGAATTAAAATTCTTTTTTGTTTGAGAATTTCAAAAATGGCTAAATGTGCTGATTCTCTGACCAATAGTTTAAACTCTTCTTCGGTTGAAAATTTTATTCTGAATTATAAAATGATGAAAGTAAATAATTTTCATGTTATATTTGCTGTAAATATTCATTTGAATTTCTATATAATCTTTGGCTTTCTCACTGATTTATTTTTCTTCTAGCCCCTCGATGAAGCTCTAAGATGTCGAATATGTTTTGACTATTTTAATAATTGTATGATGACAAAATGTAGCCATAACTGTAAGTTATTATCCTAAAATTCAATTTGAATGAAATATAAACTATTTAGGATTTAACAGTAAAACTAGTTTTTATAATAATTTTACTATTTTTTTATTAAATATTAAAATTAAAGTTGTTGGATTATCTCTCTCTCTCTCTATATATATATATATATAGTATTCCGTGTACTTAGTATTAATATTAAATGCTGTAATGTACGTAGATCTGTTAAATAAATTTGTGGCCTATTCCTATGTGCCTGTGCGGATATAAAATGCTCCAAACTGATTTACTGGGTCGGAATGTTTTCTTGTGTTTGTATGACGTAACTTGCCTTTTATAACTTAACGTGATTGTGTACATGAGTAAAATTTGTTTTGCATACTGGTAACCATTAAAGCATTTGATTAGAAATTATTTATTTGATTTTAGTGGCGGCGTTTCGCGCTCCCGTGGTATGTTCGATCCTGGGGCTGGGCAAGGTCGACTCAACCTTTCATCCCTTCAGTGGGTTGATAAACTAAGTACTAAGCATGTTTGAGAACTAAACACTGGAATTCTTACAATAGATTGACCAGCTAACTGGAACATATACTTCGCACTCCAGAGACTTTCATTGAGGACGAGAGTTATAGGCACTGTAGGCCTTGGTCCTCATGGACTATTATGCCACAGAGTTTAGTTTTTCATTGATTGCTTGTTGCAAAAATTGGAAATCATGTCAAACCCACACAGGATACAAAAATATTACCCAACATTGCATAATATCAACATTGCCTGCTGATAAGACACTGCTATTTAGGACGGAAACTCCTGGGATGAATCCCTGTCAGTGCTGAATAGTGCAATATGGTTCCATTTTTCCTTTCTTCATTCCTATTCTTTACACATACAATGGGATGGATGCTTATGAGTTTTTCAAGTTTCTTCCCTTACAATGTATGAATATGAACCACTATCCAGTAAATGGGCGGCAAAACATGGCCATTATTCCAATCACAAATCAAGCCTTCAGTTTTTAGGATATCTGTTAATGTGGTGTTGAGCTATATTGAGAAAAAATGTAAACCAAATTGTTTATAAATTATTATTATTTAAAATTTGAAAATAGAAAACTTGCAGCTTTTTAATGGAAAAGAGTGCATTAGGAAACAAATGTCTACAATTTTATTTTAAAAATACAACCTGGTTAAAATTTCTATTTAATGAAACATTAATTAAGTAGTTAAGAAATTTTATTCTTGCCACATTGGATTGAATAATTTTTCAAGATATTTTCTTTGATAATACAAAAATGTTAAACAATATGAGGGCTGAAAATTACGGTTCTCTCCATGCAGTCCATGAAATATTGCGGTAATTGTGTGTATATGTTAGTAGATACCACTTACAATTAAAATAATATTCTTTATATAACTATGAGCTCATCATGTTAAAATAATATAATTGCAAACTTAAAATAATCTATAAAATTTTAAACATAACTTTTTATATCTGTTAAGTGAGAATTATCGAATACACTAAATCTTGGATATGAATTGTCAAGTAAATGAAAACTATGTATCTTATTATCAATATAAAAATCACAGTTGGTTTGATTTGATATATCATAATTAAATAAATAATATCAATTAAAGTAAACCATATTTGATCCCTGATCATTTGCTCTCAGCTAATGGAACCTATTTCTTCTCTGTTTAATCATATTTATAATAAAATCTGTATGCATTTAAAATAATTTTTATTAGTAATTAAAAATGTGATGATAGTTTCAAGTTATTATCTCACAATTGATTTATAGTTAAATACTGGAACAAATTTTTTTTTTTTTTTTAATCTTATAGCACTTCTAGATTTTATTTAAATTGCATTATATCTTTATTTCACTTATATTGACAATGTGGAACTATAATTTGTTTATATTGACTAATTCACCAGAATTATTTATGCATGTAGAAAGTTCCTATTTGGCTCATATTTACAAAAAGCTTCCCCCCCCCCAAAAAAAATTTATTTCTAATTTTTTGTTTGATAGTGAATATAGACCATTTTATATTGTATTTTACTTCTGATATATACTGAATATAACATTTTGAAATTTTATGAAAATTTCTGAACTTACTATTCAGTCTGTGCCAGCCAACTCGTCTAGTAGTCAGCATGCCTGATGAATAGGGAGGTCCTGGGTTCGAATCCTGGTTCAAGCATGGATGTATTTTCTCTCTCTATCCTTGTCCTTTCCTTGTGTGTGAATGAAGTATGAATAGTGCCTACCCTATAAACGGGTCCCCATGGCATGTGTGAGGGTACGATGGTCCACCCCCTGCTGTGCATCCGGGGCAATGGCTTGATGGCAAAGAGGTCGCTGTTTCTGGCCAGTTCCTTGGATATAAGGGGACAATACATCCCGATATACCCTGACCATTAGAAAAAAAAAAGGAAAAATATTCAGTCTGTGTGTGCTACTTCACAAAAACTCTATATCAAATATTCATGATTTTATTTATAAATGTGTATGTTTTTATTCCCTGAAATAAATCAATAAATTTAAATTTTGAGAATAAAATGATTTTAACTCTTTCATGATAATTTCTTTTATTTACATTTTTATTATTAATTAATATTTAATAATTACTTTCTTATATCTTAATGAAGATATTGCTTGCAAGAAAATGACACTTACCAAAACATTACACCTCTGCAAAGTTTTTATTTTCTGTAAATGTAATTACCGCTGCCTCAAATATAAGCATTAATATTTTCCCAATACTGCTTCTGTTCCCGATAATTTTATTAAGTTTTTAATTAGAGAATTTTAAAATAATACATGTTATATATTTTAATATCAGTTTGCTATAATTTTAAGTTTATTTATAACAGAAAAAGAAATATCAACACATTTAAAATTTTATGGACATAATTAAAAATAAAATGTGGACATAATCAAAAATAACTATAAATATTTCGCTAAAAATATTTGTTTAAAACATTTTTGTAAATATTAATTTTTTGGTGAAATATATCATACAAAATGAGGAAAAAATTTTATTTCTAAATGCAATTTAATATATACTAAATTCACTGTATATTTTTTATTCTGCATAGCTATGTGTATAAACCTTTGTGTAGTAGATAAGTTGTTAGCTATTATATAATACTTATAAATTTAGATTACATTTTTATTAATAAATTTCTGCAATCAAAAATAAACTTTCTAAGAACTCATTCATTTAAAATAACTTTCATTTCTCTTTTTAATAAAAATGTTCTGAATATATTTTTTAAAATTATACTCAATATATTATTTGAAATGCATATATATATATATATATATATATATATATATATATATATATATATATATATATATATATATATATATATATATATATAAAAGAAAAAAATATTCTTTTTAGATTGTTCAATATGTATCAGAAGATATATGATGTATAAATCCCAATGCCCTACTTGCTTTCAGGTATTCTTCTTATCTTATTATAACTTAATGAAATAGAAATTTTTAAAATTTATTCTACCTATTTTTAATATTTTAAACTATTTTTGTAAAATATTCAAATCGAAGCATAATCTGAAAATTTTTATTGTTTTTCAGTATCAATAAAATTTTTCCAAATTTATGCCTTGATTTAGAAAAAATTTTGATGTAAATAATGTACATTTATATGCAAATTTATGAATTATATTTTCCTTAAAATTACTCATTTTTAAATCAAATTTTGATGGTTATTAATATTTTCCTTTCATATTAGAATAATTAATGTTGTAAATCATGACTGTCTCAAGTAAGAATTATTTTCATAATTTGAATAGGATGCTTTTGAACCTGAACTAAGAAGTAACAGACTGGTTGATGAAATTTTACGTTTATACAAAAAACTAAGGTATTTTTTTTAAGTTTCAGTTAATAATATTGCTTCATGAATGCTACTAGAACTTCTAAGTCTAAAGAAAAATTATTTTTTGTTGTATAATTTTGCATGTTTTCATTTTTTTTTATTTATTTATATATATATATATTTACATAATAAAATTATATTTCATTTTCAGCACAGAAACAATGTCCTTAAAATTTAATTTCAACTGCTGAGTTCTTTGTAAATTGATCTCAGAGTTTTTAGATTATATTATTATTTTAAAATATTCCATGAAGTTTAAAATTGTGAATTATAAAAAATTCTCATTGTGTATACTTAATAATTTTTAATTTTTTTTATAAATTGTTTTATTTTAAATTAATTGTTATAGCTTTATTTTCTTTGTGATTTTAAGAAATTTTGGTTAAATAAGTTTTGAAAACATTTTCTATTATGAAAATTATCATTTGCAAAGTTAAGTTTGTTTATTCTTTAACTGTAGAAGCAGAAGATATTAAATGAGTAAATAAATGAATAAACTTTAATTCTATTTTAAAGTTTTTTTAGCATATAAAAACATTGTTTTATTTTAAAAAGTATTTTAAGTCCTCAGCCACTCTCTTAACTTCAGAACAGTTGCTGCTAATGCTCATAGAAGTGGTGTCTAGGTACATTAAAGTAGCTATGGGTTACTAAATAAAACACCTAGAGACTCACCTGCTGGAAAACTGAAAAGTTAATATTCTTAGCTTGAAAATGGATCAAAATAAGGAAAAAGTGATTTACAAAATTATAGAACATTATAGATTTAATATGAAGACACTTTGTAGACATTAATTCAAAAAATGGAAGTGTTAAAATGAACATTTGACTTTCCTTGATTTCCTACATATATACACAGCAGTGCAGGTGAGTCCCAAACTGTATCTAAGGTTAAGGGATTTGGAATAATTATACCTATCATCAAGCACCTCGAAATTTTGAACCATGATCAAGTGATATGGTCAACACTTGAGCTTCCTCTCTTCTCTCTACATCCATGTCACACTAGCAGGACTTAGTTTGTGTGATTTCTTACATTGTGATGCCAAGAAACTTGTATAGAAAGAAAATTGATTTACTGTGAGACCTGACACCACAAAATGGAAAGTGATATCATTCAGGATTCTCAATGAAAAGGACTGCTAGCTTTTGTACTAAGGTTCGCACAACTTTTGAAAACTCCTTGAAACTCTGTAAATTCCAAAAAAAAAAAAGAAAAGAAAAATTTAAGTGCCCCTGAAACTACTGGAATTTTGACTTGAATCCTTGAAAATCGTGAATAACACCTGGAATTTTTTCTTACCTTGATGCATTCATTTTTTGATACAAAATTATATAATTTTTTGAATTTTTTTGTTTTAATATTTTAAAATTTTCAATAAAATAGTCAAAAAACTTAATTCAGTATTGATATTAATTTTTTTTAAATTCTTAACTATTGACTTGTATAAATGTTTTCAGGATCTAGTTCAGCTACAATAATTTCCTGATATCTTGGTTCAGTAATATTTAGATTTATGCAAAGTGAAATGAAGTGAAGTAATTATCTAACAAAAAATAAATGTGTTGCACAATTAAGATCGCCGATTTTAATTGATTCTTTTTTATTTGCTGCTGTTTTCGTTGTATTGTATAAAATTCTTTGAATTTTAATATATAAATATAAAATTTTTTAGTTAAAACATATTTTCCATGTTTCCTTTGATGAAACTTACGTATAATTCAATCGGTAAAAAATTTACCGTACATTATTGGCGTTATTTTAAAAACGTCGCCGATAAGGGAAATTTCCGATCGGGAAAACGGCGGGAAGGAAATTGCTAAATAATAACAAATATTTCATGCATTGTTGGTATCTAACAATATCCTCACCTAATTTTACAAAGTTAACCAAAAAACTCAGATTTATAGATTTTAAACATCAATGGTAAAATAATAAAGTTGATATGTTAAATTATCCATAAATTTTATATTAATGAACTTAAATCAGTGAATATTCATGAGAAATTAATGACAAATAGGGTTGCCAAAATACTAGTTTGCCGGATTTCCATTAAAAATGTTCACCAAATTTGGCGCCAAAAAAAACACGTAAAGGGTGACCGTACAGTAAACCTGACACATTCATTTAAAGCAAGATAAATTTATTTATTGATGAAATAAAGATTGAAATAAAAATTATTTAATATGCCTGTCTTTTCAATGACCAATGGACTGTTGAAACTATATCTAATAGTTGTATTTGTTTTGAGTGTATTTATATTTGTATAGAAATTATCATACACATGTTGAGATACTCAATAAATTAATAGACAGGAATCTGTTGAAAATGTCTAAAACTCTAACATAACTCCTTATTTTATGCAATGTGTATAATCCAGTATTATATAGAATATGGATTATTTAAATAAAAAAAATTTCTGTCATAGCTGTAAATTCATTAAAGGCTTTTGAAATAACCATTAATGATTTTAATTTAAATAAAAATAGTCTCATTGATGTTTGCAATTATTTATTTTTATTACAGAAATGAATGAAAAATATTGTATGTGCATAATTAAATGCATATTTAGTTTAGAACAATTTTTAAAGTAAAATAAAAAAATTATTTAACGTGAATGTTGATACCTCCTGGAAAACTCCTGGAATTTGATTCATGGAAATCTGTTCAAACCCTGTTGTACTGATTGTTTCTATAAACAGAGTAAACATGAGTAGATTGTGTAAAATAGTGTCATATTAACTCAATCTGCATTTAGTGTTTGAATATCTTACAAAATTTTAATATGTAAGGAATGTTAAGATTGCTCACCTTAAACAACTATAAAAAAGCATCTCATGTAAATTGTGCTCTGATGAGGCTTGATGAGTCAAGGAGTGATTTTCTAATGTTAATTTTTGTGAGATTGTTTTATAGACAGCTAATGTGAACGGAATGCATGATCAGCAGGGTTGAACCAGTAATCTTTCTTGTCAAACCATCCTAAATGTTCTAAGATACTTGAGGATGGCTGGCTGCAGAACCAGCTAATGATCTGACTGACTAGTTAATGTAGAATGTCATGTTCAACTGAATGAGATATTAGCATATGCCCTTGTATGTCTGAAATGGGATAGATCAGTGAACACTGAAGCCTCTAATATTTAAAAAATCCTAAGCAAATTAGGCTTTTATTCATACTGACAACCACTAAACAGGTTTTACTAAATGGATAAGGATGCTATGCACAGGGCAGCTTCTTTATCAATCAGATAGAGGTCTAGCCAACATTTGTTACAAATATAATTAGGACTGATGTGAGCCATACTTTTCTCAAAATGGTGTGTAAAATAATCAAAGCACTCATTACTGGTGCTGACAAATCCTGGATGTTTTACCAACATTTGATATCAAATGTGGTTTGCTATTAATATTATGCTGCAACTTACAGTGATAAGGTATTCTGCTCAATATTTTACCATAACATGCTAATAGTTACACAATATTTACAATTGATATGAATATAATATCTAAATTTGTAGAAAAAAATGCCATTGTTTAATCTTATAAATTTATGGTTTCAACATAATAATGCACCTGATCTCAAAACATTTCACGTGAAGCAGTACCTTATCAAGGAATTTAGGGAACAAATAATTAGGTATGATTGTCTTGATGATTATCCTCCATGTTTACTCAGTCTAACTCCATTGGTTTTTATTTTGTGGGGATACCTAAAACATCATAGTTAAACTTTATGTGATCCTTCCTGAAGCATTGCAGGACCTTGACGGACACATTACTAATGTCTGTTTCAAAGTATCACATTCTATGCTGCACTATTTGTTCAGCATTTGGTTAAAAACAAAATCCAAATGTGCATTGCTGCTAATTGTGAGAAGTTTGAATATTTAAAATAAAAATAGTGTTATAACTAAAAGATTTTTTCTTCTCCACATATTGTTTCTTTACGTCACTGTGTAGGAATTCATGAAAAACAAACATGCATTTTATCTGTTCTATTCTTTGCATTTAAGTATTTTTTTATACTGAATCGGTTATATTCTACATTTTTATTATTTGTTTCCCCTGTTTTGTTCCATTTTCAAAATTGGAATGCTGATTTTTCCAACAAAGTTATTAAAATAGCTATAAGATTTAGATGCTGCCCTGAATAGCATACAGCTACTTTATTAGACCTAAGTACCACTTTTTTGCTTATAACAGTATTTGTTCTAAAGTAAAGGTTGGCAAGAGACTATAATGGATGTAGTTTATAATTTATACTCCTAATTTGAATTATATATATATATATGATATATATATATATATATATATATATATATATATATATATATATATATATATATATATATATATATGAAATTGAATATTGCTGTTGCAAAACAATGGTAATGACTTTAAAATTTAATTATTCAATGATTAGAAGAAAAACTTGCAGAAAATAAATGCATACATTTAATTTAATCTAATGGAAGATATTGCTTAATTTTTTATTTAGGATTATGATCTTTCTGATCTGTGTGAATGAGAACATATTTTCATATTGAGTCATTTAAATCCACACTTTTAAAACACAAATATTGCTTTATTTACTAAAAGTGTGAGTTATATGTGTATATTTATTTTTTTAATTCTCTAATTTCAAATGATTTCTTTATATGATTAGAAAAGATAAAGAATTACTTAAGAACAGTAATTTTTATGAAATACAATTTTAATATTGAATGGAACTCCTTTTAAAACTTTACTTTATTTGGTAGGATTGTTTTTTCCTAAACAAATGAATGAATTTTAATTCACTAAATTAAAATTTTTAATAAATCTATAAGATTAAAAAAATTTGGTCTAATTGAACATGCTTAGTTTAGTCTTGATTTAACCTAGATTTTTTTTAGTCTAAAAATTTTTGTTTCTAATATAGCTCTGAAAAATATAGAATCATTTCATTTTTCTACTCTTTTGTTTCAAATAAATAGCTTGTAAACTTCTAAGTTACACATTAAAAAAAAAAAAAAAAAAAACTACCAAATCAAATTCATTTTTTTATCTTTTTATTCATGCATATATATTTTAAATTTATTACTTAATGATTATATTTTATTTCTTTTAGAGATCTTGATGACAATTCAGCTTATGCAATTAAATTAGAAGATGATTCTTCTAAAACAGTTTATGTTGGAGAACTTCATAAAGAATCAAAAGCGATTGCTGAAGCTGAAAGTAGTTCCAGTTCAAAAGAGTCTTTTACTCCTCGCATTGTAAGTCAAATCATATGTTTGTTATTGTTTAAACTGTTAAATAAATATGTTTTTTGATTTCAACAACTAACCTTAAATAAAAATGTTGTTGAAATGGCCATTTCAATTTTTGAAATTTTGATACTTATTTTCACAAAATACAATATATTTTTCTGCACCAATAATTTAATTAAAAATTAAAATAAATTTACTCAAAGCCTGTTATATGAATTGTGTGATATTTTATCATTTTTTCAACCTAGCAGTTACTGTTAAGATGACAGATTTGTACTTCTTTTTAACACAATAAATGTCATTTAAAAACTACTTTAAACAATAATTAATTTTGGTTCAACAGTGCATAATTGACAAAAAGAAAATTTAAGTTGATATTTAATAGAAATATATATTATTTATGATGAATCTTGCTAAATTGACTTTGTTCAATTTATAAGCATTGCATCCTTATTTTTCATGACATTTAATTCTTTATTTAGTTGTTATTTTTCTATTAATTTTTTGAATTTTCTAAATTTATGTGTGTTAATTAATTATTATATGTATTAATTAACACACATAAGTTTCAGTTTCAGTGGCATTAGCATTACTTAAATTAAATAAAAATGGGCATTACTTATATTAGCTTTGTGTTTTCTATATTTTTTTTAAAAGTAAAATATATTTAAGTTTAAAAATATATATATATTAGTAAGATTTTTTTAAATTTAATTTATGAGTCCATTTATTATGTGTGATTTTAGTTTTTTATAGAGGCTCAACATAATAAAATTATACCCAATTCACATTCTGAAAAATGTTCAATAATAGTCGTCTCTGTCTATCTTCAATATTAAAAATGTGTTATAAAATAAAAGCTGAGGATAGAAAATGTATATTTCTTAATATAAAAAAGAAATCTTAAATACATTCCATATTATTCATAATGCAACTATCAACCTTTTTTAGTTTTAGATAAATATATGTTCTGTGTTTAATAAATTAATTTGAATGTGCTGAAATATTTCCTTTCTTTAAATATTAATTTCAATGTATGTGGCATTTATCAAATAAATTGTATTTTTTTTTTCATTGTAGTTAAACTTTCATAGAAGTGTGGGGAATTTTTTTTTTCATTAAATTATTTTTTATCCTGCTCTAGTGATAGAATATTGCTCCTCAGGTGCAGAATCCTGCATTTGATCCCTTCCTCTGTTGTGTAATTTGAGACCGGTTGTTGTGTAATTTGAGACTGGTTTTGTGCTTCTGCTTTTTCCTTTATGTTGTTTTTCAAAATGAAAGTTTGGAAGCTCTCTGAGTTTTCTCTTTTCACGATACATAGATATAACTCACTAACTATTGAAGACTCACCTAGACAGAAAAATACAATGGCCATTCAATGTTTTACAACAGCTTTCAACTGTTATGCTGTTAACTAGGAGAAATCACTTTTGTTTAGTTTTAGAAAAACATGCTTTTCTATACACTTTAGTGCTATTCAACTGTGCTTTTGCAGTAGAATAGTCTTGAAATTCATGATCATTTTACATATATGTATGTTATTGTAAAAGCCTGAAGTCTCGTAAATCGTATGTTTTATTAATAAAACTTAGCCTTTATTAATGTATAGGTGGAAGTATGAAATATATTTTAATTTCATTTTATTTTGATATTTTATCAAGACTTTGTCATAAATCCTCTAAGAGTTAGCAATGCTCTCCAGTAAAAGTCTGAAACAAGGAATTACTTGCAATCCTATTGCAAGTAATTCCTTGTTTCAGACTTTTACTGGAGATAAATAATAATTATCTCCAGTAAAAGTCTGAAATAAATTGCATTTGTAATGATTATCTACAAGGTGTCTTAAAAAAGATTAAAACACACTTTATAATTTCTTATTTGGTAATATAAATTATAAAAGTAATCAAACTAAGATTTGATTTTAAGATTATGTTGATGAAACCATCTAACAATTATTTTGTGAGTAGTTACAAAAA
The DNA here is from genome assembly GCA_030067965.1 of Latrodectus elegans. NCBI lineage: Eukaryota > Metazoa > Arthropoda > Arachnida > Araneae > Theridiidae > Latrodectus > Latrodectus elegans. Next base: position 48,089,831 of record CM057819.1, read on the forward strand.
ATACAAAAGATGCAATATTTGCATCATTTGCCAAATAAGACCCTATATTAAAAACTGAATTAATGTTCAATTCTCTTAATAATAATTATTTAAAAATAAATTTGTCAATAGTTAAAAAATACAGTTTCTAGTTCAGAAAAAAGTAAAAATTGTGAAATTTAAAAAATGAGAATTAGTGTATAATCTTTTTCTTTAATATTTCTTTAATACTTTGTAATTACTTATTATAACTAGATTGGCTTTTGTATAGAATTTTACTCTGTATATTAGCTGATTCAGTAATTACAAAGTATATTAACTGATCTGCATGTACATGTCTTTGGTCAATTTTCAGCACTTTTTTTATTTTATTGTTTAATTATATTTTTCTATTCCTTATAAGTTAGTTTTATCATCATTCTGGTTATTATATTTCATTTATTTTATTGCTATGCTTTAATAGTAAAAAATTAGAAAAATTTATCTATTCCTATCTTCAAGTAATATAAAGATTAATTTTAAATTTATATTAAATATGGAGGAATGAACACTCATCAATATTCTTGCAATATTTTTTTTATAATTCCAAGAAACTTTAATTTTTTACTTATTGTTTACCTTTATTTTTTAATTGTTGTAGAAAATTGAAATACCTGATGTAGAAAAATCACTTATTGATAGTTGTAAAGTCTGTGTAACAAGAGATCCAGATTTTAATGAAGGTAAGCTTTTTTGTTATCATTATTTGGTGCTGCTCCGTCAACTATGTAAAATTTTCTTGACAATAAAAAGATTTTCAATGTGGTTTTAATATTTTTCAGTTTAAAAGTTCTATACGGATTTAATATATTAAATGTAACATTTGATTTCAGGGAAGTTCATTGCAAAATACATTTTATTTGTAATAATGATTCAATTAGTATATTAATTTATGGTAATATGTGAAACCCTTTAGTGGAAAAGAAACAAACAAAACTAAATTGTTGATGCTGGGATTTATATATATTTATAGACTTTCCAAATGAAAGGGAAATGTTTTTATTCTGATTTGCTTAGGAAAATTTACAATATTTGCATTGATTTGTTACTAGTTTTTGCAGTGCTTGTGAAAATCCCATCAACAAGGAAAGTTGGTGTGGATATTCTTAAATTGACACCAAATCATTTTGTTATTCCTCAATGTATATTTAATAAAAAATTAAAAAAAAAAACGATTAAAAAATTCTAGTGGTTTATTTGCAAAAGTAACTACACATAAAAACATTTTAAACTCATTATTTTAACAATAATGAAAATATTTGAATGATAACTCTAAAAAGAATTATATATCAGGAATAACTTTATATTTCATTCAATAGTTGAATTCTTTGAATGAACAATAAATAAAATTGTGCATTTTCTAAATAGTCAATTTTAAAAATATTTAAATCATTCTGCCAAATAAAGGACTGTTATTCATAAATAAACTTTATAATAATCAGAAAATTTTGTAATTTTAAAATTTTTTGTTTGACCTACCTATATATTTCCTTCAAATTAGTTGCAGTATCATTAGTTTTTGTTAATTTGTATCATTAATCTCCAGGTGTGTAAAATTCTGAAAATTTTTTAAGCATCTGTAACTAGTTAGTGTAACACACCTGTAACTAGTTAGTGTAACTAATATGCTGTCAAGAGCTTTGTCATCTTCATCACTGTTGTTGTGCACTTCTTATTAGCAAACCATTTTTGTTCAACTATCTCAATATTAGTATTTTCTTTTATCATTTTCAATTTTCTATTTATAATTTTACCTTAGTTGTGCATGGAAGATTTGTTGTGTTACAATCGTTTGATTTTTATTTCAGAAATGAATCATGTCTGATATGTAAGACAATAAAAATATTTTTTATTGTCGGAGAATTCATTATATGGCATGCTTTGATTTAAAACTCTAGGTTCTATCGCAGTTACATGATTTTTCATCGGTTCTATAAGTCTGCTTAGAATTTGAATGTGATACAGGATTGTTAAGAATCAATCTATATATATGCTTAGTTTCTATATATGCTTACAGGCTTTCTATATATGCTTAGTTTTACTAAATGAATCTGAATCTTATGATCTTTTTAAAAAGTCCAAAAACTAGAAACTACTAATACTCAGGTTTAATTATCTTGTTGACCGTGTAAGTAAAGAGAAGTATATAAAATAACATTTTTTTCATCTTGAAAGTTTGCTCCAATCACATACTTTTTCATGAGTTGTTGATCCATCTTATATTAATACTTGATGCACAAATAAACCCTTTACCTTGCATTAACAATTTTGAATTGTACCATTCAGTACCTATCAAATGTAAGTGTTCCTTTTATTTTTAAGATTTTGATTTTGTTTTTTGTGACATGTTGCACAGTTGCTATTCCCTGATGGAAGGACAATCCAATGTCAGCATCAGAAAGCAGGCCCAATAATAACTGAAATATAACTGATGTTTTTATAATTTTTTTTTTAATGTTGCAACTTTTTTTACTGATTGTTTTTGTGTTAAATGAAAGTGTTTGTTTCATAAGTCTTTAGCTTCACTTTAAGCTTAATATCTAAACAACATGATCTCTTAGGAGCCTCTTGCATTGCTTATTTATGATCATACACTAAATGAACTCATTCATTGTGACTTCTTTGAAAAAGAAAAGTTTAAAATGAAAATGTGTTTCCACACCAAACTATGACATATGGGAAAGCCAATATTTATGGAAATAATGGAAAACGTGCATATTCACCACATTATCTAAATGAAAATGAGCTTCCACTTGTCTACAAGATAAGCAATAATCAGTATCCATTCACTTGCATTCTTGTTGGAAAGTCCAAGACAAAATCCAAACATGCAGAGAAATTTTGAGTGTTGCCCAAAGTATATCTTGTAATAGTTCAATTTCAAAATGTTGTATTAAATCATGTACATAATTGTTCTCAAACACAATTTACAAAACACTTGCTATTCAATGTACACTTCATTTGAATATGATGCTGTAATTGCAATGTCTTCCACAATTGTTACCCCACTTACCATCCTTTTTCCGTCATCTTTGTTCAGATGACTGGAAAAGACACAACATTGTGAAAATCAACTGTTTGGACTTTTGTCTTGTGTCTTAGCTACATTTACAGGCATTGGTTCCCTTTTTATTGTTTGTTTAAAGGCATTGGTTTTCTTTCCCAATTTTTTTTATTTACTAATAAGCATGGAGTGCATCTAGAGCATCACTCTGATAAGATATTATGATCAATGCCTGTTCCTCATCCTTCTATATATTAATTGCTAACTAATAGCTTTTTCAAATCGTTTGTTTCACTTTCATGGCAAAATTCCTTGAGATATTTATTTGAAAATATTTTCAAACAATGCAGCTTTATTTATTGCTACAATTTCTAACTTTGGTATAGAAATCCCAAGCACATAATCTATGTAAATGTATTTGAAGTTTGGTTGGAATTGCTTTAGTAAAACCAGAACTTCAAATTCGATCTCTGAGTTTAATTTTAACTACTTTGTACTTATATTTCAAATATTGTACAGTTCTATAATCGATACAGGTTAATTAAAAATAGGAACAAAAACTTAAAATTCTGAATTTTATAATATTTATAACAGTTGTCTAGAAGAGAAAGCCCTAATTTTATTTAAATAATGTGAGCCATCTATTTAAGTAAGTATGACTCATATGTTATCTAAGCTATTTTGTTTTCTTGATATTAAAGAAATATTTGTAGCTACAATCATTATTTTTACATGAAAGTTTTACTATCAGTAAATATAAGATATTTTACTCTAAATTAGTAAACATAAAAGCAAGTGAGACAAAACATCAAAGTATTTCTATTGTGATATATTTTTTAACAATTATTTCAATGTATTCCTACAGATATGACTTCCATTTTACTTTTATTTATTAAAATTAAAATTTTATTAAAATATATTTATCAAAATATGTGTAAGTATTTTCTGAAATCAAACTATGTGTCTATAAACTTCATAATTTCTATTGTAAAATATAAAAATATTTTAATAATTATTTCATATTGAAAGATAATATCTGTCATCATGAAGTAATATAAGCTAATAGAAATGGATGTATTACATAGTAAGAAATGCTTTGAAGGAAAAATTATTTTGTGGTACATTATTCTGCCATCCCTATCTCTTTTATTTATACTTTTAACTCAAAACCTAACTTGTTCCTTATAATTAGTCTAAATACCATTTGTTTAAATAATTTAATGCAACTTCTCAATAAAAAATTGTTTTCTCTTTTTTTAATAAAATAAACATTTCTTTCAAAAAATTGAAATTATTCCTCTAATTTTTATTTCAGTTACATGTCCAGTTTGTTATAAAACAGTACTTTCTGACCGAATTAATTCTCATTTAGATATATGTTTAAAACAGCAGTTTAGTGATGAACCGAAAAGGTAACTATGAAATGTTTATCAATTGTTTATGTTTAGAATTTCTGCATCTATTTTTCTGTATCTTAACAGTAAAATGTATTTTGAAAGGAAAAACTAGCTGAGTATTATCCTATTTTCAAAGTTATATAAAAGAATTAGTTTTAAACAAAGTTATATAAAAGAATTAGTTTTAAACAAAGTTATATAAAAGAATTAGGTTTAATTGCTGTAGCTTAGTGATGAGAATGACACAGTGTAGAATCTCAGATTTATTCATAATAAGTGCAAAGATGGCGATAGTAGTTACATTTTTTAGCACATATTTTGGTTGAATATTCAAAGTTTTTATATGAATTTGACTCATTATCTATTATAAATTTTCTTGAAAAGAGCATCCAAATTATTGATAGTTTAAAAACTGGCACTCTTTTAATTTAGCAAATAATTAATTAAACTTCTATCTTATTCATAGATGATTGTAATAGTTCATAAATAATTTTAAACTTTAGATCTCAGTCACATTTAAAAATAATAAGTAAACTAAATAAACCAGTCAAGTGATAAATAAACTAATTAATTTTCTGGCAAAATATTTATTAAATTCAATCCATAACATAAGATCATAGTCTTAATTAATTATTATATATTCTTTAAAATAGATTTATATTTCTTTTTTTCATACATTTAATTATCAAGTTTAAATTTTGTATATATTTTTATATGAAATTGACTACTTTTATTTTGCAGAAAAAAGACATTACCTAAACTTGTTTATCACTTGCTTTCTGAGAAAGAAATTAAATTGAAGTTAAAAGAGCATGGACTTAGTATCTCTGGCAGCAGACAAGTACTTTTATTTTTATTTTTCTTATGCATTCTTGAAAATTACTGTTATTAAATATTATTAATATGTTACTCAATATTTATATTTAAAAATTGCTAATTTTTAATGATTATTAATAATTTTTAAACTTTCTTTGTCTAATAAATTTTTAAACAAATATCTTATTTGATACTGTTGTAAAATTATCATAATATTTGCAGACTTCAGTCTTCAAATATGAATTCTGAAATATTGAAAACTTTTTTTTAATTCTTTATTGCGATATTCATGATTATTGAATTTTAATTTATCACAAAGAAATTTAATAATATTTTCTATTTAAGCAAGACATGGAAAATTAATTGGATAAAAAAATATTAAAATAGCATGATTTTTCTATGCATAAAGAATAAAGTTTGTTTTAATTTTAGAATTATATATGCTTTCAAATCAAATGTGTTGCTTTTTAATTTATTCTTAAAATAAACGTTTTTCAAATAACTTATGAAGGTAAAATGAAAAAACATTCCTGTTAAAAAGGAAATTATAAATGTTTAATGTTTTTTTAATGAAATTGCTCAACAGTTGTATAAAAATTAATGTTGTAGCATGAAATTAATGTTGTAGATGTTATCTGTAAATTTACATTATTTTTTAATAATACACAGTCATTGCTAAAAATAATAATCATTTCTACGTCATGTGAAAAAAATATAAATGAATAATCTTAAAACTTTGAAACTGGCAATTTGTATTAGTAAAATTATTTACTAATATACTAACTCACTTGTTGACAGTCATATTTGTGGAAAAATATTGGATATTTGAGTAAAATTTTTATTGCAAATTTTTCATTATTAAAAATATTATTTAAAATATTTTACTTTAAAAAATGTTTTATTGTCTTCATCCAAGTGTTATAGCTATTTTAAATGTGTTGCATAGTTTTAATTGTAAATTTATAACTTATTAATTATTCATCTGAAATAAACTTTAACTATTAAATATGTATATTGTATTAAATTTCTTCTAGGCTTTAATACGGCGCCACAAAAATTTTGTAACTCTTTACAATGCTAACTGTGATTCATTAGATCCAAAGCCTGGTGAGTTAATGTGAAAATTACTAATGTTATTGCTTAGGGGTTCTTTTAAATTAATTTAATATAATGTTTAGTGTAGAATGTATCTCCAAATATTTTACATAAAATTTTTAAAGATAAGATAATTTTGACCAGAATGTATCTCGAAATGTATCACTTGTGAAAAGAGAAAGCTCCAAATGCTGCAGAATGGTTATATGATTAAGCTAAACTTTATTGCATAATCATTTTTATTTAAAAATACATTGATTGGTATAATTCATTAACTTACATTTTTTGTTATAATACAAGTTTTACATATGTATGCTTGATTTTTTTTTTTTTTTCATATAATACCTGAAATATTTATCTCCACTACTACATTTTCCTTTCTTTTATTGATTATTTTATTACTTTTCCAAATTATTATTTGAAATTGCAATATTTGATTTAACCAATTATTATAGATGTGTTATAATTTTTATTTTAATTCTCTCTTTTTGTCTATTTTAATAAGAATTCTTGTGAATCATTGATTGAAATGTTTTAAATTTTATACTTATATTCAAGGTAAACTGTTATGAATTGATTATTAAAAGTTTCTGAATAATTTCCATGAATCATTAACATAATTATTTTAGGTTTAACTATTGTTAAACTTCGGGGAATTTAAAAATTTCACCAGTCACTGATTTTTATTACTAATGAATGTTATTGTTATTTTCAAAAAAAAAAAAATTAATTCCTTATTTCTATCAATCATGCAAAAGTAACTTTTAGTTTTAGAAAAATTGTAATAATATAAAAATATTCTTACAATTTTAATAAAATTAATGATATATAATTAAATTAACAGTCTAGATGTTTTACCTTAACTATTCTTTTTTGTAAATTATGTTTTTAATGGATTTTAATTTTTTTAGCTTTAAATGTACTCTAATTTTCACTAAATATTTCTTTAAGTTTTGTTTTCCATTTGACTATCAGTTAATTTTGCCTACTTATAACAATTAAAAAAAAGTTTTGAAACTTTTTTATTATAATTTGTAATTAATATCATTATTTATATGTTTCAAACTAATGAATATTTTCTAATGTAATAATCTTGTAATAGTAGCAAATTCAAAATAAAATAGTTCCTTATAAAGTATAAAGAAATGTACTCAAACACTCAGTAATTATTTATTCTGAAGCTTGATACAGGTTAAATTTTTCTAAAATAATTAATACAGTTTCTTGGCTTATATGTTTTGTCAAATGCAATAAATGATTGAAACATGCAATATTTTGTACAAAAACTTGATATGACTTATTTTTTCTGCAGAATTTTTATTATCTTTTAATTTCCTTTTAAAGTCTCAGATTTGGTGAAAGAAATAGAGTTGCAAGAGATTGAAGAGAGAATAAATTCTTTGCCAAAACAGGTACGCTTGAAAATTTTTGAAATACATGTTCTTTATATTTATATAAATTAATTTTTTAAATTTATAATATTGTTGATGTTTATCAAATTGAGAATTATATAATGTTAAGTAAAATTAGTCTGTTTTTCTGAAATTTTTCTTAATGTTTGTTTAACAACTGACAACATTTGCTGTATTTATCAGGCTATAAGACGCAACTCCTTTTTTATTCACATTTTTGAAGGATAAAGTGTTATTATTGTTCATAATAAGGAATTTACTGTATTTTATATGTAAAGTACGACAAATACCAAATCTTATTTGCGAAATAATACCTTTTAATCTTCTTTATTAAAACCTAGACACTCATCGTAAGATCTAAATAAAGAGTCACTTGAAACCTCTTCTAAATCAACATCTGATTCATTATTGTTCTCTTATCATCCAGTGTATTTATTAATTCCACATTTTGTAAAGGATTTAACCACTGTCTTTGTTTATGTAGGTCCAGTAGGTTATACTTTCTGTCAGTTACTTTTTCTTGATCCTCTTCCTTATTCTTGCGATTTTCTTAATTGGGGGTGGCCTAATATCTCTTTCCAGCACAGTAGTTTCTATGTTTTTAGCATACACAATCATATATAACTTGTATGCTATGCTTTTTATAACAATTCCGACATTGTTTTTCAACCATAACTTTCCAACAAAATTTAGAAAATTAAACAGTAGAAATTTCATACTCTTAATAGACATTCACAAAAATTGGGAAGCTTAAATCAATCCAACTGTGATCGTTAATTACAGTGCATGCATATTCACTGAAACCTACATAGCTGTAATATGCTCTTATTTTGTAAGGAAATGAGAAAGAAGCTTATAAACTTTGAATAAAGGAAATTGCCAGAAATGAATCCATTCAAAAACTTAGTATCAATGTATAAGACACAGTATTGGCGTATTAAGATGCACAATTTTTTAGTCCTATTTTCAAAGAAATATTCATCTTATATGCTGACAAATATACAATTACAGTTAAACAACATTTTGATTAAAATTGCTTTCAATAACTGAGAAAAAGATTATAAAAATTGCTCAGTTCAAAGATCAAATCTGTTTTGATCAAATTTGATATTTGTGTATATTTTGTTTGTTTTTCCCCATAGTGTGTGTGTATATATATATATATATATATATATATATATATATATATATATATATATGTTTGTATGTATGTATATATATATATATATATATATATGTATGTATATATATATATATATATATGTATGTATATATATATATATATATATATGTATGTATGTATATATATATATATCATATTATATTTTAATAGGAAATTAAAATAGGTATGGTAAAAATATTTTATTAACTTTTATTTTTTTTAAAGTTTGAATTTTTTTTTCATTGAATATAATAGGAAAATTATAAGCAAAGATAACAATTCATTGTAAAAATGCAAATCCAAAAAACGTTTGCTCATTTTTTTCTAAAGCTTTGTGATTAGTCATAAATTTCAAGACTGAATGAAAACTTTTTCAATGTGAAGAGAAAACATTATTTGACTGATAAGTTAGCTTAAAAGTATCATTGATTAGTTTGGCTAAGATGTTAATCTAAGGAATCTAATTTTGGTGGTTCTTTTTGAGCAGAAATAAATCATATAAATTGTTATCAGATTAACTCTTATCTTTGGAAGGAAATAAATGTTGAATGATTTTTATCGAAACTTTCCAATTATAAAACTACTCACTCAGAATAATCTTCTAGTTTTTCGGCTACATTTCCTTCTTCATTCCCCTTCCTATCTATTTTGTATTTGTAGTTAGTTTAGGTGTATCATATGCCAGTTAAAAGTGTGTGTATGAGTGAGTGAGAGAGATATTTTACAAAACAATTAAAATACACAGGAACTATACATTTTAACTGTTATATTGTTATCTTTCTCCTTTTGAAGTGAAGCCGAGCTGGCAGCCAAATGGTTAGCACTCTTGCAATAGTTCAATAGTTCATGGATTTGAATCTCATCTTGGGCATGGATGTTTGTAGTGGTTTGGAATCCACTTTAAACCGTAGGTCTCGGTCTAATTAGCCCTCATGTGCAAAAAATGACCGTTGAGCGACAAACAAACCAAACCTTTTGAAGTGAAAATTTTTTGTAAAAATTTCATGTGAAAAATGTTAATTAAAATGTAAAATTGTATTTCACATAATAAAAAATTATACATATTTTTTTGTAATATTAATTACTTTTTTTAACTTTAAGATTATTATTTTTAAACTTTTTAGTTTCAAGTTAATAAGAAAAGTGAGCTATCTGTGATTGAAGAGCAAAATAAATCTTATGGTATGTCAATGTCATATATCTTAATTTATTTATGATATAATGTAATACTAATATTTTAGTTTTACTAAGATTATGTATTTATACATTATAAAATATATTCTTTTTTATGTATTTGTATATTACCTGGAACTTAAATTTAATAGTTGTCACATTTTCTATACATAAAAAATATTTTTTAAAAATGCTACTTTATATTCTATAAACTATTTAAGCATTTCTCATTCTTTGAAGTGGCTTTTTGATAATTTAAAAAAAAAAAGAAATAATTCACTAGAAGAAATTGGCTATCTCAAAATATATTACAAATTAAAATTAAAGTAAATTTTTTAGTAATGAAAATTTTATACATAAACTTAATTTTCAAGCAAAAGTAAGCAAATTTAAATATTCTTGATATAACTTTTCATAAATTGTATTTTTCCAAACACAAGCATTTGTTAGACAGTGATAAATTATCTATTTTATGTGAGAAAGAAACAAATATATCACGCTAAATACAAGATCATTTTAAAAGAATACTCATTGATTTTTCTTATTACCATTTAGTCTGATGCATGCAGAAACTATTCTTACTCTGAAGTATATTTGTTTGAACCTTGTTTATGTATGAGGCAATATCCAGTTCTTTTGGGCTGTTACAACTTTATTTATAAAGTAAAACAAAAATAGAAGTTTTGCTTCTAAGCTGCTTAATTTTGTGATAATTTTACTTTCGAGAAACTTAATTTAATCCAAATTTTTACATCAACTTTTCTTGGCTGAAGTATTGAAAATATTCGACACCTTTTTGGATGCAAACATGAACATGCAAACCAAGTTTTTTGAGACACTTTGCAACATTTTTTGGTGCTGTTGTCAAAATTTCTTTAAATACAATTATTAATGTTTGTAGAACTTCACTGGAAAGCTTTGATTTGAGATAACTCCACATTCACAAAAAATTCAGTAATATAAATTCAATAATATGAAATTAAGCGACCTTTGTGACCAAAGGCCTATTGAAATTACTAGTCATCATTAAGCTATTCTAATTTTAAGTTACTGTAATGTGATTTTGAGTTATTTTGTACGTAATTTTAAGCTACTTAAATAGTGTGAACTGTCCACATCTTATTGAAACCAGGAGTATCAGTACTGTACTTCCTCGGAAACAATAAAATTTTTAATTCTCTCCATGTATGCTTTGGAATTAATGGCTAGGCTACAGGGAAGGAACCGTCCTGTCACTGTTGCCATTCATAATCTCGTAAATATAGTTTTGAGTAGTAAAAAAGAAAAGCTTGGAAACAAGCAGATTATTTACTCAAATTATTTGTATGAAATGGGATTAAAAATTACTAATGATGTTCACATTACTTTTTCAAATATAGCATGTAAATCTTCTCCACCATCTTATATAAAAAAAAATTGGTACATTTCTGAAGTTATTAGAAATTATTAATATGGTTTCCAGAGGAGAAAAACAATGTGATCAAATACACACTGTCAGACATATCTTGGAAAGAATAAGGTAATTTAATATAGACACCTATCACTTGTTCATTGATTTTAAAGCCACATATGATAGCATAAATAAGAAAAAACTCCTTGAAGCTTGAATTTAATAGCCCAATGAAACTGATAAACTTGACAAGGGTGACACTTAGAAATCTAAAATATTGAGTTAAAATTTTGCCTTTTTTTTTTTTTCAGAATCTTTTTATACTGAGAAAAATCTGCAACAGGGAGACTCACTCTCATTTTTGTTGTTTAATTTGGTTATAGAAAAGGCTGTTTGAGATTCCAAACTAAATACAAGTGGAATCATTTTACTGAGGTCAATTCAGTTATTAGCTTTTGTTGTTATTGACATCATTGGACCTTCAAAGCAGGCTGTTTTCGAGGTATGTCTTGCTTGAAAAGGCAGTTTGAAAGAGGGGCCTGATGATAAATGAAAACAAAGCAAAATTTATGATAGCAACAAATAGATTCTACGGACCTATCCCTTCTAAAGATAACCAGTTATATGTTTGAGATAGTAGATCAATTCAAATATCTGGGTGCAGTTGTCTCAAGCAACAACAACATTAAAATTGAAATATATAACAAGTAGGTTATGTATGGCCAACAGATGTTTCTATAAACTTAGAAGTCTATTCAAATCTAATCTAATCAGTATAGAAAGTGAAATAAATCTATATAAGACCTGTGGCTCTTTTTGGATCTGGATACTGAAACAGAAAGACAAACAGAGCTTTACAAAACAGAAGAAGATCTGCTATTAATTTTTGAAAGAAAAATATTGAAAACATCTTTCAGTTCAATAATTTTCATCAATACTTTTCTTATTTATTATCTTTTATTCAATTCAGCAATAATTTTCTTATTAAAAGAAAATAACATGGATAATTCTATATAACTAGGAAATCTATAAAAAATATAATGATTCCAACATTGCGAAAATGTAGGTGTATTAGATGGCTATTTATGACGATTCTTTTCCCATAAAAAAGTAATTTTTTTTCGAATATAGGGAAAATGTGCTGGAAGAGAAGACCCCCTACTAGATGGTTAGATGGTGTGAAGAAGACCTTAAACTGTTAGGGGTACAGTGCTTTTTAAACATGAATTCTGAATTTATATTTAAAAAAAAAACAGTTTTTGCACATTGAAAGTAAAAGAGAAAAACATTGTGTCCATTATATATTGACCTAAGTTACGTATTGATGTTTAAAGTCTCGCATCATTTAAAGATAGGTGTGGATAATTTGAAAAATGGGTACTCTTTTTAATCAATACCCTTATGTATTGAAGTCATTTGCTTATTGACTTGACTGAGGAAAAATATATTGACCTTTAATTTTTTTTGAAAATCAATGCATATGCTGTCTTAAATTTTCATTTTATTCCTGTAACTTATAATATTTATTTAGAATTACAATTTCAAAAAGTTGATGAGTTCAAATTTGCACTTTTTCAATCCATCTGAACCAGAAATCAAAATTCTGATATTGTTTCTTAATATTTAAAATTTACTGTTTTTATTAGAATAAAATATTTCATTATCATATCTTTAAATCCACATTGATAATTAAATTCATTTTTAAATATATTTGTGAATGAAATTTATGGGGCAAAGTGCAAATGTAGCGAAGAAAAATTCTTTATAACATTTTATGAATTAATAGGCATACTAATGTTGAGGTATCATTTAGTCTGGAAGCCATCACACTAAATAATTTTCATTTTTTGATTATTTCAATCAAATTAATATATCAAGTACTTATACTTCATTTTAATTAATCTATTTCTTAATTATTGTTGTTGTTAACTTACATATTTCAAAAAATAAAATAACTTAAAATTTATCAGAAATGATTTCATCTTTTATTTTTATCTTAAGCAATGCTTAATCTATATTATAATGTAATTTATATACTTGCATATTTTAGGGAAATAATAAGAAAAAATCATCATTCATAATCATAAACTGTTTTTAAAGATATTAGATGTTTTATTTTAATAATAGCTAGTTATTAAGTTTATGAAGTTCAAAAAACTCTAAAATAATTCCTATACAAACCAAGAGGCCGCGTAAATTTATATGAATAAATAATAAAAAAAGGAACATTTAAAATTTTTTTTTCTTTAAATCATTCAGATGAACAAAGTTAATAATGTTTCAAAACTTCTAAAAGTAGAAAATCTTACAGTTTATTAATAATTACGATATGCACGTAATAGTGTTATTATTTATTATGAATTTTTTTTTGATGGAATCAATTATATAAAGGACACTTTTTCCTTTTCAGTAAAAAAACATCAATCCCAATTTAGTGCCCTTATTAGTGATGTTCAACACCGGGAAATCGGTAAGCAATAAAACAGCTTCTAAAATATACATTTTACTATTAGAAATCATATAGTTTAATGCTTTACTTAAATATTAACTCAACTTGCATTGAGAATCAAAATGAAGCGATATTTATTGCTGAATAAACTGAAAAAAAAAAACATTTTTTCCATTTATAATAAAGCTTTTAATTTAATTATTAGTAAAAATTATTATAGTAAAAATACACTTTTAAAACACTTTGAAATTGGTAAGCAATAAAACAGTTTTTAAAATATGCATTATGCTATTTGGGATCATATAGTTTAATGCTTTGCTTGAATATTTACTCAATATGTAATGAGAATCAAAATGAAACCATCTATATTGCTGAATAAAGTTTAGAAAAAAATCGTTTCATTAATAAAAATTTTCAACTTAATTATTTATAAAAATTATTAAATTATAAGAATGCACTCTTAATATCTATGTATAAATTATGAAATAAATTATTTCTGTTAAAATAATTTGTACAAGTTTAAGAAACACAAATTAAAACTTTTTTGTATGTACCAAACATAACAATAGCTTTTTAACAGTTTATTATTTCAAAACCTTATTATTTTTTTTTAACTTACTGAAATTTTTATTTCAGCTCAAAACAAGATGAAACAAGAAAAAGAGAATGATGAAACTTTCATAGGAAACTATGGTAGAAACATTAAGATGAGACTCAATTATAATAATTATTTCTTTATGTTAAAATTGCTTTGCTCCTGAGATGTCTGACAAGTTTCTTTAAGTGATTTAAAACTTTTATTTTAGCTCGAATTCAGATTAAACAAGAAAAGGAAGATGAAGAGTCTCTCTGTGGTAAGAATTGTTTCATTTCTGAATGATTTAGTTATAGAAAAATGATTAAAAAATATTTGATTATCAGACTATAACTTTTCCAACTATGGTTTAAGTACCCTTTATAAATCTTAAATTGTGGTACCTTTATTCTGTTGTATCATGTAGAAATCATATTTGTATGATCCATTTTTATGAAGTTGTGCAATATAAGACTATCAGTTATTAACTTGTATTTGTTTTTCTAATAACTAATATTATTCAATGCATATGAAAATCTAATTAAATTTGTAATTGGAATCAGATTTGTTTTTTTTAATTTTGTTGCATTTTAATTTAATTTAGTGCATCTTTAATATCTTGACTATGAATTTAAAGCATAAGTTTATAGTTTTTTGTCATTTTGAAAGTTTTATTAACTAAAATTTTACTTTGAAGGTGTTAATTTTATAATAGCCACTGTGCATTTTGTTAAATTTTGTATTATTTGATTAAATATCTTTTACTCATTTTCTTAATAATCTCTTAGTTAAAAAATTATAATTTTCTAATAAACTTTCCTTAGATTTTATTAATTACATTGTTTTGTAAAAAAAAAATGTAATTTTTTAAATATTAATCAAAAATAAAGTACAACTTATCAGTTTATAAATTTTTGTAACTTTTAACTTCAATACATTATTGTTTTATGATGTGTATTTGTTTATGTTATGTATTTACTCCTTAGATGATGAAGATTATACAAATGTTTTAGAACACAATCATGACTTATATGATGACAAGATAACTGCTATAAAACCTCCAACTTTAGGTATTGAATTAATTTTTTTCATATATTCATTATACATTTATTTCGAAATGCTCTTTTAATTTTATTGCGACCCATCAACTAGACATAACCAAGGGTATTATAATTGTAGTTCTTATGTGTTTTGATTTGGAGCTGCATAATTTTAGTTTATATTAAAAAGACTTTCATAAACAAAACTTATTTAATAATATATTAAAAAATAGTGAAAATTGTGCTTATATATATAAAAAATAAGCATAATTTTTACTATTTTTTATTGCAAAATTTAAATTTGCTATGTGTAAGTAAGTTTTACAGTAATTTAATAAAAAAAATTTATCTGTTAAATTTATTTATAATATATATATATATATTAGCTGTACTAAAACAATAGTAGATTTTGAATATGAATTATTTTTATTTTAATTGTTTTTGTTCAGTACATATTCTTTTTATTGTAGCTGTTTGAATATTTTAAATTTCTTTTCTCTGCTATATGATTCATTACTTATATAGTTTCAGTTGGACTTAAAGTGATGTTACTTTATATTTATTAAGTTACTTTATATTTATAAAATCAAGTTTTATTTATAAAAGTTTAATTATATTGTTAAAATTATATTGTTTTAACAATAGTAATCATATTAATGTTTACAAAATTACACATTTTGTTAATAATATATAAAAATTTCTTGTGTCCAAAATGTAATAGAATTTTACTAATATTTTAATAATTATAAAAGGATTTTAAAAGATAATATTGCTGTTTTAAATTAAATTTTTAAATTACTTCGTTCAAAAATTTTCTTAAAAAAAATTGTTTTGAAAGGTGCAATTTACTGTAATTTGTTAAGAACACTTTACAAATATTAATTCTTTCATTATAAGAATAAAGCGTGTCTATCTGTCTGCATTTATGCAAATCTTAGGGTAGAAAGAAAAAAGATCAGATAAGAAATTAGTATATCAGGCACCTACGAAATTTTAATTATTATCTTGTGATTTCTTATAATATTAATCAAAACTGTGAATTATTCTAAGTAAAAATGACTTGTTAAAGGAATTTTATTTTGTTAATTAAAGCAATTTTTTATTTGTTGCTTATCTTTTATGAATATAATTAACATTTTCTAGTGTTTAAGAGCATTATTTTTTATTAATAGATACAAAAAATTATAAAGATGATTGTTCTGATACTTCAACTTCATCCTCGGAAGAAGAAATAGAAACTCGTTCGTAAGTTGTTTTGACTTTTAAATAATAAGAAGAAATGCTATGCTAGTTTTTAATTTAATATTTATTATCAGTGTTTACTTTTATAATTTTCTGGGATATTTTATTTCTTGCTTTATATTTTAAAGTGTATGCAAATTAATTTTTATTTGAGTTTTTTAATTTATAAAGGAGCTTTTTTAGAGCTTTATAATGAGCTTTGTTATTTAAGAAAATTTTAATTTTATTCCTTATATAAAATACTTTTTGCTCTTAAAATAAAAGTAATCTGTCTTCCCTCGTTATATTTTTTACTCTTGGTTTATTTAATTGTGTTTTTTGATTATTCACAGTCATATTATTCTAAATATTTTAAGGATTATAATATGTTAAAATTAAAAATATAACTAGAATATTTAATAACTTACATAATTAGTTTTAATATATTAATTCTTATGTATGCAAATTTATATATTTATGTTATAGTTTTAATCACAATGCTAAAAAACAAAGTTAATAGCCTAATATAATTTGTAAATAATTTATAGGCATATTTAATATAACACTGAAGATAAATTTCTCTCCAAGTAGTTTCTAGAATGGCAACTTAAGACTTTTGGAATGTTTTTTAATTTCTTTAAATTTTGTATTGGAATATTTCTTAAATAATAGATAAGTTAATAATAAGCCTTAAAAAATATTTATATGAGGCATAAACAAAACATCTACCTTGGTAGGAGCAATAGTATAAATTGGAATTTTTTACTTTGAGTAATAAGGTCTTATCATTAGTGCTTATCAGAGCTATATAAATTAAATATAAACAATATTAGTCCTTATTGTTATTGCAACATAACTGTGCTACTTCAGTAAAGAAGAGTGTGTTTGTTTCACTTACGAATTTATCGTGATTTTGCTATTAATTTTGATAATGTAAGATCACAATGGATATTTTAAAGATGTAAGTAAAACCTCATTTATAGAAACCTGTCTTTATTAGAGACCTCATATTGGATCTATACTTATATTGGATTGATTAAACTAAAAGCCTTCAATATATAGCTCCAGTTGCTCTTGTCATAATAAGTTTAACACAAAGTATCTATGACAAATTATTTTCAAGAATAAATTTATAGATTAAGCTTTTCTTAAGAATTATGAAAATTAGTTAATCTGTTTTTGTATGCTTTCCCTGCAGTGTTTTAATGCGATTTCTACTCTGTTTATTTCTAATGTTAAGAATTTATTTTCATAACTTGATAGTATTGTATGTGGTTTGACTAATATATCAATGAATTGTTGGTTTGTTTGTCATTCATGATTACATTTTACATGTCAGAGCTCATGTAACTGAGAAAATTCATTAGAATTTAATTCCAAACTTCATTGCAATCCTCTATGCTTGAAGTAGGTATAAAATCTATGGTTAAACAAAAGACTTGACTTCTAAATATTAAGATTCAGGTTAATGTTAAATATGATATTACTTATGATTACTTAAAGTCTGTTTTAGAACTTTATATTTTAAAGTGAACTACCATCTCTCACTTATTATATGTATTGATTGCTGTAAAAAGTGGAAAACATTCTATGATTTTGCCTCAAAATTTTATACATACATCTGTTGTGTAAATGCTATCTACTTGTAAATAAAATAATTTCTTACAGGTTACTATTAAGTATGTATTTTCTGTTAAGTAATCTTTGTGATTAAAGTTATGCATTTTTTCTCTTAGTAATACTTTTTGAATTTCTCCCAAATTTTTCCATTTAAATAATTAAAGTCTATTAATCTTTTTTCATGTACTTCAATTTTGATACATTATTCAAAATTAATTTAGTAAGTTGTAGTATGATTACTTTATGATATCAAGATTTTTAAGTTCTAATTCTTTTATAATACTTAGGTTTATTGCTATTTTTTGATTTTCTTTTTAAGGGTGTTAGGGATTAGGACATAGAGCACTCAGTGTCCAAATGTAATCTTTCACTATCTCTTCTCTTTCTCTATTATATCTTTATTGTAATTATATTTTCTTATAATTTATCTTTACTATAACTATATTATAATTTATAAATTATATCTTTCATCATTATTTGTTATGTGTATAATGTAGTTTGATAATTTTAACATGAAAAATTATTTCTCACAAGTGTTTTGTTTTAAATCCAAATATATATATATTTATATGTATTGATAAATTTTTCTATTATATTAAAATGTTGTGATAAATTATTGAGATATCTAGTTATTTAACCATGTTCTTAGTTTTATATTCTAAATATGATTTTATTTACAGAGCAATAAGTCTTCATCGTAAACGAAAAAAAGCTTCTGTTTGTTTAAAGAATCAAGAAAGCCCAAAGAAAAAATGACAATTATGATATTATCTAAAACTATTTTCTTTGTAAAAAATTGTGCAAAGTTTTATTTCTAGTCGTACACATATTAGATTTTTTTGTATGCTAATTAAATCAAAATTTCATTGAATGAAAATTAGCACTCTTCATCTTTTAATGTATTTCATGCTCATAAATATTAATTATTTTATATAAAAATTAAACATTTGTATTCTTTTTCTTTCACATAAACCATAACTATTTTAATTTATTTTCTTTTAAAAATTAAAGCAATAAATATAATTAGCCTTGATTTATAAATAAAACAGGCAGCAAATTATATTACATGAATTAATATTATATTTATGCTGTAAAATTTATTAGATTAACTTAAATACTCATTAGGTTTAACATAAATATTTGATTCTGTAGTTATTTTTTTGGAAAAGACAGTTTATTTCTTTTTCAGAATAATTTTTATTCACTGTTATTTATTTTATTTCAATATTTATGTTTGGATAGTTTAATTTTTATTGAATGAATGATTAAAAGCTGATACCGAAAATTGTTATATTTGTTTCATTTTTTTAAAAATTTATCGTTTTGTTTTCATATATTTTTTATTTTTAATCAAAATATGTTAAGAACATTTTCTATTGACTTGGGAGACTACTTTGTTCTAAAGCACGTTTTAATTTTAAAAGTCTAAAGCTTTATTTATATTTTAAAAAAACTTTCATATTATATACAATTATAAAAATATAAATAAATAAAAATTTAAATATTTTGTATGGAGATATTAACAGAATTTATTTCTGTGTATTGTTTTTGAATATCACACTATGTTTCAAAAACATCTATGTTGTAAATATTTTTATAATTTAATTTTTTATAATTATTTTTTGTTATGTTTAAAAAAATGCATGTTAAAATATTTAGATATACAGTGGCACAACCAATTGAGGATACACCTTACTTTTACTTGATAAAACCAACTTTCAATCGAAATAACACATTAACTAGAAGTGCAAACGTAATTTTATTCTTAGACATAACAAATGGTTTAATTAACAGTAAAAATGTAGAAAAATCAATGACAAAATTCTAAAAGAAAAATTTTCAAAGGCATTTCAAATAAACATAAGCAGATTTCTACCGCAAAAAATTGAGGATACACCAATGAAATTTTTGTGATATATGACATAAAAGACAGTGTCAATATTTGGTTGCATGTCCTTTGGCTTTTATTAGGTCCTCCAAACTTCTTGGTACTGATTCGACCACTTTTTTGATGGTATCTGGAGATATTTAATCCCATTATTCTTATAATACTTGCTTTAAATGGGTTTTATTCCTAATTTGTTGTTTTTAAACCGCTTTTTCGAGTGTAGCCCACAAATTTTCTTTGACGTTGATGTCAGGTGACTGTGGTGGTGTGTACAATTGCTGTTTACAATGAAAAAGACACCACATTTTGACATTATGGGCCATATGTTTGGGGTTATTGTCATGCTAAAATATAAAATTTCCATCTACCAATTTTTTTGCACTTTCTTTTAGATTGCTGCGGTATATACCTATATAAAGCTTATGCTTCATTATGCCATCTATAAAAACTAAATTTCTTATCCTATTTGAAGCCATATAACCCCAAACCATGACGGTGCCACCACCATGTTTAACTGTAGGACATAAATTTTTTGGATCCAAAGCGATGTTTGACTTTTTCCAAACGCTCCGACGACCATTGCTTTCAAAAATGTTGAATTTACTTTCATCACTAAGTATAACTTTCTTCTAAGAGTTATCTGTGTTCAATTGATAAGTTTTTGCAAACTCCAAATGCTTTTTCTGATTTTGTAAGCTTATAAATGGTTTCTTTTTGAGCTGCTCGACAGTTATATCCATCATTCTAATCTCATTTCTCACAGTTTCAGCACTTATACTTCTGCTCATTATTCGAGATGTTTCTGCAGCTAGCTTAACCGCACTTAGTTTAGGATCGCTATTAATATCTTTCAAAATTTTACTTTTGGGCTTACATCACTAAGAATACTTTTCCTTCCTCTTCTACTTTTATATTTTCAATTCATGCAGCGTTTTTATATCTTCCAATGATTTTCCAAAGTGGCTTTTACAAGTGGCTTCAACCAACAATTTCAGCTATTTCATGATAAGATTTTCCTTTCTTAAATAACCTTAACATAAATTTTCTTACATCAATACTGGTTCCTCTTCGAGGAGCCATTTTCCATTAAAATCTGCGACTTTAAATTCACAGAATCAACTTCAAAAGACAAAAATGTTTAAGATAACATTACCCAAACTTAGAATATTATAATAGCAAGCAAAATAAAATTTTAGTGGTAATTTAACAAAAATTTCTTTGGTGTATCTTCAATTTTTTGAGATAGAAATCTGCTTATGTTTATTTCAAATGCCTCTGATATTTTTTCTTTTAGAATTTTGCCATTTATTTATCTTTATTTTTACTGTTATTGAAACCTTTTGTTATCTCTAAGAATAAAATTACGTCTGCACTTCTAGTTACTATGTTATTTCGATTGAAATTTGGATTTATCAAGTAAAAGTTAGGTAAATCCTATTAAATTTTTTTATCCTTTAAAATTTAAATCTTTTGTAACTTTAATTTTTAATAAAATTTTAAATTTTTACTTCACATTAAACTTTTATTTTATGCTACATTATTATAGTGTTTTTTTTTGTTTTTTTTTTTTCCTGTGATCTCATTATATTGTGTAAAAATTTGGCGCACTTTTGCAGTTATTTAATTCTCTCTTTTGATAACCAATTATAATTATTTTCACAATTGCCTCAAAAACTGGATAATCTTTATTAGTTTTTTGTGATTTTTTGTTTTTAATATTCATCATATTAGATTACAACAATGAGTAAATTTGATGTTAACAACTGTTAAATTTAAATGTTTAGTGTAGTATTAAACATTTTCATCTAATGAGGTGTAATTGAATTTCTTTTAAATATATTTCATTTTATTGAATGCATACGCACCTTTTAGGTCTTAAATATTAATTTATTTGTATTATGTAATATACTTAAACCATTTTTAAAAATATGTAAAAAGGAATATTCACAAATAAAAAGACAAAATTTTCTTATCTAATATTATGATGCACTGTTTTTTCTCTATTTTGAATCTTAATTTTAAGAAAGAACATGTATAGATTGTTGCACTTACAGATAAAAGTTTGAAAATAATAAAAAAGTTGTTAGTGTATTGTCGGTTATATAGTGTATGTGGAAATAGATAATTGGTATGACTACAAATTTTAAAATTTGTCCTAAAATATCCATAAATTTTTTTAATAAAGGTTATTATAATTCTTCAAATGAAATAGGTAGTAATGATAATTGAAAAAAAATATAGATTACTTTCAAAAACCAGTTTTTAATTATATTTAACTAAGTAAATTGAAAATAGTCCTTTATACTTTATAAATTTTTTATCAAGAAGATATTACTTAACATTTGTTCATATATATATATATGTATTTAAAGTTAGGTAGTCAAATTCCCTTAATTCTATTTTGTTACACCAGATGAGAGTTTCAAATTGTTTTTGGTATAACATTGTCTCTCTTATTTCTCCCCCCATCTTCAGTTTTCATTAATCTTCTAATACTATTTCTAACTTTTTTATTAAAATCTAAAAATTAAAGGATTTTGTAAACTTTGGTTTTTTTTTTTTCTCTTATTTCTTTTGATCCTTCTAAGGAAAAAATGTCTCTTTTTCATTTCTGACAAAGTATAATTCAGAAAATAACAAAATTCAGTAATCAAATAATGTTTGTTTTTCTGCTTTTTTATTTAATATCATAATGAGCTATTAAATAAAAAGCAGAAAAGCAAACATAACTTGATTGATAATTTAATAGAATAATAAAGCAATCTAGAGTCATCTATTTACTTTTGATTATCAGCTGTTTAGTAAGTCATAATTATCATAAAACATATGTAGTGGAAACATAAAACAAAGTTAATACTATTTATTTTTAATTAGGAACTTGCTAAAGCGTTAATAATTGTCGTAAACCGGTTTTTGGGAAGAGGATAAAAAATTGTTTTTATCATTGAAAACGTTTTTTTCATACAAAATTTTTTTGCTTTTAATTATATTAAATATTTTTCATTTGTTCGAACACTGCTATAGTTTTATCATCAAGTTTTTAACCACATTCGTTAAAACTACTGCTTTAGCATTTGAGTGCAATATTTTATTTTGTATTGTTTTACTTCTATATTATAGCAATTCATGTAATATGAAACAAAATATTTTTGCATTGATACTCGTGAGATTATTGTGTGAAATTATGCATTTTAAATAACTGGCAACAGCAAAAAGAATATATTTCTGTTATAAATTTTGATTTTATTAGAAAAATTTTTAAATAGTAATTTTTATAATAAAAAATAAAAACTGAAGAAAAATATATCCATTCAAATTTGTGTATTGTAATTTACATGGCAACTGATAAAAAAAATCACGTTAAAAGGAAGCCATCATTAAACAGAAAATACAAAAATAAAAGGTAAATGTTAATTCAACTGTCCTTAAGAACTTTATTGTATGTTTGTTTGGGTTCTATGTAGATTTTGGTACTTCTTGGTTTGGCAAACAATTTGGCCATAAATCTTGATAAAATTTAATTTCTGGTGGCCCTATCTTAGTTTAACTTTTGTGTAGCATCAGCTGCCATCTTGTTAGGTATGTCTTGTCGCCAAAAATTCAAGAGGTACCTAATTGTGAACTTTTACCCTTTATGTTAATTTATTTTGTTTCTTGTCTGTTAGATACCTATAAATTTACCATGATGTATAATTTGCTTTATACATTGTGTTATTGATAATGAAAGTTAATGTAGCCCATATAATTGTACATCTGTATATTTAACAAAATATTATAATGATTGGCTAAATAATGATTATGGATTTTTAATAAAAGCACTGTCACCAGTTTTAATCACGCAGCATACATGCTATGATGGGATGTTTTACTTCATTTTCAATTGCAACTAAAATTTGGAAACTCTTTATATTATCATTTTAAAGATTTATGATAAATACAAAACAAAATAAACAATTAGTGTATACTTTGTCATGGCATTTAAATATTCAACTCTAATAATTTATTCTTATATTTAATATTGTATTGACTTATTTAGAAATATGAGATTAATTTATTTTGAGATTCATCTGTTCTGTTTGTCAATATTTATTATTTTTTGCTTGTTATAAATACTATAAATCTTTTTTGGAGCTTTCCTTTAGTTTTACAATCTTAAGATTGTTTCAAGTTGTGCATAAAATAAATTATTTTCATTACACAATATTTATTTTCGAAAAATTTTTTTTTGGCAAACTTTATGGTAAATTAATTACTATTGTATTGCTGTAATAGTAATGAAAATATTTTAAGTAATATTTGTGATTTTAGTGATATAGTTTTTATCTTTGTTACATAAATTGCTGTTGTTATTTTTGTTATAGTTATTTTGGATGAGTAGTTATTGCAATTATATAAAACTACATTCATGACAACTTTTAAATGTATTTTAATTTTCAATAATAAATATGTTTTGTAATCCACCCACACACACACATATTTGATTTAGTTCTTTTTTACTGATTATTTCATATGTTATTACTACTTATTATTCAAATTTTGAGGGATCTTATTACAAATTAATATTTTAAAAGTTCTTAATTTTTTAACAAATTGTGTAAGTTTTTCAATTATTTTTAAATTGCTAAAATATTATGATAAAATACTTATTAAACTTAGCAACATTTACAGTAAAAAAAAGTTATTGATTTTTCATATTTGCTCACCTTTACTTTAAAATACTATTTAAATTCTATTGATCAAAGTTATTCATTAAATGTTTCTCTTGTTTTCAAGATATAAGAAATGCAGGAATATATTTAATCAACAAATGCAAAAGTTATTTTTAAAATTAAGATTTTTCATGTAAACTAATGTCATGATAAACAAAAACATGCTATCATTTTAGGAATGTACATTTTAGTGATAAAAATTTAAAAATGCTCAATTTGTATATATTTTTAATTAAGACTTTCTTTGGTATTTAATCACTGTGTTGTGTGTATGTAACAAATTTAATATTTAAAGGGCATGATACATTAGTTTCAATATAAGTGGTAATCACATAAAAAGTTCTTCAAAGTCTTATAAGATTGCTTTTTAAAAACTATTGTGGTGCTAGGAATTTTTTAGTAATTTTTAGAGTTTCAAAATTATGTATTTGTGTAAAGCTTTTATCATTAATATTTGTCCATAGCAAATATAGTAAAAAATATATATCTATTTCATTTTTAAATTTGAATATTTTTTTTTAAAATAGGCAACATCAATTTAAATGTTATAAAATATTTTCCATATGTTATTTGATTAAAGCTTTTTTGCAGTACAATATTAATTACCCGTTCCATCGCTGAGTTATTAGTTATTTAAAATACTTAAATTACTTTTATTCAAAAAATGAAGACATTATCAATAAATTGTGTTTTAGGTATTTTTACAGCATAAAGCAACTTCAGTCTTGATCATGTTTAGTAGCTCATTATTTTGTAAGTGATTTCTCAACAGAAATCAGTATAATATTTAAATTCCAAAAATAAATACAGTTGACCTTTGTTAGATATTGTTTTAAATGTAGATTTTTATGATAGGTTTATTTATTTTGTTTATTTTATTTTATTATTTTTTATTTATCTATTTATTTTGTAATGTCATGAAACCATTGCATCGATCCAGGCAGATCTCTACTAGAAATAATATATCTCTTTATTTTTAATATCAAATTGGTAACCTTTATAAGCTTTTCTGTTTTATATTTTCAGTATAAAATTGTAGCTAAGTTAATTGAAAATAATGTTTTTAAGAATTTTCCATATTCTTCCATCTTTTTACATATAAATGCAGAGCTTATACTTCATCCTTAATTGCTTCGACCTATTTGTTTTCAGTTTCCTAGATTCTTCTTCTTTTTATATTCTACTTGTAATTTGCCTTGCTATTGTGCACATTATGAAAGGTAAGCGAAAAAGAAGAGAAAATTGAGATTTTTTATATGTAGTAATCAAAAAGATTGTTGACTTGTATTTGTATCCTAAGAAATCTGTAAGTGTGACTCTAATTTTATTTCACAAGGGATTTTTGCATTAAAAAAATAAGGAAATTACATATCTCTTTACACTATAAAAATTTTTTTAAGGTTAAATGAAGATAATAGCAAAATTGTGGGAGAGTTTAGTGCAAATTTATGTTTACCATAAATTTAGCGTAACAAATTTCATTGCTTGTATTGTATATAAAAGTTGAGGGTGGGGGATAAAGCATTGATTACATATAGAAACGAGTTTTCAAGCTTATTTGACATCTAGATGAGCATTCAAATGGTGCACAAATAAGCATACTGCTATTATTTCAACAAATGGTTTTTTAATAGAAAAAAGTCAAAGAATTGGCAAAACTTATAAATGATAAACTTTTTTCCTTTGGTAGATAAACAAGATGCATAAAATTACTTTGATGTTATTTTTAGAAAAAATTATGTGGTCAATCGAAGACCATTTGAAAAAATATTCGTAATGAAGAGATGGCAAGTTTTGCTAAACTGGAAAGTATACAGACCAGGAATTTTATTCAATACGTTGCTAAAATTAGCTCACATATTTATATAATTATAATAGAATTATTATAAGAATCACTTAACTCCTATCCCCTGATTAGTAGGCGAATTTTTATTTTTTTCCTCTAAATTTTTTTTTCTGCTTTTAATTTCAATTTTTTAACTTTCTCTTTTTTCTTATAATATTTTTCATCTGAAGTGATTATTTGTGTTTATATATAAATACTATCTCAGAAGAACTTTGAAATGAAAAAGGATTTTAATGGAAGATGTGCTAACAATGATGGCTGCTGATACAGCGATCAAACATTTAGCATATTTTTAATTGCTGCTTTTGTCACAGGAATTAAGATACTTGCAGTTTAACCATTAACAAGACCGGACCAACAATAAAGATGAAGATTCTTAGTTGACAGCATAACTCCTTTTATGAATATGCTTTCGGCAATTTAAAAGAACTTTCATAGTTTTATGAGATACCCGGTGGCTTCTTTCATACGAAAAATAGTGCCAACATCGCAAGCTTCTACCAGCTTCTCATAGTTTTTACTGCCGGTGGCCTTCACAGGTTGGGATTGCCAAGCTCAAGATCGAATCCTGAGCTTGGCAAAGTCCACCCAGCCTTTGATCGCTTCAAGTGGATCGATAAATTAAGTACCAAACATGCTTGAGAGCTAAATACACAGAGTTTTGCTTTAAGCTGACCCTTTAACCGAGGTATATGCTTCGCACCTTAGGGCCCTCGATCAGGAAAACAGATATATGCACTTCGAGCCTTAACCCATATTGGGTTATCGTGCCACAAATTTAGGTTCATAGTTTTATGAAATTAAAGAACAATGGTAGGAAATTGTTGCTATTGTAAAAAATCATTTGGAAAAATATTATTGTTTCAATTAAAAAAAATAAAGATTTCCATATTATTGGAGATTATCATTTAATGAAAATTAAATTTAATATTTTATAGTTTAAGCTTCTTTACGTCGCAAAAGTATATGCGAGTATAATTATATTTAAGAAATTCTAACACTAAAATTGGGCTTGTGAAAAGATTAATTCATGAATGCCCCAGACAATCTAGAATGTGGCCTGATGATCAGCACTCTTCAAACAGCTGGAAAAATCTTATTTTCATAAGAATAGCTCATAAGTCTCAAGTTGTTTACTGATAAGCCTGGTAATGGCTATCTCAGTGGTTTCCAACCTGTGAGGCGCCCCCCATCTTAAGAGGGGCGCGAGACAGTTGCAAGGGGGCATGCACCTGTTTCCACGAATTTTTCGGGTACAAATGCTAAAACATCCCATCCATATTCTTCTTGGAACGAAATATCTCGCTTTCGCGTTTGGAGCCGAGCACCGGTGGGGCGTGGAATCAAAAGATAAGCACTCGCAACATCCCGGGAATTCTCTTGCTCACTCGCGCCAAACTTCAGTAAACAGAAGCATCTGATTGTTTCTGTTTTCTATGAACAGAATTAGTTCGTTAGTAGTGCTTGCGATAACCACGTTGATATATACAGAGCCGGCCCCAGAGTAGGGCGGCCGCCCGGAGCGCAATGATCTAGAGGCGCAAAAATCATGGAAAATAAAAATAAACTGGTAAAAAAAAATTAAGTTACAGGCTTTTTAAAATGCATTAAAAAGTAAAGAATTTTTTTTTATCATTCTGATATATCAATAAATTATTTTTTCATAATATTACGTTGCCATCGGACCCTTATATTGTAAGTATACCAAATATTGAAATCGGTTCACGGGAATTTTCACAAAAACGCGTAGCAAGATTTGACCGATAGTTTTGACTTTGATTTTTGATTTCGAAACCAAGCGAAACAAGATCTACTTTTTAACTGCATATAAAAAGGAAGTAGACTTAAAACAATTCATTATTTTCCACAGGGGGGGTGCACCAAATTTTTGTTTTTAAAAGGGGGCGCCGGTACAAAAAGGTTGGAAACAACTGGGCTATCTGGTCCTGCCTACAACACTTGAATGATAATTCGCTCCCAGGACACTTTTCCTAGTACCATTGGTGAACAGGTGGGATGGTCTAAGAAGCATTAACACAGGTTTTTTAACTCTTGAAAACAGTTCCAAATGAGTCAGTGACTCAGATATGTCTAACAGCCCACTAGCATCCGCTTAATCAGAATGTCTGCTGTTTTATTGTCATGTATATCAACGTGAGAAAGTATATATTGAAAGTGCATCTCATGAAAGGATGAATGATGCTGCAGTTTGTAAATAATAGCCTATCCTACAATATCATGCACTTTATACTAGTTAAAAAGGTGCTGAATAGAACTCCGGCTATCAGATAAAATCCAAACGGCAGACGAGCTGGTAGACAGTAGAATAGAATCGAGCCCAATATCAATGACAATAGACTCATTTCTGAAAATTGAAAAACTAATTGGATTTCTCTTGCTTAATTTTACTGTACATTCTTAAGATGAGATGCAAATTCCTCTTCTGTAGCTGTCACATTCATCTTTACTTCATTGTGTATGGTCGAATATTCTGGGATGTTGTTAATCATTAAAGGGCAAATTGTTTCAAATAAATTGGCGCATCGAAATGCTTGCTCACTTAAGAAAGAAGATCCGTATGGAAGTAGACTTTATTTAAGCCAACTGAATGGTCAATGTCCTCTTTTAAGCTATGTTGTAAGATATTTTTGCTCATCTAATTGTTTGAATTACCCAAGCCAAAAAGGCTACTTTTCTTTAATCTTTAGTTACTGCTCTACCCTATCAAAAAATAAGAATTTTGATTTTGAGTCTCATAACTGGTGAGTTAAGGGAAAAACTCAAGCACACCAATCTTTCTTAGGCAGAGAGGTTGCAGGTCGCCCCCTTAAAAGACAATTTCATTTGGGCAGCTGTTTCAAATCCCTGTAATTATACAGGCTGCACTAAGTTGGACCCGCTCAAGCTTTTGTAGATTCGTGTTGGAAGCACAGCCGTAAATTGGAAAACTGTATTCTAAAAGATAGGCCTTATAAGTATCATGTATGTAGTTCTGAGAATCTCTGCGTCAGCTCCCCAGTCTCGTCCTGAAATATATTTCAAGGTCTTTAAGTGTTATAAAAACAATAAGGTATTCAAAGTAAAAGCTTTATTTAATGCGAACCAAAATTACCAACTTTTCTAACATTTAATGAAAATAAGAACAAGAAGAAATATTTTAATTTCTTTTACTTTAAATTTATGAAATAGATTCGATATGAAATCTTTGAAAGCCTTTTTGGATAATTTATATCATGTATTACAAATTATATCTCCCAGTTTCAGCAGCAATTTTGTGTTGAAATTATTAACCTTTCAAATCAAAAATTTTTATTAATGACTTTTTATGTTCGTTACCAACTATATAAAAGTGAATGGTAAAGTAGATTGTTAAGAAACGCCAAAATATGATATTTTAAAGGTAGTATACATCTAGTGAGCATAAAATGTGTGACATGCATTTACTTGACAATATTCAAGTAAATATAGGTATATTTAAATAGATGCTTCTACTTAGTGTGCATATTTAAATAAAATAATAAGTGAAGACTCAAATAAATACTTCTGCCCATAAACACCATAAAGTAATGTAACCCTATGAGTGAACAAAAGATTTTGAAATTTTTATTTCATTAATTGTATGAATATAATATGATTATATGAGAGATTACGGAGTCAATTAATCCAGAGAAATTATCTGCTCAAGATCCTTTGGATTGGCAATTTAAAACCCTTCATAATTTAGTTCAATAATCTATATTATTCAAAAGACGGGTAAATCTCAACAAGACCTCTGTTTTTGCTTTTGTATTCGAATTTATATCCCATATCTTAAAAGTGCATATGAGACAGAAAAAGTGAATGGTTTAAGATTTAATCGAATGATGTATGATTTTTTTCACAATAATATGTTTTTTGTATTTAAGTTGGGAAATGCCAGATAAGATATCTTATAGCTCCTGAGTTAAGCATCTCATTTCTCGGCAAATTGATTTCAGGAGAATAATATTTTATGCACATATTAAAACATTATAAGAATTATATTAGAAATATGAAACTGTTATTTTTGTCCTTTCCATAAAAGAGTGTGTTCCTAAATATCATTTACAAATGTAAGTTAAGTAACATGAAGTAATTTAAAGAGTTAATATATGATTTCATTGTTTAATCTGTTAACACTTGCAGTATTTAAATTTTATGAATTCATTGAGGATAAATAAACATTACCAAATAAAATATTTTAAAACGAGATTCTTCATATTTAGTGCTACAAATGAAGCTTATGTAGCATTAAATTCCCCAAAATGAATACTGAAGAGATTCACTATTTTAAGGCTGACTTATATATATATTCATATAAATGAATTTCAGCAAAATTTCATAACTTCAAGCATTTATAAATGACTTTTCTCTACATATTTGAAGCAATTTTTATGACCTCTAAATAAAGATTCATCTATTCAGAATGTTTAATCATTATGAATAATCAAAATTAAATGCATTTAATTTAAAATTTAATCCAAAAGGTTAGCTATGCATGCAGATAATTTTCAAAAATTATTAATTTTATTAATAGTTCTATTAATAAGCCTTCTTTAACGTCATTGTTAATTCATTATCAAATATTTTATTACATTGATTGTTAAACTATAGTTTAGGCACATCAAAGTAGCAAAATGTTTGTAAAAAGATTAAGCTTACGACCTGAAAATATTTTCTCGTATAGGAATTATCTAAATAAGATCCTAGAAAAATTTATTGAAAAAAAAATATGCTGGATAGTTCGATAATCAAATTACATACGTATGTAAGAGAGACTAAAACATTAACAAAACACTGTTTTTATTATTATTATTATTTTAGTTCCAATTTTTAATATAATTTCTGAATTTCAGATTTTGTTCTGCTCAGCTTTCGCTCTGATAGTAGAGGTACATTGTTTTGAAAATAAATAGTTTGGATAGATTTTTCACTAAAACGTATTAGCTGTGAAGCTGAATCTTTTCCCGAAATATGTTGACAATCATAAGTAAATTTTAACACCATATTGTGTTAATAATACGAAGGAATTTTTTTCTAGGAAATATTTTCTGTTGGTGGAAAAACAGAATAATATTTTACAATAAATTAAATGTTCGATAAGAAATGTTTTTTTATTCATTAAATGCATTTTAGAACTTTCAAAAATGGAAAAACCTATTTTCGTTGATATTTATAGGAACGTGATTCGTATCAGTATCCTTCAGAACGCAGTCGTTCTTGAGATCCGCATTATAATACACAGTACTATATAACATAGAAGTATTCTGTTTTCTTTATTCATTTAAGATATTCTGCAAGTTTTCAATATTGTTACTATATATTATTAATTTTCATTTGTTCCTTATAAAATATTTCTGAAAGGGAAGGGATTCAGTCGTATATGATGTTCTAGTAGAAATTTGTTCATTTCTTGAAAGAATAATGAATCATTTTTCATTCATTTCATCGCATCTAAAAGCACCGCATGACACCATTACAATAATAAACATTCGTCTTGAATACGAAATAAAGAATGAGTAATTTTTTTCTTCATCGTATATAAAATAAGTCAGAATCATTTCATGGCATAAAATCTCCATTCTGTGGGTAGTGAAGTACTACACTAAAGCTACTAGATATTTAAAATAATTAAAATTACTTAGCTAATATAAGTATGATAACTATAGATCCAATAAAATTTCTTCAAAAAAATATACTTAAAAAAAAAAAAACAAAAAAAAAAAAAAAAAAAAATTCTGACGGAACATCGAAACTTAGAATCGGATCGGAATGTGTCAGAACTATGCGCGGGTGAAATTCAAACAGTTATAGCATCTGTGTTCGTTTTCTTTTTTGCGGAAGCTGTGAACGAAAGTATTAAACTTTGAAACGTACAGATGTAATTAAAGTGATAAATTCAAAAGTGAAATAAAATAATTCAGTAATTTATTATAAATATTAACAAAGTGTAATTCCACATTTTGTGATAACTGAATTTTAAAGGTATGTATATAGAATATATTTATATTAATAGGATCTTTTTTTATGTTGACTTGTGTAACTTAAATATTCAGTAAAATTTTTAGGCTATTGATAACATGTTGCGGTGCATCATTTGCTCGAATTATTACAAGTATTGCGTTACAACGGCCTGTGGTCACAATCGTAAGTTATTATATATTTATCCATTTTGCTAATCATTTTAATGGAAACTATAGAATACAAAATGTAAGCCATATTTTTAATGATTTTATTCTTTTGACGATACTATGCGTTATTTAAAAAACTAATACTCTGACAGCTTTATTTATTACTTTTCTGTGAATATTTTTCGATCATATTTCTTCAGATTTAATTTTTTAATAAAATATTATCCTTGAATCATAAAAATCTTAGGTTTATGAGTTTATATAATTTTCCAAACATTTTCTTTAGGGTGTTTATATTTTATTGTATGAATACAATAATAATATAATTAATTATAATTTTAAATTTATCTAAATTTGAAAAAATTAATTACAATACTATAAATAATCTTATTTTGAGTAATAAAAATAGTATATTGATAAATACAAATTTAAATATTTTGTACATCAAACAGGATGAAATGTTCTGGTATTGTAAGAGAAAATGCTGATTTCAATAAAGTTTTCAAAAATGTTCAAGATGCAAAATACAAATAACTTAAAAATTTTTTAATAACAGGTTAGAAATATGTATGATTAAAAATTAAATTCTTAATAGTTGTTTCCTATTTATATTGTTTTCCATGTAAATGTTGATTTTTCTTAGTTTTGATTTGAAATAGAATGGAAATGGTTTTATCAAAAACCATTTCCAGAAAAGGAAATGGTTTTATCATTTCCTTTATGGCAATAATTATTAAATACTGTTGAAAGCACATTTTTAAGCTATATATGAAAATAGGCTCAAGCTGTCCAATACTATGTTCATTGTAACCTGATTTATAAAGAAAAAAAATCTTAATTTCTTTGGAATTTTAATTTTAAGAGACTAAATATTATGCTTTTCTATAATGCAATATTTAGCAAGAGATCTAAAATTCATTAATAATTGTGATTTTTACTTTTTTATTATCTCCAAGTGTTACAGATTTGATATGTGAAAATAAAAACTATTCTGATAAAAATGTATATGTATGATAAAGTGGGCATATATTCTGATAAATCTGTATAATATTCTGAAATATTACTGTCTTAATATCTGATAAATTAAATTGGCGAAAACAATTTTTGCTTTAAAACAAAATTTAATTTTAAATACTTTTATTAATAGGTTTTATTTTTAGCAATTAAACATTCTTTTAAGGGAAATTTTCATTTATAATGTAATCATATATAATCCTCATTTGGGGAAAAAATGAGCGTAGAGTAATAAACCAAAATTCAAATTATTTATAAGGTTTAATTTTTAATTTGATATTTTTAATTGCTAATTATATAAATAAATTTTATTAACATGTGTCACCAAATTTAAAAAAAATTAGTGATGTTTTTTGCTTAAATTTATCATAGTTAAATTAAAGAGTCAAAAAATTTAAATTTTGTTTCTGTTAAAATTTAATTTAGGTCGTTATTTAATAATGTAAATATTTTATAATGAAATTTACTTGAATGGGTTTTTCCCTTTCTATCCATTGATTTTTCCTTTAATAGTGATGCAAAAAATTCATTCAAGTGATTGAGGAAAGTGAACCCCAGTGGTGTAATGATAGTGCTTTATGATTCGATCCTTGGACGAGAGAAAGTCGCCTCAGCTTTCCCTCTCTTCATTGCATCGATAAAAATTAATACCAAGCATGTTTGGGAACTAAAAACACTGGGGGTTTCACATTAAACTGACCTCTTAATCAAAATATATGTTTCGCACCCCAGAGTCCACAATCAAGTAAACAGATATGGGCAGTGTAAGTCTTGTCCTCATGGAAGCTGTTGGGTCACTGAATTTATTTAAGATTTATAAAAGTTTTTTCTTTTGTAAAAGTGAAGATTTTGGTTCAGGCTTGACTTTAAACTTATATTTTCACTTCGTCCTCTATATTAACTCTCTGTTTTAGAGGAAAATTGGGTATAGGAATATCAATAATTCAAGCACTCCTTAAAAAAATACCTATTTTATTAATATCAGAGACACATTCACTGTTTTTTAATGATTTGAATTTTTCCAGTCTTTTTATTTTTCAATAAATTGCTCAGCATCTGTGGTATTTCTTTCAGATTTGCCACCAAATTATTATAGTGAATTCCTATAATGTTATTGACTGAATGAGCAGCTATGGTGACATAATTAATTTACATATGTACATATAAGAAATGATATTTTTTACACTCAAACATAAATATGTTCATTATCAAAATTTTCTATATTCAAACGTATTCTTAGTCACAAGCCCAGTGTTCTTGAATTCTTACTTAAATGCTTGGTTTTAAAATTAAATTATTTTGTATACTTTATTCAAATACTGTAAATAATATTTACTTATTTTACTGTAGTTCTGGATTCGTGAAACAATTGCAATAAATTGATACACTTTATTTACAGTTTGAAAAAAAAATGAGTATGAAACACTTTCAGCTTCTATCGACACTGGAAGACATACATGTAAAAAAAATTTGCAAATAATCAATATGAGTGCTAGTTTTGTTCTACTTTTTTAATTTGCTGAGATGAATATTAATGTTTTTGATATGGCTTAGATCCCATTTCAAACTTATGATCATTGCATAAAGAGAAGGAAAACAAGATCTATAAAATAACAGACCAAAAAGAATTTTGATATTCCCAATATCTTCATAACCAAAGTGGAATTCTTATTTGCATTGAGAATTATGAAAAAATATTCAAAATGATTGAGATTAATTTTCAAATTGATTATGCTGAATAATGACTCTCCTGGTGACCTTAAGGGCACATTAGCATATTTTGAGAAATTAAATTCTGTAAACTATGGCTTCTCTTTATTAGTGGTAATAAGTAGGAGTGATATAAAAATATTAAACGATAATTATTAGATACAATATTGTGAGTGAAATGTTTCAGATAACCATGATTAATGCCAAATCCATAATTTTTTATTTATTTGTTAAATGTAATACAGTAACTAATTTACAAAAGATTTTACTTTGCAGCTTTATACCTGTAAATATATGTGAATAAAATTACTTTCATTTTTTTATGTTTTAGGTACTCTATCTTTCTTTCTCTTCTCTCTCTTTGATTCCTTTAACAATTTATGTATAAAAGAAGATTAGAATAAATAAACATCATATCATGGGTAATTTCAGTTACCATATTAATTTATTTTATGTATTCATATTTATATTTGCAGCATAAAACTTATGATATTCAACATATTGAATGTAATCTAAATAAGATAGGCATAATTTTTATTTCTTTTGTAAGGTGTTTTTTTGTTTATCTGTTTCAATGTCTCATATTGAAGTTAAAGAGATTTACTTTAATGAAAATAAATTTGAAGAAAAATATTATATTTCTGTAAAAAAAAAAAAAAAAAAAAAAAAGTTTTAATATAATTCCTTATTAATAATGAAACGTACATTAATAAAAAATTAATATTTTCTTTGAAGGTCTGGTTATGAAATTTACAAAACCATTGATTTTGCATCTGCTAAAGATGTTATTAGAAATACTTCACATTTCTGAATAAACAAATCCTTAGATGTATATATCAGTGGCCATATTTTTTCATCAAAAATGTGATAAGAAAATGTATGTGAAAAGAATTTTATGAATTAGTAGCTGACCTATAAATTTTTGATACAATGCAACAATATCCATAACCTAGTACACTGGAAGTTTTAATATGCAAATATTTGTATTAAGAAACAAATTTTCATTATTTCTGCAGAAAGTACAGAATTTTTTAATTCCTCAGATAACTTCAATATGCTGATCTATGAGATTAACACTAGTAGTTTTAAAATAACTAAAAAAAGAACTTTAGAAATAGAAGTAATAAATCAAGCATTACCAATGAGCTGAAATATCTGAGTTCAAAAATTTAAATATTAATTGACTAAGGTCTATAAGTCTTAGTAATTGACTAAATCTTAAACATATTTTAAGCTTATGTCATATTTTATTATTTTACAGTTTGTAATCCTTGTATAAGGAAACATATGTTATCTCCATCAGAGTGTCCTAAATGTTCCAAAGTAAGCATTTCTTTTTATTTTGATTTAATTATAAGACAGTAGTTTTACCTTGTATTAATAAGTCATTTTTTATGGCTAGAAAACTAAATTTTGATTTACTTTGAAACAGTGTATTATCATTCATGAATTTTATTATATTGCTAAGACATCTGACAATTATAGAAAAATTGCATAAAAGAAAAGAATCAGAAAACTGTTAAGCAATGAAACTTCTTACTTTGTAGAAACCCCATGTTTTAAACATGATTTTATGATGAATCTCTAAGTGCAGTGTGGTAAAAAAGCATAACAATAAGCAATATTTACATCTGCTTAAAATATCATTTATTGCAGTATGTCTAAAATTCAATCAATCAAGTAATTTAAGAGAATTTTTTAACTATTTTTTTTTAAATTTAACATTTTTGTGATTAAACATTTAACAAAACTTTGGTAAAATTTAACTATTTTGACTGAATATATCTTAAAAAATATTTTGGACAATGTAACAAAAAATACAAAATTATGGTAAATGTATGTCCTATGATAAGGCAAGTAGTCTCATTTAATAGCTTATTACACATGAAATAAATTCAGATTTTGTCAGTTTTCTCTATTTAATT
Organism: Latrodectus elegans; assembly: GCA_030067965.1. Lineage (NCBI taxonomy): Eukaryota > Metazoa > Arthropoda > Arachnida > Araneae > Theridiidae > Latrodectus > Latrodectus elegans. Next base: position 48,127,443 of record CM057819.1, read on the forward strand.
TCTGATAATTAACTTTACACATTTCTTAATCATGAGACACTTCTATTATAAGCAATTATTAATCCTTGTATATTAATTTTTATGTCCAATATGAAATAATGATATAATAATAAAATTTTTTAGGATATCAGTGAAGAAAAACTGACTAATAACGAACTAGTGCAGGAGATTATTCATTGTTCTTTGAAAACAAGGTAATTAATTCATATTTTTTTCATTTTGATTGGATTGGTTTAATTATGAAGAATGATGTGTTTCCTGTAAAAAGAATCTCATTAGATTAAAAGTTTGTTATTTGTTTTTGGTTTGTCAGAAAGTGATGGAAATCACATTTTAGAATTAAAATTGACTTAGTATATGAATAACCAGTCTGAATTTTAGTAAAAATATTATATTATCAGATCACTGTAATTCAAATTTTATTGAAATGATTGTTTTTCTTTTATTGAAATTAAATTAGCATGTATTAAACCAAAATCCATAAACCTTAAGTGTCGGTGAAAATATTCATAAAATAATAAATATGAATAATTTGATTTGCATTACCTACTAATTTTTCTGGTGCAAATAATTTGCCAATTAGATTTTTCAGATACTGGTAAATACTGCATGAGCAAGCAAATGTTTATGAAATAATTGCCAAGTCAGCAACTGAATTGTTAACACTTTGTTTTGTTAACAGTTTGTAACTGAATTGTTAACAGTTTGTAGATATGATCCATATCTCAAGTTTGGATGCTTGTAATAGTTCAGAATCTAATTTGAATTGCAGATATCAGTGTAATTAGTCCTCACATGCAAAAACATTTACTGTTAGATTATAAACTAAGCATTATTTTTAACAATTACTTATGTTTTTCTTGAATATTTTGATTAATATGAATAAGAAATTATCCTGCTATGCACAATTATTTGAGTACAAATTCAGATTTATTTTCATCTATAGGATGCTTAAAAATATCAATAGGTTATTAAGCTTTCTGCTTAAGTTTTAATTGAAACTTCTTTTTAACTGTCCTTACTCTCAGTAAATTAGATTATTTTTACAGGTTTTAATGTTCCTTCTTTTCTTTTTTTTTTTTGCGTCTGTTTTAACTGTTTTATTTGAATTTGTGTTGAACAGCTCAAAATTAGTTTAATTGAAAATATATTTCTGTATATTTTAATTTGTGTTAAACTTATGATTGTATTTTTATTTTATGTATTAATGGAACTCTAATAGTAATTTATTGTATTTATATGCAGACCAAAAAATGGTAAAAGTTATAATATGCAGAACTTAGCTGTAGTAAATCATTCATATTTTGAAGATGATTCACAAAAAGTAGATGAATTGCAAGAAAATCGTGATTGTTTGGTAGTAGGAGGAGTGCAGGAATTAAAAGATTCGAAAGTTGAGGATGTAATAGAAGATCATTCATGTCTTGAAGATAGCTCACAGGAATTGGTGAAATTACAAAAAAATGGTCATTCTGAGGAAATACAAGAGTTGATTGAATTGAATGATTCAGAAGATGGAGATGTAATAAAAGGTCATTTACAACCTGAAGGTAGCTCTCAAAAAATAGATGAATTACAAAAAAGTGATGACTCAATGGAAATTGTGGAATTGGAAGAATTAAATGATTTACAAGATTGGGTTGTAATAGATGGACCTTTAAATTGTGAATATGCCCGACAGGAATTAGAAGGAACCAAGGATTCTGATAAAGAACAGGAATCGCCAGTATTAGATGACTTGGAAGATGGCAATAGCACTGAAAGTGTAAGTTAATATTTTATAGTAAATCTAACATACTTTTCTACATTCATTTTCTCTCAAATGATAAAATGTTTAGGTAGATTATTGAAATTTAATACTTAGTGTAGAAAATTTATAAAGTGAATATATTAACAATATCTCTTCTGTTTTATTTTCAGTATTGAGAGTTAAATGAAATTAAAAATAATTTATCTTTATTATTAAAATGTACTTATTTTATTGCTAGATTTATGAGCAATTTGTATTCTTTCTTGCTGCAGCATTATAAATTTAATTAAAAAATTTGTGTAATTATTTTTTTACCATAGTTTATTCTTATCTAAAGAAGGTGAAATATTTTAAATTCTAAATATTTAATGATAATAAAGAATTTGCTCTAAAATGCATGTAACCTAAAATCATTATTTTTTTTAAAGTTAATTCTGTTTTAAAACTTTGCTAAGATTTTTAACGTTTTAGGAAAACTGTGCAAACATTTGAACAAATGTAATGAGAATCAGGTAATTAATATAAAACATCCATTATGTAAAATATACTAAAACGCATAGCAAGAAAACTTAATGTCAAAATCAAAAAGCACAAATGAAAAATCTGCGATTTTAAGTGTACTTCCTTTTTTATTGTCTTATTTGTAAAAAGCTAGTTCTCAGATATTACTTCATAGAAAATGATTTGAAAATTCTTCCACTTTTTCTGTAAAAGGAAACAAATTTCTTTTTAGGAAGAATGAAAGCAATAAAATAAATTAGATTTAGTGAATTATCATTAGAATTTGAACATCAACACAATGGAGTTCATTCTGCTTTGGAGCAAATTTTGTTTCATTGTCAAAAGAGTAGGAATGTTAGACATCAGTCAGAGCAAGGATTGTTTTATCTTCTGTTAACAGTTTGTTGAGGAAGAATGGACACTGTTATTTAACTATTTAGAAGTTGCAAGGCAACTTTTGAAAAACAATATTTATTGTGCTTGAGGAATAAACAATATATTAAATATTTTTTCGCATCCTTTTAAAGTAATAATTTGATTTTTTTCTTTGATAATGTTGCTACTCTGAATAATGTCTTTTTTATATTATTCTTTTTTTTTAATTTTCCCCATTTTATTTTAGTTTTACATTGCGTTTTAGCATTTCTGTGCCTTCTGTTTCATGCTTGTCTTGCATGATTTTCTTTTTTGTTGGTCTTTTAATTTCTATGTGTTTAGAAGCCAATTTAAGTTGAACTTACTGAAGTTCTATTTTTTTCCTCTAAAAAGAAATGAAAAGCAATAACAGAATGGTAAAGTAACATTTGTCAAAATAAATTCTGCCATAAAATATATTTTATTTATCCTTGTTGCTAATTCTATTCAATGCTGGACCATTTATCGATTCTAAAAGTTAAAACTCGCTGTATTTCCCTTTTCAACATCAACCCCGTTATTGAACCACTGTCTGTACAGAAACTGAGCCAAGTACAAAAAAATTCATTGTTCTGCAAATTCTGGTTTGTATGCCAAATGAATCATCAATTCTATAACCTTGAAGTCTGTTACGTCGTGGTCAGTATCGATGAACTGTTGTTATTATTTTCCAAAGATGCACACTTATTCAACAAGGATATTAAGCAATATGTGCTGGTTTCTAGCAGTTGTCAGTAAGAGTGTATGATGAATCCAACCATAAGCCACAATGTTGGTTTCAGTTTGGCTTATCTTTCTCTTTGTCACTTGGTGTAAAGTGTATAATTTGAAAAATCTAAAAAAAAATTTTGTGGATTATTACGAATTGCGCCTAATGTTGAAAATGAATTTCGCTAACTATTGGTATGAAGATCAGGAAACTTGTCATTCGTCTTCCTATTGCTACAGCTTTAATACTGGACACGCGATTCGCTGCTTGTAGTTGCTGATTGTGGAAATAGACGATCATGTAAAAAAAATTTAGAATGGAATAATCCCTCGAGAGAGAAATCTAACAAAACACATAGCATACACTTCCTAATCTTACATGGTATTCAAAGTGACCATCTAAGATTAAGAACTTTGAGGATTTATTAGAATGATGTCATTTTTTCCATATTCACTTTTTGAGAAAGAAAAAGTCCATTTCTTATCAACAAGTCTGCACCGAAATCAAAACTCTTAAAAAATCACTGGCGATTCTTTACTAACTCTACTTGCAGTTGTTGAGTTTGTAGGAAACTCCTATTTACTGTCTAAAAAATGGCAACACCTACTTGCCGATTCGAACTGTTTTTCCCGAGACGGCAATTGGACTCTCGCTCACAGCTGGAACGCACGTCGCGTGTCTAACATTACAAAATTTATGTGTAATTATGTTATCTAATCAGTAATAAAATTTATGTGTAATTATGTTGTCTAATTAGTAATTCTCTCTATTCTTCGGTAACTGTAAGTTGGTATCAGCTATGCTAAAAAACTTCTCAATATTACATGCCTAAGTCGATAAATTTCTTATTTATGACATTCTGATATATATATATATATACATATATAAAGAGGAAAAGGGTTTTAATTAGCATTCATTTCATTTGGAACTCACTTAGTAGGGTCGGAGGTTTTCCACAATTACATATTATAAACATTTCTTCGTAACTGCATTCGCTATGATGATATTGGTACCCATTGAGGACACGACACGCACGTCTGTAATTTGGATGGAAGCTAATTTGAATAATGATCGCTACATTTCTAATGTCTTAATATGTGTCTCTATGAAATACTATCTTTCAACAAGATAATGCAAGAGTACATGATGCACATAATATATTGAACTTCTTCGATACCAAAGATATTCGACTGTTATTTTGCCCTGCACGATCATTAGACTTCTTACCTACTAAAAACATCGATTGAAGAGAGACAAATACCCCACTCGGCTCTGGCAACTACGATGATGAAATGTGGTATAACCTTAAAGCAGCCAAGAATGAGTAGCCCATTGCGTCGCCATGGCTAATTGGATACCGGTTATTTTATGTATGTCAATTGCAGCAACTGCTTGTTCCACAACCTTCTGAATCCACAAACTGCTTACAAATTTAATCATTTTGTATTCGTGCCATACTGTTCAAGTATTATAAATGCCTTGTTTATTTGTTATTATTTAAGGTACTTTGATTCTAATATGGAACAGTGTAACATAAATACTTGTTTACTGTTCATCCTTTTAAGTGAATTATAAATAATTGTACATGAGCGAAAAATCGTTCAAGCAGATAATAATAATAATTAAAAAAAAAAAAAAAAAAAAAAAAAAGAGTCGAAATTGCTCTATCCGTTATGGAGTTTTTTTTTTTTTTTTTTACCTTTTATTAGTAGCTTAGTTATTAAACATGTTCCATAACAATTCATCATAATGCATACATGAAAATACAAAAAATATAGATTTCAATTACGGCTATACGTATAATGAAATATAAAAGAAAATTTTTGAATGAACTTTTAAAATGATTTTTAAATAAAATGATAAAATAAAAAAATGGAAACATTTTAATTAAATCCATTGCACATATTGAAAATCTAATAAAGAAAACTGAAATTAATTTAGTGACATTATTTAGATTTAGTTTGGGTTATATTGTATTATTTTGGGTTATATTGTTTTTAGTTGTATTAGATTTGTTTTGTGTTATTTCCTTTTAAATATATATACACACTGTTATGTCTTTTAAGCTGATTAAACAGTGATAATTTTAATTAAGTATTAGCAAAATTTAATAAACTGTTTTTTTTTTTTTTTTAAATGCCAACTATTATATAAATTTTTAAACATCTTTAAAGAGAAAAAACTGCGTTTTCTAATTCAAAATATATTTAAAATAATTCTTTATGTACTTTTTTATTCATAAATTTTACCTGTATGATAGAAAGAAAAAAATGACAGAAATTTTTGAGTTTATTATTAACACTAGATTTACTTAACACTTCGATTTGACACATTTAAAAGTCTTTTTAGGAAAATTACAAAAACTGATCGTAATTTTATTTTTTCGCTTTATTTATTGAATGAGATAAATATATACTGAAGTCTGTTTTCTTCAACAGTTTCTTAAATATGGAAGTTTTCTGTGTGGGATATCTGTGGCTGCGGATATGCTTCAGTTCGACAGGGTCGTAGTAAAAACTTTTGTAAATTAATTTTGTATATGCAAAAATTAAAACAATAAATGTGAATAGAAGATTGTCGGTGTCGTTATCGCGATTGAATTGAACTCGAGAAGCCACAGTAGATAAACCGAAACGTCTAGAACAATGATTCGCAATTTTTCAACTTATTGATTTTTTCGCTGCATTTTTAACGATTTCGAAATTTAGCAACACACAAAGATATGTTTAATAGTTATTTACTTACCTATAAGACACTGTATAAAATAATTTATGATAATAATTTTAAATGTAAAATAATATAATATGTACTCTTAAAACACAACAGTACGTTTATAACTTTACTTGTAATAAAAAAAACCATTATAATTTTTACTATAGATATTTCTAAAATTTGGCGGTACACTGGTTTAGGATCACTGGTCTGGAACATGAATTACAGTCGTAGTGCAAAATCGGAGTGAGAATTTGGGTAAAAACTTTTTATACCACCAAACGGTTAAAGCAATCAAAATTTCACAAATATAAGATATAAATCAATTTTTTCTTATACCGCTGAACAGTTAATTAAAAATTCTTTTAGAGAAGACTGTTGGTAAAACATATAAGAAGACAAGAAATGGATCGATGAAATCACAAATATTCCACTTTGTCCAAAGGACAGATCTGTTGCCATTTTTTTCCTAGCTATTAACCAAATTTGTCTCGCTAAACATCTATAGCGTATAAAAATACTGTCAAGTCCCCTTTGCCAACTGTGCAACATACGTGAGGAAATGGCTGTGAACCATTTGAGACATTGCCATTCTCAGAACTCGGATACTTCTGGAATCGATAATGTAGAACTTGGCACAAGATAAGCGAGTTATAGATTTACTGTGGTTTCAGCTTTGTTATCTAAGTTCATGTTCCTTGTTCTAGTTTTTATGTTTGTTATTCAAACTACAGTTGTCTTCTTATCTGTCATTAAAAATAAAATAAATAAATAAAAATTGTTTAAAATATGCGCAGAATGAACGAAATAGAATATTGAATATCTAAAATATTATTGAATAATAAAAACTTTCTGTGAATCGATTTCATTTATTCCATTTTTTAAATTGTAGTACGTATTTATATTATTAAGGAGGTTATTTATATTACCTTCTTAGGGTTGTTTTTTTTCTTGAAATATATGTATTCATTCTTTTATCAAATGGACGCGTGTTTATAGAGATAGGTATATGAAAATGTTCATAAAAACTTGGTTTTTAACGATTGGACAGATTTCATTTATCGATTATTTTTTTTAAAAATTGTAAGGCGTAGCAATTATATTTTTTATATTAAAAGATTAATTACTTTTTAATAAAAATACATAGACCTATCATTACATTTGAAATATATGTCAGTAAAAATTATATACTGTGTGAAATGTATTTTTTATTTCACAAAATGATGACATCATTTTAAGCTTCATTTATCCAAAAGGATTCTGAAACGTTACAGATATTTTGTAATCATTATCCATCATGTTGTTTGCTCAATTTTCCAGGAAAGAATGATTTAGTACGTACGGATTAAGAAAAGAATTCTAAAATTTGCAATCGCATTCTTTGTGTTTGCGAAAATGTAATTTTTCTCTGTTGATTAGAAAGTTTCTTCATACGAGGGTTGCTATTTATATTTCTGGCCTAATAATGAAAAAACAAATATGTAGGATCGAAATTGGTTTTATTGTTTTTCAAAATATTCTCCATGATGATCAATACACTTTTGCATGCGTTTGAACCAATTTTCAAAGCACTTTTTCCAGTCCGATTGAGGTAACTCCAAAACATGCGTTTTGAATGCATCAACCGCTTCTTCGGGGGTCGAAAATCGTTGTCCACGTAATTTATTTTTGATGTGTGGGAATAAGAAGAAGTCAGTGGGTGCCAAATCAGGTCTGTACGGCGGATGACCCATCAGTTCGATCTTTCGCTCCGTCAGAAATGCCTTTGTTTGAGTCGATGTGTGAGAGCTCGCATTGTCATGATGAAGAATGATTCGCCTGTTCTTCTGCTTTTTTCGAATTTCTCCGATGACTTCTGGCAAACAAATGGTCGTGTACCATTCAGAATTGACCGTCCTGCGTTGCTCTAACGCCACTGTTGCCACATGACCGTTAATGCCGAAGAAACAGGCAATCATTTGTTTCGATGTGCTTCTTCCTCGAACAACTTTTGTTGGTTTTGCCTCGTCTTGGAAGACCCATACAGTTGGTTGCTGTTTTGTTTCCGGCTCATATGCATAGATCCATGATTCGTCACCTGTGTAGATGTTGTACACAGCCTTTGATGTACCTTGAATGTATTTTTCCAACATTTCCTTGCACCAATTGACACGAGCCTGTTTTTGAGCGTTTGTCAGATTATGCGGGATCCAACGCGAACAAATTTTTTTTACGCTCAAATGTTCATGCAATATTTTATTGATGCTAGTTATACTAATGTCCAAAGACGCCTCTATCTCACGGTATGTCACATGACGATCTTGCTTTATCAGTTCACGCACAGCATTGATCTTTTCTGGCACAACAACGGATTTTGGACGACCTGCACGGGATTCGTCCAGGATCGAACATCGACCACGATTAAATTCGTTATACTAATTTTTTACAGTGCTGTAGGATGGCGCTTTATCGCTGTATAAAGAATTAAGTTCATCGAAGCACTCTTGTCTTGACAATCCACGTCGAAAGTTATGAAAAATAATGGCACGAAAATGTTCACGATTCAATTCCATTTTTTGACAGAGAAGAACTTTTCAATTTACTGTCAACAACACAAATAAAGCTATAATGGTAAATCGTCTGCTGAATTTATGTTTAAAAATATCAAACTTTCGATTAAAATCGTCTTCGGTCGCCTAGCAACACTTACTGTTGCCAAGGCCAGAAATATAAATAGCAACCCTCGTATGTGTATATATGTATTTTCATACAAATGTCTTTCCATAGATTTAATTTCAAGGTAACTTTTTTTATGTTTATAAATGTTACGTTTAAGTGTGTTGTTTTTAAATACTCCATTATGCGCTTTTTTCATTATGGAGATACATTTAAAACAATATTTATGAATTATAGCATTTATTATATAAATTTATGATATAATTTTATTAGACAAGGGAATACAAATAAGTAATTATTATGTACATGATAAATAGTGATAAATATCTCTTACAGAAGTATTAAATTTATACTATTATTCTTAATAACTTTTTATAAAATATTCTTATATAATTTTAAAAAAAAATAGAAATTCGGGATTATGCGGGAGAAATGAATGCAGTTGACGGATTTATATTGGAAATAATGAAAACTCAAAGACGTATTTGCTAAAAGTCATTTTTAAATTTTGAATTCCAATTATGATTTTGTGCACTATATTCTTTGATTATTGTCGTAAAAATAGTTTAATTTCGAAAAGATAAATAAATTATTTTTATTTAAATTTTCATCTGATGTCATTAAAATTATAAGTTATTCAGTTAAATCGAATTGGCATTGGCTGTCCTTTTAAAATTAAGATTCTTAGGCCTCTTTCACACTAGACGACTTTTATCATACGATAAAAATTTGTCCGATATTTTATCGTGAGAAGTTATTAAAAAAACCACACAATAGACTCTACACTGAGAAACGATATTTTATTAGGGACCAGTCTATTGTGTGGTTTTTTAACAACTTCTCGTACAATAAAATATCGACGATTTTTTTATCGTAGGATAAAAGTCGTCTTGTTTGAAAGAGGCCTTAGAGAAGATAAGTTAGTATCAACAAATATATATATATATATATATATATATATATATATATATATATATATATATAAAATTAAAATATTCATTCACACAAACATTTATTAATTATTTGCAATTATAAAAATATTTTCAATTTAATTTAACAATTTTAAAGAATTTTATCACCATTTATATTTTTTTATCATTTAATATGTAATTATAAGAGGAATGTATTATATACGCCTTCTGTATAATTACATTTAATATGTAATTATACAGAAGGCGTACTCTACAATCTTGATCAGATTTTGAATTGCTTTGTGATCATCCTTAAACTGACCAAACAGACTTAGCCATTTTTCTTCACTGGAAATGATCAGATCTTTGATAGTCTCTCTCTGCTTGCTTCCACTGTTCCTAATTCAACTGCAATTCCTTCGCAAACACAACATTGCACATGGCCTCAGTTGGCGAGACAAGATGATATGATAACAGTATTACTAATTAGCAGACCATCAATCATCTATTGTTTTTACTTTTCATACAGCACAGAAATAAATGATAAATTTTTCTAAGTAACCTTTCACAGTTAATCATTTTTAAATTTTTTGGCCATCTCTAAAATAAAATGAAATATCGAAAGTGACATTTTAACACAAAGTTTAGGTTTAAATTTTTGTATTGCTGTTTGATGAAGCAATGCGAGAAAAATATATACATTAAGGAAAAAAAAAAAAAGCCTAAATATATATGTCCAAGATTATTACATGACAAGTAATAAATAAATAATATAAAACTTAAGTACCTTATTTATAACAGATTAATTTTGTATTTCCAACAAAATTCAGTAAGAAAATAATTTAATAAATTATATCAAAGTGAACTTATCAGCAAATTCAAAATTAAATAAACAGTAATAATTAAAATTGAAGAAATATAATTTGAGTTCCAAATTATAAGAATTATTAAGAGATTGCCTTCAAACTATCAGATAGGAATCTAATGAAGATGTTTCAAAACTCTAAAATTTCTCATTATTTTATACAATGCTTAATTCAGTATTGTAAAGGATATTGATTATTTAAATAAATTTTTTTTTCTGTTATAGCTGCAAATTCATTGAAGGCTTTTGAAATAATCATGAATTAAAATATTCTCATTAATTTTTATAATTATTTATTTCTATTATTTACAAATATAAGTGATAAATGTTGCATATACATAATTATATGCCTATTTGGTTAAGAACAGTTGGTAAAATAAAAAAATAAAAAATTATTCAACATGAATGTTGATACCTCCTAGCAATTTTGATTTGACTCCTGGAAAACTCCTGAAATTTGTGATTCTTGAAAATCTGTACAAACCCTGATTAATATATTTATTTCTATGAATTTAAAATATAATTTACTTTTACTGTTGGATTCTGTAAAAAAAAAAATATTGAAAATATGTTTGTTTAGCTTAAATACAATTCCATTAAATAATGCAATATTTGCCACAAATATTTTTGAAAACGTTTAATAAATATTCATAATTTTTATGCATATTTACTAGTAATAAAAATTGGAAGATGTGTTATAATTAGTTTTGTGTACTGTATTAACAAAATTCTGTTTTCCTTTTAGCTTTTGTTCTTACTTTTTTAAATAGTCATTAATTATAAGTAATTATATGTTCCTTCTTTTCATGTTAAATGCTAGATTTAACACTTTGTTTGCAGGCATAAAATTTTTCTTGATTTTCTGTGTATTATTTTTAATAGCGCTTTATTGTCAGAAAACCTTCAGCTAAATCAATGTCTAAGAATACTTATATGACGTCGTAGTGTTATTTAGTTTGTTTATATTTATTTGAAAGCTGCATTGAACTTTGAGAATTTACTTTGTGTCACTTTGAGAATTTACTGATAAGTCTTCTGTACTTATCAGTAAATTCTCAAAGTGACACATTTCCAAACAATAGGGCTCTCTCTTTTTACTTTCAAACATTTTCCTTGTGTCTCATATAATCTTACATTTTTCATTTCTGACTGTAAAAATAGTTTCTAACAAAAATCTCTCAATTTACGTTGAGAGATAACTAACGAATATCAACTGAGTGAATATGAAAAAGGAAACATGGCCATGTCACAGGTATTTATAAAACGCGATTGTTGGATAATTTCTGTTGGACTATGCAAATTGATTATTAATAATATTTCGGTATGTAAAATTCAGAATTTACGTGTAGCTCCATCAGTTGCAGTATTATTTAGTATTAAGTTATTTGGACCTCCAAATTCATTGCACTTTAAATGTATTAACTTTCAGTAATATTGCAATATTTTCTATAAACATTTCTAGAAACAGAGGATATGAATGGCCGCAATTCTCGTGCATATGAGTTAGATTCACACAATAGTTTCCAGTTTTTACCATGCTTTTATTAGTATAACTTGACTTTAATTTATCATTGATTCTAAATGCTGCAATTTAACTTTATTATAAAAATTTCTAGGAGAAAAATTAATAGAAGTCAAGCAAAGAATATATACGTATATACGAGGGTCACTCTGAAATTTTTGAAATAACACTAGGTTTTTAAAGTTAAACTTACGAAATTTTAGGTGTGTTCAAAGTAGTCTCTTCCAGCATCAATGCACTTTTGTAGACGAATTTTCCACAGGTTAATTGCCTCAAGTCATTCATTTCTTGGAATAGATGAAAAAAATGCATTTATAGTCACATCAATCTCTTCTGAATGAAAACAACGTCCACGTAAGTTCTTTTTTAGATTAAAGAATAACCAAGAGTCGCACATAGGTAGATCAGGTAAATACGGCGAATGTTCGATCACTTTAATTTGTTTTTGTTTAAGAAACTCAATTGTTAATCCGGCTGTGTGTGAAATGCATTGCATTGTGTAGCATTAGTCCCCTAACATTCAGTTCTTGTAGAATTTGTGGAAGACATTTATTGGTATACCAGTTTGCTGTTACTGTCTTCTGTCCTTCCTACTTGATGGCTTTGACCAATCCCGTACTTCTGAAGAAAACGGCATACATCACTTTTTTCAGTGCGCGTTGTTTTTTCACCATTGTCGTCGTGGGATTCAAAAACCCATACTTTGCTTTCTTGACATGTTGGAACGTCAAAAAACAATATGTACATTTCATCACCTGTTACAATTTTAGAAATGATGCGGTGGCCATCATCATTTAGCAATTTAAGAGTTTCTTTACTGATTCTGACACGCTCCCTCTTTTTGGTGCTCAGTTAGATTATGGGGAACCCAACGGCAAACTACTTTTTTCATATGTAATTCTTCATGAATGATTTTGTGTATGGCTGCGGATCCAGTGCTAAGTTCCTTCTGTATCATTTGATAGGCACAGTGATTATCACTATTAACATTTTTCGTATGGCACATTATCCGGGATTACTACCGACGGCGGCCTTCCTGTGTATTCTTCATCCTGAAGCAAATTGCGACCTCTTCTAAATTCTCTAAACCATCTGAATACAGTAGCACGAGCTGGAGATTCATCACCAAATGCTAATTGCAACCGTTGAACGCATTCTTCTTGATTTAATCCTGCTTTAAAATCGTAGAAAATTATAGCGCGAAAATGTTCTCGCGTCAACTCCATTTTCTCTTCTGTTTAAAATTTATTCTACGCTAAACAACTTGAAGTAAGACCGTAAAAAATCGTCTTCTGCGTTAAAATACTTTCTATTTTAAAATTAAATCGTTATTTTTATTTTGTAAATTCTCGTCTGCGCGTATTTCAAAAATTTCAGAGTAACCCTCCTATATATATGCTTTTCTTAACTTCTCCTAAGGATATATTCCTCTAAAGTCACTTTTTAAACAATCCAACCATCTAATTTTCGGCAATCTTTAAGATGCTGAAAAAATTTATGGAGAAATTCTTAAGCTTTTTTTTTTTTGTTTTATAAAATTGAAATTTTGATTCGCAGTAAAGAAAAATTTTAAAAAGAATTGTTTGCATTTTTGACGCATTTGTGTTTTTATTTTTTATGTATGTGATCAATTATTATTTATTTAAATTATTTCGGCAAAAAAAAAAAAAAAAAAAAAAAAAAAAATTTTTTATCGAAAATAAAGTTTTATTTTTGTAACTTAAAACTGTTATTATTTCAGGTACCGAATTTTTTATGAATATGATGCTAATTAGTTCGTTATCAGCGCATTATTTAATATTAGAATTAATTTAGATAATATAATTTCCTGTACTATATATATATATATTTGGATAGTAATAATATTTATTATACTCTGTTAATTATAATTGAAGAAAGTTGAAATGTGTGATCTTTATGTGATTGCTAAACCTTATAATTAGAAATTTTAGGAAAACTGTTTTATATAATAATTTGTTGATAAAATTTCTTATTCTTTTATTCGATCTTAATAAATTTGAGTTATAAATAAGTAATTATTTATTTACAGGAATTTGTATTTGTTGAGACTGAAGAGAATGTTTCAATCAAAGGTATGTAATCATTATTTGCAGGGTTTATATATTCCCTTTTCCGCTTGCAAGCAATTTAGTTTTTAACTATTTCTCTAATTTTTGTTAGTTACATAATATTTAGAAATCGCATCAAAGCTGCACCAACCTGACAGGTTTTACCAAATCTAAAATTACGCGAAATTGCATTACTCCAGATTTTTAATTTTAGTTGGCTGGAAAATTAAAATAACTTTCAGTAAACTTCAAACTGCTTGGCTGTCCAATATGTAATATCAATTTTTCGTTTTTTTACAATTAAAATTATACTTAAAGCTAGTTAAATTAATTTTGAAAATATCTATCAATATAATGTTTTAATTTAAAAATTTCACTTATAGGTCTTGGAGCTTTATTTGCAAATAACATGGTATTGCAAAATCAGCAAGATAGAACTTCTGATCCTCTACTGTGGTATGAAGATTTTAAAATTCCTTGGGAAAAGATGCCTTTGAACTTAATTTATATTTTAGATCAAGCAAGAAGACCAAGTAAAAAATTAATGGAAATGATGGCAAAAATTATTTGTGAGGAAATCAGAAAATTTGATTTAAATCCTAATGAGCAAATTTTAAATATTATTGCACGAAAAGCTGTAGAATGGTTTCCTGAATCATTAAGTGATGACCCTGCTGTGCCTTTATCAAAATTAAAGTGCCAAGATTTACAAACACTACTCAAAAATAAATTGATGGATTATTTCGATGTAAAGGTAAAACTGACTGACATTCGATATGACATTAATATTTCATTTCGTCAATTATGTCAATGTAATGATCAGCTTTGTCAAAATGATATGCCAAAACTTAATGCACATTCTGTTCCTCATTTAACTGCGATTGAATTAAATCAAAATAAGTTTAATAAACCATTACTGTTCAGGGGAAAATGGTCTGGTTGCAGACCTAAAACTAATATGAAAAAACAGCTTACAAAAAAATATAGATATCAAAACAAAAAAGAAAATATTAAGCCATCAAAATTGGTCAATTATCATTGTTGCGATAATTGGCGACCAAGAAAATTGCCAAAAAATGAAACTAAATGCAGTCAATTGCAAAAGAAAGAACAATTAAGAACTATTGGTGCTTCTAGCCCTAATATTTTGAATGATCAAACTATACAACTTCTTGAAGAAACATTCTATTCTCAGCGAAGGGATATTATTATGTCTAAAAATATTATGATCATAATAAAAGAATGGCCATTACTTTTTACTAAAGACGGATTGTTGAACCACTTTAAGCTACTTACTGGAGTTGACAGTTTAAAAAAATTAACTGACTCACTTTTAACAAAAGCTAATATCATTTTCTATTACTTCTTAATACTGTCTAAAAATGGCTCCAAACCTTTGAAAAGGTTTTTTAAAATATTGGACAAGAGTGAGAATCTTAATGGAATAGAGTGTTCTTTCATTATAATATTTTTGACTATGGTTTATTTCGATGAAGCTCATGAAACTTTATTCTTGACTATAAAAGTGAGTTCCTTTTTAATAATATTTCCATGCTTATATTAATTGAAAAGCTAATATTTAGGTTTATCAAATTTCTTAGTGTACATTATTATAATTTTAACATGAATTCATATGCATTGAAAATAAATTTGCTTCATAGCAATTTTTTTTTGTTTTTGTTATAGTTTAATATTTTTAAAAGGTTTTGGATTCATTTTCAAGATTATAATTTATTTAAATTTCTTAGTTCATATTTATCTGAAAAACTTGAAGAAACGCTTTGTCATGATTTCTATACAGAAATTAACTTTTCAATACAATATTTCTAATTATGAGAATAAACACAGACAAATCGTTAATATTTGAAAGTAAATTTTAAATTATGTAAAAATTAAAAACTAAAAAAAAAAATAAATAAATAAATATTGCAGTGGATGTAAAAGAAGGAAAGTTGTTATTTAATTGAAAATGAAACTTATGTTAGATGATTCAATTTAAGTTTGAAGAATTTTATACGTAGAAGTTTTCTTTATTTCAATTTTGAATATTTAGAGTTAAAAAATCTAATTTTAAAAATATTGCCATGATATAAATTTAAAGAATGTTGATTATCACTTGCTTTTAAATTCATTTTTTATTTATAGCGTCTATCTGAACAAATCTTATACCATCAAAAATATTTTTATTATGCATAATTAAAAATTTAAGTTTACTTTTGTGAAGTATGTATTTAGGATGAGAGAGAGAGAGAGTATAAAAATTTCAAATTTCATTTATACTTTAATTTTTTCACTTTATCATATTGTAAATTTAGTATATTAATTTCAGATAATTACTTTTTAATTTTCACATGTTAACTTTTGTAAAATGTAAGTGCATTAACATTATTCTAATTACTTCATTTTTAATGCATTTACATCCCTTTAGCTTTTGTTTTATTTATATTTCCAACCCTTAATTAAACCTACACTCGTGTCCATAAATTAAAGATAATGTAAGTTCAGGCAAAGAAAGAGACAAGCAAAACAAACGTGACTTATTTGTAAAGTCTATTTATTAAATAAAAAGGTAAAGAGCAAAAAAGATGCTATATGTTTGACATCATTAATAAAAATTGCGCTTTTTACTCCCTGGAGCAAATTAAAAAAAAAAAACTTAATTATAAAAACCAATATGACATGGTTGGTGTGATGGTTAATACATAGTATGCTCCCCAAACGATGCAATACAGGCCGTGCAACGCTTCGGCATGCTGAGTGTCAAATTATCGATCTGATCTTGGAGAATATTACACTCATCAAGCAATGCTCTCCGAAGTTCCGATAGACATGTGAAAGGGGGTTGACGGGCCGCAATTCGTCGGCCAAGCATACCCCTTACATGCTCTATTGGATTGAAGTCCTGTGAGTATTCTTGGAAGTGATACTGGTGATATCTTCGGATTGATGGCATTCGTCTACAATATTTGCACTGTGAGGACGGGGGTTGTCGTCCACAAACAGAAATTCTGCACTCATGGCGCCCGAAACAAACGTAAATGTTTCAGAATGACATCCCGATAGATGTGGCCTGTCATGGTTACATTCTGAACATGCAGGTTATTTCTGGAACCCAGAATAACTCCTGCCCAAACGAGCAATCCTGCACCACTCTGGGTGATTCCACAATCCTCGGATATTTCCAGCTGTGTACGTCCACATTCCAAATGGCCGATAATTCTACCACGTAAAACATCCTCCAAATAGTTCCTTTGTGCGGTTATTGCACTGAAAGGCCTTTAAAGCGCTTGTGTACAATTTTACTTCTTTGCAACAATTCCTTATATACACTCTCGTCATTGTGACGTACTATCGGTGTCATCTGGTTATTTCTTGTAATTTGTATATTATTCTTCAAGATGTGTGTGATAATTCTATATGTGAAATTTTTATTTTAAAGTTTAATTTCTTTGTTATTCTGAATTATCCTTTATTTATGGACATGAGTATGTATTAAATGGAAAATAAAAGATCTATCATACTATAATATTAAGGGTTTTACTGAAAGTTTAAATAACTATTAAGCAATTTTATTTTGAATTAAAATCGACCGTTGGGTTTTAACAAAAATTATAACACCTTAGATTTTCAATTACAATTATTTCAATGGTAGTAATAAATTTCGTACTTAAAATTTTTGTATATCAATTTAAAAAAATTACGTTGATCACTATTAATTCTGAAAATATGTGAATTTTTTTTTTTAAATTGTGGTGAACATAAATTCACTAAATTGTTATTCTGATATTTTACTGCAAGTATTTATGCAAGATCAGAGTTTTAAGGTTATGGAAATTTAATATGTATATATGATTTTACATAAAAAGAATGGAGTTTGAAATTAACTTTCTTGAATTTTAAATATTCATCATTTCATATTATGCTCCTTTTTTTCAGGTTCCTAAAACAGAAAGCGCTACAGCTTATTTTCAAATTTTACCAAAAACACCGCGTCTTATAATGTGTGGTAAGAAAATTAACTAAAATAATTCATATTAACTTATATATAGCAATCTAGAAACTCATTTAACTGTTTTTAAATTTTTGTTAATTATGAGATTAGTAAACATTGTTTGGAAAAAGTGGATGTTTAAAGTTGATAGTACAAATCATCAGAATAATAATAAAAAAAAAAATGTATCCCTTAAAAATAATTTTCAGTTATACAATTATTAAAAAAAAACTATAAATATTGTAAACTAATACTTGTATTCCCATGTAATTTTATAAGTTGCAGTTTTTGAATTATTTAGTAAAAAAATATCTTTTTCAAAACTTTTAGTGAAATAATTTGTTCCATGCATTTTATTATGGGACTAAATTAAATTTAAAGCATTTCATTAAAAAAAAATCCCATAGAATTAAATTTTTAAATGAAGTGTAAACATGGATAATAATTGATATAAAAACATTAAATAGTATAATGTAGTGATGCTGTTTCATTATTCTGTTTGTGCATTAGGGTGAATTTTCATTTTTATGTTAATATTGTGATTTTAAATTATCAAGATTATTTTTTCCATTGAGTATAAGTTAAATATATAAAATAACTCTTTATATTGCTTCATTGGTAAGTAAAATTTTTTATAGTGACAGTTATTCAAATATTTTTGTCAGAATAATGTGCTTTGTTTTTGTAATTTTAGGAGGAACTTAGTTTGACTGATTTCAGCAAAATTTCTTCCTTCAATAATATTTAAGAAATATTAGTAAATGCAGCATTTATTTAAATTTATTCAATCTTCTTAGAGTGATTAGCTGAATTCCATGCATTAAATATTTTTTTCTCTATGTTTATAAATTTTTTCTTTAATAGTATTAAAAATATGATATTGATAGTAAATTTAATTCACTCTTATTTATTAATAAAAATTTAAATATATAAAAATAAGTGAATTTTTATGCATACAGTTTTAAAATTTTCATTCCTAACATTTTTTTCCCCCATATCCCTTGATTTACTTTTTCCTAAGTAATGTTTCATGAACTAAAAAATATACCATTCTTGCATGTAGAATTTTCTCTTTGTAAGCAAAAAACTACATATTTTTATTTTCTGCCATTGCCTTTATTTTTTTCATGTATTCTCAAGTATATAATTTCCATAGGTTGTTAATAAAAGGAAAGTTTCAAAATTTTCTGCTTTCATTCATATCTATACTTTCTAATAATAAATCTATTTATTTTATTAATAGGAAAAACTTAGCATTATTAACTTTTAAAAATGCAAAATTGTTATAGTTATTTACATATCTAAATCACTATAGTTTTTCTACAGGTGACTCACCATTTTCGGCTTCAAATTATATGCTTTGTATCGATGGAAAAATTGTCAATAGAGAAATCACAGATTTTACTTCTGGATTTATCATGCTTTTTGCATCGTATCTTATTTTTGATATCCCTTATCCTAAAGAAACAAAAGCTACACTAGAATTTGCTGAAAGGTAAGTATTAATAAGTATATTTGTATGACAGATAATCATTATCATCTCTGGTGATTTGTATTTTTAATTGAGAAGGGTGGAGAGTTAACCACACATGTGTTCTTGTCTCTGAAAGAATTGCTTTATTCCTTTTAAAATAACCAATTAGTTTAGGATTTCAACAGAGTGGTAGAATTGAAAGTTTTTATAGAAGTGTTTTTCATTCAAGAACAAGTGAGTAACCTTCCCATCCTTTCCACTGAAAAATGCTGATTAGTGGTGTTGAAAATTTTTATTGAATGTCCTCTTACAGTTCTACACCACAGCATAATTTTTCATACTTAATATCTAAGTTTGTATATATATATATATATAGGTAATTATTAATTACTATAATAAATAACCTAAATCATTACCAAAGAACTTTTTTAGAGGTTTTGTTTCTATTGGATTCATGTAAAACTTACTCTACAAATTACACTTGTAAGGAATTTCCAAAGTTTTAAATAAATCCAGAAAACTAACAACTGAGTGTTGCACAATTTTCTCCACATATGAAAGGATTATTTTAATTACATATTGAAAAAAAATATTGGTTATTTAAGTTTTCCTAAGTGTTTATCATTCAATTCTAATGTGTATGAGTATAATAAACAGATAAAATTTCTAAATCTCTTTACACATAATTTAGAGATTATGATTGAAAACAATATTTTTAAATATAAATTTTACAAAGTTTAAAACTTAAGAATTTAATGAAACTTAAGAATTTAATGAACAAAAAATAAATAAATATCTTGAAATAAAATTAAATCTCTCTAAAAATACTGATCAATAATTTAAAATTATATTTTATTGAAACAATATTACCCAAATAACACAGATTTTTTATTTATATCATGTTTTAATGACAGTTTAGGAAACAATAACAGTGTTAACCCTTAAGTCTGAGGTAATTTTTTTTTCTGATTAGAAAATGTTAAAGTGTATAAAAAACATTTATAAATAATCCAGTTATATTGCTTTTGTACCCATTGAAGATGTTTCCTTCTTATTATGGTGGATCCATCACCCCAAGAGCTGTGGAGCCCCCGGACAGATCAAAGGGAAGGCACTAGGTGAAAAGCAATACCTTGATTCTCCAAGTTGGGCATGAAACTAACAATTCCATCGCATGTAAACTATAAAATAGCTTGCACTCTTCTCGTAGAAGAACTTGATTTTTAATGCATGGAATGTACATTCCTTTTATCGCATTAGAGCACTGCAGACAGCTACTTGAAAGGTACAGGATTGATATTTTCGAAACCCAGGAGTTTAGGTGGACTGGGTAGAGTATAATTGAAAAGGAAATTATGATAAGAAGCACTTAAAAGGAACAGATTTCTTGGTGAACAAAAGAAAAACACCTAATTTGAACTCTAAATCTTTAACGCCAAGATTATGTCAGCTACATATTAATGGGAAATTTTTCTAACCATAGCTTAATTAAATATTGAGGACAATGAAAATAAAGATAGACTTATTTTATGAAGAGTATTCAGACTGTTTTTGATGCCATGTAATAGATAGCCTAACCATCCAAGACTGTTTTAATCGGTTTTAGAGTTTGCATTTAGTATTTAGTGCTTTATAGCATTTTAGTGTCCATTATCTGTGAAATGTCCTTTTAAAAGTTGTCCACACAGTGACATTAAACTTTTGCTTTGAGACCTAAATGCTAAATTAGTAAAGCAAAGTAAATTTATATCAGTCAACATAATGAATCCAACGAAAATGGAATAAGCCTTACTGATTTTGCTATTGCACATAGCGTTGTAATAGGCAGTACCTACTTTGAGCATAAGAATATATATATAAGCATACTTGGAAGTCACCAAATGGGGCCTACTGTTAATCAAATAGATCATGTTCTTATTGATTCTAGACACTTTACAAGCTTAATTAATGTTAGACCATTTCATGGGTTAATATCTATTCTGCCCGTTATTTCTCTGGAATTAGGGGAAAAAATCTCCATTGATACAAAAGATAATTGTGAGAAAACTGAAATTGCACGAGGTTGTTAGGATCTAAAAAAATAAAATAAATATCACTGAATTAGAAGACAGTTTAAAACAATCACTATAACTATAGGTGCAGTTCTGGGTCATAGAGTTACAACATTGCACTAGAAATAAGTCAGAGAAATACAGTACTGCTTGGAAAACAAAAAATTCTAAAGGCTAAGAAAAAGCTTTTGAGGAAAATATATATTTAGATGTTGAATCCATGAAGATCAATGAATACTAAGAACTATCAGATGGCTAGCACATGTGAAAGTGACTTTAAACCGGAAATAATTTATTGCAGAAGTAAAATGGGTGATATCCTCGATGAAGGCTCTCAGATTTCATAAAGATCGGCAGAGCATTTTGAATACTTATTTAAAAGTAATAACTCTAATTCTCATGATTTTACACAAGAGAAAGACTTGCCGATTCCAGGGAATTGGCACCACCAGATTTATAGGAAACTATGTTGCCAAAGCAAAGCACTTGGAATTTATTTGATTTAGGTAGAAAATGGAGGTCAGAAAACAATTGATTGTTTTTCTATAAAATTAATCAGAAAAAAGTTTAAGAATTAACTCACAAGCATTTTATGTCCATTTGATAAAATAATTGTGGGCCATTCACGCTTACAAACAAAAAAAAGTGATAATATATAAATTTGTTTTGATTTGCAACAAGGTTTTCTCTACATGAGACTTGTTCCTCATGTAAATAACATTGTTGGTGGTTCTCAGTGTAGAATTTGTATATGCTTAAATACAAATAAGCATACGATTCCATCAACTACTGCAAATCATTTAGAGCTATGTATGACTTTGATATTCCTACAAAACTAATAAAATTGATGAAAGTGACAATCAATTTGAGTTTTTGGATAGTTCTAATTCTTGTGGAAAAGGGAGTGAGACAAGGAGATGCTCTCTCATGTCTTATTTAAATTGTGTTGGAAAGAGTCATTTAGAAATCTGGAGTAAATACCAGGGACAGATCTTTAAAAAACTGCAAGTGTTGTCATTTGGAAATGACACAGCACTGATGCCCAGAAGCAAGCAATATTTGAAGTTATCAAATATTAGACGGAACAAGCTGGTCTTGTTATTAATCAGGATAAAACTAAATACATACCTGTTACAAAAAATGCTTTCACCTCAATTCATTTTTTCAATTGGAGCTTTTGATTTTAAGGCAGTTATGGAATTTAACAGAATCGATCTTTCCAGAGATGCACAGTTGCAGCAAATAAAACTTTTACTAAGATCCATGCTTTTATCCATAAGACCCTTATGCTGCAGAAATTGTGACTATGAGAGGAATAGTTGCTTGAGCATATTTGAATCCAAGATTTTGAGTAATATTTTTGGTGGAATTCAATAAAAAGACAACGCCGAACTATATCTAATGTTCAAAGAGTTATTCATTATACTGAATTCAAATGTGTTTGGCATGTCATCTGCTTGAGCAACACTAATATACTATAGGAAATATTTTAGTTTAGACCATAGAACACAATAGAAGGACCTAAACCTTGATGGCTGTATGCAGTAGAACAGGATTATCTGGTTCTGAGAATAACGAATTGAAAGAGTTTAGCTGCTAGTAAAGGTGGATGGAAGCATCTGGTTCAGAAGATCGTGGCCCAACTTGGTCTGTCACAATATGGAATAATGATTGTATTTCTGTAATTGTTCGTTCTAAAATTTGTATAGCATTTTATATACAATATCTTAATGAGTTTGAGACTCAAAATGACCATTGTTTAAAATGTATTGATCCTCTTGGAGCGATTCCACTACAATCTCTTTATTGTTTCCCGCACACTTTCACATATTCATTATATTACCAAGTAAAAAATAACCTAAGATTATTTTGTAAGAGGATGAAATGAAAAACGTTTTTCATTCATTATGCACACACGATTTGTATTAAAGCATATGCTTTAAATAACTTTGATATCAATTTGTGCATTAATTTAAAAAAATATTGACTTCTCTTGAATGAATTATGGAAAGTAATTTGAAAAATATTTTCTCAGATATGGAACATAGGAATGACGATTTTAAGAAAACTGAATTTTGTGTTTAAAAAGTGTTAAAACAAATATATTCTATTGACTTCATAAAAAGAATCTAATTTTAAAGCAATCACTAAATTGTTATATTTTATTTATTTGCAAATTACTTTTGTTACAGGTATTTGTTTGACATTCATTCAAGAAAAAATATTTCGGACATTAGAGTATTTAATCTTGTTAAAATCTTGGAGTATTACCGACAAAAGGAACTTCAGTGATTATTATGTTGAGTGCCTATTAATGTATGCATTTATTTTTCTTGAAATTTGACACATGTCATGAAAATAAATATTTTTATAAAAAGAATCTAACAACTTTAAATAATTTATTAACATAAATTCATAATTATACAAAAAATGAATGATAAAAATTTTTTACATGAAAACCTTAAATGAACAAGAATTGTTTATAACACTCCCAATATATTGTTACCTTTGAAATAAAATGCTACAACAAGCTTTTAAACAAGCAATTTCAATTAACTGCACTTAGTACTTGATACATCTATAGTTACAATTCATAAACAGTTGGATGATCATTTTAAGATATTTTACAATTCTAATTCACTCAACAAAATAAACGAGTTTGTGAGATACACATTTACCCTTTAAATAATGGTGTACATATTTCCAAAATTCTCACAACTTATTTTATTTATCACACTGGTAAACTCAAACATGATTGCAACCATAGGGGTGCACGTTTATAATGCTTTTCAATTCTATTTAAAGGTTTATTGAACAAATCAACTGCTGCAACTGAAAATAAGTATTGTTTCCCATATTCATCAGAGATTAAATTTGCATTTTGAGTGTCAGCACTGAAATAAAGGCAATTTAATATGTAAGATGAATGTTAATTTTCAATATAATATGCAAAAATGAGTAGTATTTGATTAAGAGTAAGTCTGTAATACAACACAATATAAATAATAATATTAACCATAGGACAACTTTATATGAAGAATTTTAACGATTTACAAGAAACAAGAGTAAACTTTGAAAATACACTGAATGTGTTTTCTAAGGCTTTCTTTTGAAAAAAATTTCATTCTTTAATTATATTTCTTACTTAATGAGAAACATTATTTTGAGCATAGTTTCAACACAAACAAAAGATTGCAAACAATGTTGATCAGGATAAATTTTTAGAAACAAGTCTCAGAAAAAAATAGTGAAAATTCTTCAATTGTAAAAATATACAAATGAACTTGCAGCTATCATGATAGCACTGAATGTATTTAAAAATCTAAGTAACTTATACAAAAACCAATGGACTTTTTTATTTTGTAATAAGTGATGAAAATATTAAGACTTCCAAAAGGTCAAGATGATTTGGTTACACACTAATCTTTATGAATTTTATTGAACCACCATATAATATTATCTTATTTTTTCAAGGATCTTATCCATTGAATTTATGAGAAATATTAACCTTTATGAAAAATGCTTGTATTAAATCATATATTCTGAAAATTATATGTAAGTCACATGAGTTTATGTCCAATACTCACAAGGATGAGTACCTAATTCCACAATTGAAAATATAAGACCACAGTTAAATTATTATAAGACCACTGTGATTTTTTATTATCTATAACTTGATTAGAAAAAAATTTATAAGTTGATGCAAAAACGTACATATATTATTTTTAGAAACTATTTAACTATACTGAATATTTTAACAATTATTTTCATTCAAAAATACCTCAAAATTATAAAGACTATCACAAAAATTTCTTGTAAAACTAAAATTGTTGATCCACTATTCTCCTTGATAATTTCATATACATGATTTTTCATTGACTTCATCAGGTTTGCAAGTAGAATTTTTTTTTTAACCCCTAATAGCTCTACTTTTATATTTAACACCAAATCGTACTAACCATTACCTCTATAAAATTAACTAGGTGAATTAATCTTTTTTTATGGAATTTATGTTTGAAGTATGGTTTAGCAGTTGAGGACATTGATTCTTCCTTTCTGAAAACAATTTTTAGCTGAGTTTTACACCCCAAAAAGTATTAAGTGTCAAAGTAATGATTGATAAACAGTTGATTCTTTACAGGAGTTACAAGTACCTATTTCCCATGATATTCAAAAGCTCCCCATACTACCACAAACTTACTATTACTAATCCAAATAATCTAATGGAGAAATTTCGAGTTTATATCTTAGTAAATTACACCAACAGAAAATTTAGCATGAGAACCATCTAAAGGGAATTTTTTCCGTGTATTATTACAAGCTGCGATTACAAATTTAAAGCATTACGTGAGATTCATTATCACAAAATTCTGTTATGAACTAATATTCAAAATAGTTAAAATTTAAATAAGTTTGTCACACTTCACAATAACTTTTTGCACATGAAAGCTTATTAAATTAGATTCAGAACAACTACAAATATATACTTCAAAAGAAAAAAAAAATGAAAATCATAAATTGTTGAACTAATAGCCCAAACGCAAACCAATTGATTACAGGTTAACTAATATGAATTAAGAAAAGATATACAGATTGTGTCTTTTTTCTTAATTTAAATTTTCTACATTATTACTATTAACATGTTTATTAGATTCAAAGATTACTGTAGGGTACTATTTAACATTAAATGAAGACTTTCTTTAAACATCTTATAAATACATGGTGTCATTAATAATTTCCTGTAACATTAACTTATTTAAATGTTTAATTTTATATAAAACATTCTAATTCAGCTTTTAGGAAAATTTAAAACGTTTTTATTGCATTAAATGTTGTAAGAAATATGTAAATTAATTATTAAAATTGATTTCATACTAATTATAAATAATTATAACTTGAAGAAAAATTTTTAAATTTTGATTGAAACAATTTTTAAGTGTATTTCTAAATTGTAATTAATTGCAATCATAAAATAGATTTTAAAAAATAATAATTCATACTTTTTTTTAGCTTCTAAATTTTTTGAAATCATTTTAAATAAGAATGAGTTTTAAATATTAATCAAAGCATAATTTTCATCAGCAAATTTTATAAACTTATTTTGAAATTTCAAAAATATTTAACATTTTTTAAATGGAAAGACGAGATATTTATTATAGTATTGAAAAATTAAATTTTTATAAAAGTCAATTAAAATCAAATGTATAGAATAAAGCAATACCTGCCAGCATAATTTTGTAAAGCTAACATAATGGAGCAGTCCTTTGCAATTAAAGCCACACTAAATTCCCAAACCTAAAAAATAATATATTTTGAATTAAATTTGTATCAATTCTTAACAAGCTTGTGTTAATTTATCTAAAAAAATGTTTATAAGCTATATATTTGTTTTTAAAAAATCTTCCTTGTGATTTGTTTCGTAAATATGTGACTAAAGAATTTTTTTTTATTATTTCTAATTTATTTTATGAAAAAAAAATTTAATACTGTTTCTAAACTTGTTATTTTAAAACTGTTTATAAACTGTTTCTGGTCTAAATTTTAAAATTTTATTTTACCTAATGATCTAGCAAATATAGTATGTCTGAAAATACCAATTTCTAACACCAGAATTTAAATCTCAGATTACCAGGCCTCAAAATACTCAGATACAATGCAGAGTTCATTATTTTTCATGCTAGATTTTTTTTAGGTAAAATTTTAAATTTATACTACGAGAAAATTTTAAAATCATTTGTTTGTTAAACTTAAGATAAAAAATAAATAAAATTAGTCAAAGTGTTATCAAAATTTTATATTTAGTTTGTTGCTCAACTGTCACTTTTTGGACTAAAGGGCTAACTAGATAGAAATCTACAATTTAAAGTGAATTCCAAACTACTAGAAATACCCATGCTCAAGCATGGAATTCTAATGATCGATTACTAAACATTTGGCTACCAGTTTGGGTATATGCAGTTTGATGTAGTGAAACTTCAATATAATGGTACCTCTTGAGACCAAGTAATAACTGGCACCTGAACAAGGCTGACGATATAAAGGATTTTTGATATTTTTTAATCTAATAGGTTAACTTGATAAATAAATTAAGTTTCAAAATAAGTGTGTAGATAAAAAAAATATGCTAGTCTTTAAAACATATTTTGTTTATTCAAAAATATAAAAATATTAAATGTGAAAATTCATTAACTCATTAAAATGAAATACACTTTAAATACAAGAATTACTAAATGCTGAAAATTAAACACAGAAATGAGCTATTATTTTGAAAAGTCTGATAAATTTTTGCCTTTCTGCTTTATTTAGGTTTCACTAAAATCCAGTTTCATAAAAATTATGAATTAGGCAATATTTATGCTTATTTTTTCCCCTACAGAGTGAAAATCAGAAAATATAACAGTAGATAATATGTAGTAAATTTAATAGTTAAGATATAGTAAAAATAAAAATAGCTCATAAGTGTAATTTGAAATTTAATCGAACTCTATGACAATGAGAATTTATTTTAAGTTTTTGCTATGGGAATAAAATTTTTCCATAGCTGCTTCATACAAAAAATATGGAATCCACACATTTTTTAAAATTCACTGATAAAAATATTTATTTTAAAGCAATTCGTTTGATATTTGTATACATACTTTCTATTAAAGCTAAGATTAAAAGAATTATCTAAAAATGTCTTCATCATATTTAATTTAGTAAAATATACATGTGCTGTTTCTCATCATACTATATTTACAATGGTTAAAATATTACGGCTAATAAAGTATTCCACCTTGTTTAGAAACATCTTTTTAATGTGAGTTAAATTTAAAACATTATCTCACATTAATTGTGAGATAAACTTTAAAATATTTATCAGTTCAAGAACGAATTTCTGCAATTTTTTTTTAACCATTCAAATATTTTAAATAAATACAAAATACATTTCACTTATACAGTTGAAAAAAATCAAATTTATAATAAATGATTGCATTAGCGGTGAATTGCATGATTAAGAAAGAAATTATAAAAATGTTAGCTAAATTAATGAAACCTCACCTTTCTAGAAGCATATTGGTAGTCAGATTCATCTTCTGCTTTTTCCTTCTGTCCTAAATGAGGTGGTATTTTCGATCTTGAATAACATCCAATTTGATAGCACTTTCTAAAATGAATCATTCAAATTTGTATACAACTTACAATTATTAGAAAATTTTCCAACTGATGTAGTTTTGCACAAAATAACAATTTAAATTTTAAATATAAGTGAATTATAAATAAATACTAACTCTTCTGCATGGCTTTTTATTTCTTTCAACAAAGAAAATGTTGTTTGTATATCTAACTTATCTAGCTTCTGAACTCTTAAAATCCTATGAAGAACGCAATTTGGTATTAAGTTATGGCAAGAATCTGTTAAAGGAAATATAAATATTTCAGAATGAAATGATGAGAAAATTATATTTATAAATCTAAAAAGAATTAAGAATTTTTTTTCGCTTCCTGAAATTCAAATTACAATGAATAAAGTTTTCCATAAAGTCATTATACAACAAATTATATTTATGCAATAAATTTTCAAAGCAATCTACTAAATAATTGATGTAATATTATTCACAAAAATGAATTTATAAGTATAAAAATATTCAGTCTGCTTAAAATAAATACAAAAACTAAATGAATTTTAATTTTTTTTTTCATAAAATTTTTTTTTTTTTCATAAAAAATTTTTTTTTTTTTTTTTTTTTTTTTTTTTGCTTTAAATATTCCAATTCTTATTTTGTGTCAACCAAGATATAAATCTAAGTATAAAATGCACGCTCTGAAAAATCACTTAACTTTACAGTAAGAAACTAATGTAGACTGTTGAACTCAATAATTATATAGTATAGAAAAGTTTCTTTTAAATGTTACTTATTAAGCATACAAAGAACATATCAAATTAAGGGAATTTTAAATAGTATGTAAAATGTGAGATTTTAGACAGAAAGTTTGACTTTACTAACTATTATACACTATGTTAAATTCTTTTTCCAGTAAAGAGAAAAGATTTGGTCTCGTGCAAAGGCAAATAATTAACAGTATTTTTTAGTGACAATTAGTTCTTGAAGGTCCATATAAAACATAGCTTAACAGCGATAGTTATCTACTTTTAAAGTAAACAAAATATTTATACAAACATGATTTAAAATAGTGATGTTTAAGGTTAGTGTATGTTATACATGTATCATATCTCTTAAAAAATGTATTATATTTTCAAAGATTGTACCTCCTCATAACATTATTGAATTTGAATAAAAAAATAATTTTATAATTAAATTTACTACCATATTTTTGCTTTTGTAATAATTATTATGTTATTATTTTATCATTTTGAATATAATTTTTTACTATAATCTAAATTCTTTTTAAATTTAAATTAATTTAATATTTTCCTATTCACAGAATAGATATTAAGCAAAATGTTTAACATTTAATAGATGAAAGTAATTATTTATGCATAATATAAATATCTCAGAATGTTATACTTACAAGTAATTATAACTGCATGATTCTCTGAGATAATAAAATTAAGCACAAACAAATCTTTCAGTATATATGTTTTAGGATAGGTACAGTTAAAAAAGGATGTTATGTAGATAGAAAGTTTGCATTGATAATATTAAGAATACTCAATGTAAAATTTGGATATATAATTTCAAGTACCTATTAAATGACGATTAATTTCATATTGGGTGGTAATCAAAAAAAGTTTAATCATTTGAAAGAAATATTCCACTTACCCTCGGTTATATTTTATAAATCGAATTTGGGTTACAAATTATTGGACACTCCTGGTGTTAAACATCTTAATTTTTTTTTAGTTTTCAAGTTTCTGGCTTGTTTTATTCAGTTGTCCCAGTGATCACAAATATTGCAGTATCATCCACTCTTATATTTTGTACACATGAAATCACTGTTAGTTTAATGTTGACATGAAATTGTAATTTGATGTAGAATCCAATATTTGTATCCAGTACTACACACTTCAATATATCAGTAAGCAATATTAGACTAGATATATTAATCTACAAATGATTGTTTTGAGCAGAGCAATTAAATTACAATATAAAATTCAGTAAAATAACTTAAAATTTAAATTACAAGAATTACTCCTCTATGTATGTATGTAATCATAACATTAATTGAAAAAAATAGTTAAATATAAGAATTTTTTTTTAACATAAAAATCTTTAGATGATTTTATATTTTGTTTGACTATCAGAATACATATGAAAACTATAAATATATGGAAGGAAAATATATATATATATAAACAAAAACTGTTAATACATCAATTTTAAACTTCTGATATAACAGCATACAAAACTATTAATGATAATATAATACATGATTTCAAA
This sequence comes from Latrodectus elegans, assembly GCA_030067965.1. Lineage (NCBI taxonomy): Eukaryota > Metazoa > Arthropoda > Arachnida > Araneae > Theridiidae > Latrodectus > Latrodectus elegans. The sequence goes on from CM057819.1 coordinate 48,158,450, forward strand.
ATAATGTTTACCATTTTGACTTGAATTACAATTTGGAAATGCATTTGCACATCTTATTGTATCACATTTATCTGAAAATGAAATAATTTCTTCATCTTTACAAGGCAATGGTTTCAATAAAACTTCAATGACTAGTTTACACAATAGATCATCACATCTATAATAAAAAAAAATTATATACTATGATTCATTTTATGGGTAAATGTAATTTAAATGCTGATATTAAACAGTTTAACAATTTGATATAAACACTTAGCTTTTCAGAGGACATAATATTTCAACTTCCATTTACGCTTTAAAAATTTGCCATCAGAAATAATTTTTCAATAAAATATTATATTGGACATTATAAGTTGCTTCAACAACTTGACAAAATCAATATGCAATTATGTCATTTTAATATTCATACATAAATAATAATGGAAAATAGGAAAAGTATCAAATAATGCTAAGATAAAAATTAACAATAAATTTATGATCTAAACCAGTTAATAAAATGATTGACCAGTTATAGTTCACTTATAACTCTAAATCACTTTTTGTATACAAGCAATAAAGTATTGGAATTTAAAATTATGTTGTGGTATTAATAGAGGAATAATTGATTTATAGGAAAGGTTAGATTCTTATTTTATAATTTAATAGATAATATAATTTATTTGTGAAGTTGTTATCCATATGCACTTGTTGAAAAATATTAATCAACTTACACATGGGTGAACTTTTTCCATAAAGACTGATTTTTGGCTTCTTAAGATTAAATAATTGAAATAAAGTAAATTTTTTAATCTGAACACTCTGTGTCAAAGCAATGATGCAGAATTCTGAAATTTCTGGCAATTATGTATCGAAATCTAGACAGCCAAGATATTGTATCCAAATATAATTTAAAAATAATTCACCTTGATATCTATCTCATATCAATATTCAATCAATATGACATTCATAAAATAAGATTTCATTGTTCAAAACAAACAACTGTGGTAAGTGCCCCTAATTAAATTGGTAAGGAGGTCATCTTTTGAAAAATAGTAAAGCAAGCTCATTACTATATTTTAATTCACAATTTTCCAAAAATTTGATTAGAACTGGGACCAATACATTCTTTTTTCCTCTCATCACAGTAAGGATTTCAAATCAGAATTAAAAAATATACAGGAAATGCAATGTCTATTTTAAGAACTAATTAAAAGTATTAACATTCCTTGAATTTGCTATAGGTAAAATGGTATTGAGTAATCAAAAAAAGTGTGTATGAATATTCCTGTAAAGAATGCAATCGAAAATTCAAAATCTAGATTTTTTAATGTTCAATAAACTCAAATATGATATCAATGTGTAAAAAAAAAGGGGGGGGTGAAATAATGTGTGATTTTTAATTTTTTAAATAATGGCATTTTTGATGCTGATAAGAAAGACTTATGCTTCAGTTTATAGAGCCAATCCAAAAAATCATTGCTATCCAAAGATCCTGCATCTTACAATGGATACCGGAACACGTTGATACCCCTGGCAACAAGACAGCCAATGAGCTTGCTAAAGAGGCCTGTAATTCCCTTCAGCCATCCAAATGCTTGGCCCTCATTGACACCAATGCAGCAGCCAGCCAAAAATTAATTTTCCAGTAAGTTAAAAAGTTTTCTATTCCAGAATTAAACAACGATAGAAACATTTCCACTATAATAGCCAGACTTAGAGCAAAACACTTGAAAGGCATGAGAATTTCTACAGACGGACAAAGGAGTTACACCAAGCTCCTCACTGCCTGGATAACCCCCAACTGTCTCCACAACACATCTTCAGTTGTTCAACAATGCTGGCCAAGCTTTTTAATATCAGATTAAAGGTTCTGTGGAGCTTCTTTTAACAGATAAAGCTGTAGAAATCGCCAGGGTTGTCTTCAACAGCTTAGAGAACATTTAGAGTTTTTGCACATACTCTATGGACATAACAATAACAAACTATTAATTTGTCCCAAATTTAAACCATTCAAGGTTTGAATTGTATGATCATAAAATATTAAATTAAACAAAAAATATAAAGAACAAATTATTGATTGTTTTAAAATTTTGAGCAAATTTAAAAATTACTGAGGTTGGAGCGATTTACTCAACTAAAATAATATATTTATCAACTAGGTCTTATTTTAATTTCCATGTTTGTTGTCAGGATAGAGTGGGATTCCTACTAAAAAAATCATTTTTAATATTCTGCCATACAAACATTTTTTTAAAAAATCATGCAAAATCCTGAAGTAGTAATCATGAACCTGATTTTTTTGGCCTGTTTGACTAATTTTACACATAATTTTCTTCCAAATAAATGCATGTTTCATAACTATAAAAATGTAAATCATTTCAAGCCATTACTATCCTTTTTATTTATTTAAGTTTGGCCCCTGAAATACTGTTAAACATGCTACTCAAGTTTGAAATTTCAATATTTGTTTATATACACAACAAATCTCATTTTAATTTCAAATCAGTTTAATTTACAGATTTTATGATATAAATTTCAGTAACAGATAAATATTTTTTCTTCACAATATTTATGAAAATTATAATTACATAACAAATTTATAATTACTACCTGTTGAATCTAAAATAAAATATATTTTTTATTAAAATAACAATCTTAACAAAATTTTGGATGCTTTCAAGCTTATTCCGAAAAATAGTTAGTAAAATGTCTTTTAGTTATAATAAAATATTATGAAAATAGTAAACAAAGAGAAAGACACTTTAAGTTATCTAAAAGAGACATACTATATAATACAAATGTAATTTTATTTCTAAAGAGCAAAAATATACATAATTAAATAAAACCTAAAATTCATATAAAATAAATTCAATTAACAGAGCTTTTATGTATGTGAAAGGGATAAATAGTTATTAACAGAGCATTTATCCATTAGGAATGAGAATTCCTAATGGAAATGAAATACTCTGTAACTGCATTAAATAATTATTTATGTAAATGTAATTTAAATCACTGATATTGTGGTTACATTCACAATATATATATTATAAACTTAGTTTTGCATGAAATACAGTTTATTTAAAAAAAAAAAAATATGGAATAACTATACCTTGATTCAGTATTACCAAAAAAATCAAAGAGGACTTCTTCTAAATCACTTTTTTTCTCTTCAGAATATGCTAATTTGCCATCTTTAAAGATTCTAATGTTATTTTGGGGGATTTCAAGAAGCATTTTCAAAGCATGTTTCATTCTTACTAAACACCTAAAAGCATTAATTTAATATACAAACATTTATACTTCATCCTCAAAATATTAATGTGTCATTGTTTCACAGTATAAAAATAAACAAAATTAAAAGAAGAACAAAAATATTTATACCCACTAAACAAATCTGTTGGACAATATGCACTTCTGGGTGAAATACCATCCTTTTTTAACTGAAAAATTCAGAGTTTAAAAACTAACATGTAGTGAAAAATTATATATATATCTATATATATATTGATTATCAAAACTGTATAATATATATATATATATATATATATATATATATATATATATATATAGATTGATTATCAAAACTGTATAATATATATATATATGTATTATACAGTTTTGATAATCAAATGTACAGATAATACAGTTTCCAAAGAGAAATTTATATTTTAGAGATTTTATAATAAATATTGTAAAATTTCTTGGATTTTTAAACTTAAAATCAATGTTTGTCACCTAAACTTCATTTTATATTCCTTTTTTTAAGATCAATAGTTAATATGAAATAATTAATTAAATATAAAGTATTTATCTATTACAAAAATGAGAATATTCAACACATAATGCCAACCTATGTAATAATCAATATTTTAATCTTTGGTCACAATGTTTTTAAATGAGTTATAAATATTAAGTAATTTACATAAATATTAAAAGTCAATAGAATTACATAAAATTGATTCATGAAACACTTAGGAATAGGCAATTTAAAATGCACCTAAAATGTATGTCTAAAAATAAAATAAAAAGACATAGCTTTTCAAATTTATTAATTACCCAACTTTGTTGCTCCTTTTCACTCAGCATAAAATTTAATAATTAAAAACTGCAATAGGAAAAAATTCTAAATTATTTAATTTTTTCCTAGTGCAGTTAATCATTTACTAAGATTATTATAAAAGATTTTGTTGCATTTATAATTCAGTAAATTTAATTAACATGTAAAAATTTTTTCAGAAAGATAACATGAATCACATTAACAAAAAATGAATGACAAAAGGTCAATATTTTTATAAATATTAAATTAGTAAAAATTATAATGTTCTATCATTGAGAGCTCTCATGGTATTTATCATGATTATGTAACTTAAATATCTTTTAAGAAACATGAATTACTCTTACTTAACATTACAAAAAACAATAAATTATTTGGAATTAAATAAAAAAGCACATGAGTATTTGTAAACAAATTAATACCTACAAATGTAGATCGAATCTTCAGCGTATGCAACTCACTTTATAGATTTGCTTTCTACAAAAATGGCACATCAAAAGAGATCTTTGAGGAATGTCAGGTACAAGAGAATCTTTTAACAAGAAACCTGGTTTTGGCTGAAATAAATTTAGAAGTTAAAAATACTATTGTTGCATGATTAATCACATCTAAAATTGAATATTACTTGACTAAACTTATCGAAAATTTTATAAAAAACTGATTTTACAAAATTTTAAATCATACATAATACACTTTAAAAATAAAATAATATTTTGGAACTAAGAAGAAAATTAATTTCATATATGCATGTACTTTACAAGACAGTGGTAACCAAAGTGGCTGCATATAGTTTATGCAGCTAAATTATAACTAATCTGGTATTTTATTTGAATTTACACATAATTTACACAGCTTTATTTTTATGTTCTTGGATCGACTCTAAAATATGTAATGAGCAGTTGTAAGATAAATTATAATAAAAAGAATAAAAAATATTAATATGTGATGAATAAAAAGTATTAATATTAATGTATAATAAGAAATATTAAATGCATGTAAGAATAAAAATATTAATAATGATATGATGTACAATTAACAACCAAAAAAGAACTTTTATTGTCTATGCAATTTTGATTATTTATATATACACACAGATATAGCTATGAATTTTTCATAATATTATGAAATATATACACTTTTTAATGGTTAATATCATACATTACATAATACTACATACATAAAGTTAATCTCATACATTATATAATATTTTGAGAATTACATAATTTCAGAAAAAAGAATTTCCTTCATAAATAGAAAAATATTTTCAAGTACAATTCTATTTTTGAGATTGAATTTTATCAACTTTTTGGAAAAACAGTTGGAAGTGCATAAGTAACATAAAAAATGGACTTTTAAGAATTTTTATATAATAATTTCTGATTTTATTTTAATTTTTTAAATTTGTATGGCATTTAATATTGCAAACCTTTGGTCAAAACAGGGATCGGTCGAGTTTGCAAGATCACATGGCCTCCACAATTACCTCTGACCTCAAATTGGCTAATTTCCATGTAGAGAGTTATTTGAAAACACTTGTGTACTATTCATCAGCTTTAACATAGGCTGAAATCAAGTATTATATCTATTATAAAGTTCCTGCAATACATTCTGACATGTTGCATGCCGCTGTAAATACCCTTAATCACTTTAGAAAGAATTCAAGTGTGCTGATGACATTCCAAAGTTATTCCACATCGAACATTTGTTACAATACAAATGAACGAAAAGTACTGTTGTGCTATTCATTGAGTTCCAATTAACCAATGCTCTCTGACTTCTTTTAAACAATTATTTTTCTTTTCTTTTTTTACTTCTACATAAAATTTGACTTATTTATGACCCTTTTTTCAAATTGAAATTTTTACCTTTGTCTCTTCTTCATACATAAGCAATGAAATCAAATTAAAAGTGCATAAATGCAGTTTCTTTTTCTATAAACAGAAAAGTAAAGAAGAATATATCAATGAGCTTCATTAATTTTGTGAAATACTAATGTACTATAGTTGAATATTCCAAATAGAATGAAATTTGCTTACAAAAAAACATTATATTTACAGTTTCTAATTATTCCTTTTAATTACAATATTTCTGCTTCAAAATATTAAGAATGTTAATCACTTAAAATATACATAACAGCTATTCATTTTACTAAATGGTATCATTTACATTCATTTATCTTTTTTCGCTTTAAAGTATTGCATGTTTTTGGCTGCATTTTCACAGATTTTTTTACATTTGGCCATCTTACTTTTTCTGCAGAGGATTTTTATCAAGCATTTTGTTAATTTTATAAAATTCTACCATGCCTTATACTTTATTATTATCAATACATAATATAATGCAAAAGATGGATTTTCATATGTGGATATCAATGAACATCTTCATAGGTCACTATAAAAATTAAATCAAAGTTTGATTGATTACAAACCAAGGTTTGTAATCAATTTTAACAAACAACCAATTTTATTTTATCAAATTCCATAAAATAAAAATAATATAAAGGTAAGGTAATTATTAAATTGTTTTCTTGTAGATGTTAAACATAACAACCAATATTATTCCCTTGAATGTTTGTAAATTCTTCCACTATTTAGTTTTCATTGTTTTATATGTCATTAAAAATAACCACATCTAAGCATAACATTCTAAAATATATGTAATCAAGGAATAGAATATATACTAATGTGAAGAACACCAGCAATAGGAAAAATATAAGATATCAATAGGTAGAATACAAGTATTAAAAATATTTCCAGAATGGCCATAGAATCTGATAAAAGAAATTACAGTGAAACAAAAAAGAAATTCCCAATTCTTCAGTATAAAATGTTAAAGTTATCTCTGAAATCACCTCTTATAATGAAACTATCTGCTGACAAATGTATTAAGATAGATTGTTTCTCAACATTTTTTTTTTTTTTTTTTTTTTGCTATTTTGGTAGAAAAGCATAATACAAGTCCTTGATTGCAAATATTGATACTCAATTTTATTTTATCAAGAATATCATTGTCATTACTTGACCATTTTAAAGTAAAAATCGCTTCTTTAAACAATACAGGAATCAGTATTCACTTTTAAATCAGCAGGACATGTTTGAACATAATTCTCTTAATGATAACATAATGTATCTCAAGTGACAGAATTGTTTTGTCAGGTTATCAACATTACTGCAATATTCTGGGGGTGAAAATTGTTTTAACAGAAGTGAATTTCATATAATAATGCAAAATATGCATGAATAGTTTAGTACAAGTAAGATCTTCTTTCTAATCTCCATGTCTAGGAATATACTAGATGAGGTCCACGAATCCATTTACTTTCAGAAAGTCAAAAACAAGTGTGGGAGACCTACACAGGTCCTCAAAAGACAACCCCAGGCACTTAAGGATATGTGCCAGTGATGCCAGTTCATTTTGACATTTAGGACAATTCGGGTGCACCTTGAGACCTCCCTTGAATGCAAGTCCTTTCAGGTGTCCACTGAAGAATCGGGAAAGTGTTGTCTGAACATATCTCATTCAAAAGCAAAAGATTTCTTCCAGGACAATCTGATTGATAGCAGGCATGACTCAGGGGAACAAGCCAAATTTGCCTGTGAGCATGTCTTCTAATGGAATACAATTCAAGATATGTCAGTGAATTGGTAGCTGGTAATGGTTCTTCAGAGTCCTTCTTCACCAGAACATCTGCCATCTCATTCCGCCATATGTCAACATGCGAAGGAATCCACTGAAGGTGCACTTCGTAAAGCAACAAGACCTGCTTACGTTTGCTAAAAATTGCAATAAGATAAAACTACTTGACTAGTTTGCTCAGGGTTCTAATATCAATTTCATGAAGAATATACGAGATGAATTTGTGAAATTGCTACAAAAATTTCACCCATGGCCATCTTTGCTGTATTTTTTGTTATATTTTTGCAATAGTTATTCATAACTAATCGCCAATAGGTTGCAGAAATCTTATTGTTATTCAAACAAGAAAATAAGACATCATTTGTTTCTAATAAAAAAAATGAAAAAAATCTAAATGAATTGAAAAGAAATGCCAATATATTATCAATATATTTTACAACAAATTAAATGAAACTATTCTAAAGCATACTTTAATTTCAATGCTGATTACAGGTCCAAATGAGGGAAAAGTTTTTAAATCAGGTGGAACAGTACAATAATCAGGAAGCAAAATAGCAAAGTGTTTACCTTCACTTAAATTTTTATGAATTCGATGCTCTAGAAAAAGAAATGATAGCTTATTTAAGTATGTAAATATTTGTATATGAATTATAGAAAATTACCAAATTACCTATATAAATATAATTGACATTAATTATAATCACAAATATATTCTCACTTGGTCTATATGGAGAAATTACATTAAGAAGTGTTTTTATATCTTCTGCTTCTAACATAACTAAAGCCTGAAAATAAAAGAGAATATATAAGCGGAATAAAGTATATCAAAATTCAACAATTTACAATGATTTAAAATATCAGTAAAATATGGTACAAAAGTTTAAAATACCACAAAATTTATTTTTAGCAAAAAATAAAGATTAATTTAAAAGAGTTTGTATAATAAATGATTAACATGAACATTATAATTGTTATGAAATGTTTCTAAATTATATATGTGGGATTTATTTTATAAAGAAGAAATATTTGAATTACTTGATTTAGTCATAATTCACACATAAACGGTGAAAATATTTTAAATGATATTATCAACGTTATTACTTTTAGTTAGAAATAAAGTCACAATTTACAACATCTTACAGAAATGTAATATAAATTTATTTACAATTAATGAGGATTCTATTAATACTGTTAATTAATTTATTATTTAATTAATTTGACAGCAATCAATTTCAGATGTTATGTATACATCAAAACATGTAATTAAATTAATGGCATATGTAAAGGAATAAACAGGTTCAAAACAAATAGTCAATTATTATTTTTTTAAAAAAAATAAAATATGTGCAAAATAATCAGATTTATTATTATTTGTATGTTGCACATGTAATTGGCTTTAAATAGTATAACTATTCAATATAATGATTTCTCTATATAATATTCGTTTTACATCATCTGATTAATTAAAGAGAATTTAAATCATACTTCCCAATTAGATCTCACCACATTTAAAATTATTTACATACATTCTATTTAAACATGTTTAACTTTAAATTCTGATTAAGTTTAATTTCCCTGTAAAAATAATCCTTTTAAATTTATTTCATTACATTATTACAGTAGATGTTCACTTTTATGAATTTGTAAAATAGTAAATAAACTGAAAAGTCACAAAACTGAAAAATATGAGTTAAATCTTGAAAGTAATTTTTTCACTAAACTGCTCTCTTCTAACCATAAAATAAAAAAAAAATTGATAAATGTGAAAAAAGTCTGAACAAAATCCCATGATAAAAATTAAATGCAAATGGAAGATGCATGAAAATGTGTTTGTGAAAAAAAAAAAGATTTTTCCAAATTTTAGTTCATAAATAAGAAATCAAAGTTATCACTGTGTCTTTGGAATCATGTTAAGGATCAATTACGTAAAAACAAGTATCTACTGTGCTTATAGAAATTATTCTACAAAACATAGAATATTCAAATTTTTCCAAATTTTAGTTCATAAATAGAAATCAAATTTATCATTGTGTCTATGGAATCATGTTAGGGATCAATTTTGTAAAAACAATTATCTATTGTGGTTATAGGAATTATTCTGCAGAACATAGAATATTCAAACAGGCCAGCTTTATAAATGATGAGACTGTATCCTGCTTTCATTTTATTCTATTTTTCTTCAAACTAAAAATATAGTTTTATTTTTAGTTATTTAATGTAAATTAAAAAATTTTATTAGTTAAATATTTTATATATTGATTATTTACTGAGGACAGAAATATTGTTAGAAAAATGCTCTCTTATAACAAATGAATTCACCATTTTAATATGCCTCTTTTCACTTCTATTTTTTATAAATCCTAGGTTTTAGAAAAGGTTTCTAATGGAAAATAATTTAAAACAGTTTTACACTTTCAAAGTAGATGAAATTTTACTTTTCTCTTTTATTAGAATAGTCTCTTTAATCAAAATAGTTTTCTGTATGATTTCTGGAGAGATTTAGTCTCAAATTAAGACAATCTTTTATTTAAAATGACTTTATAAATAACTGATAAATATTAAAAGATGGCATCTGATTTGAAATAAAAAAGTGAATGTTGTAACTTTCAAAATTATTTATAAATCCTATTTATTAAATTTATTAATTGCACCAAATTTGCATTTATAGTTCCCATGTCATTGATGATGGGAATATGCATGGACTAGAGCAAAATAGGAGTAAATTATAAAAATACATGTTACTGTTGGGTCCTATTTCAGCAACATCTATCATCAAAAGTAAAGAGCATTGGCAAATAAGCAAATTAAAGTGGCAAAATGGCTTTTTAATTTGACAAATTTGCATATTAATTTATTGATATTCTAAAACAACTTATGAACAGAAATTGAATAGTTTGGACAATCTTGCATCCCACAAGAGTTCACAAACATTAATTTTAAATTTTTTAAAAGTTGATTTTGAAAGTTACAATTGAAATTTTTCGTTTAAAACCGTAAATTTGATTTTTGTAAATATGAAATCAACAATATTTAATATCAGAGGTTTTCAAATTATTAATTGTAAATAATTATATATGGTATAGACATTTTAAAGTATATCTCATCTAAATATAAAAAATGTTATTGATTTATCATTATTATTTAGATGTTATTTCTCATTAAAAATTCTAAATGATTTTTTATTGCTTAATTAATTAAACACATTATTCATTATTCACATTATTCATTTAGCTTTATTGCTTGGAGATTTGGTTTTGTCACTCAACAATCATTTTTGCACTCTTGTGCTAATACAATTAGAACAAACAGCTTAAAGTGGTTTCAGAACCATAACAAATACCCAAGCTCAAAGTGGTGTTTGAACCCATAAATTCTCTATTGATTGCAAGTTTACTTCTAACAGTAGCACTTAAGATAAGTTTTTACACATGTGTGCCAGGAGTCAGATATTAAAATCTATATATTATTTAAAAAGAACTGTTATTCCTTTAGTTTCATTTCCCAGCTTAGATTCCCATGTACATTTACAATCATTCATATTTTGGAACATCACTTGTTATTGGTTAATATAGAACAGTTTTAAAAGAATTTTTTAATCATTTATTAATCAACACATAAACATTACAATAAAAAAGAAATCTTCACATGCATTTGTAGTACCAGTTATTTCTGAATAATATTTGAATAAAGTTTTATTGCTTGAGTTAGGAGTTACTTTGAGCAACATTGAAATACATAATTTAACAATCAAAACAGTTCAAATTTTTAAAAAATACTCACAGGACAATTAACAAGATTGTTCCCTAACAGTGGCTTCATTACATATTTCACCATGCAAATTTCCTCTTCAAGCTGCTTCTTCAATTCTTCAAAGTTGCTAGCTTCCTAAAAATGCATAACAATTATTACTTACAGAAAATAACAAAGTAATAAATTAACCATTAAAATAAAAATCACTTAAGATATGTACAAGACGGTAATAAATGACACACAATAGGTATTTTTTAATCATATTTATTTGAAATACTAATGTAAGACAATTGATATCATAATTAAAAAATAAATAATCATTACCACTAAATGACTTTTTCACAATACTTTACTATGATTTATATTATAAATAATTTAAATTATATGTATATATATATATATATATATATATATATATATATATATATATATAATTTATATATATATATAATTTATATATATGTATATATATATATATATATATATATATATATATATATATATATATATATATATATATATATATATATATATATATAATATATATATATATAATATATATTATATATTACATATGTAATATATATTATATATTATATATATATAATATATATTATATTATATTATATATATATATATATAATATATATTATATTATATATATATATATATATATATATATATAATATATATATATATATATATATATATATATATATATATATATATATATAATAATTTGTTTATATATATACATATATATATATATATATATAATTTGTTTTAATTATTTATAATATAAATTATAGTAAAGTATTGTGAAAAATCATTTTAATATTAATAAATGTTATTTAATATATATATATATATATATATATATAATATATATATATATATTATATATATATATATATATATAATATATATATATATAATATATATATATATATATATATATATATATATATATATATATATATATATGTATATATATATAAGATCTAATTTTTAAAATGATGCACTTAGGAAAATAAATCATATTTCCTCATTTAATACAATCTTACTTTATATTCATTATCTTTTATTATACGCAACACTTTTTCTTCCTGAAAAAATAAAAAATTTATGAAAAACAAAAGTCTAATATACAATTAAAACAAGACTTTAATGGAATTACATTTTCTGTTTAAAATATTATATCTACAGTAATGCTATAGAAAAATTCTAAATAAAATTAAACACTTAAATACAAATATACTATATATTTATAATATTAACACTTTTACTATAGTAGAGCTGTCTAATGAGGTAATAATGTACTTTTGAAAAAAAATGAAATGGATTTTATTAGTTTGCAGAATTAATAAAAATACATGATGATTTTCATTTTAAATATTTTGATTCCTATTAAATTGATTTCTTTTATTAATACTATCATTTTTTCTAGGACAATTTTGAAAGATATCGACAAAATTTCAGTCAAAACAATAGAGTTCAATACACACACATTAACACATAAATAAAATATTTAACTTTTGGAAACTTTAAATTGAATTGGTATAGAAGCTAAAATTATTTAGAAACTCATTTCATAATAAATAAAACTTTATTATTTAATTTAATAAATGGTTATTGCCTTCATTTCAAACTATTAATTCTTTATATTTGAAATAAGATATTTAGTAAAAAATTCTTAATAAGATAAAAATAACAAAATGCTTAATGAAGCTAAAATAGAAATTACAATAACTGAAAAAATAAAAAGCTTAATTTTGAAAAAGATTTAAAAAATAACTTGTGTAAACTAAATATATTTCCTAGTAAATTATATAATTTATGAAATGCAAATGAAATTAGAAAAATATTGTAACTTTTATGTCTCAAAATTCTGGTAATTAAAATCAATTTTTATGCTCTACTGTGTGTGTGTGATAATAATAAAAAAAACTTTAAGCACATAACAAATTTACTTTCCATTTCAAAATGATATATTCAGTTTTCTGGTGATATATTAAAATTTTTACTTATTTTAAAAATGTCAATTGCTTTCATTAGAAATTGTGAATTTTAAAATAAAAAAAATTCCCATTACAGCTTAGTAAAATAAAAACAATAAAATGCTCAATAAAACTAAGATAAAAATTTAATCACTAATAAAATGTAGTTTTTGGAAAAAATCATAACAATGACATTAACATATGTGTGCTTCAAATTAAAATTAAGAATTTATTAAACATAAGTGTATTTTAAGAGAAACCAAAAACATTTTGTCCCAAAATTATGAAATTAAATATAAACTATAGCGTTTTATTTACAGTTAAGCACAACAAACCTTTTTTAAGCAAATTACAATTGCATTTCCTCCTTCTCCACGATATTCACAATTTTCCGGTGATATATTAAGAGACTTATTATACCAAAATGGAAAATCCATAGCGAGAGGGATTACTACACACAAAACACAGATTATTTGTTTACACTTTTTACAACTTTCAAAACAGAACCAAGAACGAAAGAGAAATTCAGTTACAGTTTACCTCCAAGATGCAAATTCACTAATCTATAATTTGGCTGTGTGCATAGCGTTATATTTTTGTATTCGTTGATTGTGCTAATTTGGCTATTGGTTTAGAATTATATTTTTGTAATTTATCAAGATAACCAATAATCAAAAAAAAAAAAATAATTAATTAATTAAAGTAGCATATATGAATGCTTTCTCTAATTTTATGCCATAGCTCAAGTTTCTGTTTGACTTGTTGATTATTAAAAACATAGCTCAAGTTGTTAAATACTACAGCTGGTTTCACAGTTTAAAATCACGATTAAATAATTTGTTCAAAATTTGAGATGACAACCCCTAACACTTAGCAGTGTTTTAAAGCTCTAATACTAATTTAAATGCAGAGTTTTTCAGTCTAAATGGGAAATTGCATATTTTTCTATAGAATGGAAAGGTAAGTCACATTGTTTGATTTGCAATCAAACAGTTGTTGTTTGTAAATAGTTTAACTTGAAGAGACATTATGATACGAATCATGTTTTTTGGAGAAGTGATACGGTTGAAGAAGGATTTTAGCTAGCAGTGTTTTAAAGCTCAATTAATTAACAGCATATCAGTACAATGAACTTTTGTTAAGTCAGCATTTAATATACTACCTTTCAAGAATGAAAATTTAATTACTTTTCTTTAATTCAGCTTTCATCAAAATTTAATCAAAATTCAGTCATACTGTACAGAGAATTGAAATTAATAGGAATCCATTCCTTCGCATTACTAAGCAGTAATTCCAAAAATTAAAATTTTAAACTACATTTTTCTCTCAATAGGGTCGATTTTTCTCCGAATACACAAATTGTGTCAAGTAAATGCTTAGCGTCCATTAGTAATTAGTTTCATGCATGTATTTTTATTTTATGATCAAACCAATAAAAGCAGTTTTAGTGTTTTACATTTTAAAAGAAGATTAATATAGAGCTATATATTTTAATTACATCTGTAAAACAGATGCAGTTGCAGAATAATTTTTTCTATACAAAGGAAGAAAAACTTATCACATTAAAATTAAGAATAATAACAAAATATAAATTAACTACAGTGATGCCGTTAGTAGGAAAAATCTTAAGAGTTTCCGCAGAATCAAAAAAATACGGCACTGGAATCTTAAAACATCATACTTGACGTCCATAAACGCACTCATATAGACATCAAACAGAAAATAAATCTTTTAAAACAGTCATGTCAAAGATATGGCCCCTAGGATGTATCATTAAGGCCCGAGATAGCAATTTGTCATTGAAAGAAGAATCATGTTTTTTGGAGCATTTAGACTTCACTTGATTCCTCTATGGAAGTTTTAATATGCGCAGGCTACATTTATAAGTCATTTCAAGGGCAACGCGTGCCTAGACAAACAAGAGAGATCGCGGAAATACCCCATTATATTTGTTGAGAATAATGGAATCTTCCATGCGCTTCGAGGCTAAACTAGAACCTTCCTTATTGATATAAAAGGAATTCGTCGGCACGACATGAGTCAGTTGAGTCGAGTAATCGAAGTGATACGGTTGAAAAAGGATTTTAGTTGCTCTGCGAAGTAGCAATTGTGAAGGTATCGTGCATTTGTTTATGTCGTGCGCGTGCGATATTTATAATTGTTGTATCGAGTTCCATAATTGTTACAATTTCTGCATTATTCCTCAAAAACGTAAAGTTGGTATTGAATGCAGAGTTTTTCAGTCTAAATGGGAAATTGCATATTTTTCTATAGAATGGAAAGGTAAGTCACATTGTTTGATTTGCAATCAAACAGTTGTTGTTTGTAAATAGTTTAACTTGAAGAGACATTATGATACGAATCAGAAATCAAAATTCAATTGTTACATTGAACAAAAATAAGAATAGACACATTGTCTTCTTTAAAATCTAAACTTCAATGTCAACAATCAATATTTACTAAAACTAATACTAGAGTGAAGATGATCTGAAATCAAGTTTTATTGTTGCATTAGAAATTGCGAAGAGATCAAAACCTTTCACTGATGTTGATTTTATTATAGACTGTTTGTTGAAAGTTGACAATGTTTCATTTCTATTTCAAAAGTCAATAATTCAAAATTATATTTGCTGTTACTTGAAGAGTAAATGACTTACCTCAAAATGTGGTTCTTCAACCGAAAGAGAAAATTAAGGAATATACAAACTTTTCACTGCCTGTTGACGAGAGCACTGATGCTGTTGATACAGCTCAACTTGCTGTTTTTATATGAGGTACTAACAGTCACTTTGAAATAACTGAAGAACTATTAAAGTGCGTTCCATTGACAGGCACTACAACTGCAAATGATGTTTATTCTGCCATTGAACATTAGATAGCAGAATATGAACTCGACTGGGATAGCACTTAGCAGCACAAATACGGATGGTTTTCCTGCCATGGCTGGCAAACATTCGGGTATTGAAACTAAATTAAAACAAAAAACATCAGAGAATTTTGTGGAATTTCACTGTATAATTCATCAGGAATAACTGGCATCCAAACATTTAAAAATAGATCATATCATTCTTACCTATAATTAAAATAGAGAATTTTATAAGGAACAGAGGGCTAAATCACCGACAATTCAGGCAGTTTTCACAAGATTTGGACGAAAAGTTTTCTGATGTTCCTTATTTCACCGAAGTTCGTTATCTCAATTGAGGAGTAATTTTAGAAAGATTTTTTGCATTACGTGACTCTATTCAAGCTTTCATGTTAGAAAAAGGCAACCAATTGGCAGGTTGATTATGCCTTTTTGGTAGATATGAAAAAAGACTTGACTGATCTGAATGTAAAGTTACAGGGTAAAAATCTGATTGTCACTCAAATGTATTCATGTATTCAAGCCTCTGAAACAAAATTGAGGCAGTGGGAAAATCAGGTAAAATATCAAACTTTGAGTCATTTTCCTTATTTAAAATCATTTGGCACAGTGAACCAAAAAAAAAAAAAAAAAAAAAAATTGGATCAATTTTCTTAACTTCTGCAAAATTTGATCACAGAATTCAACAATCGTTTTGAAGACTTCCCCAAAATGAATGAAATGGAATTCCCTATTTTCAACAATCCATTCAATTTTAAGCTTCACAGGCACCAGTTCATTAGAAAATGGAGTTGATCTTCAATTGGACAGTATTTTGAAAATGAGATAAACGCTTTTACATTTTATAACGCAATATTTCAAAAGTTTGGATTTTTTTTTAACTACAATTTAATATCAATACAAAACCGGAATTTTTTTTTTTTTTTTTTTTAAAAAGCATGCATTCTGTGCATTTTCTGTCATTAAAATAAATAAGAACAAACATCGCTCAGGACTTACAAATGAACATCTCCCATCACAATTCTTAAAATAACTATAACTTATATGATACCTGACATCAATGAGCTTGTCAAACACAAGAGAAGTCAAGTATCTGGATCCTCGAGCTCAAAATAATTACCCTATTTTATAACTTTGATGTGATTTTTAAAAACCATATATATTATGTACTATTTAATTAATAAAATAAAATGTTATAATAATTCCAGTACATTTTTTATTTGAATCTGCCCCCTACACATTCTAAATTTAATATATAGCTCTCTGCAAAATTGAGTTTGACACCTCTGCTTTAAAGCATTTCTCAATGAAACTCATCATATACTTAAACACAGACCTAATGATCAAATTACTTGAACATAAGAATCAAATTATCTATTCTTCAAACATTAAATGTTATATTACAGAGAAATAATTCAGGGTAGAAAAGGCTGATGATGACTTCTTTTAATAAAGCAACAATTTTCATGTAAAATATTGACTGCTATTTTCTTGAATGCTGCATATAGTTAAATCTAAGGGAAACATCCAAAACAACTGAAAAAGTTCTACTGACAGGAACATCTTACGAAAACTTTTAATAAAATTAAATGTAAATTTACAAAAACCTTTCGAAAAAATAAGAATTTTCTTAATTACTTAGAGGAATTTTTGTCAGTATTATTTTTCAAACAAATTTTCCTTTGAAATATACTAACGAACTCTCTAGAAATCTGAGCTTCTATGTTTCCTGTGTCTACACGCAAATAAAGCAAACAAATAAAACAAAATAAGGAAAGGAATTATTATTTATGGGATAATAATTCATATAATTTTTATACTTCATAAATAGTCATCTAAATAAAGAAAGAAACTGAATTAGGATTTACTCTTGTGAAGTATAAAAAATTCACAAATAATTTGTCTCTAAATAGAGCAATAACAACCGAATTGCAGTTTGCCCTTCAAAAAAGTGAAAAATAAATTTTCTTGTATAAAATGTAACATCAAAATATTGTTATATAAAAAATAAATAAAAATTTAACCGATTACTTAATAGTCTCTATAACATTCCCTCTGTTATATTATAAAAATATAATATAAAAGTAATCTATAATTTTAATTTTCCAAAGATATAAGTTTACTATAGAAAATTTATAAGCTTCTCCGCTTTTATGCAATTTTAAAATAATACTGTTATAAAACATTAAAAACAACACCAGTTAAATATATAACATAAAAAATTAATTGTCGCCAGAACAACAAATTAATAATATTACAGGTAATTAAAATTTTGTAGAGTTCCACAACTTTATCCCGATGGTTCTTAATATATAGTCTAATTAATCTGTAAGCTGTTGTTAGGTTTATTAGAATATCTTTAATGCAGTTACCATGAGTGCAATGGTTTGGAGAAAATTTCCTCCCCCTTCAGATCAAAAATGTCAAAAGTGTCTTCCGATAGATGGCACCACCAGAAGAAATGGATCTTTTGGTGGTGCCATCTATCGGAGAATTTGAAGATCAAAGTCGTATTATCCTTTTTGTGGAGCTTTGATTAAACGGAAGACGCTCCCAATTGACTTAATTTCACATAGCCAATGATTAGTGAGCTTGTCTTATCCAAGTGTCAGAAGTAGCAACAAAAACAATAGAATATCTTTAATACTTTATTAATTTTTGAGAAATTTTGTTTCACGAATAACTTTATATTAACAGCACATATACGCAGTGGTACAGGTGAGTACCGAATTGTACCTAAGATTAATAAGTTTGGAGTGCTTGCCTATCACCAAGAGTCTTGAAGTTTTGAACCACAGTTAGGTGATTCGGGTTTATACCAGAGATGGCATTTTTCTCTTCATGTTCACAGCACACCAGCAGAAGGATTTTGGATTTCCTAAATTAACGTAGACAAGTCCTCAAGCTACAGAGCCCCAGCAATCTAATGAAGGATATTTTAATCAGTCTCCGACTCGCTGATCTTATGAGAAAAGCGAATTGGATCTACTAAGCCACTCGAGAGCTCTGCCTATGTCTAACAACAATAATAATAATTATATGTCGAGGTATTGAGCAAACAGAGATTGGTTATCATGTACAAGTACAGGTGCTTGTGCAACTTCGATTCAATGTCTTTTTTCGTCGACCGTAGTGATTGGAGTATGGTGAAGAACAAATTACTCAATAACCATTTATTTGATGGATTAGATGTTTCCTTTTGATGAAAATCTAAATAACGTGATGGCTATCTGACACAAAAAAAGAATTAAGGCAGCATTTAAATATTTTTTACTGCTAGTTTAGGTCAGTAGAATACTAATAACTCTGCTCTTCCTCCAGAAATATAGTTTCAGAGCTTTCGAATAAAAACTAGGGTCACATTCCTCAACGAAATATAAATATAAATGTCAATGTTTAAAATATTTTCAATGCAAATAATTAGCGACCGAGACGTACATCCACTAGCTCCCCAAACATGACATCGTTAAACATGAATGGGACCATCTTAAAGCAGCAAACAAAACCGAGATTCGTCTAAAAACAAACGTTACACGATTCCTGTGTCCAGGTTCGCAGCTGATCATACTTTTAAAAGTGTTCCTTGCTGAGATGTAAGTTGAGGATGACTCCATGGTCGTAGCAGACACTTTATAATGCTTAAAACTCGTCGAACTGTTTCTACAAGCATTTCACATCTTACAATCGTAAGAAGTACTTACTAAATGAATCGTTCAGCCACATTATGAGCCTTGAGTCGTGATACGATCTTATATCACGACTCAAGGCTCATAATGTGGCTGAACGATGCATTTAGGCTGAACTGGTAAGGGTAAAAATTTACCGTACGCTCACCCTTGGCGAAATTTTCAAAAAGTCGTCAAGGGCGACTGTATGACTAATTTCCGATCGGGGGAAACGGTGGGAAAATGGCTGAAAAAGTAAAAAATATTTCATACATTGTTGATATCGAACAATAGGCTCAACTAATTTTACAAAATTAACAACAACCCAGATTTAGAGACTTCAAACATCAATGGTAAAATAATAAAGTTGATATGTTAAATTACCCATAAAATTTTTTGATTAAATTTTCTATTAATGAATTTCAATCGGTAAATATTCATGAAAAAATTAATAACAAATAGAGCTGCCAAAATACTAGTTTGCCGGGTTTCCAGTAAAAATTCGCCAAATTTGGCGCAAAAAAAAAAAAAAAAAAAAAAAAAAACCACCAAGGGTGACGGTACAGTAAATCTGATCCCTGGTAAGATATCAATTACCTCTACTGTTAATAACATCTGATCATTGAGATCGATTACATATTTTCATTTCTTAGAATAGGAAAATAATTTTATTTTATAACTGTTTATGTTAAAAATGTTGTTTGGTTAATGTCTTATCATTCTTGTTCGTATTCATGTATTGGAGAATTAGTCCAATTAAGGTTATCATTTATGCTTACGTTTGAGGTAGATTAAAAGAAAAGATTATATATATATATATATATATATATATATATATATATATATATATATAATATAAACATAGTCTCTTTGTTTCTTTGCCTCAGTTATTATTACACTCTCTTAATTAATATAGCTATGTATTTCTAATTATTCTATATTGTTAACTAAAAGTATCACAAATCCTTTACATGAGATAAGAAATTCAGTTCTTATATCTTATAATTTAAAAAAATACCTTTTATTTAATGAATGTTTAAATTTGAATAAAAATTTTCCAGACGAAAAATGTCTAAGGATATTTTGAAAAATTCTTCTTTTCGTCATGATTCCTCAACAAATGCCAAATTTTTGCGGGAAAATAATAATAAAATTGTCAAGAATCCTTCATTAATGATGTTTTTGAATTGCATAATAAATTGCTTTTATGTTATTAAATAACATCTCAATTACTATCCAAAACAAAAAGTGTAAGTATTTACCTTGCAATTTACTTCTGGAAAAAGGAAAATATTTGACATCAATTTGTCATTGCTGAAATGTAGTTAAAAATGGCAATCATTTTTCTTGTATTTTTAAGTACATTGTTTTGCATGTGTTCCTCTCCAATGTATGATAGACAATTCTGATGCAAAAACAATAGGACAACATATCACTGTCATAAAGTAACAGTGATGAGCGTAATTGTGATTGATTAGTGTATAAATCTTAACCATTTAGCGTGTAAGAATTTTTATGAGAATATATAAGCCTATGATATAATTCAGAAATTTTGTATTTTTCTTATAAAATAAATGTACCATAGATTAAACTCTCTTCCATGGAGAGCTACAGAAAAGCATTGATTTGCCAATTGCACCTTCATCAAAACCAAATTTAGCTCAGTTACAAACTGTCGTCATTAGTCAATATAACAATTCAAGAAGGAAGCTAATGGACAAACTTCACGTTTCTTTTCCATTTATGGTAGAAATCATAGCTATGGTTTATCCAGAAAAAAGAATCGATACATAAATGTCCCAGATATAAATTTTAGAGGAAACATTCCATTGTTACATTAAAAAATAGTCATCTCAGTGTTAACATAATCATTAATAGTAATTTCTTCAAACCCATTAATACTCATTGTAAAAGCTTAACTTTTAAGAAAAAAGCTTTCTTACAGCGGTAATTAAAGTGCTACATATTATGTTACTATATCAGCATTGATAAATTACTACATATCATTAAAAAAAGAAGAGATAAGTCATTTCAAGTCACAGTTTTGAAGTTGAAGGTAAAACTAATTTTTTTAATATCACTGTTGAGAAAGCTTAATCAAGATTCGATAGTAAATATACCACACACACATTCTTGGAAAATATATTTCTATTTTAGCTTCACATATATTTCAGACTTAGTCGTAGTAAACTGGAGATGGGTACCTCATTTTTGTTTATAGACTATGGGACAAAGATATAAATTGGGTGCTTAAATTTTAGAAGTTTCTCTTTTTTACTATGCTTGAATATCACTTATTTCCTACAGAAAATTCAATATTTATTAAGTCATTGAAAGCTTCATCACTTCTTATTTTTTGAAACAATTTTTAAACTTAATTTAGAATCCAAACGATTAAAAAATTTTAACGTTTGGCAATTCACTTTTTTAATTACTTTAAAAAAGATTTGAGAGAAGGGAAAATTAGTATTTTTTTTATTTACAAATTTAATCTTGAATATTTTGCTTTAATAGGTGACTCTTTTTATAATTTTTTTCGAAAATATACATTTAAAAATAAAATCCTTGTTTTTAAATCCATTTATTGAACATTAAATTGAAATATTATTAAATTTAAATTCATAATTTCATAGTTCGAAATTTTTTTTCCATTTTTGCGGTTATAGATAATTATTATTAATAATAAAGGGAACATTATTTGTTTGTATGTGTGTGTATTTTAAAATATTAACTTTATAATGAGTTAAGGTTGTTATATTGTTTGGATTTAAAAGTCATTCGAATCTCTATCGCTGACTCGTTTTTCTCTTTCGTATATATACATACATTTATTCATCAACAAAGTATACATCCATATCAAATAATAGGGTAAGCAATCCAGTAATGCCTTCAAATGATTGATTACACCATCAAAACTATTTATGCTAGATCTTTAGATAAAGTTTAAAAAGAGTTTAATGCATTTAATAAATTTAAGAGATATACTTTCAATTTAAAAATATACTAAAATAAATAAACTGAATTGTACATAATAAATTGGAAGTCGAGATTAGTTTTCTCTTTTATAGCATTTAAATTGCAATGATCATCTGAAAAGATTCAATAATCGTGCTGATCATATTAAATTATATACGTAAACATTTGTAGATCATAGTCATAGGTCAACGAACTGACATAGTTGGCATAAGTTACCCGAATAGGTATGCATGCATTGCATATCATCATTTAGTTAAACGATTCATAAATTACTATGCATAAGATGATTTATTCTTAATGTTATGTTTCTGGCGAAGAATATATTTTTTTTTATTCTAGTCTCATTAATAAAAAAAAAATCTAGTTGTCCTCTTTTGAATTCCTTTTTCCAAACTGTAACTGAATTTTTTTTTTAAACACAGGTACTAGTGATTGCTCTCCAAATATATCAAACGTAGAGAAAATATACGTTCTTTAAAAAAATCATTATTTTATACTTAAAAAATTTTTAAATATCAATATGGATTTTGAGATGTTGTTACTAATCTCGGGATTATCTAGCAGTGCTGAACAATAGCCATGAATCCTAAAATATCTAAAAAAAAAAAAAGTCTAAAATAAAGATGTCCCGCATAACCTTGTCCTTACTAAAATTTAGACACACCAAAATATTATCAGGGGAAGCCATGTCAGTGATGTGAATAATAAATGAGATTTAGTTTCCCGGTGCTATAAAACTGAAGAATTTTGCGTATATCCATTAAAAAAATTAATTTATAAATATCATATTTATCAAGTTTTTTTTTGTTGTTGTTGAGAGCTTAGCTTTATTTACATCGTGTAGTGAGTAGCTGTTTCTTTTCTTTTCTTTTTTTTCCCCTAATGTTTTTGTTTATATTTATTGTAACATGTAAACAAATGTCCAAAATCAACCAGCAGATTTTTCAGTAACTTTCTATTTTTTTTTATTTATCATGATTTGACTTTGTAAATATATTTTATACACAAACTTAAACTAAACAGAATATAGAATACTTAACTTCACGCATTTATCCACAACTCAAACCCTACCTACAGAAAGAGCTGTGAACCGAAAGTAAAATTAAAAATTAGAGCTATGTCTTCTGTCATTTGTCGCCTTCGAAAATTACAGCATCACCAGGGCTTTTCCTAGAATACCAATGGTGTTCCAGAGGAAGTTTCCACAAGTCCCTATTCAATTTCTTTAACTCTCGGAAAACCTCACTGAAGGTAGGGCACATATCTGGTTGAGAAGTAACAAAAGCAGCCATTTAGTCTCCAGAAATAAGGACTATAGATGGTACCCATTAGATATGGAACTCAAAATCATTAGAAAGTCTGTTGATAAAAGCTGGAATGGACATCTCAGCCCCTGTCACCAACCTCCAATTACTAGATTGAAGATCAATAGAGCGCGTCAAGGTTATTGTAACTGAATTCAATAATGATTTTATTCCAATCTCAAAAACCTCATACCTCAAAAACTGAATCACAGCTTTAAATCTGAATTTTAAAAATACAGTATGTATTTTTAAAGTAACTGAATACTGTTAAAAGCAAAACTAATTTGTTACAACTTCGGTGTATTTTGTGTCGTATTTATGATAGAAAATTTACTTGTATGAATAAATATTCGACATCATCAGTTCTATTTGGCAAATGCTATATTTGTGTATGGTGTATTTTTTCGATATACAAAATTCAATATCAATTTTACATCGACCACGTTGAATCGATTTTATGCAATATAACTTGATAAAAGTGAGACCCTACAATGAACTGTTTTGAGTTACTGTGGGAATAAAACGTGTTGTTTAATTCTTTTAATTGTTTAGATAATGCGTATTTATCTAACACTATCGAATGAAAATAAATCAAGAAATTACATTTCGATGATGAAAGTTATAGATTACTTTTGTTTCATCACACACTGAAAAGTAATTTTCTCCATTCCTTGTTTGCTCATTTAAAATGAGTTTTAATCATCGTATATAAACTTTTCTGTTTTTTTTAGGCTGAATACTAAGCAATGAAGAAACACTTAAACTTTTTCTGTAAAAAACGAAATTAGAATGTTAATTACACTAAATTTTCAATTGTTATTTCAGTAACTGTTCTGTGTGAGAACAACTAATTGAAACATTTTTTTTTATCATTTTATCAATTCGATTTTCAGTTTCTGATATTGATCATATCCTAGCCTTTTAAAAACAGATTCTTGATTGAAATCTGATGAGGATTCTAGTTTTTCATTAAAACCACTGTGAAATATTTATTTTTCCAAAACATTAATATTATTTGGATAACAACATAAAATACCTTTGGTTTTCCTTTTTTTTTTAATGAAAAGATATAGTAAAAATGAACAAGAATAAAAAAACTAATTTTTTGATCTTATCAAATCATTATGTTATTATTTTCTAGAATCATTATTTTACATATTATTATTTCATCTTATCAATTAATTTTTTCAAAACAAATAGTAAAGACAATGTTTCATGGCATTTAAGGACAAATTAAGGAAATAAATGTGAAGATGATAAAACTGTCTCAAGAATTTACTCAAAAAATAATTAGCATACTTGAAATACAAACTTTTACTTTAAAAAAGCACTCTTATTTTAAATTAATATTTAGGAGTGGAATGTAATTAGTAATGTAATGATAGCCCACGACAATCATGCACATATAAGGCAGAACAATACCCATCTCTCTCATTGTTCTACAGCAGTGATTCTCAACTTATTATTATTATCTCCCCCTCTCTTTTTTTGTCACGGCACGCATGTAACAAAATTTGGCGATGTACAAAGAATATGACAACTTTAAAATTTGTTCGCTTACCTATAAGACACTGTGTAAAATAGTTTATGATAACAATTTTGAATGTAAAATAAAATAATATGCACTAAGAATAACAACAGTATGTTTAACACTTTTTACTCGTAATATAAAAATTAAAAAATTATAACTTTTACTTTATACATTTCTGAAACTTAGCTGCAAACTTTAAAAATTGAATCACTGTACTACAGAATCTGGAATCAAACCCAAGACCTTTCACTCTGACGAGTATGATCAGCCTTACCCTTGACAACAAATGTTATTATTGTTAAAATCACTTTGTATAATGGATAACCTAAGAGCTGACACATTTTTATTTCAGGCGAAAATTTTCAAGGAATGGTGGATTGTAATTACGAGTGACCAGTGAGGAAACTTGGAGAACTCCCAAGTATGCACCAAGATAAATCTAAATGCAGAAAAGCCTTACCTATCTTGTTATTCAATGATAGCTGGTTTGAATCTGGTATACCTCATTCTGAAGTGGTTGATAACATCACTTGGCCCTAATCAAATTAAAATGACATTAATAAATAGTGAATAAACAAATAATGAGGGAAGAAAAAAAATAATGGGAAAAGTATATAATTTCAAATAAATTATTAAGGATAAATGTTAAATACATAAATATAAAAAAGTCTCAAAATTAAAAGAAAATTCACGAACTTAACATATTTTAGAAGATTATCTCGATTCTCAAATTTCATTTCTTTATTGATTTTTAAATTAAACTACTCTTTCTTTCATAGATTTTATGATTTTATATTTATACCTCATATAGCCAATAAAACGAATTAATTTTAAAAAAATTCTAAATTTAAATTTAAAAAATAATAATTTTTTTTTCACTTAGAAACTCATTTCTCTTTTAATGAAATATTTTAAGATCTTTTATAAATATTTATCAAATAATTCTTTATTAAATTGAGCGAAAAATAGCTTATTTAGCTAATTTTATGCGATAAAAGCAAGTATATTGAATTTTTTTTTTTTTAAATTTTGAAGATAGTGAACATTGGAAAATTTAATAATTTCGAGAAAATGAGGTCGCAAGCCTAGGTATAAAATTCTCAAAAGTTGAGCACCTGAACTTGGCATCATATTCAGCAGGTACTGATATTGAATTCTATCGCATTTGATAGATCTATTAAAATTGAGAAACAGTTTCCAAAACAGTTAATAAAATTGAGAAATGAAGGCATTGGTTAATATTTTAAGGAATAAATTTAATTATCCAGAAATAGAGACAATTTGGTTTCTGGTCATTGATTTTATATTTGGTAGGAAAGATGATAGAACATAACAAAAATTTGACCCGTCTACCTATCGTCATTTTTTACTTCTAAGTAAACCTTCATTTCCTGTTTTTAAATTTTCATCCAACCCCAAACAACTCGAGTTGAGTCATCTTTTGTAAACTCGTGAAATTACTTTGGTTGACCCCATCCTTATTCATAAATTAAACAATGGTTTGTTTGGTAAAGGTTCTTATAACATTTCGAGATTTCCACACCTGTCTAGAGATAGTTACGCTTTTAAAAGGCCAAAAGAATCTCTTTTGTTTGTTCATTGGATGATGAAGTAAAGAGTCCAACGTTCTATTTTTGTTCCTTTAAATGAATTGCTTTAATGGAGGTAAATTGAATTGAGTGTTATTTAATTATTAAAATCATTTATTACAAAACTGTCAGTCATTAAAAACAACATCACTATGAAACATATATACGTGTTTCTGATGATAAGAAAAAAAAAAAAAAAAACTTAAAGGTGACAAAATACTAAATTTTGCTCGGGTAAAAATCAGAACTGGAATTCTAAAAAGATGCTGATTAATGGGGAGTCTTTTTTTCATCCTTCACATATACGGGCCGCAGTGATTTAATTGGTTTAGGGAATTTTTACTCGTTATCAGAAGGTAGTGAATTCATATCCCGACCCAACTAACGATCCATTATATTCGCCAATCGCATCGGAAGTGCGTTTAAAAAAGATTGTGGTCGCAATGTCCTCCATTAGAAATGATACCTCTGAAAATGGGAGTTCAAATAATGGAGAGTCTTCTGCTTGGTCACTGCTTTTAAATTGCGAAATCTCCCGTCCGGTTGTTTCTATGTAACTGATAAAGCAAAATTCAGGGCTAGATATAAAGAAGCATGCTATCGCAACAACAGCAACTTTTTATTCTACTATTTATATATGAATAATTAAAATAAAAAGTAACACATCTTTTATCAAAAAATTAAATCGAGTTATTAAAATTTTAAGATTTCCTCTTATAGCAGGCAAATATAGAAATGCAATTTTAAAATACTACTTAGATTTATCAAAAATGAGACAAAAATTCAATTTTATGCAAAACGTAAACATAATTTTAAAAAATTACTTTAAAATTAACAGAAATATCATAGAAACGGTTTAATTGCTAGTTTCGTTCGAGTATTTATTAATAAATACTTTAGTAAGGGAAAAAAATCAATTTATCTGTATTAAAAATGGACTAATAAAATGTAAATTTCTAAAGAGATATCTGAAGTTCTCGTTTTAGGTTTTTAAAAAAGTATCAAGAAACTAAATACTGATACATTGAAGTAGCTGATAGAACCCAAGTTTGGGGTAGGTACAGGGAAGGATGGTGGGGCAACAAAACTATTCACATCATGTCTCTATTACGGAGAAGACATTATTCTTTGAAATTGTTTTCAACCATTCTCTGCCTTTCATTTCATAGGGATATTTTTCTTATCTTCCACAAGTATCGTCATGTCTGAAAACTAAGATATTTGTTACTGGAGAAAAGAAAATTAACTTGAACAACTTAGAAAAGAATTTATAGTTAATATACCAAGTTTCTGGCATAAAAAAATGTAATTGGTTTCTAATTCTAACTAGCAATAGTATAACATGCCTATTTTTACCATCATGATTTCTGATGTTGTAAAACGATTCATTATTATCATAGGATCCATACATCTTCCTTCCTCTCCTACATTAGTGGCACTGCATTGCTGGGTGGGCCCAGGCATTCTCAAGAATTTCCCTGTTCCTGACATCTGTTTTTGGCTATGATCACTCTTAAAATGGTGAGCTCCTTTTCTAGACAGTCAGCAAATCTAAGATTGGTCCCTTAGCTCTTGTTCCAGAAGTGTTGGCCAAATCGTCCTATTAGCAAAAAGGAACAGGAGCACAACAGCTCAGCAGGTGGCAAATCAGTTCCTTGCTGCCACAGTAAAGCAGATCTCCCAAAAAAACCTGTTGCCAGACGTTTGAGGGGAGGAGGACGGTCCGCCCGCAGACCTGTTGTGTGTGTCCCTTTGACCAGACAGCACCTTACTGCCCGTTTGCAATAGTGTCGTGATCATCGCAATTGGACTCAACAGGATTGAGCATGCGTACTATTCTCAGATGAAAGTAGGAGTAGAGTCAGTAGCAGTCAGTCTGTCATCGTATTGTAGACGCCAACTGATCTGGAACGAGAGTGGTGCTGCTTATCGTTCAAAAAATATCCAGGGAAGGGACCGATATCCGACAGGACTGTTCAGTCCAATTGCGATGCTCGCGACACCATTGCAAACGGGCAGTATGGTGCTGTCTGGTGAATGGGACACACACAACAGGTCTTCTGGCGTATAATCCTCCTCCTCTCAAACGTCTGGCAACAGTTTTTCTGGAGATCTGCTTTCCTGAGGCAGCAAGAAACTGATTTGCCACCTGCTGAGCTGTGGTGCGCCTGTTCCTTTTCGCTGATAGGACGATATATCTGTCTTCTGCAGGCGTCGTACTTCTAACACGACCTCCCCCGTGCTGCCTACTACACATTACAGTTGTTTCAAATGACTTCCACAGCCGTGAAACAATGCTGTTACCGATGTCGAACTCCCTGGCAACATCTGTTATTTTTCGCCCTTCTTCGATCCTTCCAATAATTCGGCCGCGGATAAAATCATCTAAGTGATGTCGGGAAGACATGCCAAAAATTTCAAGTTCATCTATTAAATCTTTCCTGCAAAACTTTGACTTGAAACAACAACTGTCCACACGCGTCAAAACCTTTAAAGCTATTATGAACGCTATTACGTGATGAACAGACGTGGAAAAAAATTTGCATACGCATACTTCTTACTATATCCCGCACTTATTCTAATTTTTCACATTTTGCTTCCTTTCCTTTTGTGGTTGCTATGGATGATAGTGTTATCCGTCCTTAGCAATTGTCCAGAAGTGTATAATCCAAATTGTTTAACAGTATATAATATTGTTAATATAAAAAATAAAGCAGACTACAATTCTTTTCTTTTTTTGTCATAATGAAGTGAGTAGTAAAAAATAAAGCAAAAATATATTACACATATCCATTATATAATATGATTAGTAAAAATGAAACAATTCTACTTAATTCTTAATCACTATTAATCAAATTGATTACAGTTTTTATTCAACACTTCTTTACTTTGTGCTAGCATTTACATTACCATCTATGAATCAATGTTTAATCAGAATATTTAGTCTAATAAATACATTTAATACTCTCTTTGTCTTTCTGAGGAGTACTTTTGGTAGAATTAAAGAAAATTCTGACGTAGAAGACGTAACTTCGAACTATATCAAAGAGTCTCAGATGTTGTTCACTGTTAAAATAAGCAGACTCAAATGGATTGGACATGTCATCTACATGAACAACAATACTCTAAATCAAATCTTTCTGTCTAGGCCATATAACATAAGAGGAGGAAGAACTAAACTTCCAGGGCTAAATGCAGTAGAAGAGAAATGTATAGTCTTCTAAAAGTAAAATTGGTTGTATGATTAACTCAATATTTTGTTAATAAGATGCATACACGAAATTTTTTTTTAAAAAAAGTTGTTTTCACATTTCTATAATTCTTAACATTACTTTATATTTGGATGATATCAACTTCATGGTTGGTTGGTATCGTGTCCATGGGGAAAACTAAAGATAACTATGAGTGTGAAGAACACAACTGGCTATATCTCTATCAACTATATTTCTTTGATATATCAATTTAATGGTATGATACTATATACTATATTATTTTGATATATTTTTTAATTTTAACTATTGATTATGTTAATTTCTCTGTTATTTCTCCTTTACACAATATTTGCAGTGTCAGTTTATTTTATTTCACAGACACATATGTTAAAGGCCTTTGTACATGTATCTAAAGTACGATTCCAGATGCGTTTAGAAAGGTTTGATTTTGCTTCCATGAGACATGGGGCGCATGATTGTTTAAAAACCACTTAAGCATATTTTACCTTGAAAATTCAATAATAATTTACAATTACTAACTGCAATAACCTAATTTTTTTAGAAGCCCTTCTCTATTATCTCACTTGCTAATGGTAAAATCAATTTCAGCCCATGAGCATAAATCTTACCTCTTCCTATAATTATTACTCTTTCTCTTCCATATGTTTTTACTCAAGACTTTTAACTTTTTTAATGGACATATTCGTATTTAAATGAATTAATAAAGAATAAAAAGAGTAACAGATGAATGTAGAAACAGTAATGTATTTCAACTATTCCCGAAAAGAAATCTGTTGGCAAAAATTGGCAAAGGGCAGTACAAAATCATCTTTTCATATTTACTTTTTCTTACTTTCGCCAAAGTCTATTATTAACTTGCTTGTAATAGCCATGTAATGTTCATTCCACCAAAAATATTTATAAATAAATATTAAATTTCAGTTCTTACACGAATTTATATTAAAAAAAAATTGAATTATATATTAACTTTATAATAAAGTTATATATCTTTATATATTAATTTTAATATTCTACAATTTAATTACTTTAATAATTATTGTTCTTTAAGTTTATTGAGAAGAGAAGTACTACGTTATATTTACATTATTCTTATCGCCATATATTTATAATCATGGACACTGGAAATGGAATATTATATTAAGATTATGTCAACTTATAAATTGAAAAGATTTTTCATTTTTAAAAAAATTAACAAAAAAGTAGTGAATATATTACTTGATATAAATAAAATTCCATATGGTAAACAAAATAGAACGATTAATTTTTTAGAAATTGTGGATTTAAAATTACTGAAAATATAGAGAACATGACATAGTAGACATGACTGTTTGCAGGACCATAAGTGTGGTATTAGAGAGGTGGATTCCCTAATCTCTGCTTTGTGTGACTCTAATCAACCAATGGAGGGCGCGTGAAATAATGGCTTAAGCTCTATGTCCAGAATTTGTAAAATAAAATAAATAAAGTATTAAGAGTTTGTGTTATAAGATTCAATAATTTCATTAGAACTGGAAAAATTCTCCTTAAAGTGGAAAAGCATTAATATTCGAGTTTTTGAGCCGTATTCTTACTGAGATTCCAAATAGATCAAGTGTCCATTCTGTTCTATTGAATACATTACTATTATTTTTCTCTGCTACAAATAAATACTCCCGATTACATAACTGATATTTATAGAAGAGTCTATTTACTTTATAGTATTTAAAAAATCCTTAATATTTATTCTTAATTTTCTCCATAGATCAAGAAAATAATCAATGTATCATTTGTCAAACGATAAAATAATAAAGAGCAACTTTTATTAGCCTAAAAATAACTATGACCTAACCCTTTTTTTACCAGAGTAAATAACCGTAAATGTCAAGATCAGATAGCTCTTCAAAGCCTTATTCTTCTGCTCTAAAATATAAATTCACATCAATACAAAAAATAAGGCGTGGAGGCATAGGTTTTCTATATAGGGAGTATTTCCCACCATATAAGGCTTCCGTGGAATCTTCTTTACTTGCGTTTACCGCCGGAAACTTGGCGTTCTTTCTTCGGAAAGAATTAAAAGTTCCAGAACCTTTCACTTTCCCGCGGTGAAAAAAATAAAATGAAGAGTCAGAGGTAGGTTAAAAGAAGATAACAAAAAAAAAAAAAAAGGAGAGACCAAAAAGTGTAAATAAATCAGAAAAGAGAACGAAATGAGGAAAGGAAATAACGCTTTGGCGGCGTTTCTTCTCTTCACATCACTTCCGCTGAGCGTCGTTTCCGCTTCCTGCAGACGACCATGTGAGAATGAAGGTTTCACTTTTCCAAGGAAAAACAGAAGTTCGGCGAACACATTTCAGTGATTTCGCTTAAAAAATAGTGATTAATCACATTGGGAATCAGTTGCAATTTATGGTAAAAAAAAATTACTGTTTCAGTCACACGATTCGATGAATTATTAATTATCTCTTCAGAGCCCTGAAATGTTTTCTGCAAATCATCGATTTCACATTCTAATTCTATTCATTTAAATCGACATTCATGAACAAATTTAACGAAGAATCTTGAAAGATGTTCAGAAAAAAACTGAGAAAGACACGGATCATACATTTTCACTAATAAAGAAGATATTTTATATATATATTTCAAATTTATTCACTGTATACTAGAATGAAAATATTATGTTGCGTTCAGTGAACTCTTATGTTACACATTAATTCAATGAACTGTAATGAAAGTATTTTCTGCATTTTCATTTTTTCCTCCCTTAGTTCCAGTACATACAGATTTGTTAAAATTACACATACCTTTTCATCGTGAACTATATTGAACGTACTTTTTATGTAGAAAGATGACTTCGCTAAAAAAAATTCTTCTGAGCGATATATGTTAATTGTATTACTATAGAATTCGGTACTGGTTTGATATAATATAGATTCAAAACTTACAGATTAGCAACTTATATTGTAATAAAATGCAGTGAAATTCCACGAATTATATATGAATTTAGCATTTTGTGTGCTAAGGAAATTCTGAAATAACATTTCAATTTGTAATAAATATTTGAAATTGTTACTTGTATGAATCCTGGTGTGAGAATATTTTGTATTATACTGCTATATAAACCTATGTTTTTTTTAACAAAAAATTCAGAAAATATATTTTACCTTTAATTCATTAAATATTTAGTAATTTTGTGATAAACAATTAAAAATTTTAATGCATAATTTATAATTTAATAAAAAATTAAATCATAAATTGCTTGAAATTACTACATAAATATCTTTTTTTATGTTTCTTATGATATGCAAAGCCGATCTGGCAACAGAATAGTTAGGCTTCTGTTCAACGGCTAGTGAGTGTTTGCAGTAGTTCGGAATCTATTTTAAACTGCAGGTCCCTGCCTAATTAGACTTCTTGTGCAAAAGATAATGCTTGAGAGACAATTAAACCGATCTGATGCTATACAATCATCCATTTCTTATTTCTTTCTCATATAGATAATTTAAAGTTAAAAGTCTTAGTTCTGATTTCTTAAAGGGAATATCATATTTCCCTGAAATCTAAATTAAAGTGACATTTTCTAAATCTTTTACGGTATTGATAGAATGTTTTTCTGAAAGATAATGCATTCCCTAAACTTCGATTTCACACATGTGTTAGAAAGATATGCCTACATGAGGAGGAATAAAATTGTGCTCCTGATAAAACTATTATAAGGATTTAATTTATTATACATCATAGTCTGATAACAGAAAATAATTGTTTAGCCCAATTAAAAAGTATTATGATGGCAATTAACTGTAAAAAATCAATTCAAATGTCAAATGCCATAAAATGACCTTGCTTTCATATCGGGTTATAGTTTTTAAAATTATATATATTTTTTCCAAGGTACCAATATCTCCCATATAGAAAGCATTCTTGGCCAGACCAAATGAAAGAAGAGCTAAAAGCCGACCCAATCTTAAATGGTTTGACTACCAAAAAAGAATCTCACCATTTTACCATTGCTATGCGTTTTTTGAGAGCACACATTAGGTCCTTTTCTTTTCAACAGGGCCAGAAAGTCTTTCTGGAGTGTCACTGGTGCCAGGCTGATCAGGCCTCACCGAGATATATTCTTGACTGTCTGAATTTTACTGTGAACGAGGTTTTGGAGAATCATATTTCATTTTTACACTTTTTAATGATTTTTGGTTTTATGGAGGTGGTTTAGCTTGGCTACAGCATTTGGAACTAGAAACAACAACAAGACCACATTGCTATGCTACCACCATCTGTCTGGTCTGTCCTTATAATGTAGTGGGCCTCGGCCTTTCAATCAGCCCTGGCAAGATTTAAAAGTGGTCTCGTAAAATTTTTGAGATTCTTATGTGGGGGAAAGGATTTCCTGTCCTTGTTCCTGCTCCCTCTCCTCTAGTCCTGCTCACTTTGGTGTTTCTTAGAAGAAGCTGTGGGATGAATAGAATCTGGCACGTCGAGGCCTTTTAGGACCTAGTGTAAGATTTCCTACATCAGAAGATAAAGTAACAACATGGCCAAAAGTAAGCTGAAAGGTAAATTTTTGGGAAGGCCAGAGCTGTCATGCCACTGAAGAAGGATAGATCAATATCTCCTGAATTCCCTTGCAATATTTCACAAGTTTCATAATTTTCATTCGATATCTTTCATTTCAAAAAAAATTCGCTATGAAATAACTCTAACATGTCCACGAAAACGAATAACCCAATTATCCAATACATGTCTCCTGCAATAAGAGAATAATTTTACGAGAATGAAAATAAAATTATATTTCTCTGAGAATATGTACAAAGAAAAAAATGCTTACTATTCCTTTCACGTCATTTAAACTTCCATAAGGAAAATTTAAGATAGCATATGTGAGGACATTTCCTATCAAAGACAAGTATTTTATTTTGTGAGGGAAAAAAATGCTAAACTACTTAATTGTCGAACTGTGCAGTTAATTGTAGAACTGCGACATGTTTCACTGTATCTGTCGCATTAAGCATTTCCGTGTTTCGCAAACCAGAAGTTTTCCAAGAAAACATTACAAAATTAAATCTCATTTAGTGGAACTACGGGGGAAATAAACTCAAATACAAAAAAGGAAACACTTTCCTTCTTTGAAAATGGGAATTTTATAGTTTGGTAATAAGATTTATCAAACTAGATATATTTTAAATAAAAAAAACATTTCTTCCCTATTTTTCAGCTATCCATTTTTGAAAACGAACTGTATATGAATAAAAATAATTAAAACATTTTTGTTATTAAGTGTTTTTGTAAATTAACTGAATATTATATGTTATATGATTACAGTTTTTACATGTGACTTGTTGTTTAATATTCAATTAACTTAAATACCGAGGACGATTTGCCTGACTACATGTAGAAATATCTTTAATAATGAAAATATTTATATGACATGATTGAAAAGTTGTAATAAAAACCTTTGTTCTTCAATAAATTTATAAAGTTTTAAAAGTCAAAACAGAAAAAAATTATTTTATCAAACACAATATACTTGAAACTGCACTGTTTTATAAGTCAAGATTTTATACTCTCGCTAAATTATAAAAATTCTATGTTTAAATTCGAAACTTTAATAACAGCTTTTCTAATTAATGTAAATCGTAATTAAAATTAATTTGAACTCTTTGCAAAGTTGCTTGTGAAGGGATGCCCATTTATATTCGGAAATGTGCCCGCTTCAAGAATAGAGGCCAAAGGTTATTTTTTCTGTTCAGAAATTATCATTGAGAGTAAAAAAATATGTACGGCAATATAATACCTCCATTCTTTTTAGATACATACGTAGCGGGGAGGGGGGTGTAAGTAAGCCCCGAACAATTTCTTAAGGTTAACGAATTCGAAATACTCACACGTCACCAAGCGGCTCATAATTTTGAATTACTATTAGATGACGAGGTCACTCTTGAGCTGACATCCTGCTCTGTACATCCCTGCCACAGCAGCGGAAGGACTTTGGACGTCACAGATTAATGTGAGTTCGTGGCCAACCCACGTAGCACCAACAACACAGTGAGGGAGAATGTGGTCAGTTTCCCTACCACTGGCCGCTGCAAATGATACTTCACTTTGCTGATCTTAACTGGAATTAACGTGAAGCTATTGAGCTACTTGAGCATTAAATTTTTTCCAGAGAATGTTTCTCATAAAAAAATTTAACAATATTTACTACTTTCAATTCCAGTTTTGTAAAATGTTGTTTTTGTCCACTGCAGTTGGAATGTGTTTTTGGTTTTTTTCAATTCGTTGCCAATGGAAATAGTATTGAAATGGGAAAGCCTTTAATTTTACTATTTAATAGCTACACAGTTAAAGAGAATTTTCTATTTCGCGCTCATTCGATTTGTTTTGAATTGATCTATGCCAATAATTTTTTTCGAAATATAAAGCAGTATTTTGGAGAAAGCTAAGTAAGCAGTATCTTTATTTTTGGAAATCATGATATTTCTTCGAAAGCTAAATTTAGTTCTCCATTGTCAAGACTTCTAGATTCCGTAGTCACTGGAAGACACTGACTGCGAAATCAAGAAGTCTTGGTTTGTATATTATATTTACTAATATTGTTGAAAGACAAGTATTGAAGGAATTATTAACATTTATTGAGAGTTGCCTCAAGTTATAATTGAAAATTTGATGTGACACCGAAGAAAAAAGTTTAACTCATTTAATGACATGCTGTGGTATTATAAACCAAAATATAGAAATAGGTTATATATAGCAAGATAAATATTATCGTCTAATAAATATTACACAAGAAATTTTCAACCGATATCAAATATATTTGTTCCATTAAATTGAAAGAAAAAAAACGAGTATGAAAACAGAAATATACTAATTTTATAACAGCAACTGATTGATTGTAATGATCTATCATACATTTACAACTATAGATCGCAAAGAATTCAAATGAATCGTTGGTGTAGATCACATTCAAATATTGCAATCTCTCATTAAATGATCTCTTCCTTTTCTGAAATTCTAGTTCATAAACACATGTTTATAAAAATGGTATGCAAAAATCCAGAAGCATTCTGGAGTACATTCATTCTGATGGAGTTTAACATTTGTTTAAGGACCCGAATCTGCAGAGATAATCAATAAAGCTAACCTAATTCAGCTCCTGATTATGTTGATGACGTACTCATTGGGCAATAGTCTTAAAAAACCCACTTATGAATGCAAATGATAAACATCATGAGGGTAACTAGGTAATAAGTCAAAAATATGACTCTGACAGTTTCCTAGTAGCGAAAGAACATCAGAATAAGCACTTCTGAAGGGTAAGACTTGCATCAAAAAGATATCATCCATTTGATAGTTATTACATACGTGAATCCAGAAAATGTTACATCTATATATATAAGCTATAAGTGTATGTATAATAAAATATATTCATTAGGATGAAAATACATAAAAACATTAAAAGATATATTTACAATCGCTTTCCTCACACTCGAAAATTTTGAAACATACCAATAAGTTGGTTGAATGCATGCCAACTTATTTAATAATACTTAATAAAAATCAGCCTTGCCCATTCATCCAATTCTTACTTGCCCATTTTATATCTCTGTTTTAAAAATTATAACAAATAAGTTAATTTCAGATTTATGAAAATTATGAAAAAATTGCTGCATACCAAAATTTGAAGGTGAAAGATTGGTTTTCCAGATATTTCTATTCAAAAATTGAAAAAATACTTTTCGAGGGGGGTCACCAGCATGAGGATTAACTTTATAATGCTGAAAGGTAATCTCATTATTCAGCATGGCAAGTTTTTGAGTAGTTTTATCGTGAATTTTAGACGCAAGTATATTTTTACCTATAAGAAACGAATCACAAAACTCGGAGCTTCAAGTAAGACCATTTATCTAAGGGTTTTATCATTTCAATCACACTGGCGCATGTGCGAGCTTACGATATTTATCCGTACAACTGCTGCATGGTAACCAGCGCAACCTATCTCCTCTATACGGAATTAAATAGTTCCTCAACTATGACGTCTTTTCAAATTATTCTGCTAGTAGCTTTTTATCTTTTACTACCGTTTATTTTTGGGTCTATATTCGTAACTATAGGGATACGCATAAGGATAATATTCTACATTTATATGATGTTTGTAGCATAACATATACTCTATTCAAAAAGCTATGATAGTGAATATCTTAATGTATTAATAGCTGACTGATATAAGTTGATTGAATTTCTCCGCATGTTGCATTTGTTATTGGTTCTTACAGTGAAAAGGAATTGTTTATTGAGACAATGGGCAACTAATCAACATGGTTTTATAATTTACTTGATGACGCTCTAGTCAATATTACAAGTCAATAATAACTGTCACCGTGGTAAGATAAGTTCACCATGGATGATATGTATTACATGAGGCTCGTGAGATGACTAATCATTCGCAAAGGAGGATCTGTTTGGACTGTCAGGTGTAAGACGATCCTCAGCAGTTTAAAGCATTCAATTCCGGAATGAATTTTATGTTGCTTTATATACCATTGGCCAGCTAAGTGCCAATACTTTGTGATACGAATTGCGCCCTATATATATTTCTGCACATTGTCAGGGTTGCAGCATTCATAGTTGTCGAGTGGAGTACACTTTATAACATAATATTTTGATTCTCGCACTAAACAATAAAAAATTCACATGAGCGCTATTGACCGAAGTTATCATCCTTTTGTTTCAAGTTCTCATGTTTGAGATAAGCGAATTAGCATGAAATATTTCGAAATGGTCGAATTAATTTTACCAATGTTTTTTTTTATGAAAGGCTTTTTATGACCAACTGAAGGTCATAATAAAAAAAGCTAAATGAACCGTAAAGGAAAATATTGAATGGTAATAGAAGTCCTTGGACCTTAAAATTTGAACCAATATGTTTTTCCACCGCACATACTACACGCGATTATGAGTTTTGTTTTCCTAGTATACCATTAACAAAATATATTTTACGATAAAGATATGTCACCCGTTACTTCTATGCAAGGTTATATTTATATATATATATAAGGAAATATAGGTGGTCTATATTTTAAGATGTCCTTTGGTTTCATTTGACTTCAAGTTGGGTAATGTGCAATATGGTAATAAATTTTTTATTAAATTTTTTGGTCATTTTTAATTGTGTATCAGTGCATAGTGTTTTGGGGATCATATTGTTTTTTCAAACACCGCCGAAAAAACGTTTAATGAAAAAAAAAAAATAGCCAATTTCCGCTAAAGGTCACCCTAAAAATTTTTTTCCAGAAATACGAAACTGCGGCAGAATTTGATCACCCAATTTAATAAAGACACACAGATCTAATACATATACTTAATGTTTACGAGTATTTTAAATATAAAATTTTAAAATTCAGTGGTGCAAAATCAATTGAATGTACTTTAGAGGCATTTCAGTAATTATTTCTTCAAAATTATTTAATTTTTTAAACAGCAGTTTTTTTTTAAATTTATATACATAGGAAACATGATTTAAAAAAAAAAACTTTCTCCATAAAAAAAAAAAAAAAAAAAAAAAAAAAAAAAAAAAAAAACCTTTTTTAAACTAAAATGAAACAAGAGATTCATATTAAGTTTGCTTTGTTGGCAATACATACATCAGCTTTAAATTGCCAATTTTCTCAAATAAAGCATGCAATATATTTTGTGGATTCAACAAGAATTCTAAAGAAAGTTTTAAAAACATATCAATCAAAAGGTGTTTTACACTGAAAAATTTTAGAGAATAGCACTTTACTTAGGGAATAAAGAATGCATAATCAATTCAAACATTTGAAGAAATGGATTTTGTTAAAAAGTTAATCCATAAAAATATATTGAAACCATCGATATTAGAAACACAGTTAGAGAAAAAAATTCCTCGGATCTTTCAAAAGAAGCGAAATCTGTATCCTAAATAGCTCTATTTATAAAACATTTGCTGAATAATCCATGAATAATTCCGGGTGTACCAGCTATTATGTTGACCGATATTCGTTTGAAATGAGCAGCCGGCAAGCAATTTTCTTATAAAAAATAAAGTGATTCGGCCAGTTTCTGAATTTTTGCAATTGAAACTTCTACAGAGTAGCAGTTCGTGAAGCAGCTTCTATAATTTGTGCAAAAGATGTTCGGGTCATATTAACGAAATTGCAAAGATTTGATCGGCCTTCCGTCCGGAAGGGTAGGGTTCGATTCCCGATGCCACCAAAGACCAAGCGAGAGTACATGTGATATACAATTATATTATATAAAATCTTTAATGAATTTTGATTTTTCATAGCAATTTTACTGGAATGTTTTCCATAAAATTGCTATTTCCATTAATAACTATTTCTTCAGACATTAAAATGACAACATCTAAATTTGAATGACCTGCAAGCAATTCAGAAACTTTCTCCGGTTACGATAAAATATTCTTCTTTTAAGATCCTCTTAAAGAATTTTGGTCATAAATTTATTGTTCTGTAAACTCGATAATCAACAATTTGATTTGCATGGACTCACAGTTTGCATTGAGAACTCATTTCATATCATATCTCGTTAACAGTTCCTCATTTTGATTTAATGGTGTCCTAAATTAATAAAATTAACGATGCCTTTTGTCTAATCATCTTTTCCAATTGCTTGCGTTAATTATAATGTATGTGAACTAATTAAGACGTCAACATCCCGAGTCAGATATTAATTAGTAAGTAAATCTATCACATTTCTAATTAGTTGACATGATAACTACTGTCAAGTTTAATATTGCTTGAAATATATTATGGTAAGATATTTGATAGCATAATAACTATAAAAAGGTGTAATATTTTATGATCAAACATACATTATTTTAGGTGGGTTATGTGTTTTATGATAAAGTCTGCGTAAACTGGGAAAAACACATTTTAATATTCAGGAAAATAATTGAAATCCTCTAATAGAATTAAAATTATTTTTAATCTCTCTTCCTTGTAAATGGATGCAGAACATAAAAGGTTATAAATAGTACAAAGCAAAATACAGCTTAATGCTGATTATTGAACTTTTATGTGGATAAGTGACTACAAAAAGCCATTGACAAACCTTAAAAACAAAGCTAAGTAAACATGTGATTACGCTTCCTAAAAGATTCTGAATCCCGCATTTCCGCCTAAATCACCTGGCTCTTTTATTTAAGGCTTTGTTATTATTTTAGCCCGCCTGACTCTGAAAATCAACGGTTCTCCCAGCGATATAACGCAACGAATGAAATCTATTCAGGAAGCACTGTGGAAAAATATACAATGAAAAGGAAGAAGAGAGAAGTGGCTGGTCAAATCAAACCCTTTGCAGGTCATGCGGCATTGGTTTTTTTAAAAAGAAACGAGTCGGATGAACATAAAACCAAGGGCCAACGCTCTGCAGTGTTCCAAAGAACGACGACCCAGCCGCTATCGTTGTAACCAGCAGTTCACTCACCGTTGCCATTTCTACCAAGACAAAACAAAGAGAAAAAATCTGCAGGCGATCGCGTTAAGAATCGGTCACTTAACTAAAACCAATCACTTATTTTTTTTTAAAGTTGAGTTGTTAGCATAAATGAAGATTAAAATCGTTTTCTTCT
This sequence comes from Latrodectus elegans, assembly GCA_030067965.1. Taxonomy (NCBI): domain Eukaryota; kingdom Metazoa; phylum Arthropoda; class Arachnida; order Araneae; family Theridiidae; genus Latrodectus; species Latrodectus elegans. The sequence goes on from CM057819.1 coordinate 48,200,617, forward strand.
AATGATGATTTAGACAACCATGAATTTGGAATGAAAAATTGGACTGGGGATTGGTGCGGGTATTAAACTGTGTGAATATGATATCGTCTGCAGCTTTAATGGAGTTTTAGACAGCTATGAACTCGGTATGACAAATGGAAAGGGTTGAGGGGAATATATTATGCCAGTATTTCAAAAGACTCCGGAAAAGGTACTACCTTCCCCGTATTAAAACTTCAAATTATATTTATTTATCATTGATAGGAACACCCTTTAAATATAATTAAAAAATTCTTCCTCTTTTCAATTTTTTAATAAGCATTTTGACTAAAGTTTTGCCTTTACATAACAACTTAAATTATTCTCATAAATTACGGATATTTTTGGTTATCCTTTAGCATGAAAATAGGAGGAAATTATATATACATATATATATATATATATATACATATCTTTTCAGTTAATTATTAAATTCCATTAATTTTTTTTAAAAAAGTATACCGTGTTGCAGAAATAAATACAAGTACTATGCAAGGAAAAATATTCACTCTATTATTTTATTTTTTTTCCAAGATTAATTTAACATGGAAATTAATTTTAAAAAAGGAGTAAGAATTATACATATTTTGAATATATTTTACATTCAAAACTTTACTGACAATTTTGTAAATAAGCAAATCGAGTTATCTGTAGTTTCATTTATTATTATTATTATTTATTTTTTTTGACGATTTATAACAATCATAAAAAAATTATATGACATTGCATTTATATATAACTATCGTCAAACGAAATATAGAAAACAGTTTTATTAAATATTAAGATTAATTTTAAAGAAAGAAATTATTTTGAGAAAGAAATGATAATTATGTGAAGATATATATATTTCAAGTAGTAATTTATTCTCTAAAGCTTGTCATTTCTTTATTTTTGAATTAAAATTTCGAATCTTTTTTTTTTTTTTGTGCGTGTTTTTTAGTAATTTATAATAATTCATAAAATTAATAAATTTGAAACATTTTACACTTAATTTCAGAAACCATTCTTTGTAATACAACCTCTAAATGAGATGACAAAAGTTAAGAGATGTTACAAAAGTTCATTTTGTTGACCTCCTTAGAGCTTTTTTTATGTTTTATTATTCATTTTATTATTTTTTTATTTATAGTTTTTGTTACTTAACGAATCGACTATTAACGCAAAAAATATGTATAGAAGTATTGAAATTTAGCGTTAAATGTGATTTATTGACCGCGCCGTTTGAACTATTTTATATACTCACGATACATATTTTTTATTTTTAGCACTGCAAGTTTTAAATTTATTGAACTTCCTGTATCCATGACGATATAAAAAAAGTTAGAATATAAATTAAGAATAAAACTTCTAATTTTTTGTCACAAAAGTTAACTGCACTCTGTTTCTTTCTTCACTGAAAATTATTAAAATTTGCAACATTTGGTGACATATTTTTTTAAGCAAAAATGGTCTATCGAAAAATATACATGTACTTTAAATAACTCTAAGTGAAAATATACAATTCCCATGAATTGTATCGTATATATAGTAATAAAGTTAGTGTCACAATTAAATATATAATAATTTTGTCTCAGGTGCCGTATAATCCATGTGCCAAATTCTGAGATTGGCGTTTTTTTGCGAATTTTCTTATGTATCTGGCAACTTTTTTTGTTACGTCATACATATGGAGACCTATAAAAATTATGCAAAAAATTCTATTTTGGTAACCCTAGTATTCACGCGCGTCACGATCTTGGCAACATTTCTTCATCGCCAAAAAAATTCAGAACTTGGAATCATGTATTATACGGCATCTGGGCCATAATTTTTCTCTCACGATATTCAAACAAAACAGAAAATTAAAAATTGAATTCTTTTTTTACCATAAAGTGGTAGTTTTTTTCTTTCCAATTGAGATCATGATTTCGCCAATTTATTACTATTCTCCTTGGCTTCAAATATCCATGACGTCAGATAACGTTTCATCCAAGTCACATTGTATTGAAACGGCACTGTCAATCTGACTTGTTTAACGAATTTGCTGCCTACCTTCAAATCACATTCTTCGAGCGGTGGGAAACAAGGCCATCGAATATATGAAACAAGACCATCAAATTAGTTTACCATCTCGAATGTGTGAGAATATTGTCGAAATTCATTTTGTTAATAAAATGACTTCTTATGTAAGATGCAAAGCATTGGTTTGAGAAGCCGTGATTCAAGTCGCCATTGATTCAAGTCATTAACACACGGACAATAGAGCAGCAGAAAAAGCAAAATGAAAAAGACATGGCAAAACATACACTTTATAGTTAGTTTCAATCAGCAAGGACAGTTTAAATTTTGAAAAGTTTCATCAATCAATAGAATTTTAAATTAATAATTGCAATATTTGTAAAGAATCGCTTTTGAATCTTAAGACTGTGCCTTTCTTATGCCAGCATTAAAAATTTTCTTTTTGTTTACCTTTGATTTCAATGATTCGAAGTTAACAAAGAATTTAATTATTTTTTTAAAAAAAAAATGTAAGTATAAAAAAATAAGTAAAAGTGACTAAAAAAGTTAATTAAAAATTCCAAATAAATTTAAAAAAAATTTTTTTAATTGATAAAAATCATAAATATATCAGCTATCCAAATTTTCGGCCCTATAATTATGAAAAAAAGAGCAAATAAAGGTATTAAAAATTAACAGCTCTGTGTAACTTATTCCAGTGTCAAAATAAATGCATTTCATTCCCTTGCTTCGCAATCACCAACTTAAGTAAAATAATAAAGCCAATTTTCAAAATGTATTTTTTGTATAATTATACAGAGAGTTTTACATAAGAAATAACTGACTACACTAATTTAATTAGGTAATTTTACAATGTAACAACCCAATGATTTTGGGGAGCCCCTGTTAATGTAGCTCTACCCCTCATGCAACAAAAAGACTTGTATAAGGTGTTAGCAAAGGAATTTGTTTTAGGAATTTTGCTGCACAAGAAATAACCTGTAATGCTCTTTAACAACAGCTGTGATCACAGCAATGATAGTCAGCATATGATAAATTATCGATACAACTTCTTTTGAGCGGATTTAAGAGTTTCCTTTTATATTTTTATTACGGAAAAAAAAAATGCGTCTTCTTTTTTTATTGATTTTCTTTTATCTTTCTTGGAGCTACTCCTTCAATGGATTTCAAGAAAGTCTCATTATGTAGGAGGAAGGGGGTGTTTCCTGATTAATTATTCAAATGCAATAAGTATAATTTAATTTTCCAGAGATTTCTGTCGTCAAATAATATACTTCGACTTTCTGAACATAGAAATGACATCCAGTGGCTCAGCAGTTTTCAGTAAAGATCAGTAAAGTGAAGCCTCATTTGTCTCGGTGAGTGATTGGGAGGGTGACCACATTCTCCCTCAATGGCTTGCTGGAGCTACGTGGGCTGGAAACGTGTCTACTTTAAACGGTGACGTCCAGGTCTTTATGCTGGTTTTGCGTGGATGAGGAGAGGAGGGTGATAACTCAGGTGAAACCTCATCACCTGCCATAGTCCAAATTTACGAGGAGCTAGGTGAAAGGCGAGTATTCCAAATACTTTAACTTTAAGGTAAAGTCTAGGGCTCCCTTATATATTCAGTATGCATACAGAGACTTTAGAGAGTAGAAGCAATATGCATACATAAAAATGTACATAACATTCTAACTGAATACTTAGAAGTAAATGTATACAAAAACTTTAGAGAGTAGAAGCAACATACATACATAAAAATGTACTTAACATTCTAGCTGAATGCTTAGAATTAAATATATCGCTCTCAGTTCAGATATTTAATCTCAACCATTTAGTCTGATTATATATAATAAAGCAAAAAATGATCATGCTTAAATTTGATGAAACATAAAACACATAAGAATATATTTCTTTCTTATTTATTTTATCTTTTTTTCTTACTCAGTATATTTATTATAATGCATTAATAATAAATAAAATACATGAAGTAAAATAAAGTACAGATTACTAAGACTACCCAAGTTAAATGCTTGAAACATATATTATATTTACATTTGGATTAATACCTATTTAGGGGGAGGGTAATTAGAAACATCTGTTTTATAACTCACACATTTAATATCTATTCCCAAACAAAAATCAACAAAAAAAAGTTTTTTTTTTTTTTTTTAATTATTAATTTCAATATAAAAGATACGATAGTGAACATATGATACGCGAAAATATCTTATATATTATTTTACAGATGTTTTAGAAAAATTATATTCCCTTACCAACTTTCAAGAACAAATCTAAAGTTATTAAAAAACTAAATGATTATTAACAAACATGATAAGAAAGAAACTTGTAAACAAAACATTAAACTAGTTAGTAATATATTAAAATTTCAAATGTGAAATGAGGTATTTCGGTTCAATGACTTCTCTTCTAAAATTTTCCCGTGAAATTGCTGATAATACTAAGCGGTAAAAGTTGCATCGTATCAGATAATAACTATCGGATGCATATAAAATAAGACTCGGGATGATTATTAGTTTTAGAAATCATATTGATTACCACTGATACAAAACATGATACAATCGATAAATCCCTCACCAAAATTTCATCAAGTACAAAAAGTAACTTCCAACAGAAAGTATACCAATATTGGCTTCAGGTTTTCTAGTTAAATTACAATGCGTCATTTTTTTAAAGTAAAATCTATTATCTTCACAATATTTTTAGGAAATGCATAAAAATTGGCTTAGCGAAATCATATCAAAATTACCATTTTTTCTTCAAAACTTGAAAGAAATTGTGTTTAAATCTTTAATATAATCATAAATTCAAATGTTATAATTCATAATTTTAAATATACTACTATAATAATTTGAAATATATTAATCTGGAAAATTCAGAGCACGAATAATATCACAGAAATGCTCATTAACTTGGAACCATTTAACCGTATAGGTGAAGAATGAAAACCATAAAATCGAATTCAGCAAATTAACTATGATGATAAAATGAATTTATTATGAAACATTTAAATGTGTTAAATTTTTTTAAACCTGTTTTTTCTAATATATATATATATATATATATATATATATATATATATATATATATATATATATATATATATATATACTTTCTTTTGACAATTGGATCACAAAAATAGAAGGTGAACGCTCTCTGATACATTTATTGATGTTGACATATGAACCACACCTATGTTTTCTTTCTTTCAACTATTCTATTAATATCTAGGAATAAAATTGTAAAAGCAATTCAAAAAGAATATGTTCCATAACGATCAAATTTCATAAGTCAATGACATCATTTTTTGTAAATTAAATAAATAGTTTCAGAAAAATACGTTTAAAAGAAATAGAAAAACAAAATTTCATATTCGTAAATTTTAAAGTTGAATTTCTATGAAAACAAGAAATTCTTTCGGTCAAAATTATTTTTTATTTTCTGAAGATTCTCTCTCTTTTTTTTTAAAGCAATGAATACTTGCAGTAAAAAGCACATTAAAAACATTCTCTACCTCTTACATAGTTTATTCTTAGAAAGATGTTCTCTAGAATTACCTAATAAGGCAAAACATCTTCATTACGTGACGACCTTTAAAGCAACTTAAAGCAGTCATTAAATCAGAGACATGTCAACGACACATGCGCAGCCTCAGCCAATCAAGTTCTGAGTGTAAAATGATAATCGGTCACGTTAATTTTGTTGTCGCCAACAGCTTCAGTAGAATGCGTTTGTCAGTTGATGCTGATAATGCTAAAGAATTTGTTATTGCAAGGATTTTTTAATGGAAGAAAAGATTCGAAGGTTCTTTTTTTTTCAGCTAGATGTATAAATTCAGATGGTGCTGGAAAGAGACGTAAACAACACTTCGTTCGATGGCGTCAATCCGAGATGAATATTAATTATCATTTAATAATTTGATTGTGTATTTTAATGCATGAACAAAATAAGTCATCGCGTGTGTAGATAATTAATATTTTTATTCTTCTTTCCGTGAAAATATGAATTCTAGTAAATAATTGTATTATGATTATATAATGAATCAATAAAAAAGTGTGCTTTTAAGTTAGAGTAAAACAGAAAATATTTAAAGTATAGGATCTGAAAAAAAAAAAAAAAAAGAGAGAGAGAGACTATTCCTTGAAACCGTAAAATGACTATTAAAATAATAATTATAGTTTTTTAATTGACTATAATTCATAATGAATAGATTTAAGCAATTGGCAATGAAGTATTAAAATAAGACATAGCGCCAGCTGCTATTTTAATTCTTCATCAACTCTAGATTCATACAAAAAGGACTTTTTTACTCCATTAAATAATTATTTACCATACTGTAATATAAAAGCACAAATTTATTATTTAAAATGAAATAATCAATACTGTTTTAAAATATTAAAAAAAAAATTCGAAATTCAAATATTATTTTCATTTAATCACATTTTTATTCAATAAATAATAGATTTTCACAAAAAAATTTAATTGCACTTCCATTATTAAGCTTTAAAAGTAATATATTAAGCAAAAATTTTGGATTTGTGTGAGTGTGTGTGTAGTAGGTACGTTAATTTCATTACTCCATTTTCTTTTTCTAATTGATTTCAAAGGAACGTTCTCACCTTTAATAATAAATTACATTTAAATAGCGTGACAAAGTTAACTAAAATAATTTTCCATTGATTGCCACAATTTTTATAACCTTCCATGTCATCTTGCTAAATTAATTGAGAAGTTCATACACAAACTCTAAGAGGTAGGAAATAATTCCCTGAGAATTTTGTTTGTTTGCTGCTTGATAGCCAATTTTTATACAAAATTGCTTGTTAGATCGAGACATACAGTTTAAAGTACATTCCGGACCACTGCACATATCGTGCTTGAGGTGAGAATCGAACTCACGAACTGTTGAACCGGAAATTAGAAGGCAAACCATTCGGCTACCAGTTTGGCATATTATTTTTAAAATGAAGATCATGACCATTCTGAACTGAAAATAATCCTTATTTTCTCTTTTCATTTGTTACTTTTTTTTTTTTTTTTTAATCTTTTTTGATAGTTGAACATTCTGGCCTCCCCCTGATTCTAGTAATTTTATTAAGCATCCTTGTAAAACAAGTGCCTACTTAAATTTAGACAAACCATGTATAAATATATAAAGGCATAAAAAAAACTAGTGCAGATTATCTCCTATATTTGTGTGTGTCTCTTTTAGAGTTCCTTCAGATAAATACTATACAATGGACTTTTAATATATTGTGCTGATACTTATTTTTACAAGCTTTTTTTATTTCAAAAAGTATTGATGATATGATACAATAACTTTATTATTGGGTAAAACTTTCACGTCCACCATAAAGTTTTAAATAGATTATTAATGTATAACAATAACCACTAGAGAAATTTGTCTAAAAAATTTTATTTTACTTTTAATGAGCAACACAATAATTGAAGACCCCTTTTAATTGATTATCTTGTTGGATTACTAAGAAATCATTCTCTTTAGGATTCTAACTTTTTCTAAATATTGAGGAGCCAACAGCACAGTCTTAAAAAATGGCTGGAAACTTTTTCCATTGATATGGTGATAAAGAGAATAATGCGAATTCAAACGTCAATCTTGTTACTTGACCGGAAACACAATATAAATTATTTGTATACGTTTTAGGATTGACTATTACCTGTAGACGATTGTGTAACTGAACGCCAATAAACACATACTTTATTGAAGCGAATGTAATATAGTGATGGCAATTTCATTTATATATTCATGATGTGTTCTTTAATATTTCAAAATTAGTCAATACAAAAAATAATTATTTAGAAGTATAATAAGCCTTCTGTATAGACATTTGTACAAGTAGTTGTTCCTATTTCATTACCGGCAATATGGGGATATAGTCAGCCATCAATTAAACTTCATTTTGTATGGCAAATATTCAATGGATGCTTTCATCTTTAAGATTTTAAACAGTGTGTTTTCAAATTATTATATCGTAGACGCTGGTTTATTTATTGAATCATATTCTTCGAGATGAAAGGTATTAGACTCAATCCCAATTCAAGTTCAAAAAGAGAGCTGGATATTAAGTTTTTATTTTCTGAACCCATTTCAAATGCTACAAGTGCATAGTTTTTCATTCTTGTATTACGTGAAAGTAAAATCAACAATGAGAAATCTAATTACTATACAATTATGCAGCGATCACTCAAAAGAACCTAACAATAATTTCAACAAATAGGCTGCCCAATACATGCTAACAAATTATTCATTATAACCTACAGGATCATATTTTAAATATAAGTGATAATTTCATTAAAATGCACAAGCAAAAATCTGTTTTCATTCAAAGTACATTACATTTTATTTTTAATCTTACAGGCTAAAATCTAAACCTGTGGCAAGACAGATGACATGCGGACTAAGGCCTACAGTGCCCATACCTGTTTTTGTGATTGAGGGCCCTGAAGTGTGTGTCCCGGTTAGGTGTTCAGCCTAAAGCGACACCCCCATTGTTTAGTCGGCACAGGTGCCGTATAATCCAAGATTCCAAATTCTGAATTTTTTTGGCGATGAAGAAATGTTGCCAAGATGACGTACCGTGACGTGTGCAATGGCGTAAATATTAGGATTACCAAAATAGAATTTTCTGCATAATTCTTATAGGTCTCCATATGTATGGCGTAACAAAAACAAGGTTGCCAAATACTTAAGAAAATCCGCCAAAAAATCACCAATCTCAGAATCTGGCGCATGGATTATACGACACCTGTGCCGTTTAGTCTTCAAGCAGGCTTAATACTCAGTTTATCAACCCACTAAATGCATGAAAGGCTGAAGCGACCTTGCCTAGTACCAGAATCAAGCCTCGGACCTATGTCTTGGGAGCACGAAATGCTACCACAAATCCACGGGCTTCTAATTCTACAGACACTTTCCTAAACAGTTGCAACTCATATCAGTAACAACTTTTTCGCGAGTCATTATCTTCTCATCTAAGATTGTTCGTCAATCCAAAATACTTGTGCTTACTCTATTAATATATATATACAATTCATTTTTCATCCTAACCCATTGATCAAATATGGCATGAATGAAAAAAAAGCGACATTCGATGATTCCATATTCGTCGAACAAAACTTTCTCACAGTTCCAGATCGAACATTTTTCAACTTCCTTCTTCCAGAGTGGGAAGAAAGGAAGAAAAAATTTTATTTATTCTAGAACAATTCCGCTCTCTACTGGAAAAAAATCATAGCGAAATGATATCAGAAGACATAATAAACCTTTCAAAGTGTTGAACAATTAGACATCAGTCAGATTTATAATTAGGAACAAGAAACGGTGCATTGAAATGACAGAGAAAAAAAAAATCTTCTCCTTTCCCTCTTGTCTTCCAAAGGCCTGACCATAAAGCGTTTCCAAGGAAATGGATAAAGGACTCATTCAACAATGCAAAAAAATAGCAAGTGTCTTTTCCCCCTCGAGTTGTCTTCCTGATGTGATACTGATCAGCAACGAGCGCCATCTCTGTGAAGACAGGATCTGTGGGAAACGAGTGTTTCATTTTTATTTATTTATTTATTTATTTTTCGCATTTTATTCGTTTCTGCTAGCGTGGAAAGTTGTGTAATTCTGTGGAGCAAGTATCATCTACCAATGAATCCTATCCTGAAACAGTAATTCCTAGATGATATGCAAAGTACATATAATAACATTTGTATGTATCTAGATTTTTATTAACAGTTACTTAGCTATTATTTCCATCTTAATTACTGTTATATACTCCATTTAGATATGGTCAAATATTTACATTTCTTTTTTAAAAAAAGAGATAATTTCTAAACTGATATGATATTGATGATTTAATAAATTCAATACAGAATGAGAAATTATGTTCTTTCTAATTTTCTTCGTAGATGTCGCTATGTGGCAACAAAACTAGTACAATATTATATTAATCTGCATTCATATTGTCCTTCACATGGGCCACGAAAATCTATTTTACATCGTTCTAACTTCCTTATATCTTCTTTTTTAATAGCGTAACAACTTAATACAGGTCTTAGCTACCTCTACAGCACGCCTTTTCCAGCCCAGTCTGTCCAGAGCGACACTATGCCAGTTAGTAACTTTTAGTATCTTGAGCTCATTTTCAGTGTCAACGAGCCATCTAACTTCCTTATATTCACAGCCAAAAATTAGTAAATATGCCGATGTTCAAATCCCAGAAGTCATTTAAATATTTGAAAATAAAATTCAAATTTCAATAAGTATGCATTGTAATTTGAACATTCAAATAACAACAAGTATATATTGTAATTTGTGTGTGTGAATATTCAAATAACAATACATGTAATTATTGTAATTTGAATTTGCAAATCTTAGATTAAAAGTGCAAGATAGTCTAAACTAAAATCCCACAAAATAATTTCCTGATATAAGAGAACTTAACCCTCGCGATACAATTTCAGACTCTCCAGAATAAAATCACTGCCTATAATATATATACACAAAACTAAATAGATTGTTAAGGTCATTAGATTTTTTGTGCTTTAAAATATTATGTAACAAATAAAATGAGGAAAATAATAAGTGTTAAATACAAATCTAATACATCAAATGCAATACACATTTTGAAAAATTTTTATTTTAAATTATAAAAGTAACTGAACACTTTTTGATAAATGAGAAAAGAAAATTTAAAACGAAAAACTAATAATAAGGTCGTCACAAATATATTTAGATTTCATAATTTCTAGCTGTTTTAATTTTAGCAGATTTTAGAAATTTTGTGCAATATAAGAAATTTGCTTTGACACATATTTTTTTATCGAATCTACATTTCATGTAATTGTATAGGCTGTATAACCAGCACCAGATTCCCCAGGTTATCAGAAGCAACAGGCTAAGATGGCATGGCGATGTCTGGAGAAGTCGGGAAAAAACCCCACTAGAATATCAACGTTTTAGGACCCCGAAGGATCCCGTGTCCGAGGAAGACCACCAACAAGATGGTTCGCTGGCACTGAAAAAACTGAAAGTTAGGTACTGAATACTCAAGATACTGAAAGAGTTAGGAACTGGCAAAGTGTCACTCTGGAAAGACTGGGCTGGAAAAAGCGTGCTGTAGAGGCAGCTAAGACTTGTAATAGGTTGTAACGCTATTAAAGAAGAAAAAAAGACATTTCATGTACGCAATAACTTTGTGTGTGATTACCATGTCCTCAAAATACTATCCCTGATGATGTCAGACCAAATAATGGGGATTTTCTGCTTGTTCCTTGCTCCTAAATTAAGAATACGTCTTCCCAGCAACTTCCACTTAACTGGTAGAGTCCAAGTCTGTGATCAAGGCACAAGAAAGTAGCCGGTATACCACTTAAGCTCAAGGTGGGCCTAATTTGATATTTTGCTTTAAATAATCATAAATATGTTCATTGTTATTACATTTTGGATTCCAGGAAAAGACATTTGATTCATCAAAAAACGCTGGAAGATTGCCCGAACATTTTCAAAATTGTATTTTCAAAAAAATCAAGTTTTTGGGGGTATGTCTCGAATTTTTATGCTGTTGTACTTCAAATTATCTTAAAAGTTTTCCCTATAACTAACATTTTTTTTTTTAATAATGTTTAAGTGTCGAGATTGATATATTAATTCATTGTGACATATTTTATGGTTTCCCCCATAATAAAGTTTGACATTTAATCTCTTTTTACTATACAATGTGTGGCAAATGTTTGGTAGGTTATTCTGTATTTGATGTGTATTGAGCTCTAACATTTACACCAAACAATTATTTTTTACTAAAATATTAATAGTTAAAAAATTGTATTCTGCTTCGTGATAATTTTTGTCGTACATTTTTATTGAGTGTAGTGTATAAATTTATAACAGATTACACGGGAAAAACATTTATGAACACATCACACAACACGAACAAACATAGACATGAGCATAACGTAACATACTGATCACTATCTACAGATTTTCAACCTTTCATTTTCGTATCTAGATCTCATGACACGTGCGACCAAAATTAAAGGTTATATATATATATATATATATATATATATATATATATATATATATATATATATATATATATATATATATATATATATATATATATATATATATATATATATATATATATATATATATATATTGCTGGTGAAGTATGGTCAACGACAAAAAAATTTTGTCTGAAAGGAAAATACTCCGAAACATCCTGGGAGGTGTAAAGTGTAGAGATTTGTGGAGAAGAAGAGCAAATTCGGAACTTTACACACTTTTCAAAGAACCTGACATTATAAAATTCATTTCAATTCAAAGACTAAAATGGACAGAACACTTAATAAGAATAGAAAGGGATCGAGCAACGAGAAAGATATTTGATGCTAAACCATCTGGAACTCGGGAAAGAGGGAGACCAAGGATCCGGTGGATCGACTGCCTTGAAACGGATTTAAAGACTCTTAAGATCAAGAACTGAAGGAGCAAAGCACGGAATAGAGCAGCATACACGCCAATAAAGAAGAATATATATATATATATATATATATATATTTAGTTAGTTAGAGATTTCTCTCTAATCCTGACAAAAATTCTTGTGAATATAATTAGTATCAAATGCAAAACAAGAATAATTGCTTTCCTTACTAGTATAAAACGTTCACCTAAGCAGTTAGAAAAAATGATTTTTTAAAAAATATATGTTATGGAGTTATGAGTTTGAAATAATTTACTAAATCATATTAAGATTTCTAGAATTCACATTACAGAGATGAAGCTAGACTCACATGTGATAAAAATTATTTAAAAATCACACAAATCTTGAGATTTTAATATAAATCTGAATTTTTTCCCACAATTCATTTTCTTATGCTCACTGAACATCTTCTTTCCTACATATATATATATATATATATATATATATATATATATATATATATATATATATATATATATATATATATATATATATATATATATATATATATGTATATATATATATATATATATATATATATACACACACACACATAGTATTGGGAAGATGTGTAGACGGTATTAAATATTATGGACTTAATACATTTTAAGATTCACTCAAAATATTACTTGAGTTTATAATAAACTCTTTTCCGATCCTTGTGAAAAATTTCATCACTAATTTCGCCCATGATTAAAGACTCTCTCCTTCATTCTATTGAAAAAAATATATAATTTCAAATGTTTTAAAATAATGATATACTTTATAATTAAGTAAAATTATTCTATCGATGAAATTTTTATTGATGTATATAATATGCAATTTTTAAATTATTGACTACGAACATATTTTTTAGCATTTAAATGGTTTCAATAAAGGTATTATTTATTAAATGTTAATTTGTATTATGGTAGTAATATTTCATATATAGTAGACTAAAAAAGTAAAAAAAACTAAGCTTTCAATAGTGTTATAATACTATTTTTTAGATTTTTTTTATATGTATTCCCCCTTTTTCATATAGTTTATCATAATGTGGGTAGACTATAAAAAAAAATTAAGTAAAATGATAAACACAAAAAAGTATTCTAAATAATCGATTAATCATTGCTTTGTGAAATTTCTTTTTTATCAGATGATACTTGAAGAGACATCAGTTCCAGTAAAACGATTTTTACAAGTGTGAAAACAAGCAAAACATCAAAAAAAAATTTCCCTCGCTTCTCTATTCACTTCACTTCAGAACAGTATGCGTTACTGACGAACTCCAGATAATGATGTCGAAAGAGTTGAGGTTTAGCAGGAAAATCGATTCTGATTTTCATCTCTTTGGTTGAAGTGTTTCTTTTTTAAACCCTTTTTTTCTTCTTCTGGAGTTCTGCCCATAAGCTATTTGTGCCTATCTTCACTGTTAAAAGTTAAGCACTCGATGACGTTCTATACGGACTTAGAAAAATAAGATTATATCTTTTCCACTTTGGATCCTCTCTTTCAAACACTGGAGGAACCTCTCATTCGAAGGAGTATGAAAGGGTATTGTATGCGCTTAAAGGCAGGATTATTGAAACCGGAAGACCTTTGAAAGATTTTCAAGAAACTTCGATTGTGCCTTTCAACATAATGAGTATTAATATTATGATAACAATAGAACAAAGGAAACATAATCCTTTCTCCTTTAAATTTGGGAAATTACTATGCAGCAAGTTTGAAAATAATTTTCTTTTTAGATGTTTTCAAACATGTATAAATCTGCAAATCTCTTACCTACTCAGCAAAATACAACAGTGCCACTCTATCCAAAGTATGAAAAATTAATCAAATCGGCTTGTCGTGATGGAATTTAATTTATTATCAATTAGAAAATTTCAACATATTCTCTTTGGTGATTAATTATGTATATTAAAGTTTCAAATATACTTAAGTCAATTTTAGCATCCACAGCTGAATGCAAATTTCAAAGATCTCTTGGAATCATTGAAATTTGTTCATTGTTTTGAAATTATATATTAAAATTTTGAATTAAAGCATATGATTCATCGGAATTTCGCCAAAAAATAGTCGTTTCAATGAATTTTTTGCATGGAACTTCATATTCTAATGAAAGTCAATATAATATACTTTTAGTCATTATAATATCTTTCAAATATTCCCAAGAAAAAAATAGAAATTATATATATATATATATCCTGCTTTTAATTTCTTTTTAATTATTCTTATGAACTATTTAAGAATAGGTGTATCTTAATGCAAAAGCTCTGTTCGTAATTTTTTTAAGTAAAACATAGTATTTTATCAGCAATTTAAAATCTGAATTTTACCTAAATAGTGGTGAAAATAAATATATAATTTTTACACGAAATAGAAGTAATATAATTCCTACACAAAAATCTCTTGTAAAGTTTCGACAAAAGAGTTTGGAATGTTTTAGTAACAGGATGCACATATCATATGTACGCTTTATTTTATTACCAGTATTTTACGTTTCTTTTAAATTTCACATTCCTTATTTTGCACAAAGTGTAAAGTTTTTCGAGATTGCGGATAAAACAATGAAGAAGGAATCAAAAATAAATAAAATAAAATCAGGAAAAATTACATGGTTTTTAATATAATACTTAATAGAACAAATAGCCATTTTTTCCCCGGTTTTTTCTTTTGTAGAAAAACATTGTTTTTTATTAAATTACTTATTATCAATAACCTGTTATCTACAAATAACGGATTATTTACCAATAATCTGTTATTTGTAGATAACAGTTATTATTGTAACCTGTTACCTCTATAATAGATGATAGGCTACAATATTATTAATTATCTACAAAAATATAATAATAAAATAAGAGGCGTTGAATTTCAAATACATAACAAATCATGGTAAATTTAAACATCGACTTATTGATATAAGCACAGGAAATAAGAAATACGAACTTTCTTATAGTATAAAATAATATTTCATTATAACTAATAATAAATCGTAGTTATCGTAACAAATTATATAACAAATTGCAAATTATAAAATTTCGAACGTTATTAATTTTCCTCTTTATTTTTGTACATCTGTTATTGAATACTAAGATATTGTAATTTCGTACAATTTAACAACATTACAGTGTAAATTATGCTTTAAGTTGAATTTACGCTGGAATATTTGGTAATTATTCTTTGTAAATATGCTTCATGTATGGGAAAAATTAATAATTTATTTATAAATTAATACAATTAATATAAATTTCGCAATTAATAAATTTAATAATAAAAATGATAACATTAAAATAGTTGAAAAATGTATAATAATTAGTGTGTTAATATGTAAAATCTTAATTTCTTTTTATCATATTGGGTTTTTAAATAACAGTGAATAACGGTTTTTAAATAACAGAATTTCTACATTAAACCGAGATATAAATTTAAGAGTTATCGGACGTTATATTAAAATGTAATAAAGAAATTTATTAATAAATTAAATGAAATTTTAATTTAAAATATATAATCATAGCTATTATTATTAATATTGGAATACAACAAATATGGTAATTTTTAATTAAAATAATTCATTCATATTATGTATTTATATTAATTATATTACCTTTCATATGCATAATTTGGAAGGATGAATGAATTTGAAAAAAACACAATAATAATAATTTAAGGTGATTAGCGTACATAAATTGTAAATTAATGAATTTTTTCATTATCAATTTAGTTATTTCAATTTAAGAAAATTCTGTGTTGATTAAGATTGTCTAAGCACTTTTTCTGTGAGAAATTAGGTAATTAATGACTGCCAATTTCGGGAACAAACTTCTGGAACAGCAGCTACCTGAAGGCCAATTATTCGTAATTTGAAATCAAGAACGAGAAGTTGATACCCGAGTTGGTGTTTCTTTGTTACGCGGAGGGAGTTTAAAAATTCTACTTTACCTAAAAAATAGCGCAACGCCTAACTCTCACTTACTATACGAGTATAACGTTTTCATGAATACAAATTTAAAAAAGAAAATGAAATCAAGAATATATATATATATATATAATCCCAAAGCGGTTTAATCTAAAAATATTCTAATATATATAATTAACAAGTAATATGATTAATTTGTAAGAAAAATGTTTTCTAGAACAAAAGGGAATTGGTGACCCCATCCAATGATGGCGCACCCAGCATAAGTAGATCGCTTCGAGACTTCAATAAATTTTTTGAAGAAAAAAATAATATTTACTCACCCACACTCAAATAAAGACACAATGGAAGATACTTGCTTATTTAACTTTAGCTCTTTAGAAAAACATTTTAATGGATGCATAATTTTCAAGTTTTGTAGTGCACATACATTTATATCAAGATCCAGATTTTATCAACATTCAGAACCATGATTCAGGAGAAAACGGTTCAGAAATGTCTGTAAAAAAGAAGAAAAATAGAATAAAAATGAAAATAAAAAGCGATTACCGACCCGAAGACATATCGATTTTTAAAGAAAAAAGCCTTTACGAGCAAAATTCCAATATCTCAAAGTTGAATCCAACGGCAAACTACTGAAAATTCGAACTAAACCGCTGAAAAACTTCATTTTTTAAAAAAAAAAAAAAAAAAAAAAAAAAAAACTTTTAGAAACAGAACTTTAGTGTAAGAAATTTCACCACCAGACGATATATACAAAGTAAACGATATCATAAACTGAAAATGTTATATGACACATTAGTAAAAAAGATTCATTTATAAGAATTAAATAGTACAAATTAGAAAAGTAATCTCTAATTTGTATTGATATAAAACAGATGAGAAGATTTTTAAATTTGAAGATATATAATAAACAAGTTATTAGTTTAAAATATTTTTGAATGGGGAAAATCGAAATATCTAAGGAATAATTTGTGTGTGTTATGTATCATATGCTGATGCTGTTGGCAAGTTGCCTTGAAAACGTCACACGCATCGTCGTATGAAAATGTGCAAGATAAGTGTGTTGGAAAATACGAGCTGAACAATGTGAAAGCTATTTGGCTTTCTTTCCCTATTTCTCTGCCAGTAAACGTGTAGAAATTCTTCTCGTAAAGAAGGGGGGGGGGAAGAAATGGGTAAATATGCCTTGGGAACTAAAAAAGCAAGGTAATGATATTTTGGCAAACTTTCGCCATCCAGCTACCCCCCATCGATAAGCGGTGAGACGAACACTTTACCTCAAATCGTAAATATTCTTTCTTGTAGGTCAGTAGCCTCGAATCCAGGGGCGAGATTGGAAGGGGGGCTATCAAGTCCTGCCTCCGTCCTCTAACGCCATAGGAGCACTGGCACTTAATATTTCACAATACAGAATAAAAGCCGTGTTGCCATGACAACGGAGACTTTCGTATAAAACATGACCTCTTTTCTTTTTTGTGTTCTTTATCAATGCATCAGGGGAAGAAAACTGGTGTGAAGAGGTTGTAGGGAGGACATACTTCTACCCACGTGTTTTGGAGTTCAAGGTCGAATTAAAAATATGTTTACCAGAAAAACACACCACTGAAGGGGGTGTGAGAAAATGTGATTTGGCTACTCGCCGACAAGAGATTTTGGGAGCTTTTATGATCTTTTTAATGCTAGCATTTTATCGTCTGCAGCGGATGTGGAATCTTTTATGTTGAGCGTTAAAACACTAAAATACCTTTAACTGCGAACAAATGTTTTAGAAAAGTTAAGCAGGCTCAAAAAATGCGTTTTTTTTTTCAAGTTGCAGTTGATTCTAATGTTATTTATTTACCAGGGTCCTACATTTATGGCCACATTTGTGCATGTTTTTAAGTTAAATTATCGAAACTAGCTTCCATAGGAAAGATCTATTTATCTAACCCATGGGGTTCCCAAACTTTTTTTTTTCTTGTGGACCGCTTTCAAAGTTTTACTATTTTCGGTGGACCCCCCACTGCTACATTTCTACTGTATTTCCAAAACTTCTAAGAAATATCATTCTAAATTGGAGATTTAAGAAAAAAAAAAATAATAGCACATTTTCTTTTGTGCCCTAATTATTAGAATAATACCTGTGGTTATACAAATTTCTAAACATTTATCATTACAAACAATCAATAATTGACAAAAAATCAACAATGAACTCTGAAATGTAAATGAACAATAGAAAATAGTCGTACTTTTAATGAGAAGGATGTACTTGATGAATTGACAGAGCAAATTATCAATATTTGGCTTCAATTTTGTAGTTTACATTTTTTTTCTTTTTTTTGTTAACAAATAATAGATTGGTAACGGCACTAAAACATTTTTCGAAAAGATATGATGAGGGAAATGATATCAAAAATTTTCTCGCAATTTCCCACAGCCACGGATATTTTTCGGAGATTTCTGCCTACAGCCCCAAAATGTTTGATAACCTTTCTTCAATTTCACCTTCATTTTCTCGTTGATGGTGAGCTCAAGTGGCTCCTCTTGAAATACCACATTGGCCTCTTCCGTTTCATCAAATGGGGTTATGATCCATGGTGGTATTTCCATTGTCAGAATGATCTTCAAATCTATTTCTGAAGTCAACATGCAAGGTATTTAAATGTTGAGCGTAAGTCTGAATATCCTCATCAAGACATTCTATCTGTAACAAGTGCGGAAACTGGGAGAATTTGCGCCCACAAATATTTTGCTTCATTAATTTCAATTTACTAAGGAAAGCCGAAATTGCACCCATTGTTTTTATTAAGGCCTTGTAACGGCAAGGGGACAGCTCCTTGTTTGTTGTGAGGTGAGATTTTACCAGAATATGGCTATTATAACACAGCAGAATAAGATTAGTGCAATAAAGAAACAAAATGTCTGCGGAAACACCGCTCTTTTAATGAATCGCCATCGTCGCATAAATAAATATTTTTAAACAAAAAAGTACCCAAGTACATAGAGTTTAATCTTCCCTGGCTTTTTGTTCTTTAAAGAAGTTTTGAATAATTTAAAGTATTTAATTTTTACTACATAACTACCTGCTACACTCAAATAGTAAAACAAATATAATATGATTGAGGCACCACAATATACAATAAAAAATATGTATAAAAAATAGGCAGATACTTACTTTTTCTGGCGCTGCAAACACTGACATCGATTCACTTTTATGTTTAAAATTCCGGAAATAAATGAGTAACATTTTGTTTTTGGCATTCGTACTTATACCTATGTAGATTACAAGCACAGCGCAAATCACATTTCATCCCTTTGCAGGTCTAAGCATGCATCCCGGACAAGCGAGCGCACGGATAGCACTTTGCAAGTTTCGGCATGTGGTGTACACTAGTACTATTATCTATTGTTCTGTTCAAATCTGTGTTTCAATTGAGTTTCGAATATTTTTTGAGTACCTACCTAGAGAATGATGCTACCTGCCTACGTTGATAGGTAAATCCAAACCGAAATTTCTGTTCTTTATTATTAAAACAACTAGAAAAATTTTCGTGGACCCCCACTTACAATTTGTGAACCCCTGTTTTCTTTTCACGTCTACGTGGGCCCCCATGTGGTCTCTTATGGACCCCTGAGGGTCCACCTGGACCAATTTGGGAACTATGGTCTAGAGTCTAGAGCATGGATTCCCCAAATTTTTTTTTTCTCGTGGACTACTTTCAAAGTTTTACTAAATTCAGTAGACCCCTTGCTGCTACATTTCTATTTTATTCCCAAAACTCCTAAAATATATCACCCTAAATTGGGTTAGGAAGAAAAAAAGAAACACATTTTCTTGTGTCCTATTTATTAAAATAATACTTGTGGTTCTGCAAAATTGTAAACATTTATTACAAACAATCAACAATTGACAAAAAATCAACAATGAACCCCTGTTTTCTTTTCAGGTCTACGTGGACCCCCGTGTGGTCTCCTATAGACCCCTGAGGGTCCACCTGGACCACTTTGGGAACCTATGATCTAACCAAATGAATTTGGTAAGTGTGATTTGAAAATGAACACTGCTATACAGTTGATATTTTCCAGATAATATGGTATACATTGTGTTAAACTAAATTTTTTGGCTAATATTTCCTTTGATTTTTTTTTATCATTTGATGCGATTTAACATGTTTTTTATCCCCATAGCTGCCAACTCTATTGATTTTATTGGGAAATTACTGATTTTTCATCATTTCTACCCATTTCTCGATAAAATTTAGGGATAATAAATAAAGATAATACTTAATTCTCTTTCGTCTTAGAATTTGGAACAAAACAAAAAAGTCCTAGTTTTAAATTTAAAAAATCTACATAAGACATTAAAATATTATTTCAATTCGCATATGGAGACATTAATTCAGTTTCACTGAAAGAAAAATGTCAGTTATATTACAAAACAAATATATTTAGAATATCATATTTATTGCTAATAAAAATTAACTGAAATATCGAAATTTTTCCGAATATAGATTATATATAAAACAGTGTGTGTGTGTGTGTGTAATATAAATAAAATATTATTAAACTTTTCATTATTCACATTGTAAGTTACTTGCATTTGAGGGTATCATTTTCATTCAAATTCTTCTCATTCAAATTTTGATTCCCAAGTAAATGCCGCGGAACTTATTTGGTGACAAATTTCGTTCCATCACACATATCTTCGATAGTATATAGATAATATCTCGCTTTCCCAATCGGTGTGTCCATGTGTAACTCAAAGTAAAAAAGCACGAGATATAAATTTAATTACTTTTTAATGTTTTCTTAAATCTCGCATCCCAAAATTTTAATTCTATGCTATAGGATGGATTGGCATCTGTCAACAGGATTGTTTTCAGAAAAATCAAGGATTATAAATTCAGTCTTCCATTTTTTTCTATGGGTCGATAAACTGAGTACTAAACATGCTCGGGAACTAAGCACTTGGGATTCCGCATTAGACTCAGCACCTAACAGGACATATGCTAACTCCCCAGAGCCCTCGGCTAGGAAAACAGATATAGATACAACACAGGTTTAGTTCTTTCTTAGTCTGTAAGGTTAAAAATAAAAAGTAGTGTACCTTTAATGAAAAATGACATCTTTGCTTGTATATTTTAATGAAATTATCATTAATATTTCAAATATGAATCTGTAGGTTATAATGTCTAATTTGTTGACATGTACTTGGCATCCTATTTGTTGAAATTATTGTTAGATTCTTTTGAGTGACCGATGTATAATTGTATACTAATTAGATTTCTCATTATTGATTTTACTCTCACGTGATACAAGGCAGGGAAACTGTACGCGTGCCACAACAGAAGTGGTTTCAGAAAATAAAAACTTAATATTCAGCTCTCTTTTAGAACTTCAATTGGGATTCAACCTTAAACCTTTCACCTCGAAGAATATGATCCAATAAATAAACCACAGTGTCTTCGATATATAATTTGAAACCAAGATGTTTGAAATCTTAGAGATGAAAGCATCCATTGAATATTTGCCATACAAAATGAAGTTTAATTGATGGCTGACTATATCCCCACGTTGCCGGCATTGAAATACGAACAACTTCTGAACAACTACTTGTACAAATGTCTATGTAGAAGGCTTACTATATTTCATGCATATAATTATTTATTTTTTTGTAGTGACTAATTTTGAAGTCTTAAAAAAATATTATGAATATATAAATGAAATTTCATCACTATATTACATTCGCTTATATTAAGTATATGTTTATTGGCGTTCCAACTACACAATCATCTACTGGTAATAGTCAATTGCGTATAAAACGTATACAAATAATTTATATTAAGTTTCAGGTCAAGTAACAAAATCAAAGTTTGAATTGGCATCATTCTTTTTAATTTTAACACTATATCAATGGAAAAAAATATTTCTGCCATTTTTTAACGGTTTTTACAACAAGTTTAGTTATTTAAACTTATTTCATACTTTTAAATTTTTATTATAATAAATCTTTATACGATTCAAAACGAAGCACATTATTCTAGGATATAAAATAACTCTTTACTTTTTTCTCCAAATGTTGCTTGATTCTAAAATATTGCTTAATTCTATAATATTTTCTTTTCAATTCTTTGATATTGCAACAGACGTTTTGCTATGGGGAGCCTTGTCTCTTCAATTATGTGAAACTGTTTTATTTTGAAACAGACTAAATTAGTATGAATATGCATTTCAGGCAGGGATTTTCACAGTCAACCACTAAGGGCCGCGGTGACCTAGTTGGTTAATGCGTCGTTTTCGTTGTCGAAAGGTAGTGAGTTCGAATCCCAACATATCCAAAGATCCGTCGAGTTCATTAATGGCTGCTGGAGTAAGTTAAATTGGTTGGGATCGCAATGTCCTCCAAGTAAAATGATACTTCTGGTGGTGACAAGTCAAGTGTTGCAGCATCTTCTGCTTGATCATTGCTTCATAATTACGAAGAATTCCTCTTGGTTGCTTATACTTGCCAATAAAATCCAACTCAGTGATATGTAACAATAACAGCCAATTATTAATATTACAATTTCTGTGCAACACATATTTCACTTTTCACATGGAATTCAAGTTACAATGGAAACACAGCTTTTTTACAACATGCAAAAGTAATTCAGTAAAAAATCACAAACATTCCACGCAATTATGAGTTAAGACGAGTTTAATTTCTTTCCTTGATGGTGGAAAATGTATATTACATAAAAAATCCACATATTTTTAATATACAGTCGTATGAGTGCCCCGGTGAATTATTTTTAATTTCAAATATCATTAATTTCTCCATTTTATCAATTTAGGAATTTGTTTTCGGCCTTAAACGGCTACATTTCTTTTTATTCTACAACTCCCTAAGAAAATTTTTAAGAATATCAGGAAAAACTTTCTTTCGCAAAGTAAATCCCTTTAGGGAGTTTGGCCCACATGCTTATATTCGTGCACCAAATACTTTTATATTAGATAAATAATTGATATTAGACGAGAAATTCTGGTGCATTGATTGAAAAATCAACTAGTTCGTGGGCGACATTTGAATTTTTCTTGGGTGGGGTCAATCAAGATTTGTTCGTCTTATGAGCTTTCAATTTTTATAAAGTGACTTTAACAGATATGTATAAAACATATAATTTTTAAAATCAGTTTTCTTAGTAGAAGTATAGGTTTTCGAACACCTTCTACCATTACTCACATGACAGATATCTATAAGAATTCTGTACATACGGTGACATACAAGTAAACGCTTTTTTTTATTTATATTTCCTTATCAAAATACTCTCTGTTTTCTAGAAAACCTAAAAAATGCCAGTGTTATTCCTATTTTTATATTTTTCGGCATTTCTTTCTATAGTTGTCATAGAAAAGAAAGTGGAATACTGCCTCAACATTTTCCAGATTATTAATGAGATACAATTCACTATGTTGGGATTGACACACGTGTCAACACTCATTAGCACGTGATGACTTAAGAACATAGCAAATGGCAGTAAAAATCCTATTTGCGTTTTAAACGATCAGCTGACTAAGCTTTCCATTTCCGAAATCATGTCAATTCTCTTTACTTCCGATATACGATGAACTCTTTTATTGGAACGACACGAGGCCTTGACCATTTATTCCACAACTATCGATCCAGATCAAGAAACCTGCACAACTCTGCAAGGAATGTGCCGAACTGAATGAGGAAGAGGAGAACTATCACGAACTTGACAAGGTACACACACTCGTGACACTTCAAATAGCTCACAGTGTTTCGGACTCTATTCTATGAACACGCAAAGTTGCGAAC
Organism: Latrodectus elegans; assembly: GCA_030067965.1. Lineage (NCBI taxonomy): Eukaryota > Metazoa > Arthropoda > Arachnida > Araneae > Theridiidae > Latrodectus > Latrodectus elegans. Next base: position 48,224,828 of record CM057819.1, read on the forward strand.
TGACGGAGCACTCCATTATGCATGACCATTTGACCGAGGATTTTATTTATCGAAGAGGAAATCTGTCCCTTCAATGGAAAACTAATTAATTCTCCTAATGATTCTTTGTTTTCACCCAATCGCTTGGTGAAGTATGAATCTGCTGTAGGGTAGGACCGTTTGGAAGTAATTAAATTGATGGAAAACCTCAGTATAATGAAGTATAGGCTTATTGATTTGACTATACCAATGGTTAACTAATGAATGGGGTGTTCATTATATTATCAACGTAAGACTTGTGAGTATTTGTGATTCGGGTGGTATGATAATATACGAGTGTATGATAAAAAAAATGCCGATGGAAAAATTTTAATTATTTAGGCTCATTATTGTGCTATAAGATGATTTATAAAGTTGTTTTCTCCAATTATTAATTTCAGGTATTGTAGCTCTTGTCCAAAGTCAAAATTTTGAAATCAATGACTTAGTTAAGCTTTCATCAGGATTTATTTTGTCGTAAAAATGAGTTTTTCAACAAAATAAATTTTAAAATATTTTTTACTCCATTGGAATATCTTTCAATAAACATTTACGTCGGTATGTAGCCTAGAACAAACAAAACATTGCTTGTTTATATAGAAGGATACATTTTTAAATTCCAGGTAAGAAGAGTTTCCTGGAAAATTATTTTCCTGAATTATTATAAAATTATCTGTTATCTAATTCGCAAAGTATGAAATATAATTTTACCGAAGAGATATGATGACTTTAAATTAAAATATTATTACGAGAAATGATGTCCTAAAATAAGGCTTCGCATTATCGTCCTGTAGAAAAAGAACTCATATATAATGCCTCTAATAAAGTGTGCCTGATTCAGAAAACTAACTGCTAATGCTGACACTTGCCAGATTCAAGAAACTAACTATGTTGATGATTGGATCATCAGCGTCATTTCATACATGTGTTTAGCCATATTATCCTCCTTTCATAACATTTCACGATTTGTAATTCAGCGCCCCGATATCTATAAATGATTAATTTTATTGAAATTCAGTGGTTATAGAATAACTTCAGAAAGCATAGTCTGTAGCAAGGTGCTTAAAGCACAAAGGCAATATTTGGATAAGTGATATTGATCATTATTCTGTAAAAAATTTCTATTTTAAAAAGTATGAAAAGAAGACTTGTGCAGAAGATACGTCACCAAATATCATAACTAATTTGCGAAGAAAGCATTAATACACAAAGTACCTCAGCTAAAAGATTTGAAATCTTTAGGGTATATTTAAATGTCTTGGAATCACATACTAATGCTGAGTCAGATATGTTTTCCTGGAGAACTATAAGATCTTTAAAAAATGCGTTTCGAATGTGCTTGCTTCGAAGCTTTATTCCGTAAGGTGGTAAAACGATTACAGAGTGGGAAATTATACGAATACAGAGAGATAGCCGTAGAGATGTCGACACAAAGTACAATTAACGGAATATCAAAAAAACTTTTTTTTCTCTCTCTCTCTCTCTTGCCTATTTTGTGACATTTTTATATTGTGTGACATTCTGTTAATATATACATAAGAAATAAGTAAGGGCGATAGATATCAGAATGGATATTCTCGAATCGATGACACACAATGTCTCTTTTTAAGATGATACCGACCACGAATTCTTGTGATTTCGAATTCAGTAAGCATACCTATTTTTCCTGAAAATATGTAAAGCTATTGGTGGGAAAACCCTGTATAGTAATGTTAATATCATCTTGTCTTTCAATGGGAAACACAAGTATTTCTCTCTCTCTTTTTTTTCCAAGGAACATATTTAATAAAAAAGTGTAGTTGAAATTTATTTTTTAGTTGTTGAATCATTCTGGATAAAATTGCATCTTAACTTCAAGTGCATTTATTTAAGCGTAATTTCGAAGCAAACACATTAAGAGTAAAGAATGCCATGTGAAGTTAAGCTTGCAATGATACGAAGCATTGTGTACTTATTTAAAATCAATTAAATTTAAGTGTATATTCGTAAACAGTTTCAAAAATTTAAATATTTTTAATATGTTTTTTTAAGACTCTCTGATAAGCATCATCATATATATTTAGAATATTTCTGGTTAAAAATAAATGTGTTAATGTTGAGACATATGAAAATAGAAGTAAGAATTATACAAAACAAAACATTTATTAAGACATTACACATGATTAAAACAATTACAAAAGAAAATACCTGATAATAATAAACAAGGTAATAAGGTTATAAGGTACATTACAAATAATAAACTAAGTTATGTTTATGAACCGGATGGTTCGCCTTCCATTTCTCACGTCTCTCTTCTATATCATCTAACTTTCTTTCTTATTGGATATTGAATATTTTGTAAGTTCACTCTATTGGGCAGTAACGCCTACTTTTGTAAGCAGAGTTATTATAGATCTGTTACATTATCGCAGAATCCTGCATATATTGTACCACTGTTACTATGTTAATCAATAAAATCTCAGATGTAATATATATATTTAAACTAAAATTTAATGTCGTATAAATATGGTGATACTTTACTGTAGACAAATTAAACAGAGTAAACTCTCAAACAAATTAAAGAATACTTTAAGATTTTGACTTTAAGTGAAGAGGAATGTGTGTGTGTGTGAAGTTTAATAGGAATTTCATAATAAATTGAGCTATTCTATACATGGTTTCGAGTTATACAGTGCTCTCGCACAGTAAAGTATTTTAGTATTTTTGAAGTTTGCTACTTAACTTTAACAGGTTAAGCAGCAAATTAAGAAAGCAAAATAGCTTAAAGAGATTAATCCAGATTCAATTTAGCTCTGAATCTGGAATTTTCAAACAAGAAAAGCCTTTTGTTATTTGAAGTTCGGAGATTTAGTCTTGCTTTTCATGTTGCATAATGCAGTTTCACATACTTTTCTCGGTAGGAGCACATTTTCTTTCAGTTTCTAGTCATGGATTCTGTGGAAATGATGGGGCTGATTTCTTTGTTAAATATGACCCATAGATAATTTATTTATATGTAGATATCAATATTGGCATTCCTAAAAGTTTTTGAAAGTCTTCTTTATAAGAAGCTTTTTGTTAAACGAAATAAGAAACCACATTTATCTTGAAATGCTGAGGTCACCAAAACGTTCTTTATTTCTATTTACCATATAGACTGCATTCTGAGTCTTTTCTTTCTATTAATTTTAAAATTTCTTAGTTTATACCTGGTCACGAAAAATTTATAAAATATCTATTTAGTTTCATATTACGATCAAACAGCTTATGTGAATACTCAAAAAAGTACTTTAGATGTGGAATGTTTGATTTTATCATGTCCTACTTTTGATGGAGATTATATTTGCAGAATGACTTGAAAATGTTCGGCATGACTTGGCCAGTGAACTTATCTGTTTTCGTGAAGCACAGACTGCTCTTCTCTGTTTTTATTCCTTTTATTTAATTATGAGGTATTTAATGTTTTATTTAACTTATTTCTGCAAACCCCATGTTGTGTATAAGGGCTACTTGGGTAAATTGTATGTGTATGTATAATTCAAAAACAATTATTGTAATCATTAGAAATATATAACATAGCAATAGGATCAGAACATATTGTAGCTTCTTATGGCATATTTCTTAGGAGCTATTTTACATCATGCAGCCCTTGAAAATAATATCTGAAATAAGTCGTGGACTTCCATGACCAGCGCTGTCCCAAAATTTTGCATTTGATGGGTTGTATGGGACATTAAGATGAACATCTTACATTTTTGATTGATCAAAATTACTATTTGTATTATTTGAAATCAAAAATACGGTTGGAATTTGAATAGACATTAGTCACTTATATTTTTGGAATCAACAAAAATATGTTTCAGTTTAATTCTTACAATTTTTTTTGATGTTGCAATTTCAGTATTAAATTTCTGAACCACCACTGACACTTATAGAACTTGAAGTACTAAAAATAGTTATCTTTTAAAAACTATTACATAAATTTCCTTCAGCGATTGTGCATTCCACACCCAATATAGAATTTCCATTTCAACCTTTGCCTAGATTTGTATTATGTTTCTTTTACAAATCAATATATAAGTATTGCTTGCCTAAATTCAAAGATTAAGAAGCTGAGTATAGTTCTATAACAAGATTTCACTATCCTAGAAATTATACTTTTGTCTGAAACCAAGGGAGGGGGGACTTTACCCATATGCAAAAATTATTGACAGGGGTAGAGAAAATGAATTCTTATCCATTTGCAAGTGATTAAATTTTGTTTTTATAGTAATTGTGGTGTTTGAACAGTTTCTTAATATTTCGATTGTTCGAATTTCGAACAAGTTATGGGTGTTTCTTTTGTGAAAAAGATTATTAGGCTATTAAAGTGAACAAATTTCTAATAATTGTTGGCATTTTATGAGATAATAAACTGCAAAATAACCAGAGTTAATCACATGGGTTTCGAATGCTGAAGCATGCCAATTGATTATGAGTAAATAAAGAGCGTTTGTATTAATATTAGTTAAGACAATTATTGTAGATTATTGCAAGATAATTAGTTAACAAAGATAGATTTTCAAATCGCAGTTAGAAGATATCACATAATTTTAATTCAAATCGTCTTAATTCTTTTAGACATATCCTTATTTCCATTAGTTTTTTGATTACCATAGACACGTGTTCGTGTTTTCCCCAGACTCTAATAAACATTCATATCGCTACTGCAGTAGCTCTTATTTAATAAACAGCCAAGGGCACACATTTCCCATTATTGGTCGGGAATATAAATGAATCATAGCTCGCTGGTGTTGCGATTCTCGATAAGTAAGGCATTATTACGCGAACGAAACAATTGCAAGGACAAGTTGTGAAAAGAAGCCCACTCGTTCTGCTTGATTAGAACGCGTGCGACGCACTGGAATGGAATAATATCCTGAATCCAGAGGAACAGATGATGATTGACAAATATAATTTCCTTTCCGATATTCGTTGAGATACTTGGACGATTGTCCCTTCACTAGTTGTCAACATGAAAATTACAACGCATCTGTAAAAAATGTTTATCCTCACATATTTTTTCCCTCACATGAAAATTAACATTTTTTTGTGTCTCAAAGCGAAAACATCAGATTAGAAAATGAGAATTCTGTAATATTTATGCGTTTTATTTTTACATCACGTGTTTTCTCAACTCTTTTATTTTACGGTTCATAAATTGTAGTCATTATTTGAAAGCGATTAGCATAATTGCTTTTACAATTTCTTATTATTATTTGCATTTTAGAGCTTTATAAATGATTATTTTTTAAAAATTGCTTATTTTTGTAGAAGATTTTTTTAAATACTATATTTATTTACTTTTCAAATTATAGACTAAATCATCTTAAATACGTCAATCTAAAAAAATGAACAAATTCAAGAGTGGGAACTAGTGAAAAAATAAATGAATTATCTTTTGAAAATTTACGGTCTAATTCTATATTGATAGATAAATATATCTATCTGTCAATATAGAATAATACCGTAAGTAATAAAAAAAATAATTCATTTATTTTTTCATAATTTACGGTATGCATATGAGCATAAATATCACTTTCAGCATTTGAACATAAATATTAAATATATATTATAATGAAGTATTTGTTTATATATATAAGTTTCTCAGTTTGCATACTGAACTAAATGAGTTCTTCATTTGAGTTCATTTATTCAAGTTGATGAATCTATAGCTCTGCTAGACGATAAATTGTATACTAACTGATGAAATATAAACTGATTACTGACTTCTTGGCATCAATCACACAGTGGTGATAGTCACAGGCGGCAACCCGTCCGAAGGAAACTGTGAACTAAGTTGATGAAATTACTAAATTCTGTGACTCAATAACTTTAGATTTTAAATACATTTTTGATCGAAAATAATTAAATAGACAATTCGTTCTTAAGATTTAAAGTCAAGATTGAAAAAGAAAAAAATATATAATTTGCCTGAATTTTGGCCACATTATACATTGATTATTATTCTTTTAAAAATATGTCATTTAGGCTTATGTTTCGTCAAAGTTGAGTAAAAATATGACACATATTTACAATTTTATAACATTATATTAATATTCACTTGAGAGGTAAAGTTTTTTAAGTAATTATTCAATAGAATCTGGTATAAGCACACAGGAAAAATTCCATTTTAGGAAAAATGGATCTTCAAGAGGAAATATGAGCATCCCTGTTCTCACATATTTATGTATCTTTCTTTAAAAAGAACATTTTTTTAATAGAATGGTTTTTCACTCGATTTCTTCAGTAAAGTGAAATTTAATCACATATTGTGAGAATAAAATTTAATTCCAAAAAAATTTAATTTATTCCAAAATCATCGTTTTAATAGTTTTCTATACCAAGATGTTTTTTAATAAATCGATTTCGTTTTACATAATTTTTTCTTCAATTCTAATCAACAAAGTTACTTAATAGAGAAGAATTTACCATTCCCTTTCAAGAAAAATGGTAAATGATATTTAAACACTTTTAATAAAAAATTCACTCAATATTTTGCTCAAAACAGTCTTTCTTGTTGTTATCTTGTCTACGGAAAAAGTTGCTGAATGGAGCCAAAATTCTGAATGACTACCTTTGCCAAGTTCTGTATAAAAACTCGGCTAACGGTTAAAAAATGTCTTGCAATGGTAAGCCGAATTTCAAAATGCGTCAATAATACCCAGTCAAAGTGGAAAACATGCTCTGAAGCCATTTGGGTTTGCAAAAATTTATTTGAGGACAAAACAGTGTTTTTTTTTTTTTTAAATATATAATAATTTTTCTTCCAAAGAGAGAAATTTAATATTATTGTATGAGAAAAAATTCAATAACAGAATACCAAATTTCATTTCAAGATCATAATGGCGATGTCTTTAAAATATTTTATTTATCAGATTAATTTCCTTTTTCATCAGTTTCATTCATTGTAATAAAAATTAATATTTTCCTGAAATAAATATTCCATTCTTCAAGAAGTAGACCATTAAGATCTCGCATGAAGCATATTGTAAAAGTAATATAAGCCTCTTTTTCTAGAGGCGTTCATATACCGAAATGTTTATTGTATTACATTACATAAAATTTAAAAATTAAATTTAATGCATGATCTGATCAAAGAATAATTCTTTCTCTCAATATTCAATAAAAAACGACTGCATAATTTATGCTATTACATTAAAGAAAAATAATCCCAATCGGAGTAAACCAGATCTTCCGAGTGTGACCTCAACTCATTTATTCCTAAATTGTGATGGATCGATGAAACCGTTCACAAACATCCAGTAATATCTTCATCGACTGACTTCTACACGTGTGGAAGAACTTTCCAAAAATGAAATGTTTATTCATCTGCTTCTATTCGGGGGTTAAAGACAAGACGCCTTCTATGTGGTCTCTAAGAATAAAAGGGTTAAAATCCATCTGGAATGGTTCCCAGAACCTTCGAGTGTCTTCCATCGTTCTGATATCAGCGGTGGAGTTATGAGAGTTGAGAATAGTTTCTGGGATGGGATTCATCTTTGGAACTCCTTCCGCTGCCAAGATTCTAAGCTACTCAAGAAAACACTGAAAAGAAACCCCTCAGTAAGCTAATAAAAACTTTGACGAGTTAAATATTCTTGAGTAAGTCAGTACTTTCACCTCATTTGAGCATCTTTGTGACATTCGTAATGATATTACAGATTATAATCTTTCAGATAAATTGATAAGTATTGCTTTTTGAATCTGTTCTGGAACAATAGCTGTCTTTGAATTTTAACCTCTCGAACTTGGTACATCTGATATGTTCGGCTGGGATTCATTCAAACATTTGTCATTAAAATTAATTAATTAAGAATTTCTGAGGTCATGAATATTTTTATGGAATGTAATTGGGTATAATAAGTTTGAACGAGTTGCAGAGTTTAAGTATTTGAGTTCAATTGTCACAGAAAATAATAATATGATGTCAGAAATCAAACAAAAGATTCATGTAGGTAATCGTAGCTTTTTTTATATTACAGAAACGAATTAGATCTAAAGCGATGATACGGAACTGAAAACTGTAACATAGATGACTGGTGTATAAGACAGTGATCAAAGCAACTGCTATTAATAGATCAGAAACTTAGACTTTAACTGAAGAGTCTGAAAAGATGTTAATAACTTGAGAGAGGAAGATTTTAAGAGCCATATTTGGTCAAGTCAAAGATAGCGGTTTGGCGGAAAGGATACATCTATGAAATTCAAAAACTGTTTGGAAAAAAAGGTATTATAAAATATATAAAATTAAAAAGAATGTGTTAGCCCGAACATATGAAGAGAATGAATGACAACCAATGTATCGAAAAATTTTTAAAGGTCACTGTCAAAGTCAGAGAAAACTAGGAAGCCCAAGGAAAAGATAACTCGATGAGGTTGAAAAGGAGATAGAACTTGTAAATAGCAAGTTGGAAAACTAAGACGAGACAGACTGCTTTGGAGTCAAATTGTTAAGGAAGTCATGTCCAACATGGACTGCTGTGCCGGGGAGTTATTTAGTTAGTTATTGAGTATAATTATGATATTGAGCACATATAATCGTGGTCAGAGTACTGGTTCTTGTATGAGCTAGTACTCTGATTTCGACTGAGCTTCTTTGATATGGACATTCATAATCAATGAACATTTATCAGACAAATTAATAAGTACAGGTTTCTGAGACTGATTACAAATAATAGCTTCCTTTGAATGCCTTATATGACAAAAATTTGGTCTTTCACCTAAAAATTTTTAAAAGACTTTATGATTAATATCTCATGCTAATTTAAACACCGCAATCGCCATTTATGATTCAATTCCTATTTCTTTTTTTTTTTTTTTAATTTATTTACTCATAATTTCATTAATTTTTACTTTAACGTTGAGTTGTTAGGTTTATCCATTACAAAATAAAATTTAAAAAAACTATTAAAAAAACTGGTATTTATCTAGAAACAAAAAATTTCATTTTATATTTCTGGCTAGATACAATCAATCCAATCGTTGTTTTATGCTGTCTCTCATTATGACAAATAAATGTCAAAGTCTTAAAACTTTAATAAAAAATAAATCACTTATCAACCCAGAATATGACATATTTAATGAGTTCTAAATTAACAAATTACGAATAATTTTATTAATAAGAGAAAAGTTGAAAATAATAATAGGGGGATTAAGAAATATTTAATGACTTACTTAAAGTCAATGAAGATGTGCTTAATATACCTGAAGAAATTCGAAAGTTATATTTAAAGAATAAGTTCATTATAGAGAAGATGATAAATGAAAATCCAAAAATCCAAAATAGGGTCTGACCGCAAAAAAGGAATCAAATAATGAGAAGAAATTAACAAGCTTTGAATAATGAACAGTTGAACTTGATGTTTGGAAATGAAAGTCATATCTTAATACTCTTTCATCATGTATTTTTCAATTTTAGAATTTCCTCTCCGTATTTTAGAAAGCCACACTTCTTGGTTCTTAAATAAAATGTCCTATAACATTAAAAGTAAACCCATTAATTAACTAGTACACGCAAGTACGAAATTAATACTTAATATGAATGGCTCTTTATACTTATCTTTAAAGGTTATGCCTGTTGTTTTTGTTGTTTATAATCCCAGATGGTGTAGCTAAGCTAAACCATCTGCATAAAGCGAAAAATCATTAAAAAATAGAATAGGATTCTCCAAAATTTCGTTCACAGTAAAATTCAGACAGTCAAGAATATATCTCGGGGAGACCTGATCAGCCTTGCACCAGTGACACTCCAGGAAGACTTTCTGACCCTGTTGAAAAGAAAGGGACCTAACGTGGCCGCTTAAAAAGTGTGAAAGAGCAGTCTGCTGTATTCTAGGGATACTGAGCTAGTGACATCAACGAGTAGTTTTTTCCAAAGTACCTAGAGTGGGAGGCGGATCTCTCCAAATTTTGCTTTTAATTCCATCTTTTTAAAAGTGGAGATTTCCGAAAACGTCATAATAGCGTTGTCAGGAGTGGCAGACTTGGTCAAGCTGTCTGCAGTTTCATTACCACACAATCCAACATCGGAAGGAACCCATTGAAAATGTATAGTGTTTAGTAGAAAGTCGTGTCACAAGGTCTAAAATATTCAAACCCAATGGTCGTCCAATGAGACAGGTGCTGTATAGAGCCCGTTAGTATCCAGATACCTCTGAAAACAAGTTTAGAGGTCGTATCTATATAATTCAATCCTTCATAGATAGCTATAAGCTCCGATCTAAGAACTGATCAAGTGTTCGCAAAAGTTAATTGTACCATCAGAGAGTTGTTAATTGTACCATTTCAGGGAGCGATATCGCTCCCAGAAATACCATCGTTGCTCTTGCTGTAATAGGTTATACCTGTAAAGTAATAATAAAACCAATACATGACTAATATAATGCTAACAAAAATAATACGGCAAAAAATAATTAATTAATAATTGCAATTTTTAATAGTAAACAGTGTCAAATATATTTATTTTATTCACCTATTATAAATTAGTTGATTCCTTTTGAAATTTTTCATTTGCGCTTCCCTGCCAACTGATTGGTTAGAACTGGGGTCTTCAGTTCAACAGTTCGTTGATTCGATTTCCACTTTTGGTGCAGAAGTTTGTATTATGCCGTAGGTTATAATTGGAAAAAAAAAAAACAATTACAGTCAAATCAAGCACATTGCTTTTTCAAGGGTGCATGTACACTACATTAAGAATACTAGTGTAAAAGAATCTCTCTATATGGAATTTAAAATATTGATGGTGACAATCTTACTATTTTATTCGTTTTCTATTGTAGGTGAGATAGTTAATCTCGATTCAATTGCTGGTGAACGACTACTCAAAGTTTTGTAATTCTAAACTTAATCAGGGTGAAACAACAAGTTATTTATTAACATCTCACATTATTTATTTTGTTTCACTGTTCAAATTTCCTCTTTAGTTGATCGAATTAAGTTTTTTTACTTATTTTCATCATAGTAATAACAGTAATAAATTGCAAACATACATAATAATTTAAAAAAAGTATGCTAATAGTTTTTCATTTTTAGGATTCTCAATTGTTGTTCATTACGAGATGTTGATAAAATTGTGAATGAATGAAGTTTGGGAATGTAACTAATCTTTAGACAACTATGTAAATAAATGGTTGGTCCTTTAATGAATGTATGCGCCTAACTGGCTTTTTGTCGAGAAAAATGGCTCCAACATACAATTTTGGAGGTATTTTTAATTCATATTATAAAATGGTACTATGCGAGTATAGTATAAAAATAATATTTTGAAGTTTTATCACACTAATTCATATTAGAATGTCTATTACACTATATTTATGCGTGATTTAACTTTTATCAAACTTTTCGACACTGTGTATAGAAATGGGAATTGCCAATGCTATATCGAAATTAAGATAGCAGGGATAATTTCTATAATTCCTAATGTTAGTGGAATTGAAAGCACAGAAATCTGGCGATAACCATGAGTTTCAGAGTGCTCCTTAGCGAAAATTGGCATTTTTTTTCCCCTCGCAAAAGGTTTTTTCGAAATGGCACCAAAATCACTATGCTGTGATTCACAATTAAAAACTGACAAAGAATTTCTAAACCAATGCTTAGTTATCATATTCAACATTACCCAACTTGGTGCCAAACTGACGAGACACTAGGGTACCCTGAAGTACAGGCCACCCGACAACAGCCATTATATCCTAAACAGACATTATCATAAAGGAATATAGTTTAGAAAAAGCAAATGCAAATCTCTTGACACATGGTTTAAATTTATATTCATATTTTAATTACATTTCTTATCAATTTCATCAATTCGAAACAAAATTCAAATGTGACTTAAATATAAAACACTCAATTATCAGGAAGATAAAATAAAGCTTAAATATATTTAGAAACAAAGCTGATTATTTCAGCATTCTCCAGTTGTTATTGTGATAAACACCAAACTTATTTATTGCTAAACTTTAGACCAGGAGTGACGAAACTCATATATATGTCTCACATATTCTAGAAAATGTAAGGGATTTCAGACAAACACACTTCTATCTTAATATAATTTAAGTTAAGAGTTTTAGAACCATCAAGGCTTGATTATTTTCGAATTGATACTACCAGCCACTTGTTTACTTCATGACTGACTTCAAGGTATTGACTGAGTACAATTCAAGTAATCTTAAGCGGTCACTAATACCTTTAGAGTTATATAAACAAATTTCACCAATTTTAAGCCAATATTAAGACAATTTGACAGTAAGCATTTGTGTATATTTATATATGTATATTTTAAAATTATAATATCTTCCATTATGTATATATCACCACGAAGAAATTTTTTGTTTAAAAAAGAAAAGATAGGAATATGTAACCAACCACAGAAAACTAATACAATTTAGAATAAGATCACGTTTACTGATATATTAATAATTATGGTGAACAACTTTTCAATTAATTCTTATCAAACTTAAATTAGTTTCCCATTCATTATTCGCAAGAGAATACATAAAACATAAATTTTTACTGTTTTTAATTTTACTATCTGTAGTATTATGAGAATATTTTTCAGGAAACAATTTTATTTCCTTGTATTTATTAAATCTTATTCACTAAGCCTATATTAAGAGTAATACTAATCGAATTTATAACAACAGTAAAATTGAGTGTATTTTTGTTACCAAATGCTTATAGATTGTTAAGAGACTATTATTCTTTTCGTTCATTTCAATGAAATAAATGATTTTTGTTCCAATGGATTAATTATATACTCATATTGTTTATCGTATCTCTATAATTATTCAACACTGATAGTTTTATTTTCAAAGGTTATTTTAATTATGCATACAAAATGGAAAAAAGTGCCTTAACACCATCGCTATTTTAGCCATTAATTAGTGTTTTCCGTGAAAACATGAATATACTGCCCTGATTATCTATGTTAACGGCACAACCCATGCCCTTGAAAACGCCCTTTGAAATGATGCTTTGATGGTCATGTCCCCGAAGTGCCAAACAAACGGTGAACCGGTCGCAATATTGTGAATTCAGACTTCTAATTTATAATCCTCGATCCCGACAATCAACAAAGAACTAACACTATTCGTCTAAAATTTTGCATGCTATTAGTAACTACAGCAAAACAAAATTCCGGCGATTATTTATTTCAATTATAATTGGCAAAAATAGAGCATGATTTAAGTATTTGAGCTTGTGTTTTTATATAAGCTACGTAATGGTGGCACAGGGGCCATATAATCCCGGATTCCAAATTCTGAATTTTTTTGGCGATGCAGAAATGTTGCTAAGATGACGTATAGTGTCGTGCGCGATGACGTAAATATTAAGGTTGCCAATATAGAATTTTCTTTATAATTTTTATAAGTCTCCATACCTATGACGTAATAAAACCAGGTAGCTAGATATATAAGAAATTCCGCCAAAAAAAATAACCAAACTCAGAATTTGACATCCTGGACTAAACGGCATCTGTACCGCAATGGATATCGTAATGTTATGTGATGCATCTATCCTACAATGCATTCAGAGATGTAACCATAAGCCAAAATCCAGACATGAAGTCGATTCCTGTGTCAATGTTCTTGGCAAATTGGAAAATAATTTGGCTTATAAAGTATGATATAACCAATAACAAATTAGGCATTAAGAAAACATTAAGTTTTTTATTGAACTGTAAATTTCACTATCAAATCATGGTGTATTTACCAAGGGATCTAAATATAAAATTATTTGACTAGGATTATTTGTCACACCGCTGATACTATTTGCACACTATTTCTACCGAAGAGATTACAGAAAATGTATTGGCTATTTGTACCCAAGGAATAATTGACAACAATATTGGAAAATGTGCGGCGAACACAAAAGGAAATTACTTATCTATAAATTCAACCATAAAGATGGAAAATATGATAAAAGCTATTTATCATGGGGAATTTTTTGTGGTTATCAAAATAAATGTATTTTATATTGATACTTTGTAATAATTTTTAATATCAAAAGGCTTCTAGAAAAACATTTTTTGTTATGCTGGAATTTCATCGTAAATCTTATATAATATAGTGCTTTACTTATATTCATCATCTTATACATATTATTTTCAAAAAGTCTATATAAGGTAAATTATAGGGTTAATATTATTGAATTAAAAAAGAGATATTTTATATTTCCATTGCAAAAATTCATTCCCCCCCCCCGTACTGAAACGAGATTGAAGACGTGATTACGCACTGAGATTTTTTTAATCGATTTCTGACATGTTAGAAATTTTATATTAATAAAGAACTTTATAAAGAAAAATTAAAATTTTAATGTATAAGAGGTAAATTAATAGTACTTTTATTTAAGTTCAGTAGAAGGGCTATATATTACCTAGCTTATACTAATTTTGTGTTTGTAGAAATAATTATACATTAGCACTTTATCGTATTAAGTTATTCTGACCCATTTTTGTTTATTTTTCATTTTAAATTCGAAAATTTGAAATACATTGGTGTATTTTAGTTATTTTAAAAGTATAATAGGCTATGATTTTACAGTTTTTGAGAATATCACTTAAAAATGCCTATTCCTGCAAACCAATGTTGTTATCTGGCTCGCAATTTTCTATCTTAGTCGAGTGACGAAATCTTTTTAAATTAGTTCTTTTTTAAATCATGTCTCTCTAGTAAAAGAATGTGTGGTCTTTCTCAACTATGAACTTTTTCAGGCCTAATCAGATAAAAATATTTTGTCAGGTTCAGATGTCGAACACAATATTTTCTGGAATCGCCTTCTTGAACTAAAGTGGCTCCCTGTATGTGTGGTCTAAGAATTATATTTCTTAAATGTCTTTTTATTGATAATTGTAACTATTGTTTATATGTATTATAAATGTAATTATTGTATTAATCCTAACTTACCTATTCAAATACTTTATATCACTTTTTGTAAAAACTTTGTTATGTAGAAATAGTTATCAAAATTTAAATGATATAGCATACGTAAAAATTTTAATTTATATACCAATTTAAGATTATAGTTAATTTCATGGGAAAAATTGTATACAATTACATTCTAAAATGTAGATCGGTGATTTAATTATATAAATTCACGTACCTAAACTTTGGGGAGATTGTTAAAAGTATAATTCTAGTAATAAATATATTCTTAAATAATTGACGACTGTGTATGCTATTCTATTTAATGAACACGAATTTACATAACAAAGCTAGCATAGAGTTTAAAAATTAAATATATAACTGTATGATTTCATTCTCATATAAATAATTATTTTGCATGTCGTCTGTTAATTTTGTTTGGATTAAGAACATTTAAAATATAGCGAATAAAACAGACTTAGATTAGAAACGAATTTCAAATGTGTATACTTTGTGAATAAATGAAATAAATGCGCTTTCTAAAATCGATAACTTTGCTTTTTATGCTGATTTCGGGCTGATAAAAATAGTTTGAAGTCAAGGGTATAAAATTGAAAAAAAATCAATGAGTCATGGTGCCGTTCTTATAATAATCAGTGAGTATTTCATGAATATTACGAAATGGAACTCCGCATTCAAAATATAAAATCATATTATGTTCTGTGTGAAATAATAGCCTGCTACTAATTAAATATTACCTCACTTATAATATTAGCTATTCACGAAAATTACGAAACAGTGCATGGCAACACTAATTAGCAGCACTGTGGAGAATCTGAAATTATAAAAAAACTAAAACCCAATCCTTGTACATAAACAGCCAAACAATGGTATGAAAGTATGATAATTCCTTTATTTCACTTTATTAATTTGCAAAGAAATTTTATGAATATAACGAAGGTTTTTCTCTGTAATAAAAATAATCTTCGAACATTCTTTTTATTGAAACCAATCGAGCTGCTGCTTAATGAAGTATTTCGAACAAATGAAGTAAGTTCGTCAACCACATTAAAGGCGTTATAGAATGTAGTGCGATTGACGCCTCTTTAACGTTCAAGGTTAGAAGAGTTGGGAGCAGTTTTTGAAACACCCTTTCAACGCTGCGGTAGGTAAAAATTTCTGTTCAAATAGAATATTTTTTTAGAATATTTTGCATTAACGATTTGAATTCTTTAAATAAAACCAGTCTCATAAATAGATGCCAATCTCGTTGTGGAAGAATTATTTCAAAAGTCAATTGCAGACATGTTTAAATTTTAAAAAAATTCTATAGCTGAGATAGAAGGATAAAGAATGAAAAATGATAAGCAACCCAAAGACAATTAACCGCCATCTGGTGAGTGATTCAGGCATTCATAGTAGACAGATGGTGTTTTATCCAATGCTAAAGGTGTCGTCTTATATAGCATGCGATGAGATCATATCAAAATGCAACGAAAAACACTTATTTTGCTTACAAAGGACATCTTAAATTATAATTTTGTTCTTAAGATTGCATTATAATACTTATTGTAGTATGATATAGTTGTACTGAATCAAATTACATATATATGCAACATTATAAGGACTTGTATATTTCAATTTATATTTACTTCATTTGGTAAAAGCGTTAAATCGCCTAAACGTTGAATCTTCGTAACTTTGAATTATGTTAAGTGTCGATAACAAGTAAAAAATGTTATCTATTCCCCAAGCCATAAGAATCTTAAACATGCACGAAAGATTAAGTAGGTGGTCAAGGAGGGTAATTTGGTTAGTTCCTGAGTAAAAGTAACAGTTTCCATAGCAGCTAAAGCCTGTTACAAAATATTTGAACATGTGCTGCCTTATAATTTTCCCGAAAAACTTCTCAAGAGTAGTGGACCGTATCTGGGAAAAATAAGACTGTATTTATGATCGCAAGGAAAGAAATTTGGAAAATTCCTAAGTACCCAACCTAATAGATGAATATAGGAAAAACAGAAGTGCCTCATGCATCTCTTATAGTTCAACTGTGATTAAAGCGAACTAGTAGCCTTTCATTCTGAGAATTGTACCATTAGGAAGAAAACTAACTGTACCATTAAGCATATTGACGCTTGCACAAAGAAGTTTCGAATGGTACCAACTCCAACCGATAATATTTTTCGACCACAGGAATCACAGGAATTGTATTACCCTTCTTGCTTGCTTAAGTGTGGTCGGCGATCAGTCCACAGTTTGGTGGTGTTCTGTTGGAAACCAATATTAAAAAATTTCTGGTTCTAAATAAGTTACAGAAATTTCGGCAATTTGTATGAAAATTCAAATATAAACAAAAATAATAAATTGGTGCTAGATGAAGAAAAAAGTTCCTTAGAACCAAGTTTTGTTTTCCCTCTACCTGCTCCTTTCTTATTTGCGTTAAAATCACGGAGTGAGCTTTTGCCCCGTATTTTGTGCTTGAAAATAATGCACGAAAAAGATTAAAATAATCTATTACAATACCTGGAAAAATATTTATTTTCTCATTTTATACACTAGATGGCAGTACTATATTTTTAATGTAATTGGAAATAGTTTAAAGTAAATATCACAATACTATTAAAATTTTCTTGATTAAAACAAAATAGACATTTTTATGACCGTTTTTTTGATCGTTAATGGGTTAAAATATATAAAATCGGTCGAAAATATATAATGAGTAACATAAGCGATTTTGCAAATATTTGTACTCTTTAGTATAATGATCATACAACATGGAATAACCATCACAAAAAACGCTTATGCATCTAAAATTATAAATAGATAGTTTTATTTCTACATATAAATTGAACTTTTATTCTCTTATAAATTGAACTTTTATTCTCTTATTTGAAAAACTTTTGCTATGTCATTAAACACGCAACTTAAAATCGTATGCGAAATGAGGCATTGATCAAACTAGTTTCGTGATGGCAACCATTCTTTTAATAGTTAACTCGCTCTTTTAAAGAAGGTGACCTTCAAGGTGAATCTATATATTTATAAATGTTCTCAGAGCTTCTATTGCATGTTTTTCGAGGGCTATAAAAAACACCATCACGTTCTCATTGTACAACAGTTTGATCTTCAGTAATGGTGTATTATGAAATGTAATTTGTGTATCATGACTACCTTGACGGCATATCAAGATAAGATTTACCACGCCGCCTTTTAAATTTTTATTGTTTTGTTTTGTCAGTACGGCTTCTACATACAAATTGTATAGGCCTGAAATTGTGATGTTTATATTTCAATATTATATTCCTTGCTTAACAAGGCTCTGGAATGGTTTTTGCAAAGTTAATGACTTGTGGTAGCTGGATCTTACCTCTGCCTCAAATCTATGACTTTGAGAAAAAGTTGGGAATTATCAAACGACCTAAGCACTGCATAATTGTCTTTTGAGAGGAATTAGCATTCATAAAACGGCCTTATTCACGTGTCAAGAGTAAGAAAAATTCGGAAAATTCCCAAGTACCCACCCGATAGACTTGCATGCAAAAGACAGAAATGCAACATTCCTCTCTCATTGCTCAGTAGTAAATGGGATCGAAACCGGAAATGGTGTCTAACCATTTTACCAAGGTGAAGCATAAGATTTATGACTACTAGAAATGGAATAAAAGTAGCTCAAACGCACACTGTGCCAGTTTGTGAGTCAATTAAAGAGTTTCGTCAATTAGTTTATCTGTAACTTTATGATCGCCTTTTCGCGCACGAGGGATAATCGGACTAAGAACTGCGACTGAAAGTAGATACAAACCACTACAAGCATTTAAAACAGAGTCAGAAATCGAACGTATACAAACTGCTGAACTGAAGGCTTAAGGGCTAATTATTCAGCTTCTAGCTCGGCACCATATAGGGTGTTGTTGTTATCCCCAACATACTTCCCCGTACCTAACCCTGAATTTGGCTTTACTAGTTAATGAAAAGAAGCCTCATGAGAATCGTCATAATTTAGTTGCAAAGATCAAACAGAAGATATCCTAATGAAGATAACCTGCCACCTCTGCAAGTATCATTTCACTTGGAAGACATTGTGACTACAACCTTTTTATAGTGCCTCAGCCGTCTTTAGTAACAATGATGGATTTTCGGTTAAGCCATCATTAGGACTCATTAACCTTCGATAAGGATAACGACACCTAACCTGGACACCTTGGCCCTTACCATATAGGATGTAGTATTCTTTTATGCTTACCTCCAAACTCCTAATTTGTTGCTGAAGCAATCAGGGATGCAGAAAACAAATACTGTTATAATTGGCCATTAATTGATGAAATTTTTTAGCTGTTTAGTTCATATATTTAATTTTTTAAATAAAAGATAGAAAGTGAAAATCTAGGAAATCTCTATAGAAAGTGAAAATCCATTAAAAATCTGGTCAGTGTTTATAAGCACGCTGATATTTATCATGAAACTGAATATATCTCCCATTCTTTAACGTAAAGGATATTTAACAGTAAATTATCGTACAAACTAAATTAGAAATTCCTCAAAAATCATATTATTAAAATTATCCAGAATTAGAAAATTTAAAAAAGGCAATACTTCTCATTATGCGCACCACAAGTTTATGATCTTATAAAATTATTGTCAGGATTTGGAATCAAAATCTCCAAGTTGTGGAACCTCTTAAAGTATATGATTGCTTCAGTTATCATTCATAATATTTTTAAAAGTGAAATTGCTAAATTTATTCTCGAAAGTCATGATAATGATTATGATCGTTGCTCGTAATACTACGTATATATCAATTGTAATTTTTGAATTTTTCATAATTTAAAATGATTTGCAAAGCAGCTTTAAAGCGATCCACAGCAGAGCTTTCGTTAAAGACTTATGTAAACATTATCCAATTATTACTTTGATGATTTACTTGCACTGATAACACTGATTATTGATTATTATTATTATTGATGACAATATTACCATTATTGATGATTAATTCCACTTGACATATTTATTTCAAACTATTTTGGCCAATGACTGGATAATATCAGTATTGCTGATGGATTAATCTTTCTTCCTACGCAAGATTTTAGATCGGTTTGACTGTTATTCTCAATTTTTATTTTTTCACAGAAGGTCTGATTCAATAGAGAGCTAGTTTTTAAGGATAAATCGAATCGCTTCATACAACCATAGCCAATATGGGAATCGAACTCACGAGCTATTGGTTGGAACCGCAAAGTGCTTATACTTCCTTGTCAATTCTGCTTCAGATTTTTTGAGTAAGGCTACACTTTTTAATGGAAACTTACAAAAAAAAAGGTATTAAAATTTCATGTCAAATATATGAACTTCATTAAATAAAAAATTAACTTAACAATGTAAAGTATAATGCTTAAAACATATAAAATATATACATTATTATATATAATTATGTATTTGCTACATTCCCATTTACAACTGTTTGCCATTAAAATTGATATAAATTTTAAAATTCAAAAAATTAATATTATTAATAAATCTTTATTTTTTTTATACCTCCAATTTTTTTCTGATATATAACATGATAGAAAAAACATCATAACAAAAAATGAATGGTTAATTCATGTTATTTTTCATCTGAAAAGTAAAGTAATGCATTCAAATGTCATGATGACTTCATGAGTTTCTTAATGTTTGATTTTGATTGCCTGCTGCTTGCTCTATTATTCCTATTGTAAGGCATTGAATGATATGCAACGTTGCCATCTGTCGGCTCGATATTGTATCGGAATAAAAACGGAAGTCAGCTCTCTCTTCAAGCTCCAAAAATTAATTAAGTCTGATGTCAATGTCACGTTCTGAAGTTCTTTCATTTTTTATCGTGCACATGGAGACGGTCCTTTCATTTCTTAGCTCCGCTTGGTAATTTGTGCGTGCCTGCGCTACGGAGTTATTTAATGAGAAGAGAGATTCGTTTTTTCGAAATGAGTCGTTCACCTCTTGCCGGAGAGCGCAGGTCGTGCCATCTGTGGTCGCATGGAAGTGCAGTTCTTCATGAAAGCGAGTGATTAAAAATCGGAATACATAATTACATATCCCGAGGCAAAGATATGCAATATGAAAAAGTACTTTCATTCTTCGCTAATCTTTTTAAAAATATGAAATCAATATGTTTCAATGGAATCAGAGAATAAAACAAAATGGCAGTTTAGTTGTTGCTTTCTGAATAAACAAAAGTTAGACTTCTTTTGCTTCAAACTTCAACGGAGCTAGCAATTAAAATTATATGTTTTTCATAAGCAAATTAAGGAAATATGTTATGAAAAATAATTTTTAAATGCTGTGGATATAACTAAACCTCTACTAAACTTCTTTTTAATTTACTCAATACGAATTAATATTTATGAATAATTATATATATATATATATATATATATATATATATATATATATATATATATATATATATATATATATATATATATATATATATATTAAGGTATTCTGATGTTTAAGAAACCATGTGTTCGATACACAATTCAGTCGAAGATAATCAGAAATCTAAGAAATCGTATGTTTGAAATTTTCTATAGCTCTACTGCTGGTCTGTTGAAGATTCCTCCAAGAGGTCGGGTGTTGGCCTTATGAGAAGACCAGAGTTCAAAATCGCGTAGTAGTTGACTATGTTTAAAGAGATGAATCAAAGGAAATAGGTTATCAGAAACGAACGTGGTAAAAGAAATTGTAAAGTTAGTTTTTGTAAACGTTTCCGGCTGCCTATTTCAGTCGACCGAATTTTCCAAACACAACTAACCATTTCATAATTTTGGACCAGAGTCCAGTGACCGGTAAATATCTCAGATGGCATTCTCAACACCCACATTAGAAGACCTTTGTCTTCTGCACTGATGGAAGCAGATCTGACTTCGGAAAATTGGGAAGTGGTGTTCTCTTATGAACGGAAGAACATGGGAATTGTTTCAGAAATTCTGATCAAAGTTTAGTTTTTCGCTCTGAGCTTATTGCCATTTCAGAGGCGTTACATCTTGATTTGGAGGCTGATGCGGATGATATTTGGATCCTGACCCATAGTAAAAGATCCTTTCAGCATCTTAAGAATTGGCCTGATATTTTAGATAAATTGGGGCAGGATACTACTCTAAAATTGGCTGCTTTGACCCAGAAGGGCACTCTTGGTTAACGTGGATTTTACGCAAACGAAGTTGCTGACCAGCTTGCTAGTCAAGGTAGCAAACTCCCCACTGCTTCTTCCACCCAAATGAGTATTTCTGCGATTCATTCCCTGTGTTTTTGGCCACTTCAAACACCACTTGGAGGATCCCTTCTGATCATGCCTGGTATGCTGGATTGTCCTTGCAGTGCTCCTGCCCAAGGCTTGTGCAGACTACTCCAGCTAGACTTAGATCTGGTCATATAAAGAGTCTCATGCTCAATGGAAACGAGAAGGATTATGTATCTTGCCGCTGTTTTGACATGGCTTCTCTCAAAACTTAGATTGTATTGGTTTAATTGTGAAACTTGATTTAGTTTATCTAAGCCAAATAGGGTATAGGCAACAACAACAACAGTAAAGGATATCAGCTACAGAAAACTTTTAATCTTATGGCGTTTCTCAAAAATATTTTCTTTAGCTGTGTCAAATAATTAACCCACTACATTCCAAACTCCAGAATGTAAAACACAAAGCTAGATTTCCACGGTCTAAACACGTAAATGACTTCAAGAAATGTTTTTGGCGCTACTGGACAAGCAACTTGTCTATGAAATCCAATACTTTTTCCACAAGAATAGAATCTCGAACTCATGCGTAGTGAAAGTGTTATATTCATCAATACACAACGTCGAAAAATAAAGTGGATAATTTATTAGTTGCAAACATTTACTTCTAATTCATTTTCTGTACCCATTAATAAACATTATTCTCATTAATAGCCTTATATCATTCACACAAAAGTCAGTCTCGCATTTTTTAAGCTTCAACTGTTGAGTGTCTAGGCATTCTCACTAGATTTGCGCTGTCACGCCATCTTTTGGAAGTACATAACACTATCGCATATTCGAATTAAAATTCGAAGTGCAACGACATTTGACAAACGATGATAAAGTTTCCTACCAACTACTCAACTTTTGTAAATATTTTCAGCCAAACAATGAAAGCTAACATTTCAAAATAGATTCTAAGCATCTTTAGATTCACCGTGGCTTAGTAATCAGACACGTTCTTCAGAATTGAAATTTCCCATGTTCAATACCAGCGGCTAATGAACAACGAGGGCTACTGTATGCAGTTCCGACAGAAGGGATGCGTGTGAATTTTCAGGTTTTCTCTCATATGATACAGATGTGTATCTATGAAAATGTCCTATAAGGCAATCCGACATATCCTTTGCCTTTTAATTTGTAATCTACTTCGCTGGGACAAAATGGTCACTACTGGTCACCGATTAGCAGGAGTCACCGATTAGTACATTGTGGTGTTAAAGTTGAGGACTGAACAATGCATCAAAATAAGAGAAATTTTAATCTTTTTTTATAGAAACTGTTATAACTTATATTATTGCTTTTTTTTAATATTCTATCTGCAAATAAGAATTTCTTATCAATGGTATGAATTTCCAAATATAAAAGCATTCACAATCGGTTTCGTATTGCATAATTTTTCCCATATCTTGAAATAGTTTAAGCTTTTATGTTTCTGAGACATAAAACAAAATTTGATAGCTTTCTACTTCAATATTTTTCACTAACACCTAAACATCTGAGAGATGTTATAAAATTCTTTCTTTTTGTAAAGAAAAAAATATATAACGTTTTGACTTTCAAAAACATTCTATTACAGATAATGAGCCATATTCACATATGACGAAGAAGATTCTCAAGCACTCCGAGCAGAAAAGTGGAAGCTCCCAAGGCAAAGGTCCGTGGTTTTATACTCAGGCTGGCCAAGATCGAATCAGTCTTGCATCCCTTTATTAGGTTGATAAATGGAGTACCAATAATGCTTGGGAAATCGGATGCTTCGCGTTAGGTTGACCACCTAACAGGGACAAATGCCTCATAGACCTCGGTCAAGAAAATGGACATGGGCATTGTAGGCTTTGGCCCTCTGTGGGCTGTCGTGCAGCAGTGTTAATGTGTGTATTTCAACAAGGGACTTTTATAGATGAGCCCAGTTTACTAATGGTACATGGTTAAATTTGCTTTATTTTCATGCTGCGTTCATATATTAGGTTGGGTAATAAGTTCGTATCGTTTTTAGGACTTTTATTTAAACAAAGGACAAATATTATATCAATAAGTTAATCAGTTATATATTCGCCGTTGATGTTTACAACCTCTTCTCACCTCTCGACCAATTTGTTGATGCCGTTCCGCCAAAATCGCCTGATGTCAAAGAAGTTGTTGAGCCAGTTTTTAAGGACCTCATTGATATCGAAGGCAACGCCCTTCATATGGTTTGACAAGGAGCGGAAAAGATGGTAATCGGTCGGTGCAAGGTCCGGAGAATGCGGCAGGTGCTAAAGGACCTCCCACTCTAACTCTTTGAGTGCGGCTTTGACGACTTGAGCAACATCGGGTCTGGCATTGTCGTGAAAGAGTATGGTTTGACCATGTCGATCAGGTCTTTTCAGTCGAATAGCCTCATTCACGCGGTTTAGCTGGGCAATGTAGAGCTCCTTGTTGACTGTGGCATTCTTTTCGCACATTTCCCAGCGCACCAAGGAGGTTGGTTCCTTGGTGCGCATTCGCCTGGTCTGCGAATGGCATCAACAAATGGGTCGAGAGGTGGGTAGAGGTTGTAAACAGGTACGGCGAATATATAATTGATTAACTTATTGACATAATCATTGTTTTTTGTTTAAATAAAATTCTTTGGTAAAAACGCTACGCACGTATTCCCCAACCTAATATATAATAATCGCAAAGGAGAAAATCCGAAAAACTTCTACGCAGTCATATCTTTAGAGATACATGAAAAAAAAAGAAGATGTCAATTTTGTTTGTTCAACAATTGATAAAATCGGATCGATGGCTTTCTATTCCGAGGAGTTACTGATCAATGAATTAAAATTTATGTAATTGACCTTTTAAATTAAAGGCTCGTGAAATGAATAATGAAACGATTTGTAAAAATTTTTGTGCCTGGAGTTTTTTGTGCCAAGTAGCAATTTAAATAGACCTAATCATACAAAATTAACTTATAAATTGCTTAAATTCCGATGCAAATGACCGATAATAGCGCAAATTATAAGAATTCTGATGATATTTATCACAAATATGCATTATTTTATTCAATCATATTCGAAACATATTATGAAATTAAATCATACATAAGTAAAATTTTTATGATAAACAATTGTGTTACCTCTAAAACCTTTTTTATTGTTACGTTTTTATTTGATCACTACACATTTTTGTTTTTAAAAAATATAATTATTTCCAGATAAGCTCTTTTATTTCCACCGAGATTTGAATTCTAGCCAAAGAAAATTATTGGAACCACGTGCGTAAAATGCAATATTTAATATATATATATATATATATATATATATATATATATATATAAGGAGGAATTTTATTAAAAGACACTCCTTTTGTCGTCCATTTCAATAAAAGCACACAACATTCTTTCAAAATTTCAAACGCATATAGCATTTTATTTACTTACAACAAAACGATGCTATAAAGGCGCCAGGAGCATCATTTATTAAGTTTACATCCCTTTTCGTGGTTGTGAGCGCAAGGACATTTCTCTCTGTGTGCACATTAATGCAACAAATTCCAAGCGCCAAGTGGATGGCACACACATCGGCAGCTTCCAAGAGGAAGTGGATGTGTAAACACGTACTAAGCCCTGGTTTATCCTTGACTAGATCATGGCAGCCACGTGTGGAAGTTTTTTTTTTTTGCTTTTCTCCCGACCTTCGAATGAATCTCCTAACTGTCAGGCCTCACTTACACTGATTAAACAATGAAAAAATATTGTTCTGAGATAGCGTAAAAAAAAAAAAAGAAGGAAAACACACTTTTTTATCGTTTGGAACATAGAAATGAAAAAAAATAAAAACATTCTATCTTGGTGATTGTTTTTTTCTTCTCTTTTCTGAGAACACATTTAGAAAATTATTCATTTTTTCTTCGAGATAGAAATTTTACCTTCTGTTTTTATGACAAGCGGACTACTCAGTGGGGGTAAAAGATAATCAAAAGCATTTATCTCTTTTTTTTTTATAGAAAGAACAGGTGCTGTTCAAAACCCCACAGCGCATGCGTGACCCGCCTCCTAGCGGATTCCATTCTGAAGGGATATATAAAAAAAAAAAAGGCTTTTAATACTTTTTCTCCCTCTCAGATTCAGGTCAGAGTTTGTAAAAAGAGAGATTTGAGTGGGTTTTAGTAGCTGATAATATTCTATAAGAAATGTCAAGCCAGATTATTGGAGCTTTATTGGCAATTGTTCGAAATGAAGCTGGTACTGGAAACTACATCTGTTTTCGCCTTTTTAAGCTACAACAATGGTTCATTGTTCATAACAGATTAACCTGTCATTCGATTGAACAATATAACATTTATTGAATTTGCATGACAAATATAAAAACAGGAGGAGTCATTTAAAGCAATAAATATAAATTAATAAACATTTGCATTAGTTTTAAGTTGAAAGTAAATTATCCAGCTATTAAACATTGTATAAATAACCAATTCACAAAGAACGTTGTATAAAAAAGGCTGCCATATAACCTTAATAATATAGAAAAAGATTAATTTCAGGAAATTAGATGTGTTCAAAGAAAATAGGTCGTAAAAATCGGTTTCTCATGCAGCTTTAGAATTTAGGGTGCATCTATTAGAAGTTAATGAAATTTGTTAATGATTTTACCTACATAGTTATCGAGTTTCTCAGCCGATTAACTTGTTCCATAAAACTGAATACAGCGTAGTTTATACTATTATAAAAATGGGGTTATAGATTAGAGTGAAAACAATATATCACTCATCATAAAAATGAGAATCCGGAATACATCTTAAAATTTAATGAAAATATTTAATATTGATAAAAAATTATGTATAATATTAGAAATAGTTATAATAAATAGGAATATTTTTATATGTTAGTAATATTCAATATATAATTATATCGCTATATAGATAAGTTTAAAAATTTATATCATAAATCATATTATAAAATATTTATTTGCGGTTCTATCATTAGGTTAAGACATGGTGTTGCATTTATGTATTTACATGCTTTTTAAATGGAAAAAAATATTTAAAAAATATTTTTACTTATACACCTACATAAAATATATACAAACAGAATTAAAAGATGCTTTGTGTAGAATGAATATAAATCATACGTATTTCTAAGATTTATTTTAAATTATTATTAAATAGAAAAACTATTATTTAAGAGTTTAATGCGCTATATTCCGTAACATTTAAAGCAAAAAAAATAATAAAAAATACGTGAACATTATTACTAACAATTTGAAAGAAAAAATTTAAGATTATTTTTTTAGAAAACTATATTATAATTAAATTAATCATTAAAAAGAATTATATTAAAAGGAAAAATTGTCGAATAGATAAAATCTTCAATTACTGAAACAGAATCTCATAACTTCAATCACACGTTTTTTTCTTTTAAACCTTAATATTTAAGATTTACACTTAATGTTCTTTTAAATTTTAATAGCTGAAAAATATTGAGAATTTGATTGCTATATTTTATCGTTTCTAAGTCAATTATAGCTTAATGAATTTAATTAGAGTCGTTAAACACTGTTTTAATTCAATTGTTTAAATGAATATTAGTGTAACGAGTATTCATTTAAACTTAACAATTTTATGGTGAATATTAAATTTCATGACAATTAAATCACGTGTTTATAACTCTATCGCAAATTACGGAAGAAATGCCACAACTTTTAAATGATTAAAAGCAAAAATTGTTATCGATGCAGCGTTTATATCAAGATTTTAAATACTTGCCCTTAAATAAAAACAATTGACAATGGTTTGTAAAATAGTAAAAATTGAGTGGAAATTGGTAAAAAATATCTTTAATAACATCACAATTAAAAGGTGTGTGTGTGATGTTATTGAAACACTGGGGCACTTAAAATATTTAATGTCTAATTTAGATCATAATTTGCGAATTTTTTTTATATGACGAATGAAAAAAATTAGTTTATTGAGGCTTCAACTCTAATTTCCATTTTGGTGTAGTTATATTTTTCCATATTACAACTAAATCCCCTTTACTTGTCCATTATTTGAACATATTTTACATTTACAAATTGTTGTGTAGCAAAATTACAACTATTTTATTTTGTACACATTTAAAGCATTTTGCTGTTATTGAATTTTGTACACATTTAAAGCATTTTGCTTATTGAATTTTGTGAAAATTTAAAGCATTTTGCTGTTATTGAATTTTATGCAAATTTAAAGCATTTTGCTGTTATTGAATTTTGTGCAAATTTAAAGCATTTTGTTACAACTGAATTTTGCATAAATTTAGAAAATTTTGGTACCAATGAATTTTGCGAAAATTTATTGCATTTTTCTGCTATTTAATTCTGTACACATTTTAAGGATTTTGCTATTACATTATTTTTTACAAAGTTAAAACTTTAAGTTGGAGCATTTAGAAATAACAACACAAAAAATTGATTCTAAAAAGTATTCTGGGTTCTTTACTCATACAGTTTGGCACTTTTGCAATTTTCAGCCTTTAATTTCATAGAATTTCTTTCTGAAGTTTTCAAGTCCTTTTTTTTTCTTCAAAATCATTATTTTAAATCTAAGGAATACCTTATAGAATATAAAATACTATTTTAAAACTAATTACGTATTTATTATGATCACGATTTTTTTTCCTTTTAAAAATTTAATTAGATGACTTTTTTAAATATCTTTTGCATTATCTATATATAATTTTATTTCTCCAAAACAATGGAATATCGAAGATTCAAAAAACATCTAAGATTTAAATACAATAAAATTAATATTTAATTGATGCAGTAGAAAACACTGATTACATTTGTTTCGATATTACTATGCTTAATTCACTTCTTCCTTAATAAACTCAACTCAAATAAAACTGCTTGAAGTGATTTTATAAAAATCAGATTTGCATTTTTTTTAATTTGTACATCCTTCAATTACGATATATGCTATTTTACGTTATTATTGTATAATTCAGATAGACTTGTACTATATTACTCTTTGTTATTTTTTTATTTTATTTATAAATCTATTTCTTTTTTTTTTTTTTCCTATTTTACAAATTTGGGTAATTTTCACCAAGTTCGTAAATTATTCTGAATCAAATTTTCATTTGATTCGGAATGGACTACAAATCTTAGAAAAGATGGAAATTGGAATTTCATTTTTAATAATTTCCAAAATGAATTAATAAGATTTTACTATTTCACACACACACATCATCATCATCATTGGCTTGACAACCCATTGCTAGCTCTGGCCATTCCCACAAGTTTTTCCCAGTTGGATCTATTCTTCGCTTGACTTCTCCTATTTGTGGATTTGATCGTTTTAAAATCCCCCACCAAACAACCAAGCCGTTTAATTTTTGGCCTTCCTGTCGGACATTTGACAGCTGTTTTTGCAAGAAATATCTTAAGTAGGATGGACGTAGAGGATATGCGGATAACATGTCCATTCTATGTAGTTTGGTGGATTTAACTACGTCAATATCCTGATTATACAGTTCAATGTTATACCTTCTTTTCCACACTGTTTATTTCTACTCTCCCCAAACATACTATGTCGAATTTTTTTTAAAAAAAAATTGACAAAAGGCACTCGTGCTCTTGTTTCATTATCCATGTCTCTGAACCATAGGTCAGAATTAGTCTGCTGATGGTTTTATAAAGTAAAACTTTATAAAACCATTATGTATATTGGTTAGTTTAAATGCTATTTACACTTTATGTATATGTAATAAATGTGTGTAATAAATGTAATAACTGAATAAAAAAACAAGTATTTATAGACTCCTTTTCATAAGTTGCAACAATTTTTAAAATATATTTTGAATAACAAATATCGATATACGACCGGTCAATAAAAACAGTGCTTGTAAGTAGTCACTTAGTTCTAAAAGTATTTGATTATTGATTGATTGATTTTGTAAGGTTTACTGATGCAAGGTCCAATAGTGGACATTTCTGCACCAAGTATTTGATTATATGGGCCAAAAGAAATGAGTTAAGACTTCGTATTGGACTAAAACTTGCAACAATATTCGAGTTCCTGTCCAATGATCTGAATAGCATATGACTATCACTTCTGACGTCATCAAAATCCATTCAACTGCGCAAATAAATCGTTTTCATTTTAGCTACAGAAACTGTGTGAACTTAAGCCATGGATATAAAACTCACAACGGGGTTATTTTACTGAAGTGAATCGATTGTTGTGTCGATTCATGTTTCTGAGCAAGCCCATTCACGACTTCCCAGCGGTGTGGGTATTATTTGTTCGGCCTCACATACACGGCTAACCGTGCGAGGACATGTCGAGTTCTTTTATCCTTGGAATGAAATCCTCGTCGACGTCACAAGCGCGCTATTTTAGTGTCTTGACTCCGCCCGCTTTACTCCGTCCTCCAAGCGAAGAGCGAAAGAAAGAGAAACCAAGAATCAAAATGACAATGGAAGTAAATAATAAATAAAAAAGGAAACTCATTCGATCCCTGGAAGGTTTCCTTTCCCGCATCGAATTGTGAGTCATTCCATGACGAAGAAGGCTTGGAAATATGATGTCATAACCGCGGTGACCCGCATTTTCCACCATTTGATTCTGAAGTTTTGAAATTATTTTTTCACCTAAGCTCTTAAACATTAAGCTTATACAAAATTATTTGATGTAACCAAAATCATTTGTGCGCTTAATAATAAAGTTGTAAAAAAAATTATTACATTTAAAAATCAAGGAATTACACCTGCTTATTTTACTTAAAACTGACGTTATTGATCATTTTAAATCTAGAAAAGAGAAAGGATATAAAAAAAATTATCTTTATTTTAAAAATACATATGTCGATGACATTTTAAGTATTATAAAACTTCGAACCTCTAATTTTGAATAGTAAATACATAAAAGAAATTTCACTTAAAATAGTTGAATAAAATTTCGTCATTTTTGCTTATAATTTTTATAAAATATTATCTCTATTTATAAAAGTAAACGTTGGTGTATATTTTTTTGTTAATGAATCGTTTATTAATAACATATATAATGTGTACGTTATCACACAAACATAAGAAAATATTTCATAAAATTTGAAATGCTTGGATACACAGTTTGTCCCTAGCAAATAGAATCAATTGAACACACATTGCCTTGTCAAAAACTTGAGATTTATAATTGTTAAAATTTTACAATGATTTATCATTGTAAATTTTAATCATTGGATTAAAATTTTATATACAAATAATTTTTAATAATTGTTATTAATTAACAGCAATGTGATTCTACTCGATTTTCTAATCTTCCGCGATAAGGCACCAAATTATATAAAATAACATCCAAAAATAGCTCACTAAGTATTCAAAAGTACACAACCAGCAATTTCACTTTCGAATTTCACGTGGATTCAACATTTGATTCTACGACAATTTCACATCAAAATTGACGAACTGCGTGATATCGTAATTTTCATTTTTTACAATATAAACATTGTAAAAAAATTGCTAATTTTTTATTTATTGAGCAGTGAGAAAGGTGTCATTTCGTTTCTTCCAGGAGAAAAAATGTATGCCATAAACTATATGTGTAAATGGGCATGAAATGAAATTGTATGCAAACGAAAGTATATGAAAATGCACGTAAACAAAAACAAAAAAAAAAGCTTTTGGGGTATAGATCGTCATCATTCAGAGTCATATCTGGCGATATTACATAAGGCATAAATCTTATGGGAAAAATAAACATTTTGATGGTACATTAAGCAATGGCGAAGATATGAAAACCACATACTATACGAGTAACTCTTATTTGTCGGCAATCTTGACACCGATTCTAGAGCACAGGCCATTAAAACCAAGTAGTTTTACAATATATATATATATATATAGAGAGAGAGAGAGAGGGAGAGAGAGAGAGAGAGAGAGAGAGAGTCTTAATCAATTAAACCTCCCTTAAAAAAGTCCCAGAAACCATCCGGGTCTGACTTACCCGAACTGGGGGGGGGGGCCCTAGTCAAAAATTTCTTTGGGGCACCCTCTGCTTCACAACAAACTTCCCATTCAATTTAACAAATGATTTTATTCGATTGACAACTTAGAATAAATTTTTTATTTGATTTGGGTGCCCTTCTGATGTGGGAGATTGGGGCAACTGTCCCGTATGACCCTGCCTTAGTCAGGCTCTAGAAACCACATAAATAAATGGCAGTAGTGTCTTTGACACTTTAAACAATACTTCATTTGAAGTAACTATTCTAATATACAATAAGCAATTTCAGCATCGGTCCACACATTTGAAATAAGTTAAGCGACAACTCTGTCACGAATGGGCGGACGGAATTGAATTAAGCGAACATGCAATATTGATTCCACTGGGAACTGAGTGCTGAATCAGGCCTTTGAAACAATTCTATTCTAGGAACTGCGCACACGGCGAAAGAACGTATCAAGAAGCGTGATCGATTGCCTATTACTAACTCTTTGAATAATTAAACGCTGCCACAACTGCTGAATTTTCCTTGTTTGAATGCCCTCCTGTGTCGCCGTTTTGGATGACCATGAATGTTTTTCGTGATGCGTTTTAGAGATTGTTGTCACGATTTGGCGATATGGTGTTAATCCGTGGGCGAATTTAATTCTTCCAGCATGTTAACACAAAAGAGTCATCGCGCTTTTAACAACCTCGTATTCTTCCGGTTGCAAACAAGGAACAATTAACAGAAGTTTATTTGTTGTTTGATAGATGTAATATTTCATGGTCATAAGTAGGGCTTTTTTTATTCGGAAAAAAAAGGAAGTAAAAATTGTAATTTAAAAATATAAATTAAACACGAAATGGGTGTAACTAACATTATAGCCAAATGAGAAAGTTGATATATGTATCGCATTCAGAGAAACTTGATAAAGCATAAAACATTAAGACAATATTTATGAATGTATATTTAAATGTATATTTAAAATGTATATTTAAAATAGTATATGCAAAGTCACTTAATAACTCATTAGTTAAAATTATTTCATTAGTTATAAAAATTTATATTTATATTCGATATAATAATATTTTTATATTTATTGAGTTATTTTTTTATTTTACAAGATACATTTATTACGACATATAATTTCGTAGGCAATATTGCATGAATTAATACATTATAACAATGCTAAAGTTGCGTATTTTTGAATGCCTATGATAGTGGGACACAGAAGGTGTTTCAATTTTTGGATTATCAAAACAAATTTGTTGTGAATTCAGTAATTATTTTTATATTGAGGAACATATAAGACAAGCTTCTGTTCATTTCACCTCCTTCAAAATATACACTGCCAAAAAGTAATTGAGTGATCTTAGATTTTTTTTTCTTTTCTATTCATGCAATTAAATGTTCATAAAAATTTTTTATTATGCATTTATTTTCCAGAATTTAGAAGACTAATATCTTTATTTTTCTATGCTTATTTGAAAATTTTCCAGCGTACAAAGATACATACTTAAACTTGTGTTAATCTAACATTTTTTCTCAATTGTTTTTTGAAAAAGCTTTTTAAAATACACATGCTCTTTTTTGGAAATGTTCAAAGATATCTGCACTTGTTAATCCCTATTAATTTATGCATACTGTGAAAATATTGTCTTAAACCAGTAGAAAACTTAGAAATACTAATTCCAATGCCATAAATACCAATGTGAATTTCAATATTATCGTTAATATACATGTACCAAATTAATTGTCAAAAGTATCAGTATAAGCTATACCAAAAGTACTTCCCATACTCGTTATTTATAGTAAATTTGATGCTATATACTTGTTATACTTCCAAATACATACTTGTTATTTATTAGTACGATAATCATGTAAGATTAGAAACAAGTTTTAAATGACATCAAAAGAGCAGAACGTACGTTTTTATTATTAAATATATAATGAATAATATGTCCTATTTTAGATTGTTTAATATTCTTTCCAATAAGATTCTAACAGAAAAATAATTTACTGGCTAAATTCAAAAAGGAGAATTAGTACAGTGATATTTTACATTCAATAAAGGAACTAGAAATTAGAGCCATATAACTTGTTACAGTGATAAAACTACTTTTAATTCTTCCCATGGTTAGTTCTCAATAAATTTAAAATATTTATAACGCACCAATTTTTTTATACAACATCCATTAGTGAGCATGGGTAAAATTTAAAATATACACTTATAGGAACTACTTTAGATCATTTTCATATTCAAACACTGAAATCGTAAATTAGTCTGGAAGACAAGTGAAACAGCTAAACGATATAAATATATTTTCGAATAAAAAAATTAACCTAAATTGTTTTAATTGGGGTTGAAAAATATATATATATATATAATCCTAAAATATTATTATTCACAAAGACACACTTTTAATCTCTTACTGCAATTATATAGTATTTATATATTTCGAATTGACAAGATAGATTATTTTGTTGTTCCAAGAAAGGAAAATTGCTATGACGTAAAAGTGAATGAGGTTCTCTGCGTCTCACTTAGTGGTTCATTTATTAAATTGAGAAAAAAAAAATGTGACGTCAGTGAAGTCAGATATATGTAATTATAAATTAATCTCGTTATTTAGATCATACATGGCTTCATGTCATGCTGTAATGGTGAATTAACACAAGTAGAATTGAATAGTGTGAATTATATTTTATTTTTCAGTGATATGCCATAAATGTAAATTGATTGATTTTTTCAATTAATTAGCAGTAGTTAGTCTTAAATCCTTTCAGACTGATTTGCTTAAGCTTGTTTTGGCTAACGATTTCTGCCGACCGTGCCTGCTAAACATGGCCAACTGTCTCGTAATGTTAGACACGATTTAATGACTACATTGACTAGCCTGCTGGCATCTTTCTCTCCTGAGTCCATCTCAGTTACAAAAGGTCAATGGACCCTACGGAACTTTTAACATGCTTGAGTTCTCTCATGATAGCTTCAGGCTGGATTAGGTTCCAACTAGCTACTTTTTAGTCACTAAACAAGATCAGTATAATGAGGAAAATATCATATCATGTTAATAGGAGTGTAAAAACAATATGAGAAAAATAAAAGTCATATAACAAGAGAAAGCTAAACAGGATAAAAAATAAAATGATCTATTTGTCCTGAAAAAAAATTTTTTTAACAACGGGGGACACTTGGGTAACCAACTCTTCACCACAACAGGGCTGAAAACGGCTACTCAATTATCGTTACCCAACATGCACCTGTGAACCAAGTCACGGAGGCAAGCATTACCCACGTCATACCACCTCAAACCCGTTTATATGGGGGTCATATTCATCACACAAGAAAGGACAGAGAAACACAAAGTAACATCCATGCCCGAACCGGGATTCGAGCCCAGGACCCACAGCTCAGGAGTCAGGAACGCTAACCACTTAGCCATCGGTTGGCTTTGTCCTGAAAATTATTTTGTTAATGTTTACTTTTTTGGTTTTATTTATTCAATGTATATTTTTTTCTTTTGATATTTCATGCCCTATCATTTTTTTTCTCATTCTATAAAAATGTTAATATCAGTTGATTTTATTTTATAGTTATAGCAAAAATTGAGCAGTTGACTAGCTCAGCATTATTTTGATAGTGAAATCTATCTGAGAATGAAGTTTATATAAAATATAACAATACATACAATTTACGTGTTTATTTAATAAATTAAAATAATAGTATGCTTTACTTTTTAGGTAATACGAAAACAAGAATAATCTTCAATTTTATTTAGAAGAAATAAAACGTCGTTTGATTTAAAGAATTAGTTATTTTATAGTATACTTCATAAATATGATCTACTTTTTCAATCAGTTTTTACTGCTCTATGTACGTTACATTTTTTAAAACTAAACTTATACTAATAGTTTAACAAACATTAAATTAATTTACATAGATAGAATTTTGTAAAAATTTTCGATTTATTTTCACCAAAGTTTTTGAAGAATAAGATGTATGCAATGAAGTGAAATGATTCAATCAGACGATATTTAACGCCCTCATTGGCAATTCGAGCGACGACGGATATCGAAACACAATCCTTCACCTTCCAAGGGAGTAAAAAAAGCTAATAAAACTGTGTCAAGGGAGTTGTTATTTTTGATGTCTGCTGAACTAACTTATCTTAATGCATTATCAGTTTTACAAATATTAGTTACTTGTTTAGTTAAGGATAATTGAGCATGGTTTTATTTTAAGTAATGACTCACTCAGGTTTATATAGTTTTCTAATTCAGAGCGTTTCTAATTTTTGCTGAAGCAAGAGCTTTTTACGTCACGATACACACGTTTGTTATAATAAAAATCTTTTTCTCATGAGTGAATACAAGTGCACATGGTTTTAAGAAGTACCATTTAAGATACACTTTTGATTAAAATCTAACTACAACTATACAAAACTTGATTTAAAAAATTTTCAACTCTACATTTTCGTCGATAAAATTTTACTTATTTTTAATTAGAGAATACAATTCACATTTTCTTTATCAATATTTTTTCATGTCTATTCCCTATCATCGGTACGATGCAGTTTTCATAGAATTATATAACATTAAAGTATATATTTTAATATTATTATAACTCTCTCTCTCTCTCTCTCTAAGTTTTAAATTTACCTTCGTTAAATTTAGAATTATTTATACGATTATTATTCTTTAGCTTATATTTATATGAAATTAAAACCTTTCATAGAATGAACAGTTTTATAGTGATTCAAAATATATTAGAAGTCGATAAAAATTTCTGAATTTTAATAATTTTGTTGTAAGATAGCGGAAATGTTTAACACATTATATCACTGTAAAAACGTTATAATTTTTTAATAAATTCAAAATGAAATATATTTTTTCAAAGAAGCTAAAAACTTCCAAGGTGTTCTGAATTTTAAATCAGCCAATTTTGGTTTATTTAATACAAACATTTAAGAGGCATTTTAAAAATTCTGAGCGCGAATTTAAGTTATTCTAAAGCCATTATAATTTTAGTCTTCTTTAACCGAGAAAAATGTCAAACAAATAGAGAAATATTTGTGTAATTGAATAAAATTAACTTCAATATATATCAGTATGAAGCATAAATAGAAAAAAGTTTCGATTGTAATCAAAATTTATATATCTGATATTGAAATGATTAGATTAATCATCTGAATTAATCATCTGAATTCTTTCTAAACTCGGTAATAATCTTTTTTATTAGGTAGAATTAAATATATAATTGCATATGTAGCTTAAGAGACGTATGCAACAATATTTTAAGAAAACACATTAATTTCAAATAAAAATGGTATAATTTGATAAGTAGTTCATTAGATAAAATTAATGAATAGTTTTAGATAAAACAATCTTAATCTAAAAATAGATTTAGATTAAAAAAGAAAAGGAAAAAAATACAGCAGAGCGTATTATTTGTGAAATTTAAAGCGTATGTCACTACTTACAAATTAAAATGACAATTCAGAGAACTTGATTAAGGCAGGGGAATACAGGACATATGCCCTGTGCCTCTCATATCAGAGGGCCCCCAAATCGAATTGAAAGTTTATTTTACCTTGTCAATCGAATAGAATCATTTGCTTAATCGAATAAAAAATTTGTTGTTCAGAACCAAAGGAGCCCCCAAAGAAGTTTTTAACCCGAGTCTTAATTAGGCTAAATCCTGCAAGTATTGATTTAAGAACAAGAATTTCCAGGGTTTTCCTTACACAGACCTTTTTTAAAAGATTTTCTTATCGAAAATCTCACATATATTAAACACCCCTATAGATTATAATATTAATTTGAGTATCTAGAACATTTAAAATTAACTATTTGACTCAGAACACATACAATAAATTAGAAAATATGGTTCATTGTTTACGTTTCTTATTCTGTTTTACTAAATAGACCTTTTTAAACTTCCATCAATTCCAGTAGGTCTACCGGAATCCAGTTTGGATATTCCATGGTTTTAAGTATTGCAAAATATAACATTTTTCCTTTTGCATTTCACTCTTTTATTTATTTTGATTTCTGCTGGTTTGCTTACATAATATATGAATTACCTTAAGCTACTAGCTATTTGTATTAATGAGCTCGCGACATAATAGTAATTGATAAACTCGCAGATTTAAATGCATATTGTTAAAGCAATATTCGCTTTCTTCGCATTCGAAGGCAGTTTTATTTTACATCCTCTCGAATAGGGCTAGACTAATAAGTTAGCTGCGAAATGGAAACATCAACACTGTGGCGCCATTGTACAATAAAACTTAAGTTCTGTTATCGGAGTGATGCATTATCAGCTTCCTAAGCAGAAAATAAGTCTTTGCAACGTGACTTCTATCACCGGAAACTGCTGTGGGGTTACTGCAAAAGAACAACAAAAGATATATTCATGTTCGTGGTGGAAGAGTTGTGATGGGATTTTTGAATATTTATATCCAAAACTCAAATATAGCCATGTTTTAACTTTAATTTGTAAACTAAATATGCGTAGATTATTTCCTTTTTAATTGATTAAACTTCAAAAAACTGGTACTATTTTTCATTATCAATCAATCAACAATGGCACTACAACCCTGTGTGGATCCTGGCCTTCTCAATGAGCTTATTCCATCCTGGCCTGTACTCAGCAGCACTTTTCCAATTAGATGTTCCAATAGTGTTAAAGTCCCCTATCAAGACAATCAATCCATCTGATTTTGGGCCTACCTCTGGAACGCTTTCCCATTGGCCTTGCAAGAAAGATTTTTTTTAGGGTTGCGTTCAGTTGACATACGAATAACATGGATTTTTCATTATACTTGTAGTTTATTTCTCTCTTAATAGCGATGGTTCACTGTGTTAATTAAGAGTGCAGTTTTACTGTAAGCTACTTTATTTGTAAAATGTTATAAATTGTAGAAGGCTTTTACTGCACTAAACAAAGTAAGTTTCTTCGTAAAATTAATGGTAAAGTTAATCATGTACACTTGCAATTTCTGTTCAACTTCTGCATCATATCAAAGTAAAGACATAAGACCCTTACGAAAATTTAGCATGTATTGCTCTTCTCAGTTCTGTTAAATAAATTAGAATTAATATATTAATACCAAATTTGAGTTCTTAAAAACTGTTTCTGATTCTTGGATAAATTATAATCTGATTCTAGGACGAATTACAGGAATTTTTATTGAAAAAGTATGCTAAAATTACAAAAGCAAAAATTAAAATAAAAGCCCTATATAGTTAATTCTGCATAAATATATACATTTACAATTGTTAGAGAACATTTTTAGTTCAGTGCAGACAAAAATATCTACACTTACTCCTGTTTAAATATCCTTCAGATTGACTATTTTATGAATTAAATTATCAGAGTAATTTCAGAAATAACATTTCTGTTCCATAAGAAAGAAAGCAATCGAACAAGTTAGGATATTTAAATTATTCTATTGGAAGAGAGAGAAGAATGTTCTATCAAATGAATTATAAGCAGTTTTGCCTTAACACTAATAAAAAATACCATCACTGTCTCAAAATGATGGCCTAATAATTCCATTTATTGCCACCATTTATATCAGAAAATCTGTCGAATATATCTTCGCAATTATTCCAAATCTTCGTTCACCGGGGTGGCAGCATGTTGCGGATTCGAGCTGTTTAGCGTGATGTGAGGAGAGACTGATGGAGGTAGCTGGGCGCCAGTGGTTTTGGGGTAAGGAGGTCAGAGGAAGGAGGGGCAAGACCCCGTGACCCCGATAGAACGACGACAATATCCCCCATCCCTTGAACCAAAAGAGCTCACTGATAATTTTTTACAAACATCATCTCTGTCGGGAAGGAAGAAAATTAAATCTTTCTAAATGCCCAACCATTAGTTCTATCTGTGTATGGAGGACAGGCGTTGCGAAAATGATGAAACGTGTCGCCTAATTCTTAAATATTGGTTATAATAGATCGCCAAGGTCATTCAAAAGTCGGATAACACTTTAAATCATTTCATATCAGTAACTTATGCACATGTGATAATGATCTACAATTCCTGTAATAAAAATCCGCCAGAGGATAGAGGAGGGACGTGAAATAAATAATCTACTCTGAATCCTCAAAGAAAAGGAATTAAGGAAAAAGACAGGAATATATATACGTATATATATATTAATATCTTGTCAATAAAATTTTTGTTAATAAATTTAGAGGCTGTAATATAATTAAAAAACATATTTAAAAATAATTTTATTAATATCCAATACATACTAAGAAATACTAAATTATTTAAAATGTTAAGTGCTTATTAGAGTGTAATATTACAGTGAAAACTAAATTAAGCTCAGAAGCGTGTAAAATTATCTACTCGAGGCATTTACCGTTTCTATGTAAAGACTATTATATTTTCAGAAGCTGAGTTTTGCATAGAAATTCAATTTAGAAGATATATGTTTTAATGTGGTTAGTACAGAGACAGTTTTTCTTCTTTTATATTAAATGGCTATAAAGCTATAATTAAAAAATCTCTATAAATATTTTTAGCAAGTAGTTTTATTGTCAAATAAAAAAAATAGCTTTATTATTACCAAGCACATGCTCATAATAATGATAAGAACCGTAATCGTGAACCGAATATGGTTTCAAACTGCTAGTTAGCTAAATATTGAGATTGACTAACTAGTCACAATATTTATCTGATGTAAAATCCCCAATAATAGGAGGGCATCTCTGAAATTTTTGAGATGCAACTAGGTTTTTAAAGTTATACTTAATTATTAAAATTAAATTCTATCTGTTATTAAAATTAAATTTTATTAATAAATAAAATTTTAGGCGTGTTCATAGTAGTCTCCTCCAGCATCAATGTACTTTTGTAGACGAATTTTCTACAGCTTGAATGCCTCAAGCCATTCATTTCATGGAATAGATGAAAAAATGCATTTATAGCCACATCAATCTCTTCTTCTGAATGAAAACGACGTCCACGTAAGTTCTTTTTTAGATTAAAGAATAACCAAAAGTCGCACATAGCTAGATCAGGTGAATGCGGCGGATGTTCGATCACTTTAATTTGTTTTTGTTTAAGAAACTCAACTGTTAATCCGGCTGTATGTGAAGATGCATTGTCATTGTGAAGCATTAGTCCCCTAACATTCAGTTCTTGTAGAATTTCTGGAAGACATTTAGTGGTATACCAGTTTGCTGTTACTGTCTTCTGTTCTTCCAACTTGTTGGCTTTAACCAATCCCGTGCTTGTGAAGAAAACGGCAAACATCACTTTTTCAGTGCGCGTTGTTTTTTCACCTTTGTCGGCGTGGGTTCATCTTCAAAGACCCATACTTTTCTTTTCTTGTCATGTTAGAGCGTCAAAAAACGGTATGTACGTTTCATCACCTGTTACAATTTTAGAAATGATGCGATGGCCACCATCATTCAGCAATTTAAGATTTTCTTTACTGATTCTGACACGCTCCTTTTTTTGGTGCTTAGTTAGATAATGGGGAACCCAACGGCAAAGTACTTTTTTCATGTGTAATTCTTCATGGATGATTTTGTGTATGGCTGCGGATCCAATGTTAAGTTCCTTCTGTATCATTTGATAGGTACAACGATTATCAGCCATTAACACTTTTCGTATGGCAGACACATTATCTGGGATGACTGCCGACGGCGGCCTTCCTGTGTGTTCTTCATTCTGAAGAAAATTGCGACCTCTTCTAAATTCTCTAAGCCATCTGAATATAGTAGCACAAGCTGGAGATTCATCACCAAATGCTAATCGCAACCATTGAACGCATTCTTCTTGATTTAATCCTGCTTTAAATTCGTAGAAAATCATAGCGCGAAAATGTTCTCGTGTCAACTCCATTTTCTCTTCTCTTTAAAATTTATTCTTCGCAAAACAAGTTGAAGTAAGCCAATAAAAAATTGTCTTCTGTGTTAAAATACTTTGTATTTTAAAATTAAACCGTTATTTTTATTTTGTAAATTCTCGTCTCTGCGCGTATCTCAAAAATTTCAGAGTAATCCTCGTATGACTAAATTTTCACAAAAGTTGGTGAAACTTATACTAGAACACACAG
Source organism: Latrodectus elegans (assembly GCA_030067965.1). Classification (NCBI taxonomy): domain Eukaryota; kingdom Metazoa; phylum Arthropoda; class Arachnida; order Araneae; family Theridiidae; genus Latrodectus; species Latrodectus elegans. The sequence goes on from CM057819.1 coordinate 48,266,995, forward strand.
TTTCCATTGTTAAGTACTAATAAATAAAAATTAATTGAAAGTTAAAGCAAAATAATAAACATTTTTCGTCTAAATAAAAATTAATTTATTTATTTTAATAAAAGTAAATAATAAATACTTATTAAATTATCATTTGTTTGTAAATTTTATTTGTGTATTTTATATAAAATTTTGAACACATTTTCAAAAGATAATTTCATTTGAAATAATTTTTCACTTAACACCGCTTTTTAATTCCACTTTCTGTTAGTGTTTTCAGAAATGAATAAAAACAGTATCTTGCTTATTCTTTTGTGGGAGCTTAATATATAAACAGAATAAATTAAAGCCTAAACCACTGTATTATTGCTACAATAATTTATCATTTTAAAGAACTTAATATTTTATTTCTTAAAAGTATGTATTTGCAAATAAAATACACATTTTACACGAAACGATTGGTTTTCTAAAACATGTTTGTAGAATAGAAGCTTTTATATTGAAAATAGCTTGTCAAGTTAAATGGAATCTTGCAAAATCAGAAGGGCATTCAAAGTCAACGGAATAAGCAACCTAATCTCTTATTTTAATTACACCAATCTCGAGTGTTTAATCGGATAAAATCTGGGACACACAATCATTTTGATCATCGAGAAATAAGGAAATACGCTCTTATTTACTTCAAAGCATAAGATTTAATTTACTTATTTTTTTCCGATGCTCTCTTCGATAACAAACAAGGATTTGGTCAGATAGAAACACGTGATTTCTAACACTTCCATAATAGTGAAGGTCAACTCAGAGAGAGGTTTAAATGGGGCCATGTATCTAAAAATTCCACTAACAAATAATAGTAAAATAATATAAAATAACCATTAATAGAATAATAAGAAATAATAGACCTGTAACAATAGAAAATAACTGTAAAATATGCAGATATTATCATTGAGGGAGCTTCTAAAAGGAGCCATTGGTATATGGCACAAATATTTATAAATGACTCTTACAACAGAAAATACTGGGATCGAGATTTTTTATTTCATAATAACGCTACTATACAAACGATATTATAAAAGGTTTAATACAAAATAAACGTAGCAAATTTATTTTTTAAATAAATATTGACTCAAAATTTCATTATTTGAGTATTTATAAGGGGCAACTCAAGTTGGGGAGAGAATTCATCAAATAAGAATAGCTAGGCAAATGAGTTACAAGTCATTGCCCATATCTTTTGTCTATTTGGCGATTTTTTCCCTTCCAAGTAGACGAAACTTTACTCCAAGATTAGCTATTCTATAGATATTTGGCTCGTATTCGCTTCACAAATTCACTCATTTAAGCTATTGTAAGTTATGACGCCATGTTAGAGATAACCTAAAAACTCAAAGCTGTAAATAAAGAGCTTATTGTGTATCTTCTCATAAAACGTGAACTATATTCACAAGTCACAACAGAAAAAAATGAAAAGCTTTCACAGTTAAATATGTGTATTTGTATTTCTTATTTTATTTATTTACTTATAAATAATTCGATACATTGAAGAAATTTCTTGGAGTAGAAAAAACTTGAGTTTAAAATTGCCTTTGAGGAAATTTAAATTTCAACTAATGATTAAAAATAATCTGGAATAAAAATTTTGACAACAAAATGACATTTTTGAAAGAAAAAAAAACATTTTTTTACAGTTATAATTGCCATTATAAGTATAAAAGAATTATTAGGTTTAAAAATTTCATTTCAGCTAACAATTCTATTATTAAGTAAAACATTTTCTTTTATTTGCTAAAATTCATAAAAAAAAACTAATAGAACATGCCTTTTGGTTTAAGATTTTCACGAAAAAGATTTGATATTTCTTTCTTAATTTATCTCTGTAATCGAACACTCACAAATCGAGTATAGATTAATAATAGAATATAGCTAAGCTTATTCTTTGGATCAATGTTATACCACGCTGTCAAACAATACGGCGAATTCATTAAAAAGAAAATAATAAATAAATAAAAGGACGAAATATGTGTGTGTGTGATCTAAATATACAATGATTGCGTAGTCTTGCTCCAGTCTGCTCTTGTTTTTCAGTGACCTTTGTCAACCTCCTACGTGATGAGAACAGTTGAGGTGAAGAAAAATAGAAACGCAAAATAAAAAAGGCTATTTTTCATGAAAATTCTAGCAGTTTCTTTGCTGTGACGCAACACTTTCATTTAAAGTTGGAAAAAAAAATTTCGGCAGGTCAGAGTTGCGAAAGTGGTAACTTAATTTCTTCACAAGGTATGATTTCACATCATAAAAAAAATAATCAATCATATGACTGAATTAGCTGATTTATTTAAATATCTTTTAGAATATTTTTTGAGAAGATAAACAGACTTAATGTTAGCCAAAGGCGAATCTGAAAGAAGTTTACGTCAATTCAAATAAACTTATATTAATTTAATAGCGTGAAATTTAAATAAAAAATTAATTCAATAAATATCCCTAAATTTTACCACGAATTATGGTGATATAAACACGAGTAATAGTAATTATTAAGATGAATAGTTAATTTTTAAATATAATATTTTTAATGACAACTTCTAAAAGCGATAAAGAATAAAAAATATACATTTACATATTTTTAAATTGTTTGAAATGTGTATTATGATTCCAAAACAACACTCATCTGTTATTTATTGAAAGTACATTTATATTATGTACATATTGTTATAAAAATTAGATTCAATTTTTTGTCATTTTGATAAAAAAAATGTTTAACAATATTTATAAAACAACAAAAATTCTAATTTGATTTACAAATACAATAATAAGAATCGTTTTGAGTTTTTTGTAAAGAAATATAAAAAATGCATATGTAATATATATATCTTAAAGTAATTTTAAATTTGACTTAAATGACTATTAAGATACTCAATAAATTTTGTACGATTAAAACTATTTCTACCTAAATATATGCTTGTTTATAAGAAAGTAAGTATTTTTCAGAAAGAAAAAAAAATCACATACAGAATTATTAAGAAATCCTTTCTATAATTATTAGAAAAAAAATATATTGACATCATTAAATATTATCATAAATTTCTAATAAAAAAATAATGAACTCAGAGGTTTAATCAGCTGAAAATTCTTATATACAGAATGTTATCATTAAAATAACAATTCTGCAAACTAATTACACACCAAAAGAATTTCTCGTTCTGGAGTTTTTATAAGAGATTATTGCTAACTTTCATAACTGCTATGGTATCAGAAAAATCACAGCAAAGCAAACAGAAAACACATTTTTTCTAAGACTCCAAGTTGAATAACTTACAAATAGAATTTAAAAGGGTGAAAATGAGGCAAAAGCCATTAGATTAAATATTATCATGATTTGGAAAATATAACTGAATTGCCAAAAGCATGTTATTAAGTCATAACATATTAGTAGGAGTTTTTTTTTCCCTATTGTGGAAGCTCTTGGGTTACATCCTAGCATCTTTTGAAGAATAAAAAATGACCTTGTAGTTTTGCTTTCTGTATGCTCCTCTGTCCATATAAACGCTTGATATTTTTTCTGGTTTTCTCCCTTGTAGTAAGTCAAAAGGTCTATTGTCTACATAATAAAATCTTTTAAAAGCATTCCGCAGCCGATATTTTAATTGTTTCAGTCCTTAGGCTGTTTATTACCAGGTGTCAAACTCATAATGATGAAAGATACTGCAGGAGTCTTTCTCTTCTGAAAAGAGAGAGAGAGAGAAATAATTAAATTAATTTATTTATTGATTTCCTAATAAATAATAGAAATGTGTGATTGCACTGAAAACTTCTAAAAGAAAATTATTGCAATAAAAAAAATAATTAAAAAAATTACACGGATTTAAAATGTTTAAGTCGAATATAATAAATTCAAAATATTATTCGACTTTTGAGAATATATTTATATTTTTCATGATATAAAAATAAATTAAAAAACTTTTTTAAAAATAATTTAGTTTTATTTTAAACACATTTAAGAAAATCATGTTGATTGGAATCAAAAAATAAATTAAAATTTAATTTTAAAAAATGTTTGAAAATAAATTAAAAACTATCTATTAGAAAAATAAAAAAAAAAAATTTATTCTTAAGTATTTTTATTGATTTTTATTAAGATTCTGATGAGTATGATTTTCTAAAATCTGTTTAAAATCTAACTAAATGACTCCATAATACAATTATTTAAAAAAAGCGTGTAAAACGCGTTTTCTATTATTAAACATTAGCTTTGATTTGATAAATGTATAAGTTTTGAAAAATAAAAAGTAAATTCCTCTATCTCTCTCAATTATTTTATCAAAATTATTAAACTGTTATGTGTGGCCAGTAGGTGGCGTTAGTGTAGTAGCCACAACAGCAATTTCTTATTTTGTATCCTAACTCTTCTTATCTGATTAAAATGCACGAGTTTGCTGCTTAAGTTAGATATCTTTGACACACGTAGAACTAAATATCACTAGAGAAAAAATTTGACAAAATTAAAAAAAAAAAACGTATTATAGGCTTTATTCTGCAAACATTTGAAAAATAATAGTAAAAAATGGTTGATTTTCAGTTATCAAATTGCGATAATATCGTTGTTGTGTTAAAACATAACCCATTAATATAATCAATCCCATCACATTTTATCGCAACACGCCATGAGATATATTTTAAAAACACTTTATTTGATAAAGAAAAAAATAACTCTTGTGTAGCGAGATAAACCATCTGTCAATAATTTTTTTAAAGATTCGTCAGGCCACTTACCTAAATGAGACAAGAAAAAAAGATACTGCGTGGGCAAAACCAAACGATATCAGTTCTTTATTGCGCAAACGCGATTTTTAGAGGAAACTGTTTTGTCCTCAAAACGTAAATAATCAATCCTTATTGTACGATAAGTTGATTATATGAAGTTCAGAGTAAGCAAAATGAATGAAAATACACAGAGAATGTGACTTTATTTGGTAAAAAAAAATACAGAAGAGTTGAAGTGTATGAAACCTGAAATGCCACGGGTCACATGATCAGCAAATCAACAACTCATCTTAAACAGATCAAATTATCATCTTGTGATTTATCTTACGATGGGAAGGGATCATTAGTAATGATCTCCGCATGACGTTTGATTTACGGAATCTCGCTATTCTCTGACACTGATGCATTTGCTTCATTATGAAGCAAAGGAATTATGGGTTATATTATTTTTCCTGTGACAAATAAAGCTTAGAGGGCGAACGAATTTATATTTTCTGGGATTCTTTAGTCACGTGGATTTTTCCATTGAGAAATTTGCATGGATGGAAAAAAATCTTTTGTATTTGACAAATAGCTCATATATTGCTTCATATCTTTATAGTTTAACGGTTAACTAGCTTATTTAAAAATAAAAATTTGCTCTTGAAGACAAAGGCTGTAATCTTCTTATTATAATAGTCTCTTTAAGAAATGACTCCATAATTAAAAAAAGCAAATTGGGAATTTGCTACAAATTTAAAAATTATTGTTAAAGTCTTGGTTTACTATTAGATAATTATATGAATAAACTCTTCATAGTGAAAGGTCTGATGTTCGATTCTGTACACTTCTAAAGTATAGGAGCTGTACGTTGTATTTCTGTTTTCAAAGAATGTAAATATAGAGATAAAAGTTTTGGAATCTTTGAATTTCCTCCGTTACAGGTATCGCTGATTATGTTTTAAAATTTAGAAGAAAGTGGTTGTGACTGGTAGCATGTTGGTGATATGATCTCCATCCTCCGCCTGCACTTTCTCGCACCCACTGCCTTACAGTTGCAGTGGATCCCTTCTTATGTCGATATCCATGGAAATGAGGAGGTGGATGCCTTGACTAAAAGGGGCGCAGCTCGTGCTTTCCAAGATCTACACTGAATCATTGCCCTCATCTACACTGAATTGCATTTTATTCGAAAAAGATATGTCCTGGCTGTTTGGAACATTCCACCTGCTCATAAATGATACTCTGGTCCTAATGGTTCCATTGGTGTCAAGGGTTTCTAGAGCTGACCATATTAAATATTGTAGCTTTGCTAGTGGCCATCTTCATAACTTTAAATTTGATGACAAACGTAAGCTCTATACCACCTGTTGTAAATGCAGTAGCAATTAAGCTAGCCACTGACACCTTCTCTTGTGCTTGGGATTTCCTAGCAAATCCATTGCTGTTTCTGCGGATTGATGGACTCGTGCATTTGGTGCAGCATTGCTACACCAGATAAGATTAGAAACAATAAGAAAAATGCTTCCAAATTCTCCAGAAAGACAACGTGTTAATGATTTAAAAAAACAAATTAAAACAACTTTAAATTATTACTTAATTAATGACTTTACAGATCTATCGTCATCGTAACTTAATGGAAAGATCCAATTCCTCAGATTAAAGTTCACCAGATTCGATCCTAATCTGTTGAAGGATTTAAGGGAGAGGCTGCATTTCTGTTTTATGCGTGTTGGTGGGTGCAAGCGAATTTCCCAACTTTTTTGATATATGAATACTTTTTTATCTAATATCCCTGAATGTGATATGCTATAAATGTTCAAAAAATATTATACTAGGCATTAAATTTGTAAATTAAGTGGGAAGAAGTATGCATCTACATTCAATGACTAATTTTTAAATATCCGTCTCCAAGTAGTTATTACGCATATCTCTTGGAGGGTGCTGGACAGTTTCCGGATTTCCTCCCTTGTGATACAGAAGCATGGCCCCGTAGAAATTTTTGTCCCGGGCCCCAATTAGGTAAAGTCGGGGCCTGTTTCAAATTTGTAATCAGATGTTAAAGAAATCACTGTCTAGATTCTTTTATATATATATATATATATATATATATATATATATATATATATATATATATATATATATATATATATATATATATATATATATATACATATATTTTTATTTTAAATAAGACACTAATAACTTTAATCAAAAGTTAAAATAATGATTACAGGTTTTTTTAAAAATATTTAATTAATTTTATTTGAAAGTGTCCTGGATTTACTAATTGTGTAATAAAATACGGAAAATAATTCAATAATTGAAGAATCTACTTTTAGGACAAAGTTCTTTCGGAAAAACGTTAATTAATAATACAGTTTTTTTTTCATGTTTTTATTTTGTAGTTTTTTTACACAAAAAATTTTACTCTATACAATATATAATGTAATAAATTTAATATATAATCTAAGAAACGAATCCTGATGTCATAGTGGTACCACTTAGCCCTTTTTAGGTAGAGGTCCAAGATTCGGTCCTCAACCTGATCAAGATCGACTCAGCCTTTCATCCCTTCAATGGGTCACTAAAACTAAGTACCAAGCATGTTTGGAAACTTAGGAATTCGCGTTAAAGTGATCAACTAACCAGGACATAACTATGCTTCTCACTCTTGAGTCTTCGGCCAAGAAAACAGATAAGGGCACTGTAGGTCTTGGCCTATCAGGCTGCCGTGCCACTAAGTTTTTTCTAGTCTAATGAAAAAGGAATTGCTTTTTTTTATCAGTGAAAGTTACTTTTCATGAAGCTGTAAAATTAATTGGTACCCAGATGGTGAATATAAAACTGCATAAACATACTTTTATGGTGTATAGATTTAATTTTCTGAGTTATTCTAGCATTTACAAAATCAAATTGCTTGCTAAATGGTGAGTATTCTAGTTTTCATTTCAACTGCTAATGGGTTCAACTACCATCTTGCGTGTTGGATAGTTGGTCAGCTCAAACGCAGCTATCATAGCTGCATTAATATATTTATAAATTATATATTATTTATAAATAGATTAATGCAGCCTATATCATGAAGAGTTTCCCACCCTTTTCTTAACCTGTTTCGCAATTCCTGTAAACAAGGCGTTAGTTAACCTATTTCACAATTCGCTCAAGGCCAAGCTGCAGCTCGAGGAAATCAATTGGCAGCCCAAGGCCCCAACCTCGAAGGGATCTTCATTAAAAAAGATCACCCCAACCTTTAAGGGAGGCGATAAAAATAAATCCTGTTTTCTCTTTTAAATAAATTGCCATAAAAATTTCCCTGATTCAATAAATGCTGTAATGCATATGTAATAAAAACATTTAAAATGTTTAGTTATGGTTACGAAGGAAGTATATTTAAAAAAAAAATAGTTTTTAATGAATACAGATGACAAAAAAAAAAAAGCTGGTGCATAGAATGATTATTGTATTAGATCCCTACGGGCACATAGAAGCGTCGTAACATAACGTGACGTGGACACAATTAGTGTGTGAAGGTGTCTTGAAGCAATTCACACCAATCCAAAAACCAATATGAGCGCGAGGTAACACTAATAAGTTATAACCCAGTCCACCGAAAGGTATGCGGGAGAGGGAAACACCTGGGATAGTAATCTCGAAAGGGGTGGTACATGCGCATTGAGAGCCAATGGTACCACTACAAGCAAATGACTCAGATACAGAAGCTAAAGTACTGTGGAAGCCCAGTCGTCCAGCATCTCCAGTCCGACAAAACTCTCGCCAATGGCAGATTCGGAGCCAAATGGGAGTTTATTGATCTTTCCTCGAGAACATAACAGGTATGTTCAGTAATTGTCATTCCTGGAACTTTAGAGAAAAATAGAAGTATAAAATCAGAAATGCAACCCCAAGAGGGATTTAGGATCAACTCTTGATGAATGAAGTACAGCATCATCCAGCTGGAATTGCCCAAGTCAATCAGAATCCACAATGGTTCTGTAGATGATCAGTAATGACGCTTACGTATATCTCATATCACATCAGTTGCGCATGTCCCATACCGTCAAGGAGGTTCTATATCTTAAGCAGTTCTATGCCCATACTCACAAGATTTTCTCCATCTCTATGTATTCATAGTTTTATAAGGTGTTCTCATCATACCTCCATGTATTTTTCTATCTATTTTAAACGTTTAGTTTGTGCTCCTACTATTCTATAAAAATGAGACAAACCAATCTTCTTCAACAATCCAATAACAAATTTATTTTAACAAGGCATAACAAACTATAAGATAATGAGAGAGCAAGAGACTCTTTTTCCAGGGTTTTTCTCCTCACAGCAGCTACTTTCCATCTATATCCCTTTTTTTTACATTTTCTTTCGTTTGAACCCCAAAATTCTGGCAACCCTAAGGTGCCATACCTCTACTTCCCATAAACCCAACATGAGTAACAAATAAAAACTACAAACAAATATGTTTCCCGTTATCGACAGAACAATGGCTGAATTTGTTGGACCAATAGGCGAGGCTTAAAGCCTTGTATCACGTAGTCAACAATGGTACACGTGTGTGGGCATTACATAGTAATATCTCATGTAAAAATCCTCAACAGACGTCAATGATGCCTTACTTTAAGGACTTTTGTCCACATATCTGTCAGAGACTGGTTGCTTCGCAGGATTATCGATATTTATGGTACACTCCGGAAGTGGCCATTTGCAAAAATTCAAATTGCATCACCGCCTCCAAAATGCTATGTCTTATCACTTACGTACCGATATCAACAATACGTTCAAAGTCATGTAAATCTTGATAATTTGCCACTGTAGCATCAATAGATGATCTAATAACACTACCAGACACTTGTATTATGTAAGTATAATCAACTACATTATATCTTTGATTAATTACTTACCGCCATTATTTTCATATACAAGCCTGGCTTAGTTTTGATGTCATTTTTATTATTAGTTTTGAATCTAAAATTTTCTCCTTAGCATTGATAAGTTCCTTGATATGCTTTTCACACTTCTTAACTCTGTCCAGCTGAGCTGCTAAATGTACCCAACCAAATCGTAATTAATAACTGCCAAGAGCTGAACTAAAACTTTGAGTCACCATTACCATGTGAGGGACAGTGAACCTTTTGACCATTAAACGACCACACATTGACCCTCGCAGCTCTACAATTTTCATCTAGAATTGGTATTGAACCCGTTACCTTCTGAACATAGCAATGATTTTACCCATAGGCTACCGCGACTTTTTCCCAAGAATAATTATTTCTGGTAGCATCAATGCTGCATTAGAGCGCATGCATAACAGATTATGATAAACGATTAAGAAGAGATGCTGCTGTTCGGTTAATGTAGGAATCACTTCTATCGTTGGAAGGCAGCCGGTTCGATACCATATCTGCATACCATCATGTTGATATTGGGTATTCTTGTTCTTTTTAATTTAATGGCTGAATAAAAAAAAGCAATTAACTCAGATTATTGTAAGGTAACTAATAAGGTCATATGTAACTCTGATCTAATATATTTGTACAAAATGATGTGTAAACTGTAATTAATTTAATTATAAATAACGCATTATATATATTTCTTATTCGGGAACCAATTTCTTTCTTAAGAGTTTAAATGAGTTGCTTCGAGTGGAAAAAAACTTAATTTATTGTTGCTGGTCGAGACCAAGGCGAACATTAAGTTCTTTGATTATTTTTTTTTTCTTTTCCAGGAAAATTACACCCAAATGAGGAGTTATTTATTCCCTTGGTTGTTGTTGCCGCTCCAATTTCTTGCCCAGTTCGCCTCTGTTGATTATCCGAAACAAGCAAATGAACACATTCGGACTATCGGTCCGTCGCGACCTCTTTCGTCGGAAAAAAGAATTTAATTACTTTTCTTGCGAGCAACCATTATGCATCTCTACAAACTATTAACTGGTTTATTCCCTTCAACGCTTAAAAAAATTTTTTTTTCTACTTAAGATCGGACAGAAATATATTTTTGGACTCTGAGGTTGTTCAAGAATTTTAATAGAATTGTTTTTAACTTATGCTTTCTGGCAACATATTGGTTGACGTGTTGTAAGAAAGAAGACTTACTTTAGAGCATATAATCTTTTTAAAATCCTATCATAATACTTTTTTCGATTTAATCGAATCATCATTTGTAAATTTTAAAAATGAAATTTCTTTCACACTGTTCACAAGTGCAATTTATAGAATAGAAATTCAGTTTTCTCCCTAGTAATGAGTTTGCTTTTATAAATTTTAAACTAAACTCAATGCTATGGCAGCCCCTTTTAGGCCAAAACCTACAATGCCCATACTGTTTTTATGACCGTGGGCTCTGGGTGTGAAGTGTAGGTCTCGGTTAGGTGGTCAGCCTAACACAAAACCTAAGTGTTCAGCTCCAAAGCACATGCTTGGTTCTCAGTTTTTTACTTACTTTACTTACTTTAGAACTTTTACTATGCTTTAAATTTCTAAAATTATTTTTATATTATTGACTATCAGTTTTCTTTTGTCGTTTCTTGCTAATTAACAAGCATAAACAATAATTTTAATTTCTTAAATAGCAAGAAGAGACGATCGAAAATAATAAATGTACAAAATTGTCTAATTTTACACTTGAACTATTTTCGATCGATTTTTTGTAGATACTTCTATTGGATAAAATCTTTTTCATTTGGTATCACAATCGCCATTTTCATTATTTTCATATTTACGATTCACTGGATCTACACGTTGTTTGTTTACGATATGTTATTCAAAATAAAATGAATTTCAAGACAACTATCTATAAAATTGAATTTAGATCGATGTTGAAACCTGAACTGGTACTCACTTCTCAACAGTTCCACTCTACAATTGGACAAATTGACTCAGCACTAGGCAATTCCCAGAAATTCTGAAAACTATTGGAACTATTGGAATACTTAAAAAAATGAAGTTTCTTAATCAATAATCACTGTAATTATTAGCATTATCTCTAACTAGAATAATTTTATGTTTTTATAAGCATTTGCAGTATAAAAATATCACTTCTAGTGTAAAAGTATTACAGTATTCCTATGTTATTATAAAAATTAATTAAAGTCAAAAACTGTTCTAAAAATGAAGAACATATATGATTTCCAAACGATAATTGTTTAACATTTACATAGAAAATTCCTTACAAAATTCCATAGATAAATGTAATAAAAATTTGTGAAAGTATTAACTGGCATATTTGCACACATTTTTAAAAAATTTGTAGAATAAAAATATCATTTCTAGTATAAATATATTACGGTTTATTTCTGTGTTGTGTAATAAATAAAAATTAAATTAATATTTCAGAATTTCTGAAAAAAGAAAAATATACACGATTTCCAAACGATTTGTTTGTTTTACGTGTATACTGAAAATTCCTTCAGAATTTCTTGTACAAATGTTTCTAAAAATGTATGAAATTATTTAACTACAATTTTTAATTTTTAAAAATTCATAAAAAAAACATGAAAAATATTATTTCTGATGTAAAAATATTACGGTATTCTTGTTTTACATGATATCAAAATAAATTAAAACTACAAATTGTCTAAAAATGAAAAACACGATTTCTAAACGATTTGTTTTACGTTTATACAGAAAATCCCTTACAATATTCGATGCATATAATTTTTTTTTTAAAAAAAAAGGATTTTGTTGAGCTAGATACAGTTTATGCTTTTAGATTAATAAAGGCTCCTGATTTTTTTTTTTTTAAACAAATTTCAGATTTGAATGAATTGAAAGGTTAAGCATATTAAAGTTTATTTGCCTTTCGTATTTATGACCAGTTATAGGAAACTTTACGAATCTTTATTTGGAAAATCACACCCACGAATATGCACGAACTCTTTTAATTTTCCTTCCCTCTTTGTATTCGAAAATAGCCTCAAAATAGACAGCTCTTGACACAGAACCAGATTCTTAGAACAAGGCAAAATTGGAAGAATTTCCACTCTCGCAGCGTATGTCCTCACTTAGAAAATAATTACAATGATTTTAGAGAAATGAAACTAAAATAGAAATTACACTCATCGCCGTTGCCAGATTCATGACACTGGATCAAATTTTCCATCGAATATAAACAGAAATCTAAAAAATCGTCTGCACAATGGAATCATTCTTTATCAAGACTTTCTGAGGGAGTTCTACTTTGCGATATCTGCAAATGTGGCGAAATTAAGGTCGAGGCCACGATATTCAAGTTCATCTTCTTTGCAAACATCGAATTTCGGTCATCTTAGCTGGGTCAGATATTTTCGAAGACAACGAGTGATTAAGAAACAAATTCAGAATAAAAATAGTCCTGAAATGTATTTTATGTTTCGTAAAACAACACTCTGAAGTGACAATTCTCGATTTCGTCTTTGTGTTAGGAAAGAGACCCGGGAATTATGACGACACATTTGGGTTAACTAATTTTTGTTCTTATTAATAAGCGAGATAACCCTTTGCGAACTATTAAAAATAATTATACGTGCTTCTATATTTCTTAATTTTCAGGTGATGAAACACTTTCTGAAGCATAAATCTAAGAACAGTCATTCGCATTTTAAGAATTCTTGTTCTTATAATTTCGTTGTTTAAATGATTCAGAATTTGGAAAATAATAAGTGAATTCGAAATTATGTTAATGACAAATGTGTTGTTTGCGTTATTTTTAATTAAAATATGTTTCCCCCGATAGAACATTGTGATAATTGTCGAGAAAGATGACTGTTTCGTGACCGAAAACTTGTGGGTTCGATTCTGTACTACGACAGACCATCGACGTTTATTTGTTGCTACCTAACATGCATACTTAATTTTAGAAATTTCAAAAAGAAGATGCAATTCACGAGTCATCTTTGTGCTTTTTGTCCATTATTTTCACAATTATAAACTCCTATAATTTAGAGTTCTTACAGTTTTCTTATAGTATAAACCTTATAAAGGTAGTAATTTATTTTTAATATTGTTTAAAAATATACGATTATTATTTATTTAATAAGAAGTTGGCTAATAAATATATAGTTTAAATTTTTAATTTTGTTAGCACTTATACATTTATTAACAATCTACTACTGATCAAACAAAACACAGATCCTGACTAAGCTAATAGCATTTGCTTTATTTCTGGGTACCTACATCAGAAGGGCTCCCAAATAGAATAGTCACTTTATTTAACTTTTCTCGGTCAAACAGAATCGTTTGCCAAATCGATTAGAAAATGTTGCTGTGAAGTAGAGGGGGTCCCCCAAAAAGTTTTTTCCCCCCGCGCACCAATTAAGCTAAGTCGGGCCCTGAGAACATAAAGTGACATTAAAACATCTCATCAAAGCTATGATATTGATAATAAACTGTAGACAGACTAGCTGAAGATTTTATTAATGAAAAACATTGTAACTCTTCAAATAAATAAAAACAAAATTAATATTTCGAATTCTATAGAAAGTTAAGGCTGAAAATGCTTACACACACACACACGTTATTATAGGGTGAATGTTTTTTTTTTTTTTTTTTTTTTTTGATAGGATAATATAGAATTTTTACATTGTAACTCGCCAGTTCAGTTGTCGATGTCATCACATCTCTATGATTGAAATTCCAAATTGATTGGCTGAGTTTAGCAATTTCTGTCTAAGAAATGTACACAGTGGAAAATGTAATGCAATAATACAAAATATTATTCTTATTTTATAAATCAAATAATGATGTTGGTTTTTTTATACTTTTGTGCATATGATTATGATTTATTTATAATATCAACGTTCCACTTTTCTTCAGAATATGCGATAAGGTAGAAAAACAATATTACTTTGTTTCTAAACTACTTCTAGTTTTATTTTAAGAAACTAGATGAATAATATTAAAATTTTATTACGATTTGATAACAATTAAAGAACATATTAATTATTGTTGAATATGGTCATAAAATATTAAAAATATTGAAAAGTAAATAGGAATCCATTCTTTTATTGAAATACGATTTTACATATGATTCAATTGATTATGTACGTGCATAATTTAACTAATATTTGTTGCATTTTAGTATTTATACCATAGTAATATCGTAATAATTCAACAATAGTCGTGAGTTCAAACTTTGACATTGAAAAATATTAGTAATAAGTGTGCGTCATGTAATTTGAGAAGTGATCCTTTTAAAATGCATCCTAAATTTCGGATGCTTTTCTCATCCATTAACGAAGAGCATCAATGATTTCAACGAAGTGGAACTAACCATTTCGACACCATTACCGTTTGCATTTCGAAGTGAAGTAGAAGTTATCTCTATGCGTAAACCGCTGCTGTTAGAATATTTTATTTTTTCTATGGGATATCTCAGGCCAGAATATTTCCTTCAGGGTATTTTTTTCTAACGACTAGGCCTACTAATGGAAGACCGAAGAATATCGTTTGCAGAAAATCACACAGTTTGGTTTCGCTGAACTGGGAGGAGATAAAAAAAAAGTAAAAATGGGGTTCGAGAGGATATATCGTAACATTTTATTACAGTGTGCATCAACTTTCACCGAACCGTGATAGTTTGCTATTGCAGAGGTAGATTAGGTCTGGGGGCTTGAGATGTAGGAAAATGCCAGGGCAGCCTGATCCGAAACGCGGTTTCGGATAATCGATTATCTCATCATGTCGTCTGCAAAATTTTGATTTTTTTTTTAGAAAGTTCTGAGTTGTATATTTCGTAGGCGTGGACAAAGCATCTAATTCCAAGAAAAGTTGGGTAATCTAAAAGTAATTTTATTTTAGACTTCAAGTTCAACGAGTGATTTAAAGACGAAAATTAATTTTTTAATGTTTTGGTGGGTGGGGAGGCTTAGAATTCTATGGGAACAAAGTTTAAAATTATATAGGTTGCATATTCATTAAAGCAAATCATCTGCCTTAAGGTTTTTAAGATTCGGTTAATGTATATTATTTACATTTTCCTTGGGTGAAACTGAAAGTTTTAGAAATTTTTATTTTAATCTATGGATTTACTATGAGTTTTAAAGTCATAAAAGTAAAAACCATAAAAAAGAATGAACAAAAAAATTTATTATTTATCGTTTAAAATTAATATTATGTATGCAAAAAGTTCATAATTTCAAGAAATATTTTAAAAAATAATTGACTAACACTGGTAAAAATTATTGCTGTTTTCAGAAATATAGAGCGCCTTTGGTATTTTTTCCTAATATAAAAAGTTGTTAAAAAATGACCGATAGATAGAGTTCACAAAACACTACTGAGACAATTTATGTTTTAATCAACTCATCACGAGTAAAAAATGTCACAGAACAGAAAAACATTTTGTATTTTAAATCGAAAGATGTTCAATATAATCGCCAAAACAAAGTAACAAACAAGCATGTCGATATCGATACTACGTATGGTCTCTACAAGTTCTAAGGCGCTTTTTCTTTTGTCGTGCATTTTTCTCCCAAAAAGGCTTTTTAATAAACAGAGAAACAATTCCAAATGCTTTCCCTGACAGATACGATTTCAGAAATGCAATATTCACCGTTGAGTGGTAGGATATCGTTTTTTAAAGCACAAATCCCAGAGTTCAATCTGTACCACTGTTGAATTTCAGAAGATCATTTTAGGCTTTTGCGTGGCGCCATCTATCGGGGAACACGATAGATGGCACCATTGAACTGCATTAGGTAAACTCACCATTTTTAATTGATTCATGGCAAATATTTTTTAAAAAAATGAGTAAACATTTGTACATATTGTTATTTATCCAAGAATTCCTTATTTCGCATACTGTAATTTTGTTTTTTGAACTTATCATTGTATATATCATAAAGTATTTGTCCCGGTGCGTATTACCTTATCGGAGTGCTTAACCTAAACACCTTTTTGCAACACTAATGTAATTACTCAGAGACTGATCATTATGTTTAGGAAAAAGTAATATAAGGTGTAAAAAAAATAGAACACGAAATGAATAGTCAGTGGCTAGACACCTCATCCAACCTACAGACCCACTACTCCTGTTGGAGTGGGAGCTTGGGATTCTTCTAGATTTCCACCTTTGCGATACACCAACTACTACCTAAGAAAAGTCCTCCCAGCTTATCGGGTAGACACTAAAATCCTTACTGTGCAGTCTTTGTTAGTTAGGCTTAGTAGTTGATAGTTAGGCTGCTAAGCAATGTCCTTTGTCTCTCGTCATCCTAGATCTAGATTCTCTAGGATGCAGTTAGGTTTCTTCCTGAAAGTGCGAAAAGACTGAGAAAATCAAGATGAGTTAACGTGTTCCAACGAATCTTATAAGCCATTTCCCAATCAGTATCGCATCATAGTTAACAGTCACATGGTTGTAGTTTATATTCGTCTTCTCTTTCATTTATTTTTACAAGTTATTGATATGTTCTCTCCCCCTCTACAATACTGTGGATTTACAATGGATTTTTTAAAATATATATATATATATATATATATATATATATATATATATATATATATATATATATATATATATATATATATATATTAATAATCATTTATAAATATATTTAATTTTATAACTACATTTAGTAACTTTTCCAACTATAAGCCATATTTATTATTACTTTAGTCGTATTTTTAATTAAATATATTCTAAAAATGGATTTTTTAAGTATAAATGCTTAGTTTCTTAAAAAAAAAATTTTTTTTTCTTGATTTCCCTATTCTATTGTTTTTATTAAAACGTCATTATTGTCTTGTTTCCATTTTATATTTAACTTTCGACATCTAAACGAAATTTGAGATTAAAACGAAATTTTATGCTCTATAGCTACCTAGTAGACAATAAAATTTTAATAGCTTCTTCAATTTTTCATAAATCTAGATTTTAGAATTTCTACATTAAACTTTTCAAATAAATTGTAATGTAGTAATATACTGCAATTCTACAGTACTGTAATAATTTATTTTTAAAAATATAACACACATGAGAAATTTAATCAATAATAAATGTTATTTAAGATTAAAAATTTATTACAAAGATTAAATTTAAATTAGATAAGTTAACAATTTAAATTACATTTTGAAAATTTAGTATCTATCTTCATTCTAGTTCAATTGCCTGCTATAAGGGACTTAAAAATTTAACTTTTACTTCATTTGTTATTAAACTAAATCTTTTAATTCGATTTTAGTTTCGTAAAAAAATTAAAATTAAAAAGTTAAATCTTACTGTTTTAAAGTTAAAAGACTAACTGATAAGTCAGAGGAAAAATTAATTTCATCATTTTGCAAGAAAAGTTTTAATTAATTGTTAAGTCACTTCCCAGAATTTTTCAGATTTTTACAATTTGCGACATATTAAAAAACTAAAAAAAGTACTAACAATTCCTTAAGTATAGAATAGTAAGGAAAATTATTATTTATTATTATTAAGAATAGTATTTAAAATTTATTTAAATTATTTATCATAAAAATATATTTCTAATAATTTTTATGATGTAGTTTTTATCATCAACAGCAGTACTTTCTCAAAAATTCTTGAAATACAATTTACATTAAAAAAAAGAAAATAATAACGTCACTTTATCAAAAATGCTTGCTATTTTCACACTGAAAATTAAACCAAAATATTTATTTATGTAATAAAGAATTGATTTTTTAAAAGCTATCACTCAATAACAATTCAGTAGCTTATTAATGAAGCAGTTATTTTCCAGAATTATAATCATAAACTTAATTTTATTTGAAATTTGATTTAGATAAATTTTAATTTAAAAAATATACGTAAAAATTCTTATATTTTTGCTTCTCATTTAAAGGATTCTGGTTCGAGAGCATTATTAGGATTCGCTTTCTCAGTAAATTCAGGGTTAACTCCACCCCTTTCTGTCCTAGAATATATATATATATATATATATATATATATATATATATATATATATATATATATATATTTTCACTCGTGACTAATATATATATATATATATATATATATATATATATATATATAATATATATATATATATATATATATATTAGTCACGGTGAAAATTTTATCAACAAAAGAATTCATTTTAAACCTTTTTAATGAATATCATATGAATATAACAAGTTATTATATTTCGAAACGCAATTCGAACAAAAGAAACACTGAAATGAATACAATATTCGAACGGAACGAATTTTAAAATTGAAAAGAGCGATGGAAGTTGGTGTGGGAAAGAAAAGTTACGTGTCATGGTCACTCTTGTGTTATTGTTTAACACTAGTCAAAACGATTGCTTATGGTTTATTTTTATGCAAAATAACTTTTTTACACCTGATTCCCATAACCCTTATTTTGTGAACTTTGTATATATAACCCAATACCTTGAACTGACTCCCCCACAAAAATTACTTCAATCCGACAAATTTTGAGAAAAACTTATTAAAGCAATCTAATTTTTCATGCATTGTTTTCAGAGAAAGCTATATCTTATTCGTCGCAACACGTGAGAACATTTTAATAGCCATTTGATTGCAAAAAGAGATTGCCAAATCACTTGAGTTTCAGAGTTTTACATTTGAATAAGATAAAACTAATTGTGCTTCCTTTATTCTAACAAAAATTATATATATATATATATATATATATATATATATATATATATATATAATAAAATTAGCAAACTCTGATTCAGTTATAAGCTTAATAATGAAATGACATTGGTTACTAAAGAATTTTAACTCATGTTAATTTGAGTAAAAGTGAATTATTATCTGTTAGCTTCTAATGTTTACATTGGTTCCCCAGTGGAAACATATCGTTAACTTTGTTCGAATGATAACAATTTTGTCCAATGACCAATGGTAGATCAATACTTCATTAAGGTATTAATTATATTGATTGTGATTGCAGTAAAATATGTTATTCATAATCTTGTATTTCTTCTTTTTATCACGAGATCAGCTATCTAATATACAATTTAGCAGACCGTAGATTTAATTCCTATCTTGAGGGGAGAAATTTGTTTTGATTCTGAATACACATTAAATTGCAGGCCTTAATAAAATTATTGGAAGTATATGAATTTCGAACAATTTTGCATTGGAAATACATATATAGATTTTGAAGTATCTGGAAATATAATTTTGCATTGGAAATACTTTAATTTTGTAGCATATGAACATAAAATTTTGCATTGGAAGTATATAGAATCAACATTTCATATTTTATTTATTTATAAATTACTCATTTCAATGACATGACTTATTCTGGAAAAAAACCTGCCTCATTCATTTGCTTATTTTATGTAGTTTATCCTGAATGTAGAACATCAGACCAAATTAGGTCATGAAATATAATTATATAAATCGATTAAAAATAAACAAACGACTGCAAAATATTCAATCAGCACGATAAAATAACGTAAATAAAATCGCTTGGATGTTCGGAACTGATAGGATGTAATTGGGTTATCCACGTGCTCTCGCTAGGGAAGGGATACACACAGCTGTTGTTACAGACACCAAGCTGCATTTTTCCTGAGCAGATAATTTTTTGAAGCTTTGGTTGTAGCTTGGATCAGATTTTAAGCAATGTACACGACTTGTTGATAGGAGGAAGAGGATTCGAGCTCTGTATGTGCACAGATCCATGCTCTGTCCAAAGTCACGATATAATTAAATCGTGTTCGTACAAGATTATAACCTTAACTGAACATGCTCCATAAATAGAATTCATTTCCCGCTGAAAATTGAGAAGTTGAAAGTCGTAAAAAAAAAACAGGGCCGTTATAAGATATAGGATTTATAAATAAAATATCCTGAAATAAATGAATTCCTTCACTAACTGTTATTTCATTGTGTATTTTTTATTTTTATTTTTAAATTGTAATATAGATTTATAATTTTTTGTAAGTTATAAATTCAAAAGATTTCAAATCTCTTTGATGTTCATAAAATACCAGTTTAATCATTTTTATAATTATTGGCATGAAATATGTAACTCGATACAAATAACATGGCATATTGTGATTCAAATTTACATACAATAAATGAATTTAATTCTGTGATGTAAAACAGAACTGTACACATCTAGGTAAAGACCTTATATTTTTTATTCAGAAGGCACAATACTGATCTCAAAGAAAATTGTTACCGTTGTGGTTGTATCATCACTATTACTAGGATTTCCACCTTTTTAAGCATTACAAAAAGTGGAACCTTTCATGGAGGGCTCCATATCGTCCTTATATGGAGGACTCGCTAGAAGGGTCCTTATATAGTGGAATCTTATATGGAGGGCTCACTATCGTCAAAGGGAGTCTTTCGTAATTTTGGAGCATGTACCAAGCAGAAGGCCATCAGACTTTGACTGCCATTCCTAGAGGCATCATTTCACATGGAGGACATTGCAGCCACGACATATTAAGTGTACCCAAGCCACCATTGGAATTGGTTGGAGCGGGATTCGAATTCACTACCTTTTAACAACGGACGCCCTAAAAAAGCAGATCACAGTGGCTCTATCAAAGAAAACTATCGTAATAACATGTGTAATACATGCTAAACATTCGTTGTGTATAATATTCATCCACAATATGAGAAAAAATATACCAGCTCGGAGATCGATTAAGTCACTTGACCAGGATTCAAAATTTTAAGTTAACTTTAGTGTATAGTAGTCAAGAGAAATAAGGCACAGCCCCCCCCCCCAGAAACCTAATTTAAAAAACATGTAAGCATACTACGGTGCCAGCTGTGTGTGTGTGTTTCGCTCTTTTTCCTTGCTTTTATTTCTTCCATAAAAATTCTGCAGTTACTACAATTAGCGGAGTTTGAAATTTTATTTTTAAAACAGAGTCAAATTCATTTCTTAACAAATCAGTCTATAATTCATATCTGTATCTTTTCTGAAGGTCTTAAATGCATTCTGATGGTATTAATAGTTGAAATAAAAAGTAATAGGAATTTTATCGATATATTTCAATATTATCGCATATATCCTTCTTAGGTAGTGCCTGTGCTCCAGTTCCGTGAGGCAGATAAATCTGGAAAAATTCTCAAGCATTCACTTCGACAAAGGATGAGCGGAAGCGAAGCGTCTATACTCCATTGTTTTAGAAATTGCTGGGATCGAACCTGTAACCTTACACACTCAAATGTGCTTTGTATCTTGTATTTCATGGCATTAAATGCAAATGTTTTGTTTAAGTTTACATTATTTATTGCTTCTGTTATGTTTCAATATAAAAATACATTGGATAAAATATTTTTATGTATAGTATAATATAAGTGTGTGTAAGGTTATAGGTTTGATTCCAGTCATTTCTTAGAATAGATCATTTACTGAAGTGAGTGCTTGGGAGATTTCTGGATCTTGAACAAGAGAAGGGTTGTTAACATATTTGTACTTAAAGTGAATTGTAGAGCTTTCTCCAAAAATCTATTTCAGTAAGGATGCATTCTACTGTCATTCATATCCCACCAAATGACATAATCAGTATATCAAAGTGGCGTTGATGTTGATAATAATTTTATTTTGAAAAAACAAATCCATTTTCATGCATAATCGTCTATTATGACAGAAACATCCGAGGCCAGTGATAGCTCGAATAAATCGACACTCCTTGAAATTCACGCGTCTCTAACCCGAGACAATCGCCACTTTCGCGTCCATCTAGTGGAGTGCTTGTCTGACATCTTACACCGAAACTTCTAGATAATTTTGCCAAAATATGTGAGACGAGTCGTCTTATCGGCGGAGCAGATGAAAGAAGTCAAGGCTCTTCGTAAAGAGGATTCTTGAAAGCACGTGGCGCTTCTGGCTGAAATGCAGATGAGGCGATACGCGTCTCGTTTGCTGTATACGTGATTAAATCGTTTGAGATTCCATCTCTAAGAGAAAAAGCACGATTTTTGCATAAGTGAGTCGAATGTTTGCAAGTAATTTGGTTAAAAACATTAATTTCAATTAATTGTTAAAAAAAATTTAATTAATAAAAGAAGGCAATCCAGTCATTGATATGTTAGTTATGAATGTTATGTTTAGAGTTAATCACGAGAGAATTTTTCTTTTCCTTGTGTGTATAGTTTCATTGAACTTTATGAGATGGTCATTCAACAAGGCTTAGTGACAGAAGTGTTCTTCGAAGAAGGTTCCAGGTTCAATCCCAGCCGCAATTGGAAAACAATACTACGATATGACATATAGTCCAAATTGTAAAATACGAACATCTCGAATGGCCATAATGATTCCTCGATACTATAAACTGCCAAATTTAATGAATAACGTCAATTGAAATTTTGCAATCAAAAAATACAAGCGACTTTTTAGTCACAAAAAAATATTCCACGTTCTGTTAAGAGAAAATATAGAGAAACAAAATAAAATATTATTAATATTTGATATATGCTTATATTTTTCAAAAAATCTTAAAATCAAATACAAAAAAAGAAATTAAGTATTCTTTAGATTAATAATGCGATAAAATTGCTAAAATTTACTTGAATTTTGGCGAAGATTTTTTTTCTTTGTTAAAATGAAAACACTAAACCAAGTCTATATCTTTAAGTTAACGGCATTGAAACACTCGCCTATTACTAAGAGCATCGTAATGTTGAACCAGGTCAAATGACTATGTTACACCTGAGCTGGCACCTCCTTCCTACACCCACCTCACACCAGCAATTAGTTTGAATGTCACAGATGAACATGGACGGAATCCATGGACCTCCAGCAATCCAGTGAGGGAGAATGTTAACTAATTGGTTACAGTGTTCATAGTGTTGTTTGATTTTTATTCAAAATGAACTTTTTATGCTTAATCTAATAATACCTAATATTTAATAACCAAGTAGATATTTAATAAACAATGAATAAAATTGTAGGATACTGAATGAAAGTTAAAGTTGTGTATAGAAGCATTTTATTATATATATAATAAAAAGTAATATTTTCTATTCAACCCCCCCCCGTACTGCATGTAATTTATATCGCGCTTATATATAGCACAGCTTAAGCATTTTTATTCGAGAGTCATTGTTTTAATAAAAATACTTTATAAATTCTGTTGTTATTGTTGTTACTGATGACACTTGAACAAGCCAAGCTCGCTAAACCTTGGCTATGCGAATTTAAGTCAATTGGGAGCGTCTTTCGTTTAATCAGAGCACCATAAAGATGAAAGTACGACTTTTGCTCTTCAAATCCTCCGATAGATGGCAGCACCAGAGGATCTACTCATTTAGCTTTGGCATTGACCTGAAGTGTGAGTAATTACAAGTTCTAATATTGTTTAATAAAATATCAAAGACACAATGAATGCCAAATGAGTTTCAACTCCTGACTTTTCTACCTTAACATGTATAAGTGTTGATCACATATTTCCACGAGACAAAAACAAGACTCATTGATTAAGATGGCATTCCTTCCATCAGACTTAAAATAATCATCCAATCTAAAGTGGAACTCATTCAAACTGCAATAACTTGAAGTCAGTGACTACTGCTTTAATGGACTCATAGATTTAAACCCAGATAAGTCAAACTGTCCATAAGACGCCAATGCTTTGATGAAACTAGATCGATTCCAACTGGCAAATGGCACTGATTAGATGATAGTGACACCGCATGCCTGACGTGGCAAACCACTTTTTCTTTTCACTGCGTCATCTTCTCATGGGAAAGGTTATATTCCAGTTTCTGACTTTTTTTTTTTTTTTTTTTCCTGATTAAATTATCAATGCTTTTATCGAAACATATTGGTTGGTTGGGTTTTAGTTTGACGAATCCATATTTCTAAGATCGATATCACCTTTCGAAATCTAAAAAATAGGTAGCAAGTAGATTATTTTTATTTTTGAAATCCCGTGCACATAATAATCATATGACAGAATAGCTCTAATTATCAGTGAACTTGAATGTTATATTATATGAATGTTGCCTGCTGGGTAATTTAAATGCCCATTGAAGAAGTATTCGTTAGTCACTTGGTGGCGTGGAATACAAACTGTTTACTTAACTCAATGAATTACACCAACATGATAAAATTCCTAGTTTTTTTTTTATTTAATTTATTTTAAGGCATTTATATTTTAAGTTATCGTAAGCTGTACATTTATTTGCTTTGCATTACATTCCAATCTAGAATAATATTCTTTTCTGTTCATTCTTGGGATTTTCGTTTCAAGTATCAATTCGTTGTTTTTATATTTATTCCAGTAATTTTTTTTTTTTTTTTTTTTTTTTTTAATATTTGAAGACAATTCACCTTTGCATAATGTTTTATCCGCTGGATTATTGCTCAAATATATTCCATTTTCCTTTGTCTTAGAACTAGAAATCTTCAGGTTTATCTGCCTTTTCATTATGTCTGTTTTCAAACACATTATTAGCTGCTTATTTTTATCTCAATTAATTATTTTCTCTTATTTTTATATACGACTCATAACTATTTCCATACATTTTAAGTAGTATATATATATATATTACAACGTCATAGAAAATCTAACAAAATGCATAAAATAAACTTAGGGAACAATAACAATTTTGACATTTTTATTAAGAAAAAATATCACATAGCAGCTGAGCTTTCTTCAACCAACTTTTCTGCTTTTTAGTTCAGTATTTATATACAATAAAAATTTAATCTTCATTTATCAATTAATTCTGATTTTCTTTTCAAATTATTATATCTTTTGCACAATTCCACTGCATTTTTGTGAATGCAATAACAATCATGGGTTTAGTGGATAACAAAAACAGCTGAGTTATATGAGACATATTGCCCCATAAATGAAATCCTTTCTATGTTACAAAATTTGTTGAATATATAATCAGTGGCAAATAAAATGAACACTCTAAGATATCAGCCACCGTTCGCAATGCACTTGTGATTTCGGAATGACTCGAGATGCTCTTGAAACGACCTTCCCTGTTTTTGAGGATATGAAATCTCCATTCGGAGCGTGTTTTTCCCAATCCGATTGTAAAACACACCGATAACACAGGAGCGTCTTTCTCCATATGAAACGGCGCAGTCGAATGACCTAGGCAAGTAATTCGAGATGTTTGAAAACGATCAAAACATTCCGCGGAACGATTTGCGCAGCTGCCTTCGCTGATGGGACAGCCGTTGCAAAAATCGTGGAATTGCGTTGATTTCACGTCCAGCTGCACCCTGAGATGAGGCAAAATCTATTTTGAATCGATGGTTAAGCAGAAAACGATACTGTGCTGTGCAAACGATTGCTAAAATATTTGTATAACAGAACGCTGACATCCCTCCCTTCCTCGAGCAGTAACTAGAAAATTCCATAAGAAAATTTTCGAGGCAGAAAAGAGTTCTTCGTTTCGCATATACACAACTTCGTTTATGTTATTATAAATAATAGAAACTTAAGATAAAATTTAAGAATATATGCAGATAGTTTTAAAATTGAATAGTTTAGTCGAATTTTAAATTTATTATAAAATGTAGTTTTATATTTATTGATATTTTACCCCTATAAAGAGCTATATTTAGTTATTCGATATGTATCTAGATAAATCGTAAAATTCAGTAATTTTATACACTTCAACTAATTTGTCTAGTTATTTGAGAAATACCTACTTAGTCTCCATAAATAACTGATTTCACACTTTAATGATCTCTCTCTCTCTATATATATATAGATACATATCCGATGACAAAAAAGTTAGCCTCCCTAATTTCGAAGCAGTAGGTCCCAGGTTCGAATTCTGGCTAGAGAATGGATGTTCCTATCTCTCTGTGTGTATGTGCCTTTATACCTTTACTTTCAGGGTGAAAATGGCACAGACAGTGGATTCCCTACTATATAAAATGCCAGACGTGTCCACGATAATATGTGACGTACCAAGTCCTTTCACTGGAGTGGCGTGGATGTGGAGTGGAGGGTGTCAACTCAGGTGTGACGTCGTCACTTGACAGTGGTTCAAAATTACCAGGCACCTGGTGATGAATGGGTATTGCAAACCCGTTAGCCCAAAGGTATAGTCTGGGACTCGCAGGCACCGCTATGTATGCATAAGATGCCATCACATTCGCCTCTTATAGCGCGCTATATAGGTGTATCCTAAGTGTAGCCGGACATTAAATATGTATATGTGTGTGTTTTTTTAGATTTCCTTTCCCCATGTGTATCATAAATCTCAATTTTTTTTCCCGATTAATTTCGTCTCTTTATGGCTGCTTTTGGCATACGAGTGCTAAATTGATTAGGTTCTGCAGTTTGAAGTATATTGCGAGTCACTACAAATATGTATTACAACCAACATACTAAAACTCAAAATTTACCATTATATTTATAAAATTTAAAAATAAAAATGTTTTGAAACTTTAATCTCTCAGTTATATTAAACTGCATCAGTACACATGAACTTTCACTCAGTTTTTTACGATTCCTTCCTTGGTGTTGTTGTTTTAACAGCAACCAGTCATATGTAATCCCAAACAATTAAATCATCAATGCAAAAATTTATATTTATATGAGCAATTACATCATTTATTAAAATAAAACGTGCTTACAGAAAGAATATAACTATTACATTTAAAAATCTCAAAAAATAAGTCAGATAAAATTATATATATATAAATATATATATATAATTATATAAATATGTATATATATGTAAATACATATATATATATAATTATATAAATATGTATATATATATACACTACTGGCCATTAAAATTGCTACACCAGGAAGAAATGCAGATAACAAAATGATATTTATTGGACAAATATATTATACTAGAAATAGCAAGTGATTAAATTTTCAAAAAATTTGGCTGGATATATAGATCCTGAGAAATCAGTACCCAGAACAACCACCTCTGACAGTAATAACAGCAGTTATACGCCTGGGCATTGAGTCCAACAGAGATTGGATTGCATGTACAGGTACAGCTGCCCATGCAGCTTCAACACGATGCCATAGTTTATCAACAGTAGTGACTGGCGTTTGGTGACGAGCCAGTTTCTCTGCAACCATTGACCAGACGTTTTCTATTGGTGAAAGATCTGGAGAACGTGCTGACCAGGGCAACAGCCGAACATGTTCCGTATCAAGGAAGGTCAGTACAATAGCGGCAACATGCGGTTGGGCATTATCCTGCTGAAACGTAGGGTTTCGCAGGGCTCGAATAAAGGGTAGAGCCACGGGTCGTAACACACCAGAAATGTAACCTGCACTGTTCAAAGCACCATCAATGCGAACAAGAGGTGACCGAGACGTGTATCCAATGGCACCCCATAGCATCACGCCAGGTGATGGGCCAGTATGACAATGACGAATGCACGCTGCCAGTGTGCGTTCACCACGATGCCGCCAAACACGGATGCGACCATCATGATTCTATATACAGAACCTGTATTCATCTGAAAAGATGAAGTCTCGCCATTCGTGCTCCTATGTTCGTCGTTGATCACACCATTGAAGGCGCTCTTGTCTATGACGCAGCGTCAAGGGAAGCCGCAGCCATGGTCTCCGAGCTGAGAGTCCATGCTGCTGCAAACGTCGTCGAACTGTTCGTGCAGACACTTGTTGTCTTCCAAACGACCCCGTTTCTGGACTCACGGCTCGTGACGTGGTTGCGCGATCCATTATTGCCATGCGGATAATATGCCTGTCTTCTCGGCTGCTAGTGATAGGTGACCGTTGAGATCCCGCATGGCGTTCCGTATTACCGTCCTGAACCCATCGATTCCATATTCTGCTAACAGTCATTGGATCTCGACCGACGCGAGCAGCAATACCGCAATCCCGGTACGCTACAATTCGACCTTTATCAAAGTCAGAAACGTGCTGGTACGCATTTCTCCTTCTCACACGAGGCATCACAACAACGTTTCACCAGGCAACAACGTTCACATGCAATTTGTGTATGAGGAACCGGCTGAACAATTTCCTCATTTAAACACAATGTAGGTGTCGCTACTGGCGCCTGCTTTGTCTGAATGCGCTGAAAAGCTAATCATTTGCATATCACAGCACCTTCTTCCTTTCGTATAAATTTCACGTCTGTAGCATGTCGCCTTCTTGGTGTAGCAATTTTAATGGCCAGTAGTGTATATATATATATATATAAAATCAGATTAATAATACAAAAACAGGATTATTAATTTTGTTGTATTTCTAAAATTTACTTATTAAATCGTATGACTAATTAGAAAACTAGTTCTCCCTGCGCTAGTTAAACCAGGATGTATTTTCACATGAAATAAAGAGGCTACTGAAGTATAAATATTTTTAATTGAAATTTTGAAAAACCTGCAATAGAATGGTTTGTTATCTTTACGCACTTCATTAAACATATGCAGTGTTTATCAGTACATACATAGCGGTGCAGACCAGACCCGAAATAAACCTTAAGGTTAACGGGTTTGAAATACTTGCCCATCATCAAACGCCTCGTAATTTTGAACCATGGTCAGGAGACGAGGTTACAACTGAGCTGGCACTATCTTCTCTACATCCATGCCACACCAGCAGAAGGACTTTGGGTATCACAGATTAATGTGGGACCGCCCCCAACCCTTATCCAACTACTACCCAGTGAGGGATTTTTCAGTGAGGGAAATTTCTGACTGCTGCACTGATACACTCGGTATATTACATATCACTAAATTTTAAACTACAATAAAAATATAGACATTAGAACAGGTAAAGAATAATTTTAAAAAATTGTTCTTTCTTTCAATCTTTTTGGTGACAAATTTATTCTGGAACACCATTATATTAAAGAGTTCTAAATCAGCCTTACCACACTATAAAATTGATTCTTATGGAACTTAAGCGAAGATACAAAACAGTATTTTAAGCAAAGTAAACAACGGAGAAGTATCGAAATTCTTCCTGAAGTTTACCAGCAGTAAATAGTTTGTTGGAAGTCGATGCATTCAATCAGCAGCCAAGTTGCCAACTTCAGCTACAAAGAAAAACAAAGCAGAAAACTTTGTTTAACAAATCGCTGAGGGAATTCAGCAGATCGATTTTTACAACGCTTCAAAGAAAAACACTAAGCTGGCTTTGCGAGCGAAGAAGAAACACATCGATTAAATAACTTATTTTGCAGCTTGTTTTCATCGATATCGCGTTCTGCAGTCGAGTCTTGCGTTCATTTCTGTAGAACAAAAAAAGTTGTGTTTGAAGAAGTCTCTTCTAGCCAACAAATTTATAGATACTTCCGTTTCGGTTGCCAAATTATGAGCTTCAAAGCTATAAAGTATACAAACTAATAAAATAAATAAACAAACTGGGGTTCATTTTCTTCGAACAGGAAAAGCTCAGCCATAATTGAAAGAACACAAGACTGATAAATCATATCCTCATAAATTCATTACCAGGTTGATGACTAATTAGATTTATTATTTTCTAAGAAATACAATTATATATATATATATATATATATATATATATATATATATGAATTTAACTCTGGCGAATCAGATAAATCATTTAAGAAATGTAATAATTCTTGACGAAGATTGAACTTTACCGTTGAAATATTTTCTGCAGATGACTGATTCTTAACTAAAAGTAGAGTTATTTAAAAGTAAACTATGAAAAATTTTTTTAAAAAATTTAGGAAGAATTACCAGAATTATTTCAATTTATGTGAAATTCATAAAGATCTATATTATTGTACTTATATTATTTTATTTGTTCTATAAATAAAATAATTATTCTATAAATTCTATAAATTAAATAAAATAATATTACACTTACCAATCTACGTAATTTTGAGAAAAAATTGATCGATCAACGCAGAAAGGAATAAAACGATTAATTCAAAAAATCAAAAATTAGTACTTATTCTAGTGATTTTAACTTTGAATTTTCATGTGTTTGATTATTATTTGTTAGAATAACCACAGTGCTATAATCCAAAAATTAAAAAAATAAACTTTAGTACCACGATAGCCAATTATCCATCTGCTTATTTCTGTGGAACTATTCGAACTCTTTTCGAATGTAAATCGGAATAAAGTATGTAAATTAGATATTATATAGCATGTTCTGATTTTCGTACTTAATTCTTCAAAGCATTGAAGTATTATTCTGAGAGAGAGAAACCAAGAAATTACTGGGAAAATATATATTTCATTCATTGTATTTTAGTGAAACGTTAATAAAATTATCGAAAATTATAAAATTCACCCGATTTTTTTTTTTTTTTTTTTTTTTTTAGAGAAAAACAACTTTAATTTAATGAGTTTTAGCAGTTATCTTGATGCAGTAGCAAAAATATTTATAATGAAAGTCTGATTTCAAATTTACAAAGTTTGTTCTTTCAGACAAAGTTTGAAACAATTTTTCTCAGAATTACAATTTGTACTTAAATGTGATGATTTAAATTTCTTAAACCAGCAGAACTTTAGGAAATAACGTGTACATGATTAACATCTTATTTTTCTTGTGTGATTTCTTAAAAATATTTTTAAATATTAATGATTTGTACATTTATATTGAATTGGAATTGCACATTTGACTGGTGTTGGCTGTTAGAAATGAAAATTTACGAAAATATTTGGAGATTCTAAAAACTCACCGTTATCCAAATAAGAAATACGATAGTGAATTATCGCGATTTAGACAGAATCTTCATCACCAGATTGATAAACCGGAAAAAAAAGTCCAACTATGCTATATAAATGTGGCAGTGGCTATAATTTAAAATACCTAATATCATATCATTTTTAATTTTATGAATATATTGCATTTATAAATATACTTTCATATACTATACAAAATCTATACATTTTGAAATATGAAACTGTCAGAAATAAGTGCCAAAATTTAAACTATTTTATGCATACTTTTCAGAATCAATTGCTATAAATTTGCATATTCCTGAAAAATTGGGACCCATCATTTTGTCTATTTTTCCTTTCCAGCGACATATTCAATTTTAAATAAACTGTTCTTTTAATATCGTATACAATGACTATACTTTGAATATCATTCTTGGGAATCTACCTTAAACAGCAAACCTCTGGTCAAATAGCTCTTGTGTAACGAAAATTATTTCATGATCTTTGGCCCCATTTTGTGACGCCAAATAAAATTGCTTTTCTGTAAATCTGAAATATTTCACTCGTTCTTTAAATTAAATAGAACTTTTCATAAACTTTCAGTTCGTTTCGAAATGATTTGCATCTCAAATTCCCTTTTTATGGCGTGTTAAATTTTATATAACACAAGAATTAAAATTCAATCAGGAGAAATTCGCATTAAGGAAAGCTTCCGCTAGCTGATAAGAGTTATTCCACACTGCAGTTTTTTTATTAAGGTATTCAAAATTTGGTATATTAAGCAAGATACTGCCGCTCTTGTATATTTACTCCACCAAAATTTGGTTGCTGCAATTCAAAATGTAATGTAAGTTTATCATAGGAAATAAAACTTGAGCTTTAAGTAGAATTATCTACAATTAAAAAAGAAAAATGTGCGTGAGCAGCATTCTAAAGCTTCATTTATTGATTAAATTTTTATGCTTACCATTCATTTGTTAGTAGTAAACCCCTTATCTACAAAATTCTGAAGTAGAAAAAAATTAGTGTCAAATTTTAATCAAATTTAATTTAAAAGAACATAAATTTTTAATTGACACCATTTACATGGAAATGACAATAAAAGATTTGACATTTTGTTGCAGCTACAAAGAATGATGAAAATTCGTAAAATCAAGTAAGATAAATAAAAAGTCAAAGAAATTTTATTCAACATTTTGGAAACACATCAACCACTTAAATATTAAAAAAAAAATTATGAAACAAACAGAATTCAGTAAACAATTTTCAGTTAATTAAAAGAACAATTTACTAAAATACCAAAAAATGCTAACAAATCAATTGAAGTCATGAATTACGACCTGACTTTCGATTGGGGGGGGGAATGAACATTCAACGTGAGCACACAAGTGCCAGAATTGACTTGCAGAGTTAAATTTTTAACTTGATAGATTAGAAAAATGTTATCCATAAAGATATTCACAATAAATAATGTAAATATAGTATACATTATGACACAACATGTTAATTGACAGAATAAACATGAAATACAGCTGTCAATATGCTTGTTCAAGTATGGCTTTGTACCATCATTTTCTGAGATTCCCCATTTCTGCGTTGAAAAGGACATCTCCAATTGCTTTTTGAGCATAAGCACTATTAACTTTGTCCAGATTTCTCAATTTTGCAGCTATGTACATACCAAAAAAATCGAACTGATCTCTACCACGTGGCTCGCTAGTTGTGGCTGACTCAGCTGATGGTTCGGTTACATTTCGTCTCTCTTCGGAAGTACTCGTATCTGCTTGGATGCAAGGTCCTAAGCGAATCCTTTCGCTGACTGAACACGTTCGTGCACCATTCGGATTAATAATAGTAGTAGCATTATGATGCAAAGGACAGGGTGCATTCGAGTCAACGGATGATTGCAACTGGAGTGCATAACTCTCGATGGCTCGTGCGTTGATATTGGCGACCCACACTTCGTCTCCTACAGAACATGTCGGTGCTGGGGGAGCAGGAGGGTCGTCTTGGATTTCAATGATTTCTTCCTTGATGATTACTTCGGGATCTGAGGCTTTTGATGAGTCTGCAGAACTTGATGGCTCCGGTTCATTCGGTTGTGCCATCGTAACTTCAGCACTCGTCGAAGGTTCTGACTCCATTGTACTAAATCCTGGGATTTTCCTTTTATATCTTGAGCCTCTTTTCAAAAGACTAGGAGAAGCCTGTTTTATTAAAAGAAAATTAACTGCAATTAAATGTCAGCCAACGAAAATAAATCTTTTATAAGTTATAATTGAAGATATTCATAATATGTCGCACTAATAGCGAAGAACCATAGTAATACATAGTTACATTTCGTTTCAAAACATGATTTACATATTCTTTTATCATTTAAAAAATATGTGCTGCAAGTGCTTAAATATCACCATGCGCCTAACTTCGCCAGTTGCTTATAATTGTTTCCATTAATGCTTAATTAAAACGTTTAGACCCTTACAATTTTTTTAATTTGCACTCTTGAATATTTCAGAATCTCAACTCCTATTGTTATAATTGATAAATTTACATTATGCTATTAAGTTACCATAATTAATAAAGGCTAAGCACTCTCATTAAGAGAAGTTGAAAGAAAGGATTAAATTTTTAATTTTATACTCTTGGTGGAAAAAACAGAATCTTAAAATACTTATTTTACAGCAGTTACAAAATTTTAAATAATGTTCTTTATTTTTTCACAGTTTATCACTTTAAATATGCTAGAGAACTTTGACAGTAGCCTTTCTTCATCGTAGCAAGTCAAAGCCACTGTTGAAAGATACTAAGCTCAAAAACTAGCTGCTATTTATTTCGATGTTAGGCAAAATATTACATTCGTTGATCGTGAATACATTATAAAATACATAGGAAATAATTTCTCTTCAAGTAGGGATTCAAATTAAAGTGTTTCTAGATTTGTGTTACCATGTAATATTGACTTTAATTCAAAGGAATATAAGCAATTGAGAAAATTGTTTCACATGTTCGTTAAAATATACGATTTTCGACATTTTGAAAATTTATTTTAGTTATGAAATACATTTTTGCACATTTCTCATGAATACAGATTAAGTGATCTTAGGGGACTGGTACCAAAATAAGAGTACATTTTTATTAAACTACTAAAAAGTATAATCCACAAATAGTCTATTTTAGAAATTTGACCCCTAATGCAATGGGAGTGATTTCGCTGAATGCATTGTTAGATTAATCACTCTAAAATGGTAGCAAATTTTTATTTAATGTTTAAGATTTTTAAATTTTTCTGTAGTCTTAATACAAGGTTAGTTTGAAAATTTCAATGAATTTTTAATGCATAATTAGAACAATTTAATAAATTTAATACATAATTAGATTTAAACCGAATTTGCTGAATTTTTAATACATAATTAGATGCAACATATTGAAATTATGTATTGCTTTTTAAGCATGAAAAATATGAAATAAAGTAACATGTGTTCAATGTAAAATCGGATACTCTTTGGTTTGGCGAAATACATGGCGATAAAATTTAATTTCTGGTAACCCTATCTTTGTATAGTTTTTGTGTGATAGCCATCTTGTTAGTCACATCTTGGCCTCAAAAAAATCGCAAAAATATCAAAGAGTACCCGACTTTTACCTAACATAAAAATAATGCGAGAACAAATTCGATATTGAATTCCAAAAAATGGTGGACAAAACTCGAAGTTTGATAAAATTAATACAAACGTAAAATTGCTGACGAATAATTTCGATCTATGAGTGTTCATCTGCATGTATTTCGATTAAAAAAAAATTTAAGTTTAAATGAGAATTTATTGCTTAAAATATGAATATGGATAGGATAGAAAGATTAGAAATTGAAATCATATTACTCTTTATCTTAGTTCAATGTATTGAAAAACTTTTCAAAACGCTCTATCAAATCTAAATGAATGGGCTATAGAAAGTTTGGAATACTTTATTAAAACATAATAAATTTAAAGTTTAAGGAGTTAAATTTAAGGTAGAATTCAATATACAGAAAAGGGTAAAAAAAAAATCTTACCTGACATTCTGTTGTAAGCATGCGTAACTTAGCTTCTTTAGGAAATAGGCAAAGGTGGAGTTGAGTTGCTTACATGCTTTACCGTTAAAATTAGTTATACCAGTTCTCAAGCACTTTTTTTAAAAATCCTTTTAAAGTTAAATCTGATAAACACCACGCTGAAAACAGCGTTCCCTATGCCTTTACACACGAAAATGATTAAAGAAATGTTGGTTTACGTTAAAAATCTTATTTATTGTTTGTTGATATTATAAATTAAATGATATTTGTGAAATTTTTATTGTTGAGAATATTTTTAAACATTTAATGGCCAAAATGGCGTTAGTTGGGATTATGATATTCCAATTGATGAATACGAAACCAAAGAAGGTCATAGACAAGGAATTATCATACTTTTTTTTTTTTTCTTCCGGCACACTTTTAACGCTTTTAAAATTTGGCACATAAAAAAAAAGTTTAGAACTAGCTTACCTATTAGGTAAACATAAAGTTTAAAAGTTGTTTACCTGTAATACACTGTTTAAAATTGTTTATGATAGTAATTTTGAATGCAAAATAGAATAAAATACGTAATATACTTGCATTATGTAAAATAGAATAAAATATACTGCAAAAAAGAGGAGGTTTATTGAGGGATTAATTATTGAAGGACTGAGGGATACGTATGAGGTAATAAAATGAAAATACTTTTAATAAGAAATTTGAGCTTGATGTTTTTTGATAATTTCATTTATATTTGGTCATAAAAATCACTCTCATCTTGTCTTCTACATTTAACAATCTCGGTCTTTTTTCCGTTTTTATGCTGGTTGATATTGAAATTCGAATTCCCACAAATATAATATACAGAAAATTATAATTGTAGACACT
Organism: Latrodectus elegans; assembly: GCA_030067965.1. Taxonomy (NCBI): domain Eukaryota; kingdom Metazoa; phylum Arthropoda; class Arachnida; order Araneae; family Theridiidae; genus Latrodectus; species Latrodectus elegans. The sequence goes on from CM057819.1 coordinate 48,303,155, forward strand.
GGGAACTCTAGCAATTTCTTCAAGTGGGACAAATGATTCACTTTATGAAAGATCACAGTTATCGAAGATAAAAAGTTTTTGTCTGTAAAAAAATTTATACTTAACTGTAAAAAAAAAAAAAAATTCTTTTACAGTATATTTTCCTTTAATTTAAGCAAACTTTATTCCTAATTTTTTTTTGAAAAAAGTACTATAGTTTTTACTACATACATTTCTAAAATTTGGCGGTATATTTTAGGGATTTGGCGGTATATTTTAGGGATTTGGCGCTACACAAAAGTGCCGCACACACTAGTTGAGAATTACTATCTTAGGTACAACTATTTCTTTTCAAACCTAAAATAATTTTTTAACGTTGACGATAAATAATTCTGCGTCATCATTTTTGCTAGATTTTGCTTTTCTTATAATTATTTTGATCGGCTTCAAATATTTCAACAGATTCTGCGGAAAATATAGTAGAAAACAAGGTGGCTTAGATCAATTTAAGCGTATTTAAACCAGTTTGTTAAACTGATTTCAAATAAATCAATTCCAATTTATTTAAATCAAAAGCTGTCACCGCAATAAAAAGTTTATCTAAGATTTAAACGCGTTTAAAAGAGCCTTGAGACGGGGTATAAGAATACGAGAAAAAGCTAGCACACAATTTTAAAGTAAACATTAAATTTTAAATAGTGTAAGTATATGTACATACAAACTTACATATTTATATACACACATATACATAAGCAGATGAAAGCATAAATTTAAAATATTGTTCCACTTGTAAACTTATGGCATTAAAAACACACACACATCACATGTTTATACGCAATTTTTTGAATATAGAATGCGAATACTATTAACCTTAGAAATAATAAATTCATAATAAATATATGAAAAGATTAATATATAAAATGGTTACAAATATTAATATCTTTATAAATCTTAAGAAAAATCCTAACACTATATTTTGATATTATTAGATTCTGAATCATATCACCACACAATCGTAATTCAAAAATTCAAAATTTTTTTAACATGAACATGACTAGTTTTTTGACTTTTTTTGGAAACTTTTGACTTCTAATTCTATGATATTCAAGGATGTGCAATTTTTTCAATTTATTAAAAATGCCCATTTTGCTTTGCCAATTTTTACCACCGAAGACACATTTTGTATTGCATTTCGAAGTTGAACCGTATTTAAGCCCGCAGGTGTGTGTTTAGATTGCTAAAAATTTCGTGTTCCCGATTATTCGATTGATAAAAATCCAAAATTTAGATAGATAAGAATTTCGTATTTCCAATTATTCGATAGATGAAAATTTGGCAGTTTGCACAGTTATATATAAAATATTTTCCTTTTTTTATCCTCAGAATATAGCTCACGAGAAACGGACAGCAAATAGGTTAAATTTACTGTAGTTCTCGTGATGATAGTCCTGAAACTGGAAAGGATTATAGTTACTTGGATTGCTACAAAAATGAATCGGGTCGTTTAATCTTCTTTTCAAGACGCTGCTGACTTCGAAAATGATTCACTTGCCATCCAAAATAATCGGACAACGCAAAAAAGTTGTCATTTGTTAAATATCGGAAATGTTTTTTTTTTCTTTCGAAAATAAACTTTATATTTATATTCTATAAATCGCGTAATTTATTCAACATTTGCTTTCAGAATTTTTGTCTTAAAATTGACATTTATGAAAGCCTGCTTAACATTTAAAATAAGTCTTAGATACAAAAATTTATGCATCTTAACTGTGTTTAATATATTTAAAGTAAAAACTGTTTGAAGCAATTTTAATAAAAAAAGTAATACATCAATCTTCTTTTAATTTATTTTGACTTTACAGTTTGGGATGGGTCTCAGCCTGTCACACAATATTTTTTCAGATGACTGTGTCCCCCGTCTCCTTCTACCAGTAACTTAACTTCTAACATTTTATGTCATTCCGTATATCATTCAGGCATCCCCTTTTTGGTCTTCCCATTGGTCTATTTCGCCTTAGCTTCCAAGGGCGGTATCCTTATAATTAGGGTATTGATCTCCCACTCGGAAAGGCGAGGTTCGATTCCCAAAGCTGCAAAAGACCCACCTAGAATATAGGATATACGTGCTCGTAAAATCTGTGGAATCATCGGTTTTGAATCCTAGTTACCATGGGTGTAATGATCTGGAGAAAATTTATACAAATCAATGATAAAACTGAGGGAGTGGATCCTCTGATGGTGCCATCTATAGGACGAGTTTAGAGCTAAGTCGTACTTTCACCATCGTGTTCTGTTTAAACAAAAGATGCATCCTACTGACTTAAATTCGCAGAGCCAACGGCACAGTGAGTTTGGCTTGTGCAAATAGAGGGTAGACTTTCCATTCCGACAAAAATCATTGATAGAAATTATAAGCGAAATATATGGAATTTTCCGTAAATTTTGTATCGAAATATTTTATAAAGCAAGAAAAGTTATTCCAAAGTTAATAAATAAACTACCTAATTTTCTTTTTTTTTTAAGAGGTAGGAAATTTGACATTTTTGTCTGTTTGAAAAAATTTATACAAGTGAAGTACTTAGAGAGCAGAGCAACTGTTGCTTTCTCATAAGGCCCATTAAAAAAGCATCAAATCTCGTAAGATGAAAACAAATGAAAATTATATCAAGCAAAATAAAATAAGTATATTTCATACTTTTATTTTGATTTGAGTATTGATATTAAGTTTTGATCATTTAATGAATAATAACAAAATTGTATTAAATTTTTTTTTATGCATCTGTATACTTTTCGGCCAAACAGTAAATCGAATTATATTTCTTTTAAAAATCTCCGAGCAGAGCTTTTTCTCTCTTTTGCTTGACTAAAAGCTCACAACGGATATTTCCGGTGTCAAATTTGAGAAGCATTTGAGGCTACTTTTTCCTCACCCATGAGATACAGTTCTCGGAAGGAATACCCCGAGGCTGTAATGAGGGCAGTTGACAGGGGACAAACAGTTTTCAAGACAAATTGACCACATATGCGAAGAAAATCTGTAGGGAACATGCTGATGGAAGTTAGGATGCGGGGGGGTTATATTGTCCACTTTACCCCTATTGCGGTTAAGTGGTCTACTCATTCCCCTCTTAAAATTCTCTCCCCCTCATTGAGTTAGGAACTATTTTTTTCTTTGTAAACAGGTGCTTTGGTGTGGTTTATGAGTTTTAATTCACCAATCAGTTCTTTCAGTTTTTGAAAGAGGAACTGCCTCCAAACAACTGGGCTAGATGGCGCTGAAGCTCATTTCTAGATTTATTTTGAGGAAGGATTCCCCCTAAGAGGAGACGCGGCCGATATTCTCGAGATGCTTCCGAAAGAGCAGAGGCACTTACTCTAAGCCCGACATAGTTAGGCAAGGTTTTGTAAAGACAGTCAGTTTTGTGAAGACGATTAGTCATGACTGCTAGTTTAGAGAAGCTGTTCTCTGCCTGAGGTATTTGAGACCTGTGATTGGAAGCTGTTACTTATTGTATCCGACGAATTGGAGCTGTATAATAGTATTGATTGTTACAGCTGGTATTTCTAGTGGAATTTTTTACGAATAAAAGTCTTGTGTTCATTGAGTGGCTGTTTTATTCAATTCTCAATCCACACGAACCGCGAAGCTCGGTACAATATATTTCCCTATGACTTCTTATTCTTCATAGATTGATATGTCAATCAGAAGTTTAATATTATATAAGTTATGTATTTTGTATAATTATGTTATTCGTAGATGTGTACATACTATATTGTCAAAAATGATTTTACTTAATAAAAAACCATCATTATCTTTTCAATTACAAAATGAAACGGAATAAGATGAATAATGGAATAATGAAACAATACAAAGAAAAACAATTCCAACAAATAATAATAAAAGTATCCTGCCATTTAGTTTTAATTTTTTAATAGTTCTCTAAATTTTTGTGGTAAAAATAAACTTATACGATATTACTACTATTTCGAGTGAATTGAGGTGTTTACGCGATAAATAACGCTTTTTATATGAAGTATAATTTAAGATATGTATGTTTTAGAGTGCTAGACAAAAAAGGAAAATGGTCTGTATTATATAAAAACGCATACTTTATATCTACTTCTTTTTTTACTTACTTTAGTAGGACTTTTGTTGCAATCAAATTTATGGGGGATGACACCTGGTTTAAGAATTATTTTTCCTCCTTGGAATTTATATCTCATGTAGTTCGCCATGTCTTTCTCCAACTAAATGAATAACAACATATTTATCATTTCGTAGAAAATCAAGTTTTTAGAAGTATTTTAATAATTATAAAAAAATCATTGACAATTTTTAATGAATTATATATAAACATGTATTAAAGATTAAAAGCAGAAATGTAATACGTTATATGTATTTCAACTATTAAGAATTTTAATTATGTATAAGTTATGGGATCAAGAAATATCCCATAACTTCTATATAATTAAAATTCCACTTTGGTTACAAAGATACTATATGGGTATCATTTAAGAATTGCCATGACATAATATATATATATATATATAGGTTTGAAATAGGAATAAAATTAGCGGCTTCGCAAAAACCACAGTACATGGTTATACTATAAACTTTTTGTCTAAACTCACGAAATTTCACTTTGTAAACTCTCTGACTGGTCAGCGATTTCATTGGAGTTGGACTGTATCACAGGCGATCATTTAATTTTCAGAATTAATTTTTACTAGTACCTAGATTCAATGATCTATCTTAATTTTAATACAAGCGTCTAACTTCTAGCCTACGAAGTAATTTCATTGGAAAAAATAATAAATCAACCATTCAACTATATATATATATGCCAAAACTCTCTCTCTCTCTCTGATGACTGGGTGGTTAGCGTTCCTAACTCCTGAGTTGTGGGTCCCGTGTTCGAATCCCGGCTCTGGCATGATGTTACTTTCTTTCTGCGTTTCTCTGTCCTTTCTTCTGAGATGATGTATGAATGTGGCCCACTTTATAAACGGAATTGTGGTGATATGGTCCGGGCAACGCCTTCGTGACTTGGTTCACATGTGGTCGCAGGGAAACGACAAATGAGTAGCAGTTTCTGCTCTTCTTGTGAGCTAAGGTTTGCCACCCAAGTGCCTGCCGTTGGAAAAAAAATTATTATGTCTTTCATTCAATGACCAATCTTAGTTTTATTATAACCAAAAAACTCTAGCATAGCAGGTGATTTCACATGAGAGGATTATAAATGAATTATTCAACTATTAACACATTTATTATGTTATTCAATGAAAGGCCAATTTTAATTTTATTACTGAAACTAAACTCTCTGTGGCATGACAGCCTGTCCAAAGCCTACAGCGCTCATCTCTGTTTACCTGACCGAGAGGCTTTGCTGTGCGAAGCATATATATCGACCTTGCCCAGCCTGAAGATCGAACCTCGGAGATATGCCTTGGGAGCATGAAATGCCACCTCTAAGCCACCGGGCTTCTTTTAATTTAATTACAACTGGAAAACTCTGCTTGCTAGATATTTTATTATAGAAGATAAACATACGAAATGCCAATATTTATTTTGTTCATTAATATAATTAATTCATATCATTTATGTATGCTTTTTGTAAGAATGGTCAATCTTAATTTTATTGAAACTAGCAAACTCTTTGTCTAACAAGTGATTTTATAAGATTGTAAGTAAACCATTTGACTATGAACATTTATTATGTTGTTCATTTTTTATGACCAATCCTAATTTTAATATAACTAAAAAACTCTTGCCTACAATATGTGATATGAGAGATAATAATTAAACTAATCAATTATTAACATTTATTAGATTGTTCCTTCAAATATCCCAAACAATCTTAATTTTATTTTATCCGACAAACCGCTTCCCTAGGAAACGACTTATAGGACAAGATAGTAACAGAACTAATACTTATTATGTGTTAATTATTAATATTTATTATGTTTTTATTCAAGGACATATTTTAATTTTGTTTGCAACTTAGAAACTGTTTGTCTATAGCAACTGATTTCATGAGAGAAAATAATCAATGAATAATTCAAGTAAAAACTAAACTCTATGGCACGACAGCCCATGTGGGTTAAGGCCAATAGTGTCCATCTCTGATTTCTTCATCGAGAGACCCTGGAATAAAAAGCATATATCCCGATTACGTGGTCAGCCGAACTCGAAGCCCCCAGAGTTTAGTTCCCAAGCATGCTTGGTACTCAGTTTATCGACCCACTGAAGGGACCAAAGGTTGAGTCGACCTTGTCTATCTCAATTTTACAAACAATATTTACAATTTAATTTACAGAATAAGAATTTAATTTACAATGGCCAATTGTAATGTAGGCCAATCTTAAAGATTTCTATCTAATTATTAAATCTGAAACTAATGGAAAATTTCCAAGTGAAATTATCAAAATGTATCTCCCCTTTTTAAAAATTTCTTGACATCAACTCTTCAATTATTGCCTCGGTGGTATCTACTTATGCTTAATAGTAATAGAATCAGAGTTGTTTTAGGGTTTTTATACTAATTTTACTTAAAAATTACATTTTCAAAATATCTATGGGTAAAAAAGATATTAAAAATTTGCAAACTATGTTTACATTTGGCATACTTCCACATGACAATATAATATGATAAATAGGTTTTTTTTTTTTTTTTCGTAACATTTTTAAGAATAAATTTCTCATCCCAAATTACATATACAATGAAATAAATAATTTTTGGATAGATGTATATATTTAATTGTAACTTTTTCATGAAGTAAATGCCATGTATTATTTGTATGGAAATATTTTTCATAAAATAAACTTTTTCTTTTCTGTTTGTTTTAATTAAAAACACATTGTTACATTTTTATTTCAATTAAACATTTTTAATATTTTACTTTAATTTTGTTATAAATAATTCCAAAAATTTTAAAAATCCTTTAGGTTTTTTACATTTGAGAAGAACTTTGTGTAGAATTTATATTTTTACAGAGAGATGATATAAGCATATTTTACAATTTTTGCGCCTACACAAAAGTTAAGGCGAGATTCCACGTGCCAACAGATATTAGTTGAAGATGATTCACGATTTTGTTCAATAAAGCAGTTTGTGATATGACATTTTTAATCTATTTTCGTTGTCACAAGAGCTACCATTATGAAGCATTTTCTTCACGTTATTTGCCGCATGACTGCGACAGTCAAATTCTTACAAAATTATCTCATTCTGTTATTTTTTAAAGTAAAGTAACAATTTACTCAATCATTTAAAATCGAAATATATTTAACGTAATGCCAAAGTTAATCATATTTTAGAAATATGTTTATTTTTCTGTATTCTGATTTAAAAATATAAATTCTTACGTTGAAATGAAGGCACTAATTATAATGCAAAATTTTATTTTAACGATGCTTAGAAGACATCTTAACAGCTTAAGGTTGCTGTAAGAATTTTTAGACTTTGATAATGGGTCTTAAGCACAGCTACCATATAATCTATCTTGCCAACTTCTGAGTTTGGTGTTATTTGGGCGGATTTCCCTTTTATCTGGCAACCTATTTTTTTTTTTTTTTATTTCATTATAGAGATTGAGAATAATAAGAATTATGTAGAAAATTCTATTTTGGCAACCTTAGCATTTACATCATCGTGATAAAATTTAGAACATTTTGTTCCATTTATGGAAAATTTATCAGATTTAAATTTATTATTTAGATAGATGCGTAAGCTTTTTTCAGGAATTTATTGCGCCAAAATTATGCCTTGGAAACATTTCTTCGTCACCAAATAAATTCAGAAAATGCTATGATAATGCCAATTCCATATTCACATATTAACTAGGGAGAAAATTTTATCGGACGTATGTCCAGAAAAAACAAATCAGTCCTTTCAAAGCAAATTTACTGTTAGAAAGTAAAAATACAACATTCATCTATCTTTGATTAAAAGTAAATTTCTATTTATTAAAAGAAATATTTTTTTTAGAAAAAAATCACTCGAGTAACCGTAAAAATCAAATCTGTGACATGCATTAAATGAAGACTCATAACATTGAATTTTTTACGTATCAGATCTGTTTCATTTAAATTCTATTCTTACTTTTTGAACTTGAATGCTATTTTATTGGATTTTACACAGTACAATTCTGAATATCCATATCCGAGATAAGAACCGAGCCCATGAATTGTTAAACATATTGTTACTATATAAGAATTTATTTTTCCTCGAAGAAATTTATAATAAGGGCAAAACACTGCAGTAATATTTTTGTAAAATAATGCATTTTAATATTGAATCTTGAAATCAAAACATTCATCTTTTCTGGGATCTTCCTTAAACTTAATTTAGATGTGTACTTATAGAACCAATGACATTTTCCTGTTATCATTCGTAGTTTATCCCGAAATACAAACTGATTTATTGCTTCAATATTGTTATTAAACTACTTTATTGCAAGAGCAAATATGTTGTTTGAGGCATTGAGAACAAACATAAATGATTTTTGCTCTTCTGTATCATAATATTTATCAGTAACGATGCTTTTTGTACTTTGAGTTTACCAATCTAGATTTTTAAAGCTCAGCTTTTTGCACCATGTAGAAGTTCAATGTTTTGTGTTGCTAAAACAATGATGGGCTTATATCAAAGCATTCCCACAATGGTGCAGAATCATTGGAATTGCTTCTAAACCATATTATTTATGTCTCTTAGAATTAAAAATAAAAAGATTAAAATCACATTGAAGAAAATTGAATTAGATCCTGCTCATAAAAGGACACTGTGGGTACAACACAGATTTGAAAATACCATTCACCATATGTACATATCAGTCGGACTGCCTCAATGTCATCATTTTGCCATACAAATGCTATTCAATTGATAAGCAGTGAAATAAAAGTGCTTTTTGGACAACAGCAATCATAGGCTTGCTTTCAGTCGTTTAAGAGATCCTATTGAAAACCAGCCAATTGGCACATAATCATACATTTCACAGAAAAATGTGATGATCCTCATCTTATAATTCAATTAATTTTTGAATTAGTTGATAATTCAGTCAGAGAATTAAGCCCCTAATTATGCAGACTATATAGTTTCCATTATAAATCTTTCTGACTGAATGCTAAAAAAGGTCCGTCCATATTCTTCTTCGCACTGAATATTCTTCTTCTCACTAAATATTCTTCCTTTCTCACTGAATTTCTGTCATATGTCTTTCAAATAGCTTATAATAGTCATTCAGAAACATTTTATAAGCTGTATGAATGGAGCTAGTTTGTATACATAGTTTACAAGTATGTATATTATTTAATTAAATTAAAGCCAATATTTCTTCGGTGGAGATATTTATTAAAGAATAAATTAACATTAAAAATTAAAAAGAGAACAACTTTTATTATCATAGAAATAATGCGATTTTTTATAAATTTACAGGAAATATATAATGACATATAGTATGTATGAAAATGGACTGGTTTAGAAAAATAACTCATCGTCAATTATATTAAAATATGTCACTTGATATTTGCGGGCCATATCTGTCGAATAGACCTCTCGTCTTTGACTTCAAGAATTTTTATTTATAGGCCCATTGTAAGCAGATCTAGGGGTCGGCCCAAACTTAGATGAATTGATTGTGTAGAGGAGAACTTTAAAATGCCGAAAGTGATAAATTGGAGAACTGTCGCCTCCCGGAGATTATCCCCACAATAGATACATGCAACACAATGGAGGAGTGTTCTGAGAATTGCCTTGGCCCAGCCCGGGTGGTCGTGCTGAAGAAGAAAAATAACTAAGCCTAAAATTTTCAGGAAGAAAATGTGAATTTGTAAAAATCATTTGATTATTTATCTAAGAGATTAGTGGTTGCAGAGATTAGTTGTTCATTTGCTGTAAGCAAGAAGAAATTTTATTAGGCTTTGACTAAAGTTCTTAATTGATATTTAATTTTAATTAATTAATATTTTAGTTTTAAGTCATAGAATTCTTTTTTAATTGCTTTCTTTTTGGATATCAACAGGTTTCTCACAAAGATGCTCTTAGGTACGTAAATGGTTTCTTACCAATATGTTCCTCTAATACTTTAAGAATGCCTCAAATTTTTTTTTTTTAATTTTCAAATTTAAATTCAAAAGAGTAAAAATTAAAATAAAAAATTTACTAATTTATGGATAAGTTAAAACAACTTCAAAATGTTAAAAATTTCATCACCCTTCTTTTAATTATGCAAGCTTAATTCATGGTATTAGATGAGGTAAAAAAAAAACGCACTTTTTTTTTAAACCATTCAAAACTAGTGAAACATTTTTGATATGAATTATAAAATTCATTCGTCTAATATTTTTCAAGGAAATCTGCAATTCCGAACTTTATGTCCCATTTCGTTGATGTCTATTTTATTAGTTTTTTTAAAAAAAATTTAAGCTACATGAACATTATTAAAAATAAATAATATTTTTTAAAAATGTTGATATTTTAAGAAAAAAAGTTGATTTTTTTACAATTTTTCACAAATAAGCGAGTTATTAAAAATAAAACTGACAACAAACTTACAACTGTTAGTATTTTTTCTCTTAACGTGAAAAATATAGTTTGTTTTATAACCGAATATTTACAGTATACAGTTTCATCTGAAAAATTGTTAAAATATATTTAAATGGGCTGCTCCATATATAAGTGGCTTAGCTGGCAGTCAAATAGTTAGCTCACTGACCTTCGGTCCAACAGTTCCGAGGATTCGAATCTCACTTCGAGTTCAGATGTTCGGAATATACTTTAAACCGTAGGTCTCGGTCTAATTAGCCCTCGAGTGAAAAATATGACCGTTGAACGACAAGCAAATAAAAAGTGATTAGGAAATAATTACTTTATAATAAATGAACTAAAATTAACTTAATGATATGTTGATCGTAATAATATAAAACTTATGAATTAGAAACAAAAAGAAATATCTAACTCACAGTTACTCGTTTATTTAATTAAAATCATCCAATTATACATATAAAAAGAGTCCCCATGTGTACATTTTTAATTTCGTGTTGCCTAAAATCAGAAATCCTAAACTTTAATTAGATAAAATATTAAATTTTTATTGAAATTAAATGAAAAATTATAGTATGTGTAAGCAGAAAAAGTTTTCTTAAATCTTAAAAAATAAATAAATAAATAAATAAAGATTGATTTAATGTGCTTCTATCTTCCGAAATAATCTTTTTTTAATTTTTTTTATATTAATGAAATAAAATCATTTATAAGTAAATCAAAAGATAAAGTAATTATTCAATTAATAAAATAATAAGGGATCTAAGAAAAAAAATTAATGAAATAATTCCTAATTATTTGTATTTGAAATTTCATTACGAAGTTAAAGATTACATGGCACTAGCGTCTGCATTCGCACCTGTTACGATATTGAGCCAGTAAAATGTAATTGGTTTTTATGTTAAATTATAACTTTATATAAAATCACATCTAAATATATTAAAATATGCGTACATGATGCATATATATGCGCTTATTAATAATACAATAATTACAAAAAATGTTTTTATTTATCAATTTAAACTATTTTATAAATTAGAAAATATCTAAGTATCAAAACTATTACATTGTTATCACAAATGCTATTACATCTACAGAAAAGAAACATAATAACTCACAGATATACACACGTCAATCGCTACGTTATGATCACTGCTGAAATAAATTGTTGAGCCCCGGGCTAAAGTCCCGGATGACTTTCAAATAAACAAACAGACACTCATCATTCATGATACTTAATATGATCATGAACTCACCCTATGTTATGCTCATTATTAATAAGATTTATGATATACATGATTCAGTGAAATAATATGGATAAAAAAAAAGAAAGAAATTGCAGGGTATGAGGAAATGGAGTATAGAATCACTTACATCAAAATGGTCTTCGCAAACGTAGAGGGTACTCTTCGCAGAAACCTCGTTCCGGTTCATAGCTTTGCACCACAGCTTTCGAGTACACTCCCCTTTAGGAACGCTGATGAACAATTTCTTGTCCATCGAGAAAGATGAACTGGCACACCTGGGCACCATGCAGTACTTGTACTTGGAGCTCCTCGCCATATTTTCCGTACGATCAACACCGAAATCAAGTACGCTGCGCGCAAGAAATCGTCCAGCGAAAAGAAGGGAACATGTCTATTGACGTCACTAGGTATGTTATTGCGTCACAGGACAGAGAACTCGTTTTTCACTCGTTTATTGATCGGCGGATGCATACGGGAGGGTAGACGAAATATGTAGGTAAAAGGGGCCCTGTGTGTTTTGGGTACATTCCTTCGAGCTTATTTCTTCCAAGCTGATATAATTGCCTGGCTCTGTTACAGATAAAAATATCTGGAATAACATGCTTTCAGGCCATTATTTCGAAATCGAATAAGAATTAATTTCCTATCGTATTCAGTGGAGCTTCTATTTTTTCCTTCTCAGTGTTAAATACCATAGAATTTTTGAGAAAGTAATTAATTTTCTTTGACAATATTACCTATTAGAATACTGTACTTGCTTTAGAAAATATTCGCTCTTTTGAAAGTTCGTACAATTGTTTAAAAATATATATATAGTTAAATAAAAATTATAAATATGCACTTAATAAAAAAAATTATAATTTTTTACATAACTCTTGAAAACAATTTTACAGACAATTTTGCAAACAAAACATTTTTTTAAATTTTACAGACTAAATAAAATAATATACCAGCTAAATTATTTAAAAAAGTAAATATTTAAAAAATACAAAAATAAAAAAAGTAAGGATATAATCTAATATTTCATTAGCTACTTTTGAATTTAAAAATAATGTTTAGTTATGATTTTATTGTTTTTTTTTTTTTTTTTTTTTTTTAATATTAAGGTTTAGATTTTTACAGCTGTAAAAATAATTTTATATAGGTATCTTTTTAAAAAATTTATTACTCTCTTCGTTTTATATATTTTCACGTGAAATGTAAGATTTGGAGACAGTCATTAAATAACCGCATTGTCTGGTTTCGCAATACTATTCAAACAATAGCACTTTAGAACACAGGAAAAAAAAATTTGAAGAAATATTGAAGCCATGGGCACAGTGATTGATGTATTTTAGATTTGAAAATTGCCGTCAATGTATCATAAAACAATATTTTATATTTAATTATTCTTATATCTTTGAATCCTTATTTTTGCTTTAAAAACCAAATCGCATGGTAAACCTCAAAGATTCAATTTTTTAATGTCGAAACTTAAACACTTTTAGTTCAATATAAACATTGAACTAAAAGTGAGCAAGAAATTACTTCTCCTCATTCTGGTATATTTATAAAGTGATATTCAAATAAATTAAAAAAATTTTATTTATTTTTCCCTTAATTATTATTATTATTTAGATAAACATAAGTTGTGTGTGTGGGAGAACTATCCCTACACACATGAAAATGTTTTACTCTCAAGAACTCGTTTTTTTCTATTCCAGTAGTTCTCAAACTTTTTTTTCGCGGTAAACTTTTTACAATTTCAAAATTTGGCAGCATACAAAGAAAAAATAAGTTTAAAAATGGCTTACTTACCAATAATACACTATGTAAAATAGTGTATAATAATAACTTTGAAACTAAAATAGAATAAAATATGTAATATGTACTACAAACAGTACGTTATTAAGGGATTAATTACAAGAATACTTTAAATGAGAAATTTCAACTTGCTGTTTTTTGATAATCTTTTTATATTTGGTAGTAAAAATGCCAATACTACTCTTATATCATTTTCTACGTTCATCATCGATTTTTTTCCGATTTTAGGTTGGTTAACACTGAAAATCTGAAGTCACACAAATAAGATGTAGAATATTGTAATTGTAAATGTTGGGAACGCTTGAAATTTATTCACGTGGGGTAAAGAACTCACTTTATGAAATATACAATTATCGAAGATAAAAAGTTTTTATTTGTAAGAAGTTTTCTGATATAGTGTAACTTAATTTAAACAAACTTCACTCAGTTTTTAAAAAAGCATCTTAATTTTTATCCATTTTTAAAATTTGGCGACACACAAAAGTGCCGGCATACACTGGTTGAAAATCACTTTTCCAGACAATATGGATGTCAAAATCGAACATTTTTAACCACGTGAAGACAAAAGGATTATAAAGAGGGGGGTTGACGTTGCATAAAAGGTTTCGGCTTATCAACTTTTATAATCAGGGTTTGAATCGATAAATACTAATGGCTTAAAATGGATTCAGAACCACTACAAATATTAAAACTCAATACGGGGCTTAAAACTACAAATCCTTGAATTTTAGCCAGTCAAAAAGGTAAAATGAAAATTTGTGTATACTTGTTAATAACGATAAAGATTAATTTAAAAAAAAAAATAGAACGCGGAGTGATCCAAAAACCTAAGTAATCAAAAAAATGGCTTGCAGTTTACATATTTTTTTATTTTCTATATATTGTAGTTAATAATATTTTTAAACTACATTAGTTAATGCATTTTTAAATAAAATTTCAATAAATGTAAGTACAGATAGCAATATTCTTTCTTTTGTTCCCATAAAATACATGCAGGTCTAATAAATGGTTATCTGGCAAAACATTCAAAATAACCACTTGAATTTTTAGTATATTTTACTTGATTGCTTGTTAAGTTTATATGTGTTTTATTAATACTTTATTATTTGTCGATTATACATAGGGTGATTTGTGATACCACATAGAAGTACAAAATGTGTATTAACAATTTCATTTTATGATTCTTTTCAACGTTTTCGTAAAAACAAATCTTGACAATACTGACGAAAACTTTTGAGGTTTCTAACGGATATAACTTCGGCCCACTTGAGTGTTTCTCTCATATAATATTTTATGGAACGCCATCTGATGATGATTATGAGAACAACCAACCTCCGAGCGAATGACTGTAGGCACCATAATGCTATGAATCCAGTGACTCGCAAATAAAATTTAAATGTTTTGAGCTTTTGCAAAAAATTTCGCGATTGATTCTAAATTCTGTTATTTTTAGATATTATAATAAATAACGCCAGAAGTTATTCTAGAGTGGTTATAATTTTGCGTTAGGTAATAATAACATAATAAAATCTTAACACTCATAAAACAGGGTAAAAAGAGGGAAGTGGAGAAGTTTTTATTGCAAACATTCCTACATTAACTTATTAATACATCTCAGTGGTGATGCAGCAAACACTCCAAGCTACTTGGGAAGTAAAAATTTTAGCTGTATAAGTTGAGTTACTTATATTGCAAACAGGTAGTTGAATTCAACAAGAAATACAGTGTGTAAAAAAGTATTTGCACACCTATTAGTTGTTTGCAATTCATAAAAAGAAGGATTAAAAAATAAAAAACTGATACAGCCAAATGAGAACAAATTTAATCATCCAAAACTAATAGAAAAATTGCAATAATATAAATAACAATGCATTTTTGTAACAAAATTACAATATCTCGTATCAAAAAAGTATTTGCACACTTGCATGAATAGAAATGAATTAAAATATATAAGTAAATTTCAACTAACTAATATTTAGTATGCATTTCTTTATCAACTATTACTGCTTGTAATCTTGTTTTGCCATTGTTTTAATTAAATTTTCTGCAACAGTAGGGTCAGTATGACCACTCTTTAATAAGGGCTTGCTTAAGGGCAGATTTGCTTGAAATCTTCCTTTTTATTATTTTTAAATCCAAAGAATTCCACAGATTTTCCGAAGGATTTAAGTCTGGTGATTGTGATGGAGTGGCAAGTTTCCTGGTTACAAGATAAAGCAACCGCATACGTGTTATATCGGCATTGTCTTGCTGAAAATAGTACTAATTTCTAATAACCAATTTTATTGCATTTTGTGGCAAGTTAACTCTCAACACAACAATATAGATTCGAGCAGTCATATTCCCATCAATGACACACAAATTACCAACTCCTTTGCTAACCATGCACCCCCAAATCATAACAGAACCTTCTCCATATTTAACTGTAGGTAACACATTTTTGGTAATGAAAGCAGTACAAGGTTTTCTCCAAACTAATTTCCTGCCATCTGATTTAAACTTATTCTCGCCGGAGAAAATGACATTTTTCCAGCAATAAACTGGCTTATTGATATATTCCTTAGCGAATTCAAGTCTCTTCAGCCTATTTCGTTCAGTTATGAGAGGTTTTTTACTTGGAGATCTCCATAAATTTGTGCATTGTGCAGGACATTTCGAACACTTTGGGCACCGATTTGGACTCCAGATGTTGAAACGACGTCATTGACTAATGTAATTGCACTAACAAATGGATTTTTCGATGTTTCTTTTATGACTTTTCGCTTCATTCGCAGTGAAACTTACTTTAGGCGTCCAGAGCGCAAGTTATTTTATGTAGATGCACTTTATTTTTGAAGTTCTATAGATTACAGTAGAGAAGCAAACATTTACTTTTACCTATTTCTCGATAACTTAGGTCATTTTCCTGTTGAGAAACAATTTTTTTCTCGCAATTTCTAGGCAATTCAGATTTCTTAGGTGTCATTACAATTTGAAATCGACAATACCTCCTTTTATACTAGTTGTGTTACGCATATGTTATTTACTACGAGATGACTGTCAAATAATTAGCATAAATTATGCAAATTTGTTGAAGTTGAGTTGAGTGTGCAAATACTTTTTTTGACATAAGATATTTTAATATTGTTGCAAAAAATGTTTTTTTATAAATATTATTGCACTTTTTCGTAATTAATTTAAATGAATAAGTTTATTTTATTTTTAAAATGCCAATTTTTGTATTTATCAATGTATTTTCTTATTAATCATTAAAAAAAGTTTAGCTGTGCAAATACTTTTTTTTACCCACTGTACGTTAATGGTGGATAAATTATAATTTCATGTTGAAATAAATATAGAAATAAAAAAAAAACATCAAAAATATATAATTTTTATTCAATATTTCTCAGAACGAATCATTTTTAATATAGATAAATTTCACAAATATAAAGGCAATTAAAATAATTCCATTGAAAATACTAACATGTGAAAAAGTTTGAATTATATTAATTTCTTATCATTAATTCAGGTAAATAAATACCCAGTTTTAAAAGTTTGTATATGAATTATAAGAATAAATATAGTCTTTTGTACTCATAAAATCAATTTTATTTGAATTCACGTAATTTATGTAAAAAAAAATCTTTTTTTAGTCAGAAAATAGTTGAATTTTAAAGCTTTCTCAAGAAATTTGAGTAAACTAATCACAATGTATTTCCTGATACAAATCGGTGTTTTCCCATTTTAGTCCCCCACTCCGATTATGATCCTAAAGAAATAGCATGTTTTGTATGGAGAAACGAAAATAATATAACAATATAATCTAGGTACAATGATTTTATTGGCTCAAAATTTTATTTTAAATCTAATATATACTAATGAAAAAAATTTTTGTGCAAAACTTTAATAAAAGATGATAACAATGGTAAACACAAGCTAAATGCTGAACAAACCTACCGCTAGTTGGTACAAAAGATTGCTTGGTGATAATTTTGTTGGTTAAAAGGGGCATTACGGTCCAAAAACACCATGGGCGAAAAGCAGCCAAATACAGTAAAATTTAATTTTGCTTGATTGAAAGAAAAAGTACTTTTACATTGTACCTACGCAATCAATCTCCGATGCTATTGCTTAACAGTTTTCACCAGAAATAAATATTGGCGTTTAAATAAATTTTGTCAATAAATGACAGTTAATTCGTATGTAAAATGTAAATATTTTTAGTTGTTTTTAAAAAATGAACCTTTTTAAACAAATTCAAATGGAATATTTACAGCAGTAATTTTCCATTTCCTTTCTGACCCATTACGGCGATTATCGTAAGGGGATATAATGTAAAATTACCAAATGATCTTTAAGTAGACTCCCCGACATTGAAAATAAGCACCAAGAAGGAATGGACAGGAAATTATTCAAATTACAGCGTAGACATACCTTACCGAGTTATGCAAATGATGTGAAATGTGCAGCTCTCCAGCGCAGGTAGGATAAGTTATAAGACTAGGAACCGGTTAAGAGGACAATATTCAAGCCGTTATTACCGTTTGGAAAATAATCTTTGAAAATTTCCTAGTGTCTCAAAAGATGTCTGTAATTGCGGAGAATGACGGGCCATTATTGACGGAGTCAGTTCCAGGAGACCGAGGGGTGTACGAGGGGCATGGTGATTAGACTGAAAAGGGAAGGTTGGTTGTTACAGCAAATCCCGTCGATCTGGTAGCCGAATGGTTAGCGCTCTTGCTTTCGGTTCAACAGCTCATGGGTTCGAATCCCACCTTGGGCATGGTTGTTTGCAGTGTTTCGGAATCCACTTTAAACCGTAAATCCTGGTCTAATTAGCCTTCGTATGCACAAAATGACCGTTGAGCGATAAACAAACCAACCAAAAGTTACAGCAAATCTCAGCTAAGAGACAACTGGCTATACTGCACCGGCTGGGGCGATGATAGTTGAAACAAAGAACAGTGGAACGTTTGCAAGGTGCCGGTGTGCAAACATAATAACGCTAGTTCACGTGGATCGAGGCGTCTGAGGAAAGGCGGTGGCGGGCCCGCAAAGCACGTGTCTACTGAAATTCGGCAGCATGTGCAAAACACCCTGGATGCTCCCATACCGAGCAGAAACATTTGCCGTTGATTGGTTGCTCGTGGTCTGCGCTCATGACATTTGTTAAGAAGAATGCTATTGATCCCGCAGAATAGACGCTAACGTCTGGAATAATGCCAGTTTAGAGCGGTATGGACGACGGAGTGGAACTGGATCGTCTTCTTAGATGAATCACGTTCTATTTCTTCAGTGACAGTCTCCACGTATGAGTGTAGCGTTAACGTGAGGACAGGTCTAATCATGCAGATGTTGAACGGCCCACCGCGCGACAATACAGCATCATGGTTTGGGACGCCACTGAGTGCGATTCCAGGTTACATCTAGTTCACGCGCGCGCGCGCGTATTCACGACACTATGACAGCCCGAAGTTACATGGATGATGTGCTGCGGCCAGTGACACTCCTTTACCTTCAGGAAGTGCTCAATGCCCTTTATCAGCAGGAAAAAGCACCAACCGCACATTGGTCACATCAGCCAACATGCCCTGCTAGGTGTACAGCTGCTTCCCTGGCCACCATGCGCGCCAGATCTCTCACCAATCAATTAGACGCCATTTGCAGACCCTGCCACTGCCTCCTTCGGAAGACGCACTTTGGCAAATGGTTGACAGGAAATGGAGAGCCATTACTTAGTACGCCATCCGTATTCTCATTGACTCTGTGGCTAAGTGTGTTGCTTCATTTATCGGCGTCTACGGTGGTCCAACAGAGTACTGATACGTACCTGCTAACCTTAGGTAAATATCAGGGTCCCCTACCATCGTTATTCCAGCCTATTGATATAATCCTGTCCTCGCTCTGTATAATGCATATTAATCCATTGTTAGTACTGAATTTTCGGATCCGGAAAAGTGGAGACTCCCTTCAAACCATTCTTGGTGTTTGAATAACGAGTAGGGCTCTTCGCTTGCACTTAATTACGACAGATCCTCAAGAACGGCAATTTCCAGACTGGCAAGTGATCATTCTAAGAGTCTCTCATTTTTCGAGGGCAAAGGTCTCTGTACAGTCGGCTCAAAATGTCACACTCGGCAAGGTTCTTCAGTGCACATCCAGGACTATTAGGGACTTAACAGCGAAAATATATAATCGCCCCTTTCTTATCCTAGACTTCCTTAGACAGCAGTTTGATGGATGTTGTCTGACTTCGTCAGACAACTGGAAGATAAGTTACAACATAAACAACTATGAAATTAATAATACTATTAAGAAAATTTTTTTAACCAATTTCATTGACAGTAAAAATTTTGTTTTATTAATAACTATTCAAAAAGATAATTGAATTTAAGCATCTGCAAAATTATCATAATATACCAATACATGAGAGTGGATTTTTTCTCCGATAAAATTATTTTAAAATATGGTCTTCATTTCAATATTTTTAAGCCTACTATTTACTTAGCAATGAGTACTGATTCAATGGAGTTTGCTTATGGATTATTTTTGAATATTCTATAAATTGAAAAATAATATAAAAAAAACTACTTCCATAACAAAGAAAATCTCATTGCCAAATGGTAATCTCAGATTTTCAGAAATTTTAAGATATGAACGTAGAGAATTTAAGAAAAAGTGGGTTACATGATCAAAACTTTTAGCGTGAAGTTAATTTTTAGGTCAATTTGGCAAATATTTTCCCCCCAAATATATTGACAATTCCTAAAACTCAGTGTTTCTAATTTGATAAATACTTGTTTAAATAAATTTCAAAATTCAATTTATAAACATTTATATTTATTGAAAACTACAAAAAAAAATTACACCAGAACTTCATCTATACGAATCGCTTCCAAAAATTTCAGAAAAATAATTTCGACTGAAGAAGGGAAGGAAAATGAGGAAAGATATCACGTGTTCCTTCAAAAATTTATTCTTTTGGAAAATTCTTGGATGTTTAGAATTTAGAGCTAAAGATATATAAGAGAATGGATTATGAGTCAGACCCTATATTTCAAATTGCAAATAATGGTCAACTTATTTAAAATGTGTCGAGGAAAAGGTTGAACTAAATTACCAAGTTGATGCAGACATAGAACCATCAGCTAATGAAGCATTTGCCGGCTTTGAAGTGGATGGAGCGTCTATCGGAGGATGACCGCATGCAAACTTTCATTGCCAAGCAAATATACCCGAAAATGAATGATACAACTTACTCTGACTGAGACATTCTCATGCAATGAATTTCATTTACAGCACTGTAAATACAGACTGTATTGGTGTACAGCACTTATCTAATCTTGTAAGTGAAAAACATAACATGCAAACGTGTTGCCTATTCTTTTAATTAATTTAAATTCTTTTTCTTTGAAATTGTGTAGTATTTTCCCTCCATTTTCAATAAACAATATACTTTTTTTCTCAAAAGAATCCAATTGAATGAATTTTTATCATCCGAACTGTCACAGTTTATTCGGGTAATTGGAGATCTACTGTAATAAAAAGAAACGAGTTTTTGTGTGATTCAGTAAAGAAGCAAAAAATCAATTGTAATAATCTATATGCTTTACCATCATTATTTTAGAACTGTCAACCAGCACACTTGTTTAACAGACAATTTTGGAATTATGTATCAAATAATTTATAAAATTAAACATTCTTAATATCCATTTTTTAAATTAATTATATATATATATATATATTTAAATTATTTTAGACAAAAAAAAAATTGAATAAAGAAATGGAAAAAAAAATAAAGCAAATGCAAAAATTATTTTACTTCTACTCGAGTATTGTTTTATTTAAATGTATTCAACAATACATTTGGAAGCTATCATTTGTGTTTCGTGAAATGGCATGACACATTTTTTTATTATCAAATATTAATATAAGAAACGATGCATAATCCAGAGTTTACTGTATTTTATTCAATCATTGATGAATATTTATGAAGAAATTTACAGAGTTTGGAGGTTTAATGAAGTGAAAAACACTCTGCAATGATTTTGCACTTTGGTTTTTAAGAATGAAAAAGAACAATAGAATTTTTAAGAATGAAAAACAACAATAGAATAGAATTGTTTTTCCAATTCGTTTAATATACATCACAGTAAAACTTTCAGCTTGTAATGGAGGAATCTTCTTCTAGGAGGAATTAATCCATTTCAACTTTAAAAATAATGTCACCAAAAGATTTTTGAACAAAAGCACAAGTCTTCGGGTCCATACTCCTTAATTTAGCTGCGATGTATTTTCCATACGCATCAAACTGATCTTTGACTTTACCGTCCGTTGAAGTGGACGCGTCAGCTGTAGAACACGCTTTTGAATCGTCGGCTTCCTTCTCAGCTACACATACAGACGATGAATCAGCAATTGTGGGCAAGTTGTTTGAAAGATTCACAATACTATAAGTGGCAGGGCCCAGTGTCTTCGCACTTACCAGCAACTCTGAAATATTCAACTCCCGAAAGGAAGAGGTACCGAATACTTCTGCAAGTATTGGTTGGCTTGAATCACTAACAACCAAAGCAGGAATTGTTGGAAGGATGGGATCACTTGGCGATTTTTCCAGTTTTATTATATGTGGCTCTAGTACAGCATCACCAGCGTGATCCGAGTGCTGAGCTGACACATTTGGCACTTCATCTTCGGGTTCAAAAATTTCCTGTTTGATGACGATGTTAGGATCTAGAAATGAACTTGTACTTGAATCTGTGTGATCTACTATACTCCTAGACGATTCGATACTGGGAAGTTGTTCGACTTGCGAGATCGGGGGATTCGGTTTTCTTCTTTTGTTTTTATAGACTTTTGTTGCGGAATCAGCAGCACTTGGTGTTTTCTAAAATTAAGAAACAAAAGGGGCATGAGAAAGTAGGATTAAAAAAAAAATTAAGATTAAGCATACGGTTAATAAGAACATAATAAAAAGCTTATGATGACATAATTATAAAAATCTAATAAACTCATTTCTGTGGGGAATGAATTGAGTTTCTATACAAATATACAACCAGAAATAATGTGGCATGTGGAAAATATATTTGAAATGAATTTAGCGAATTTTACGTAAATATTTTACAGTTTGGCGCTGCTGGAAATCTACGATTCTGTAAGATTAGAACTGTGCAAATCTATTCCAACAGTTTCATATTCAATCTAAGACTGAAACAGGAAATTGAAAGCATCAGTAAAATGAAACCAGTTGAAGCGTAAGTTTTTTACTAGCTGCAAGCAGCATAAAAGCTGAAATTTTATAAACTTGAGTTTTAATTAAACAAAAGAAATATAAAATTCTAGAGACGAAAACAGAAAATAATATTGTACAAATGCTTATACATCACCAAATAACAAAGATTAATGAACACATACTTATTCAACTAGAAAAATATTCAAATTTAAAAAATAAAAAAAAACTAAGAATAAATTTTATTAAAATGTATATAAAAACATTTGATGCAACAATAGGTGAATATTCCAATAAAAGAAATTTATTCTTTATTTTTTAGACATTAAATTTAAGGATAACCTGATTTGTTACTTTACACTAAAATTTCGTATAAACCAGACCTGATCGTTTTTACAAAATTCAACAAAGTAACAACTTTGTTTTACATGATTTTCTTTTTCAAATAAGAGAGAGAGAAACAGTTAAAACAATATTCTAGAACAGATATTCTCAACCTGTCGCCCAGCCAGTATGGTGGTTACATCCCACGGCTTCTGCCGGGTGGTTTCAAGTTCGACTCCCGAGTAAGACGTGGTTGTTGTGTCGCCGGGATGCATCGACTGTTAATAAAATCTGCTGTGCTCGTCTAGTTATCCTGTTTGTCTACCGTTCTTCATGTGTATTTCGGCATCTAGGGTGTGATGGTGGCCCACCCCCTGTGGTGCACCCGGGGCAACGCTTCGGTGGCAAAGAGGTCGCTGTTTCTGGCCGGTTCCTTGGGTACAAGGGGACAATACATCCCGATATACCCCGACCATTGGAAAAAATATATATATTCTCAACCTTTTTTATCGCGGTACACTTTTCAACGGTTTCAAAATTTGGTGGCAAACAAAGAAAAATATAGGTTTAAAAGTTGTTTATTCACATATAATACATTATGTAAAATAGTTTAGGATAATATACATAATTTTGAATTTAAAATAAATTAATTTAATATGTACTACTAAAACAACAGTACGCTTATTATTTTACTCGTAATAAAAGAGTATAATTTTTAGTATACACAGTTTAAAATTTGACGGCATACAAAATTGCAACGACACAGTGGTTGAGAATAACTGATCAAGGCTGAAAGTTATCTAATAATATAAATGAATAGTATTTTTCCTTGTATTATTGTTGGATTTCACAATTTCGAACAAAATAGATTTTTAAAGTACAACATTTATATTAAATGCTCATAGTTTAATCTTATTCAAGCATGTAATCGCCATTTAAGATAGCATAAGGCGACTCTCTCTTAGAATAGTTGACCACAATAAATTTCCCTGTTTTCCCAGTCACACTTCAAAAGGCAATCTAAGAAACTATTTTTCACTTTTTTTTTTTCCTTATATGCTCTATATGCCATCAATAAATTGATCCATGTGCGCTTGCGCAATCATTGCTCTTTTTTTTTTTCCAGCATTTTCTAGAATTTTGAAGCCTTGTAGTGGGCAATCAGCATTTAAATTTTTTTCAATATTTTGTTTTTTTTTAATATGCAAATAATAAATAAAATATTAAAATTTATATTCTACAAATGTAAAAGTTGCTTTAATTTCTCATAAAAGCAAATGAATGTAATGTAGAATTTTTCCGCGAATAGAGAATATCACACAAGCGACGTAACGATATTAATGAATATAAAAATGGTTTCTTTTTATTTATTTTTTACATCCATTTGGCTCGCGAATTAAATATAATAATCAACATAAAATTATATTGTCAGTTACGGAAATATATAAATGTTTTTCTTTCCAATTATTAAAATTATATGACTAGAAATTATTAGAAATTCATGAATTTTAATTCAAAGATTATTCGTTCCGAACGAAATAAATTTTATAGAAACATATTCATAACATTTTACATAAAGATAACGGGTATTAAACTAAAACAATTAATAAGCATACATATTTTTATTAAAGTAATATATATATATAACATTAAAAAATCAATTAAATAATACGACACAACTACAATCAGAAAAGGCAATAGAAAATTATTGTCGAATGTAAAAAATAATTCACGCAAAATTGATATAAATTATTTCAATATCCACATATTTTAATGGGAAAATATTTTAATTCAAAAATAACCTGCATTACTAAAACATCCACGGTTAAAGTGGGAATCAAATCTATGAACTGCTGAACTGAAAGCCATAATACTACTTGTTCAGCTTTGATCACGGCAAGACGCAACTGGATACAGAAGCTAGTAATTTTGAACTATGGCTAAAAGAGATGAGGTAAAAGTTAATATTCCTCATTTCAATCATCATAGCATATCAGTAAAGATGCATTAGGTCAATGAATTTGTAATGTGCATATTATCTCAGAGCGGTGGCTTTTTCTTTATGTTAGTATCGAACCCATGCCATTTCATTCGCAAGACCATTTGCGCGCGAATAGGTTACCTTGATACCAATGATGTAATGAAAACAATTATTTACAAGAAACATCATGTTTCCTTGAATATTAGAATCGAAAAGAGAGAATGTGGGGGAAAAGTTTCGAAAACTTTCTTCCATTTGGAACAAATTCCTGACGGAATATTAATAGAACTGGATCATCTTTTGTCGACCTTGCCATTTCAGTACTGTTGAACCATGAAAAGAACCTGTAAACGATAAGTTTCTAATAAGCTCAAATTTATTATTTCGAATATAATACAATGATCTGATACAACAAATTTTAATATTATAATAAATATGGAAATGTAGCACCTTATGCAGAAATACGTTTGTAAAAAAAAAAAAAAAAAAAAAATATGGATACACACACGTCTATTTAAAATAATAAATGTATGAACGGTTTGATAATTTATAAACATTATGATGCAAAAATATTTATTGTAGGATA
This sequence comes from Latrodectus elegans, assembly GCA_030067965.1. Classification (NCBI taxonomy): domain Eukaryota; kingdom Metazoa; phylum Arthropoda; class Arachnida; order Araneae; family Theridiidae; genus Latrodectus; species Latrodectus elegans. The sequence continues at coordinate 48,328,824 of CM057819.1, forward strand.
ATAAGTTCTAGAGATGAGATATATATTCTAATATACATAAATTTTTGGATTTCGTTTATCCGGGAAATAATTAAGATTTTAATAAGTTAGAATACCAAAATTCTATCACCACTTTAAATCTTTCAAATCCTTGGGGGTGGCTGGAGGGAAGTTGCGAAAATATTTGCTTTATAAAATCTTTACAAAACTTTTACAATAAAAACACAAATTATAGCATTTTAACTTTTACCCCAAAAGACAATTTAAACTCTCATCTTTTCATTTAATATCTCTCTGTAACATAAAATAATATAATCTCTCATTTTTTTCCTATCAAAATCATTATGGGATGAGAGTTTCATATTAATCTATTAAATTTATTTAGCAGACGATCATTTTTATTCTTTTTTTTTTAAATTATTCTGTTTCCACTTTTTTAATATTAAAATTATCTTCCTAATTAGCTTTCTTTAAAATTAAAAACCTTGAGCCATGCATCTGTAATATATATTTTTTTATCTTAAAGAAATAAAAATCCATTTTCTTATGTTTTTCATTTGATTTTAATTTCCAAATTTCGCTCTGTTTTTGATCGAGAAATTCAGACGTTTTTTTCTTAAATAATAATCTTAAATAAAAATTTAAAAAAATAAATCTTGATTTCTATTATTACATTTAAAAAAATAATAATAATTGAAATTATCTTCCCTCTATAACAATTTATGTCACTAAAATAACATTTTATGCAGAATTTAAAAAAATCTATATTCATTAATAAAGTTGCGAAATGTTAAAAAAATAAACTTACTTCGTTAAGTGCAATCTAAATTTAGCGCTATATTTTCGTTGCGTTCGCCAACTGGGAATTTTTAATCCTCTTTACCATATCAGCTGCAATAGCTCTGACGCGGTAATATGAAAGCAACTATGCGCCCAACATTACTCAGCGCTAAAATGATCCACGATTATAGTATAAAATGCTAATATCATCACTGACAAATAACGGATAAGGAGAAAACTAGCTAATCATCCAAAACTGAGGTTTTTTTTGGCGTGATTCTCGAAAATCTATTCAAATCGGCATGAATGAGAGGCTCGCATTTTTCTACAACGCTTTCAGTCATAGTAAAATGGGAGAAAATTTAATCCTTTAATTATTTCAATCCTTGATTAAATATTTTATTCGTAGATTACTAAGTTTGTGCAGTGAGTTTGAAGAGTTTGCCACTCAACTATTAACTTTTTGCACATCAACAGGAATAGACCCAAAACTACTATGAACATTCACTTAGGAGATGGGAATCGAACTCATGCACTGCTAAAAAAAACATCAGAACGCAAATACCTGTTAGTTGGGCATGACGCTTTTAGAGTGCTGTAAAACAGACTTGAAAATTACTAAGATAAACGTTAGCTTTAATCAATGCAAAAACGCATTGGAAAATAGCAGGTCATAATGATATTCGCAAAGTGAAATGATTTACATGAATATTTTTTTTTCATAGTAACAGTAAAAAATCCACAAAACAAAACCTGTTCTGCTACCAGAATAGTTCGCTTTATAATTTTGATACAGGCCGACCGATGGCTGAGTGGTTAGCGTTCCTAACTGATGAGCTGTGGGTCCCGGGTTGGAATCCCAGTTCGGGCATGGATGTTACTTTATTTCTCTGTCCTTTCTTCTGTGATGATGTATGAATGTGGCGTACCCGATAAACGGGTTTGTGGTGGTATGACGCAGGTAACGCTACTCGCCTCCGTGACTTGGTTCTCATGTACTCGCTGGATAACGACAAATGAGTAGCAGTTTCTGACCTTGTTGTGGCATAGAGTTCGTCACCCAAGTGCCCGCCGTTGGAAAAAAAAATCTCGATACAGTTGCCACTAGTCAGAGTCACAAAGCTATAAATCTTTAGTAATGCTACGATTATCTTTCGAAACGTTATTTAATTATTAAGACAGCATTTATTTAAATCACTTGTGTATAATGTTTAATTACATAGTGTATATCGATTGTTAATGTGATACAACTTTAATGACATCAACATTTTATTTCACTTTCCTGGTTTAAATTTCAAATCTAAGAATCGGATCTTAACGGTACTATACTCACATCGTACATACGCTTCTTACCTCACCAGGACAGCGGCTGAAGAGGGAGTGGGCCCTTGTGGGGCCAGAGCGGATCATTTTGCTTAGAAAATATTAAATGGCTTTCTAGCGCTTCTTGAATGGCCATGTCAGAACGCATTAGGGACAGAGGAGATCTTCCCTGAGTTCCATTAGTGTGGGCCTGACAGGGTAAATGTTCCTGGCGCATATTTTTAGTTTGCTTCGAGTTTAAAAGGGACGAGGTCCTTCAGGATCCTCAATTGTTTTTAGACTTTTAGCATATTTTTGGATTGATGGAGACAATCTGAAATTAGTAACAACACACGCACCTAAAAACAGATTCTACATTCAAGTCGAAATACCAAACAATCATTCATACATATACATAGCATAAATGCCAAAATGAATTCCAGTAATCAATAGTAAAGGAATTTATGCAATTCTAATGTAGCTTCAAACTGCGATATCGTGATAGAAAAACGAAGCGGTAATGTTGACGATTGCACTTTGTCGCCATTTTTGTAAAACACAATCCAAGAAAACGGTAGAACACTCTTTTACAAGGAGATTTACCTGATTTTTTCTACTGAGTGGCAACGACGACGATTCGGCATCAGATGTTGCTTTGTCTTCGCTCGTATCAATCGAAACCTGGTGTTCTTTCATAGGTTGTATCCATTTTTTTATATTTTTCCCAGGTTTTCCGACGCAAGGTTTCGGAAACACTGAAGGAATGGCACCCGGTTTCAACATAGGCTTGGAGAGATTAACCGAAAGATAAATCCCTTTGTCATTATAGGCTCCAGTTTCTCTTCTAATATCTTCTGGTTTAAAATGTTTGTGGCATATCTAAAGAAAAAATAAAATTTTTATAAACAACCTCAAATGTGTCGATATTTTTGATGTTAAAAAGAAATCAAAAATTGTTCTGATTTTACAAAAGTAATGCTTAAGACAGGCAAATATTATGCAAGTTTCTGTAATGTACCAGCGTGATTAGAATCAAGTGCTGTTGAACAGATTAAATAATCTTGACAACACAGACAAAATAGTCCTTAAATGTTTTAATTTTCTAATTATAATCTGAGATTTCATGCTAATACTGATATTTTTCCGATGTGATTGTTTTAAGAAGAAAATAGAAACACATTTACTCAGAAATAAAGTGTTTACTGCTCAGAATAGAGAAACGAATATTTGAATGAATTTATACACACCAAAATTATGTCAATACATCAAAAAAATTTTTCACATAACATTAATTTTTTGTACACCTTATAAAATACAGCACTTACATCAAATAAATAACAAATCTAAAATGTACATTAATTATAATCTTATTCACTGGTATATATACTGTTCATGTAAGAAGTATGTTTTCGAAATACAGATTATATCATATAAATTGATAAACATTAACAAGACAAATGAAACGTTGATCTTCGATTTAAAGGAGAACCTATAGGGAAAGAAAAATTGGAAATAGGACCTTCAATGTATTCTCAAAATGAGTGCTTCACAAAAGTTCTTTAAATTAATACTTATCATCTTTTCAATTTAAAATTTATTTAATTCGAGCGTTGAACATACACATTATAAATAATTCTTCGACTTCATGGTAGAGTTCTCAATTAGCCGAAGAGTCAAATATGTCGTCAAAATATGAATGTTGCAAATGTGCGGCAAGGATCAGTTTTAAAGCTTTGAATTCAAAAAGCAAATTATTTAATCTTATTTATTAGATTGAAAACTTTAACTGCAATAAAATCCCAATATCATGTCATTAGCGAAATCGGGCTTATTTCGAATTATAGAAACTGTCGGATAATTGAAAAAACGGATAATAAAAGTCGATGGATAATTGAATGTATTTCGATGGTTACAGGTATGGAATTTTCGAAATTCACAAACATAACTTTATTACAAAAACAAATACTATAAATAAAATAATAGCATCTTTAACAAAAAAGCATATCATTAAAGCAAAAAAAAAAAAAAAAAAACTATTTAGGCTTCCCATTTAATTTTTCACAGTTAATTAAGACAATTTTTTGGAATAGACTGAATACAATATCGTCAATCATTAAAAAAAGAAAAATATGCTTTTTCTAAATAATCTCAGTGCCTGCATGATGAACATAAAATTTAACCACATCATTTTCTGAATCATCGTACTCATATTTCGATTTCCTCATCATTAAATGATTCATAACGCATACCATTCTTATCTCAATGCGAATTCATAATTTTCTCATACGTAACTCGTCATAATCGAGACAAAAAATGATATATCACATGTTATTACAAAAAAAACCTCTATCTAACTTCTTTTTTTGGTAGAGCACAACTCCGGCCTAGGCACAGGGAGATGTATACTGGTACAACTTCTTCCTTCTTTATTGGCGACTTGTGTGTTGTTGATACGTTACAAAAATTGTTTCTTCCAATATTCTCTTACTCTCCACATACCGCTCAACATAAAAGATTTTCAATAAAAGCGTTTTTTTTTTTTTTTATCATACTTATATTTATTTTTTGAGACACTAACTATGCTAATGAGTCATACACCTAAGACTATAAATAATTAATATACCTTTAAGAAATGGCAGTTTTTCCAAAGCATATGCTTTCATACCACAGTAGTTTTATTGACGAAAGAAGTTTTATTAGATACCTTTAAAAAGAATTTGATTTAGGCCACTTTCAACATCAAATGACTTATTTCTCCTGTTATAAATCCACATACATACACACACACATACAAAAAATACATACACACATGCACATAAGTCATCATATGCAGCGGCATGAAATCACACATGATACCTGATCACAGTTCATTTCGTGAGATTCTTTCAACTTTTTTCGTATAGATTTGGGTAAATTGACTAAATCTTTTACAAAAATCGTTGGGACTGCATCAGCAGTAAGAGCAGGAATCTTTCTTGGAACTACTAGCAACGATCCATCGTCTCGCACAGCTCTGTCCTCTCGAACAATAAATCTATCCTCGAAATGTTTGGCGCACACCACAGCAGTGGGACTTGGATCGAAATGTGCTCTGTTTATGCTGTTCAGCCACAACTCTCTTCTAGATGGAGAGGAGGGGAACTTGAAGCAGGACGTGTAATTCTTTTCCGTCTCATAGTTGGAGCGACATAAGGGAACGCAGCATTTGCGACCCATCTTGAGCTAGAATAAAGAAAAAGGAATGTATCTTCAGTTGATTCATAACTTAACTAAGAAAGGAAAGTTTATAAAAGTAAAAACAAACTATAAAAAACAAGTCCAAGATTCAATTTTTTTAAAGAAACATCGATGTACTAGAACCAAGATTAGTGGAAACTATATTCTCTCAAATCTTGTTTACTTATATAAACTAAGTAAAATCCCTTTCCACTTTCACTAATAGAGCACTCCATTAACAAGCAGCTTCTCTTAAAATAGAATTCTTCCGCGTAACACACATTTTACAAACATATGAACAGTAATCCAAGAAGTTTCGTGAGATCTTCCCTAAACTAATTTGCAGCTATATTATTCGTATATATTAATGAATAATGCAATTCGACTATTTAAAGTCGAGTATAATTCCTGGACCAAATACCTGATTACAACCAAACACTTGATTTCATTTTAGTTTGTTTGAGACAGCTTTTATTTGATATTCAGACAAGCTAATTCGTGTGTTTGAGGAGTAGCACATGCTGAATTCCATGAATAGAACATTTTTCTGACTGAGAATGAAAATAAATTTCTTTCTTGATTCTATTATTTCGCAGTTATCGATTTCAGTTTAAAGTTGATTCATGTAAAGATTGACAACAGAAACGCTATTCCGTTATGTCAAATCACAATTTTTGACTTAGGGTCAACGGTCTGATGGAACTTGTCTGACTTCGTGGAACACATTTGGAGGATAAGCCACAACAACAATTTTCGATGCAATGTAAGACAGCTGAACTTCAGAAAAAACTATAGAAATTAAGACAAATGTTTGATTTAAAGTTACTAATAAATAGACATAATCCATCACTTCTTTATATATAGTCGTAAACATTCAATTTGGATACTGACTGAAAACATTATGATACAAAATCTTGGTTAATGTTAGTTTAAAAGCTATCTTTTAACTTGATGATTTAAGGATACATGTAGATCTCTAATTGCAAATTCCCTCCGCGCTATATAAGTTTTGCCATAACTTCTTTTCGATAGGTTAATCACAGATTTGGTGAAAAGAAAAAGGTTAGCATATGAAGGTGTCATATGTCCACTTGACCTTCGAGAAGGGATCACAGTCTAGAATAATTATTGGATATTGTCTTGACATGGCCAACTATAAATCACATATACCGGGCACCTGTTGGCTTACGTTTAATTGGCACTTCACTCTTTGTTTCTATATGACTTTTAATTTATCTAAACTCTGTGGCATGACAGCCCATGTGGGCTATAAGGCCTACAGTGCCCGTCCATCTCTGTTTTCCTAACTGAGAAGCTCTAGGGTGCGAAGAACATATTTCTAACAGGTGGTCAGCCTAATGCAAAACCCGCAGTATTTAGTTCGACCTTGCCTAGCCTGAGGGCCGATCCTGGGACCTTGGGAGAATGAAACAATACCACTAAGCCACCAGGATTCATGACTTTTAATTTAATTGAAAGTATTTTTTAAAAAAACTGATCATGACAACATTTAGTAGGGAAATGTCATAATACGTGATGTTGTAACATGTTCAAACACCTATCAAAATAGAAAACTAAAAAAAAAAAGGTTTTTTTGATAACTATAAGAAAGTGATAATTTTCGAAGAAATGTAAATAAAAATGTTGAAAAAGTGGTAGAAATAAATGCAAATATTACTTAAGTCAGAAGAATAGAAAAAAAAATGATCTGTGAAACCAACAGCTCGATTTCAGTTAGAAAGGTATAAATATCTTTGACGCTGATTACTTTCATGTTGCCATCTTTAAATTATAATTCATGATATTCCAAGAGAACAATGTGCAAAATATTACAAAATGCTGTTGTTGCATATCTTCAGGGTTTTGCAACTCTAAATCAGGTCAAGGAAATTTGTCACTCTAAGGAAAATCTAATACTAAAATTGGACTTGTGAAAAGATCAATTTTGAAAAATCCTAGACAATCTAGAATATGGTTAGGAGTGGCCTGACACTCCAAATAGGCTGGGAAAATCTTTCTTCCATAAGAATAGGACATAGGTCTCAAATGTCTACTGATAAGCCAGGAGATGGACGTCTGGTCCCGCCTACGACACTGGAGTGATGATAACGCTCCCCTTGGGCACTTTCTTCGGTACTAGTAGTAACAAAAGGTGTTATGATATAATGAAATATTTGAAACCGCATAAACTACACGATATAATAAACAAGAGTTGATTATATTCCGTGTTTAAAATCTGAAATAAATATTTAAATAATAAAAATTAATTACTAATCACTGAAGATAATGCAAAACCTTTCTAAATAGAACAAAAATCAAATTTAATTTTAACGGTAAGGAGAGCAGCAGAATTAGAATAAGAAATTATAAAACCAAATGAAAGTTGGTAAAAAAATTACTTCAAGAAAGAGTAAGTAAATAGGGGGAATGTAATTCATTTATGCACATTAATAAAGTTATTTAATGAATCTAAATGTTTATTGTGTAATATTTCAAAATATATCATATAAAGGCGTTATTTTCAAACTGTGATTTTTGGCTAGATAAAATGAAACTAAATATGCCAAATGCTAACACGTTAAAAAAATATTTATAGCTCAGTGATTATAATTCGCTGTTGAAAGCAAATTCAACCTGTACGTACTGTTTAAAATGTGGATTCAAAAACACAATTAACACTCACACCCAAGACGTGAATCAAACCCACGAGCTAAATGAATTGAAGCCTAGAGCACTAAACGTTCTGCTGCCAGATCAGTTACACTTTGAATAGAAACAGATTATGGTTAATTTAAACAGAGCAAAACTTGGCACAAAATTCTTGAAACTCAAAAACTTAGTGCCTGTCAAAAATGACACAACGTTTTTTTATTTTGATTAACTACTTTTATGCGAAATCATTCTTTTAAAAGTATTAGTTGAATTAATACATAATTCAAAAATTGGTAAGCATGATATAGTTTATACATAATATAATTCAATAAAAAAATAAACAGCAATTCTTACATAGATGAATATGAGAATTTTTAGGTAGAAATTAACAAAATATTCTCATCACTTATAATAAGGTTCAGAAAATATCAAATTTTATAGTACCTAAAAAGAAAATATTTAACTTAAAATCTTTCACAAATTAAATGTCTATTACAATGATAATATAATTGTGTGCATAAAATGTCCCAATAACCAAAAATTACTTTAATAATTTATAAGATAAAAGAATAATAATTTAATAAATAAATTAGATGCTTTTAAAACTAATAGGAAATTATGAGTAAAAAATAAATAATAATTAAAAAAAAAAAAAAAAACACGAACTTACCTTTAAATATCACGTAGACAAACCGTGTGGGCCTTCTAAAGAAACTTGCCGTTGAAAGCTAGATCTTGTTCGTGACGTCACAAAGTGGTTTGGCGGGTATGCTTTTGAACGAAACAGCATTACATGGCCAAACAGACAGTAAGGGAGAAAAAGAGATTGTACCTGCTAAATGGTGTGCAAGATTTACAAATATTTCAACATTCACTTCATTTTTCAGTGCGTTTTTTTAAAATAAAACTTTTAACTCAGCGTACTAAAAAACAAACACTAATATATATTGATTTAGTTCGTACTGATCCCCAAAAAAAAATTGTTACTCAGTTACATAAAAAAACAATACTAATTTTTATAGTATTTGTAATTATTATTTAAAATAAGTATAATCATGAAAATAATGTTTTAGAAGTTAAAATGGACTTTTTTTTCTGGATATTCTGTGCAAATCGTTGATGCCATATAATAATAAGTTCATTTGATTTTAAGTATATTCATAAACTTATTTAGGGAATAATTCCACGCTTGTATGCAGACAAACATGATGTATAAACAGAAGTTGTTCTTATACATATGTATACATTACGTACGACATTTATTTATGTACGTAGTTAATACAAATTATGTTAAACACAGACTAATGTTTCACACACATTTAGAACTTTTATATAAACAAAATAACAAATGAATTAATTTAAGCTGTCAGTGATTCATGTCGGATATCACTACAAAGTTGCTTATGCCACGATGAATTAATTTAAACGATACAACATTGTTCGAGAATAAAAACATGCGATTCTTTTCCTCTCTTTTAAAATTATTATCTATGGAAAATCCACAGAGAGGTAAAAAAAAAATATGTGGCACATCATCCCTCCTCTTACGAGATTTTCACAGCTTAATTTAAAATATAATAATAATATATAATTTTTGAATAGGAATTGATTTTATCAGAACAAGTATAAAATTCCTAAATAATTATCGATTTTGCAGAGAACGTGCTTTCGGTTTTCCTAATATGCCGCCGATCGAAAATTCATTGGAAAGAAAATTTTCAAACATTCCACACATGTCACTCGAATTGTCTTCACTTATTTTCCAGGTGAGACTTTATTCTGTGGTGCAAAAAAGACGTTTTCAACAGAGCTGAATAAATTCTAAATGTGTTAATACCTCTGAGCTGAGTAAATAGTAGCTCATCAGCACTGCATGGCATTTAATAATGATATTTCGTTATAAAATGCTACATAAATTCACGCTGCTTCGACATTCAATGAGGCATTTGAGAGGAACATATTTGATTCACATAACACAATTAATTAAACGTTTCGATGGATATTAATACCAATCACTTTGATGCACAAAAAAGTCATTAATTGCAGTGTTTCTCATTCAAATTTACACAACAGTATATATATATATATAGATATATATATATATATATATATATATATATATATATATATATATATATATATATATATATATATATATATATGGTATAACCCTCGGAGAAATTCCATTTTTTAACTTCTCCTAACTAATGAATGATAATGATATAAGGATTCCTGTCAGTGAGCATCCTTCAATGTGTAATTATCAGATGAAATATTTAAAATGACTTTTTAAATATTTTATATCGCTTTTGTCTCCCTCCTGTTAGTTATGAACAAGGTGCCTTCTTGATTAATATAAAGCAGTATAAATGTATTCGAGTAAAATATTCTGCCGTCCATCTTGAAAGTTTTATTTCAAATATTACGTTATATTAGAATTTTAATTTATATTAAATTCAAAAATGTATAAAATTAGAACGATTCATGAAAAAATGATATAAAAATTCGAATAATAATAATATAAATAATACTGCGTGCCCTTCTGTTGCTGAATGGTATAAAATCTTTTATATCTCCGAATGGTAGAAATTTAACTATTCCATTGATCTTTATTCTTTGGAAATTTATAAGCGGTATACTCTCGAAACCGTTTTGGGTTGCAGCAAGCATTCAGCCTATCTCAGTTTCAGGGGAAAGGATTTCTATGATTTTTTTTTACGCTTTAAATCTCTTAACTTTTCATTACAATACTTTAAAACAAAATTTCTGCTTATATTATGACAAGTATATCGAAGCAGCCTCAGTGGCGATCGTTGCAAAAGGATAAAATGAAGATGGGGTTGTGAAGATCATAGCGGCGACATCATGATGGGGCTGCAAAACGCTCCTTGAGACCTTCTTATCGAAGGTCAAGCTGAACCTCAGTTCTGAAATGACATCACTTCCTGGAACCGACACTATGACATTCCATTCCTTAGCTTTCAGATATCCCACTGGGAAATTATGCCTATTTACTATTAAAAACATATGAGTTGATCAGATTGTCTAATCCCTAAAAACATAAAGGATAATGCGAGCAAAATATCGATTAATTCTTATTCCGCTCAAGAGGAATAACTGCCGATTAAATTCTATGCTATATACGAAGTATAATGCGTTCTAATGGAGTATTTAAAATGTTTTCAAGGGTACTTTGTGCAAGAATTGCAATGTAATTTTATTTTTGTACTCTTAGAAAATAATGATACCATGTGTTATCAAAATTAATGAAAATTATTGCTACTTAGAAAGACACACATTCAAGCACATAAATTTATTTCGATGATCATATACCGGCATCAGAAGCACTGAGTAGATAGATATATGTAAACGAAGAAACGTTTCTCCCCTCTTAACTGTAACCACATGACTCCAAAGATTCTGTAAGATACGATAGTAATAGCATAAAAATTGCTTAAGATATTCGATCAGAGCAATATCGAATACAAGAGTCTTTATTTTACAGGAATTGTACAAGAAATAAAACGAAAATAATGACCATTAGGCTATAAAAACATAAAGTCACTGCTTTTTTATGATTTTACCTATCATAATTTCTTAAAAAATTAAGTGCAATTTTAATTATTATAATTTCTTTAAAATTAAAATTAAGGAAATACTATTCGTTAATAATCTTTAAATGTATTAAATATTTTGTCAACAACTTGAAAAAATTTTCCTTTCAAATATCCGTTAGAAAATTATGAAATTACTGATTGATTTTTTTTTAAATTTTAAAATACTGATTTACATTTTTTTTTTTTTTTTTTTTTTTTTGTATACCCTCTTTCTATATAATCTAATTTATACATACCGATTCTTTTTGAAGAAATTCAAATTCTCATTATTTCATTGAATCAATTATGTTTTTGAAAAAAAAATTAATTTAGAGGTATTTCGTTCCACTAATCCATCTTATTCTCTAGTTTCCTTAGCATACTGACCTTTTATTAGCATCAAGTTTACTTGTTTTGGTTACCAGAAAATCTTAATTATTTTTTTCCGAAAGCTTATTTTTTTTTTTATTTATTTATTATTTTTTTTTTGCTTTAAACACGTAGCAGGAGCATCGTTTTGCGGGAATTTCCAGTTTGACCCTCTTAAAAGTGGAGCAAAAGATATAAGGTATCGGTAAAAAATTTGCTTTTAATTAGAGTCACATTTTCTAGAAATATCCGTATATATAACTCACTGCAGACCACAGTTCTTATCACATGATAGAGCTCTCCATTCCATCCCTGACCCCTCGTACTGTTAACTGAATCCCCAAATTATTCTTGGACAATCTAGAAATTATTAAGTTTGAAAATACCTATGACCAAATATTAATAAAATTCATAGCTCTCCTTCTAATTCATTGCAATTTTTTTTTTCATTTTTTTTTTTTTAAACTGGACTCAAAATAAGGATTTCGCAGAAAGACTTTATATGAAGTAAAACGGGAAAAGAGATAATCAATATCCAAGGGGGTGGAAAAAAGCTTGGGGTTAAGTCCCTCACAATTGCTTTGTCCGAACCTGTTTTCCGACCACCTGGCTGAAATACCTTCATGCATTTTCTTTCTACCCGCAGGCCCCAAGCAGTCATTTGCTATTCAATCATTTTCAAGTCCCCCACAAAGACAGCTGACTATTTAGAAAAAAAAAATTTCCAAAAGTGAATTCACAGCTGAAATGATCAAACGAAGTTACACATAAATGAAAAATTAACTGTGTACATCCACCATGTTGAAACAGTGAGTGATTTGTGTGACAAAAATAATTTCAACAATAATTAAGAAGTAAAAATTTCCTATCAGTAAACATATTTTTTTAATTTAAAATGAGCTGCATGTAACAACAACAAGGGAGTTAATAATTCAGATATCATTTAAAGATCGAAAATTATAAAGTGTAACATTAATTTTCCCAAGGAGTTAACAAATGAAAAAAATTATTAATTATTAGGTAATTTCAAAATAAATATAAAAATTATTATTATTAAATTGTGTTTGGGGATTCAACTCGAATCATGCAATTATTAGAAAATTCAACATAAAAGTTGAATTTAATTTGGCATGGCTGGTCACTCACTGCATCATCATTATTCGTTCATTAGGGTTATTCTGGTTGGGACTAGCAGTTCAAAGCGATTTTCTGAATAACACTACTAACATACATGTGTTAGATAAAGCCACATTCAAAACGACGGTATATGTAAAATTTCGTCGACCAGCAAAAAATGGCATCAAACAATACGATTTTTCCGCCAATCAAAAACTTAAATTTAACTGAGGGGGCAATGAAAGGTTATTCTTTTCAGGTTGCTGGATTTTACACTAGTACCAAAATGGCTGTTGGATTTAGCTTATCGTTTATGATTATTTTTTGAAACCACAATGGTCAATTCGATCAGAATCTACTATCAAAATGGCAGAGGAAAAACTACCAAACCATCTACCCAGCGCAAAAGCAGATAATGAAAGATAAATCAGGAAAATAAGATAATTTAAAAAAATAAAACTATAATTTTCAATATAAAGAAATTGAATTTATGATATAAAACATGGAAAAACAATAAGAAGAGAAGCATATGGCTATGTCTTCTTCGGGGGGGGGGGGGTATGGTCAACTATGCAAAAGAAATACAAACACTCTTTTCTGATAACTACCCATGCATGTTGCATTTATTTTGCATAGTTGACAATATCCCCCCCACCCCCCAGAAGAAGAAATGCCTCTTATTGTTTTTAAATATTTTTGTCATAAATTAAATTAATTTTTTAATATTTCAATTTATATTTTTATAATTCTAATTATCATATATATATATATATATATATATATACACGCACACATACACATACAATTTACACTCTATATCATATATATATAATGTAGTGCAATGTATTTTAATAAATTAATGTATTACAATACGTATATAATTTCAATAAAAAAACAGCAAGATAAAAATACTAAGAAATTTACTCTAAAATTGCTCGCGTAAGTAAATGATTATTTGGTTTTAAAAAAACTCAAAAATTTCAAACTTAATAATCATTTTGAATCAAATTATTTTCACGTTTTCTGATACCTTTGAATCCATGAGTAATTTTTAAAAAACAGTTTTTAAGATTACACCAACAAGAAAGACAGTAATTTCAAATAGATAGCACTAAGCTATATGAAATGGCTATATATCTCACTGATGCACTGCCTACATTATCAATTTGATGCTTTATAATTTTTCGGTGAGAGTGATGAAAATTTAAATTTTATAGAATTTATACTTCAAGATATCTACTATATCTTTAATACTTGTAATATGTTTTGTATTTTTTATTTTTAGACTTATACTTTTTACTTAAAAGCTTTATTTTTTATTCAAAAGTAGAAGAAAACAAAAAAAAAAAAAAAAAAAAAAAAAAAATAGAATTTTAGGAGTGTTTTTTTCCTTTTTAAATTTGCGGAACTTGGTGGAAAAAACTAACCTTATATTATAATTTTATCGCTTTCTTTTTGAAAATGTGATAGTTTAAGAGAACTTTGGCAACACAACATATTCCTTTGGATGTGATATTATTCAAAAATATTTCAAAACCCAAACTCTGCGAAATAATTTTTAAAATAAGCGTGGAAACTAAAATAGCACAGTGCCATGCGATATACAGCGATTACAAATATTTTAAACATAAAATCTCAGAAATTCGATAGTTTTTATTTAATGGAAATCTGAAGAGATTTGCTTCAGGTACACCAACAAGAAATATAGCTATTTCAAATAGATTGCGCTAAGCTATTTGAAATGGCTATATTTCTCATTGATGTACTGGCCACATTATCAATTTGTCATAATTAAAATAAATAAAATTAATATATAACATGAAATTGTTATCATAAAATGTTATGAATACACAATTTATAAATTCTCAAAAATTTCATCCATTAAAATGCTCAAACAAGATAAATCAACGTGAAAATTTAATTAAAAAAAACTCATATAAGTTTAAAACTTACTCTAGAATTTTCGGTAGGAATAAAATTCGGTCTTCTCAAAAATTTTATCCATTTCTTTCTTAAGGCACCATCTTTGGGAAATTTAAAGATGGACACCTTATTTTCTTTAGAATAATTTCCTTTACAGAATGGTACGCTGCAAATATTAGGCATTTTGACATGTATTCATATCCTTCATAAAAGAATCACCACGTGAAAATAGTGTTAAAAAAAAGTATTTCTTTAACTGTCTGCATCTACTACGGCAAACACCACGGTACTTGAAAAACCAGTTATGCCGTGACGTCACATAAAAAGGGAGTCATGGGATTTGACGTCACAATGGTTGCGGAAAATTTTACATTTGATAATAATTTTGAGTGGAATTGATCAACATGTAAAGAAATTTTGTAAGAAAATAATCTTTTTGGTTCTTCAGCAATTTTACAATTTCAAAAGAAGAACCATTTAAGTATTTGATTAATTATCCTTTTCTTTATTTGTAAATCAACATCATAATATGTATATTTCAAAGATTTGGTTTATTTCTCGTTTAACAATCATTTTTTTTGTCAAGGAGCAGCTAATTAGGCTAAGGTGTACACATCAGAAAGGGTTTCGAACCAATAAGAGCATTCATGCTCGATATGAGAAACGAGCTTATAAATTTTAGAATCGAAGGCTTAAACTCAAACCACTCGATTGTCAGTTGGGCACACATATATTATTTTTAAGCTAATACATTATCCAATTCCTCGATTTAGAAAATTTTAAACGTTGTATAAAACCTTAATTTTGGAATGATTCAGAAAGATTTCACTATTTTTTAATCACCAATTTCGTAAAATATTCAATGTCAATAAACAATAAACAAAAATTAAAATTTGAAAATCAACATTCTGTAAATCATTTACAGGTAAAGAAGGAAATCTCATAAGAAAAGTGAGAGAAATATTTATTTCTCACTTTTCAAATAATTATTTATAAAGTGGGAAGTGAAAATAAAAATAAACGTAAAAATTACGTTTGCATGAATATATTTTTATAGATTTAAAATACTTCAATTCAAAAATATTTTTATTTATAAAAGATTTTTATGCATTTTGTAATTAAATACTCCTCTTCGAACAAATACACACGCTTCTGAAGAAAAAGCATATAACAATTAGTATTTGTGCTTTACTGAACTAGTACCACGTGCTTTAACTGTAAACACATTGTTGTCGGAAATTAGTTTTATACCAAACATAATAAAGCTATTCAAACTATAAAGTAGTGCTATCAATCAATAAATAATTATTAAAATAATACTGATTAATAATATTTCCTTACTCGGCAAAAAGTTTGGCTAGCATTCTTGTACACCAATATGCTAATTAATATTCAATATATACTAATTAATATTCATTTGCATGCATTGCTTACTAAATTTTTCACACAAATACAATTTTAAGATTTGAGAACTTTTTTTATTACACAAAAATACAGTTAAAATCCATAATGTATACAGTTTAATTAAATACTTAATTTATGCTCATTATATTCATACAAATAATTATTCAGGGAATATATATATCGCCAAATTTTATTAATTTGTTTAATTTTGGTTTTATTGACAGATGTTCTAGAATATTATTACTATTTAAAAAATATCATATCAATATTTTTTTACCTATTTTTTTTATAATACAAAAATACTGTTGAAATATAAATTGTTTTTAGTATAATTTAAGTAATATTTAACAATCATTATACTCATACAAATAACTGTTCGTGAAATATATAGCCAAATTTCTCAGATTATTATTAGTTTTATTGATAGATTCTAGCATATTATTACCATTCACAAAAAAAAAACAAATCTTGCTTAATATTTACTTTAAAGGTACGACAAAAATTACAATGAAAGAATTGATGCAAAACATTTGCTAATAGTAATATTATTTTAAAATTCATCAAACAAGAGACATCTAAATGGGAAAACAATCAAATGAATTATATTTATCCAAAACTTACTCAAGAATTTCTTGTTGGAATAAAATTTGGTCTCTTCAACGATTCGATCCACTTCTTTTTTAAGACAACATCTTTAGGAAATTTAAAAATGGAAACTTTAAATTCTTCAGAATAATTTCCTTTACAGAAAGGTACACAGCATTTAAACGGCATTTTCAATGTACCTATTTTCAACCACTGCGTGGATTTGAGACGAGTTAAAAAAAAAATTTAACAAAATAATCTTTTAACTGTATACGTCACTATCCACTACAAAAGAAACACAAGTTGATGAAAACATGTTTCGTCGTGAAGTCACACAAAAAGGCAGTCTTAAAACGACATATGACTTGCGACGTCAGAAGAGCAGGCGACACACACACACACATATTGGAACCAGTAATCTTGAATTCTGATATTTTTCTACTGTTTATCAACGTGCTAAGAAATTCTTCCCTTGCAATAAACTTTAGTATTTCTTAATTTTATAATTGAGAAAGAAAAATTATTTCAGCAGGTGATTTAAGTAGTCTTTTATCAATCAATGGATTAAAATTTAATTTTATTTCCTCATTAAAATAAATTTTATTATTTTTAATACACACATATTTGTAAATCAAAACTATTAGCTGCATTCATAATAAAACATAATTTCTAAGTGAATGAATATAGTAATTACATTTTTGATTCTAAGAATAGTGTAGACAATGATTTTGTTTTCTATTGATGTGAATTGACCAGGGGCTTCATTTATTTTGGCCAGCCTGTATGTTAGCCATGTGAAAAATCCCTAAGTTTCGAATAAATCAGACGATTTAACAATTTTTATAATCTTATTTTTTATATAAAATATTAAACAATAATAAAAAATTTAACATTGGCAATTGACATTTAATAAACTATCAGAGGTTAAATAATAAATAAAATGCCAAGAGAAAATAAAAAATAATTAATAAATTATCTAGAGAATATTATAGTAAATAAAATAAAAAAATAAGCAGGTGTAAAAATTTCGTTTGCTTAAACTTTCACTTAGGATTAAAATAAAAAAATATTATTTTATGTTAAAAAATAAAAAAATGTCTTCTCTTTTATTTATTTACATAAAAGAACTTTATGAGATTTTTAAAATAATTTTTTTTTTTTTCGTTTTCGTTAGAAATACATTTTTCAAATAAGTGTATGATAAACTTTTGTAACTTAGAGAAAATTGCAAATAAAAATCTTGCATAATATTTGCCTAAAACACATGTTTTGTATTACAAAAGAGTATTTACGATAAATAAACTGATATAAAAAATATATAATGAAATTAATTTACCTTTAAAAATAAATATTCTTAGACATTTGCGAGGAAGAATTTGTTGATTTTTGTCTTTCAAAATCTAATCATAGGTCTTCTAATCGTAGTTTTCTATACATTACGATACAGCACACGTATAAAGCCAACTCTAAAATAAATGATAATATTAAGTGCATAAAATATTACTATTTTAATGTATCTAAGGATATTTAACAAATTATGGGATCAACATATTAAAATGATACTAAATCATTTATTTCGCATTAATATTTTTAAATAACATGATATTGTTATTTTTCCATATTCTAGTCGAGTAAAAGTTTAAGTATTGATGAGGATGTACACGTTCTTCAACTAATTACTTTGTCACAAGTGCGAAAAAGAATAACATGCTCATTATCTTAATTAAACTATTTGGAAGAAATCTGAGTCAATAAGACAATTAAAAGTCAATAAGTCGCAGTATGCCTTGTCAGTCATTTAAGCTGCAGATTATTAAATAATCATAAATATATCATCTGAATACAGCCATTTGCTGTTAGATAAAGACACCTCCTGCAAATATCTACATAGTGCGAATAAGCTACAATTAGTCAACATACCTGGCTCCGCTAATTAAGATATCTTTGATTTAATATCTGTTTGTAAACTAAATGGTAACAAAAACAACACTGTCAGTCAATCGTAAACAAATTGGCTCGCAACCATTTGTCTCTGTGTCTGTCTGTCAACATAGAAACAAGAAACCTTCCATTTCCGACAGGAGGAGCCAGAGGAAAGATACCAACTATGGCTTACATAAAAATCTTGAGAATAACTACTCTAAATACTGCTAATTAATAACACCCATAATATCCATTCAAAATATACAGTTCTTGTTACAATAATAAATAAAAAACCTTGTTACTATAGCAACCACAACTAATCAGACTACTTGGTAATAGCTCTTATGTTAGACAAACAGTT
Source organism: Latrodectus elegans (assembly GCA_030067965.1). Classification (NCBI taxonomy): domain Eukaryota; kingdom Metazoa; phylum Arthropoda; class Arachnida; order Araneae; family Theridiidae; genus Latrodectus; species Latrodectus elegans. Next base: position 48,348,030 of record CM057819.1, read on the forward strand.
GCAAGCTGAAACATTAACACTCTATTTACATTTTTGCTGCTAAAATGAATTAAAATTTGATTGCGAACAAACTTAATTCATATCGCATTAGATTTCACGCGCAAAGATGACACTACTTTGATCACGATTTAACTTAAATTCATAACGTAAACTCAGTTGGAACGTGATATACTATTCTTCTGATAATGAAGATGGCCTTTATTCATAAATCTTAAAGTCATTCAGCAAAATTTAAGCTTTTTTTTCAATGAAAATATATTTTGAATCTATCTAAAAATAACGGTAATCCAAACGATGCCAATAAATATATGCATATACAATAATAAATGCTCACAGAATTGTTTGTCACCAAAGATACGATTATAATTAAAAATTCAGTAGTTATAAAGCCACTTACATTATCTTTTCAGAAAGTTAAGTATCTTAAAATACTCTGTACAACAATACTGAGACATTGTATAATACTAAACATAAAATTAAATAAATCAATTTTTTTTTATTAAAATGAGTAGAAATAAAAATGTAAGTTAACTTACCTTTAAAATTTCAGATGTCTTCTTCTATATATCGAACTTTATCTTTGCGAGGCACACTTTTCAATTAGGAATGCACGACGAATCAATTTATATTTCGCAAAACGCCTTAAATAGCTGAAATGCATTGTTACCTAGGACACTTGCAGAGATTTGTCTGACCCAAAATTTCAAGTAAGCGGTCGACCCCAATGTAATTTAAAACGAAATTAGCAGCAATTATTACAGATTGTGTGTGTGTCATGTATATAAAAAAATCATTCAACACCTTATAAACTTTTATTATAACAATTAAAATATTATTATTAAAAGCATTTCAAATTTACTCAACGCTTTATCCCGTTGATATGATTCATTCCATGCCAAAATATAGCAAAAGCTTTTAACAGTTATCTGGGTAAATTTCGATGGAAGCTATTTTAAAGCAGAATTTTTAAGTGATTTTTTGAATTCTATAGTGATAAGTGTCATAGAAATAATATTTTTGAATATTAACACAAATATGTTTTATTAACAAAGAGCAATAAAACATTACTTTCATTTACGTAGTGTGATTATCATCGGGTCTCCTTATTTACCAAATTAATAAGAAAAAGTTATATATTAACTACTTTATAAAATAAATCAAATACAGAAATTATTCTTATTTCTCGAAAAGGTTTGGAAGAAAAAAAAAGAGTCTAGAATTGGGTTTATGTTCCAAAGGACTGTTGCAAAACGGGTGAAAGGATTATTTGTGACGACACGTATTTTATACCTAGCCAAAAAACCATCAGTAAACAAAATCATATATTTGCTTTGACTGTTTGTTAGATATTTGCTTTATCTATTGACTGTTTTTGGCAAATAAGGTCTTTTTCGATAATAGAAAATTCTTTCATTCTAAGTTACATTCTAAGAAATACAAAGTTTTTAATGTACAGAACACTTGAGACACCTGTTTTGACTTATGCTTGAGACCTGGACTATGACTAAATCGAAGAAAAATGCTGTTGCAGTATTTGAAAGGAATATTTTGAGGAGTATCAGATTTTAAAACAATGAATTACAATAACAGGAGTTCAAAAATATTTTTCAAGTCGTCACTGAGAAGTGTTCAGAGGAAGGTACTGGCTCACTCTGGACTGTCTCACCAATTACGATGATGATGAAATCTCATGCAGTGTATCGAGATGTTAACGATAGAATACTACAGACTTAACCATACTAGAAACTATACTTAGGATTTAATACTGCTATAAAATGAAATGATAACTTCTCCATTTTTTGGACTCAAAACATGCTGCTATGAGGAAATCGAACGACGATTACTTGGAGTTATTGGTGAAAGAGAAAAAGAAATTTAAAACCATGCTCAGATTTCATGCCAATAGCGTGGACTATACTTTCTCCATCGCAAATAACCTATGAAATTCAAAATATATGTCTTCTATAGCTATAGGGCCTATTAAATTTGTAAGATTTTATTAACACAGCGCTACCTAGAAAAACAATATAGGCAAAAGGTCTCATTTACTTTTTATAGCAATCCTTGAAGTTTGGGAAATCTTCTAGGGAGCTTACTCGGAAAATTGATTTAATAGTACACACACATACACGTGTGTGCGTGAGAGAGAGAGAGAAAAAAAATAAATGATACTATCTGTTCTGCCTTCAATATGTCAAATAGTTTTAAAATAATAATTGGAAAATATAGGGTGGCTATAAAATACTTTCACAAATTGTAAAATTGGCATGCTCAATTCTAAAACACATTCTAAAACCTAAATTAGAATGTTTGGTACATGGCGTTATATTGCACAACCACACCTTTTTTTCATAAATAATGTAGATAATAGTCTTATTTTATTTAGAAAAGATTTCACAGCACATAAAAAAATGCAGGACTTGTTTTATTAAAACATTCAAGAAATTTACCTCTAAAAGTAATTCGTATTTATTTACGGGATCAGTTTTCGACGTAAAGACATTATTCGAATCATGCGCCTCATTTTTACATTTTCCATCGTTATTTGGCAGTTCTGTCAGTGCCTTTTCACTAGCAGGCCGACTTGGGAAAACTGATGGAACTGCTGTAGATTTCAATCTCCTGTACTTCAAAGGCGCTGTAATCAGTATTCCCTTTTTCTCATCGAAGCCGAACATTTGGGTTTCAAAATCTTCTGGAATGAAATGCAGTTCGCACACCTAAGAAATAATAATTATTGATTGAACAATTGTTCCAAATGTATATCGTAATATGTAAGAGATTAAAAAATATATATTCAACTTCATTTGTTTCAAAATAAACTAATACTTTAGAGCTTCAAAAGTTCCTAAAACAAATAAAATATTGCGGACTATAAGATATTTTCATTTGAAAAATAGTCATTCTAAAATTATAAGTATTAGAAAATGAAACTTTTTTTTTGTTCTCTTAAATTGAAATTACGAAACCCTCACATTCTTTGGTAATGCTTTTTAACAAGATTGCTTTAATTTATATTTTGTGTCATCTAACCATGGAAGCTACTATGTAATTCATTACATTTCCCCAAGATAACTTCGCTTTTCCAGACATGGATTTCAGCTTTTCCAGACCAGACACGTTTTCAGAAGCATTTTTTCCTACTTAAAGAACATTAAAGAATCCATGAAAATAAAGACATCAGGAAAATTTAAGAAGCTTATGCAGTGTTATTACAATTTCTCATTACCAAAAAATGAAAAAAAATCTGTGACGCCATTCTTTCCCTTCTATCCATAACGTTGCAAAAATATCGATATAAACAAGTAGCGCCATACATCGATACTGACAATTTGGAATAAGACAACGGATTCATGACTTCATTCTCATAGTTCTGATTAATAAAACTGTGTATTATATATATATATATATATTTAGACGTGATTAAATTCCGATTGAATATTAAGTCTAAATTAAAACAAATACTTTAAATTTATTTACAATGCATTAATATGTACAACGAATCTATACGAGCAGTTTTACTAACATGACGATCAGCAGTCTGACCACGAAGTAGATTGACCGAAGAGGTATCTGCTATTTATACACAAGAATTTTGCACAAACAGAATAAAGAGTCAAAAATAACTTACATATGGCTAGAAAAATATTCTGCTGCTTTGAAGACAGCGAGTGCCTTAAAGTTTTCAGGTACACGAGTGTTCTTTAATTACCACATTTGCTTAATAAAACATTTCATTTGCCTACCCAAAATAAGTGTAACTTCTGTGTTTTGCATTCACATAAAGACATGTTATGTTGCGTTAGTTTGTGGTCCGGAGTTAGCAAAGGTCGCTATGGCAACGATAGGACAGCGGTGTTTCTCAAACTGAAACTTCGCTCTTTTTTTTTCCTTGCGTTGCTGTCATTGAAGTTCGCGTTTATTATTTTGGTGAGGTCTCGCCGATGATCGACTTTGCATTTGAAATTGTTCCTCGGCGAGCTTCTTTTCAAACTGTTATGCGTAATTAGCGTGAAATTTAAAAGTGCTTTAAATTGAAATATTTCTTCTGTAGTTCCGCTACATATATATATAAGTGAAAATATTCTTAGAAGTAAATTAGGTTTCTTTTTCCTTTCCTGTTAAGCCACAAAATTGTCCCTTTTCCAGCAAGTTGTAGGTTGTTAACAAAGAAATTAAGTTATTAAACACTGCTTTGCACTTTCCATTAAGGAAGTGTGTGTTTTGTTGTTTGTACCAAAGTATATAACAGATTTAAAAATTTATTTCTTGCCGGCCAACTTGTCTAGTGGTCAGCGTGCCTGACTACGGTCCTGGGTTCGAATCCCGGTTCAGGCATGGATGTACTTTCTCTCTCTCTCTCCTGTCTTTGTCCTTTCCTTATGTGTGTGAATGAAGTATGAATGATGCTTACCCTATAAACGGTGCGATGATGTCCCACCCCCTGTGGTGCACCTCGGGCAAAGCCGGCTAAGAGGTCGCTGTGTGTGGCCGGTTCCTTGGCCAGACACAGGGAACAATAGATTAATAGACTCTATTACAGTTGTAACTGTCTACAATCTGCCATTGAATAAAAATATATATTTTCTATCAGCAGATACTTTTGTATGGCATTTTTTCATTTTTACTACGAACATATACCTACTTTAGAGTCAATAAGATAATAACGCCTCCAAATAAAAGCGAAACCTAATTAAGGCAGGGCCATACGGGCCATGCAGAGCCCGGACTCCAAATCGGGGTCAATCAAATATTTCCTCAAAATCAAATATTATATAAGAGAATGGTTGTACCAAACAATTTTATTGCTTGACATCATACAGAAAGTTCGTTTTTGTGAAGCAGAAAGAGCACAAAAAAAATTTTTTTTTGATCCTGTCCCCAATTAGGCTAAGTCAGGTCCTGGATAAAAGTATGAAAAAATGCTGATAATTGTGGAAGAAAAATGAAATTATATTTATATTAATATTTGTACTGAAATTTCAGCAGGATTCTTTTATAAATTAAAACAAATATTTATCAATAATTGAAAAATATTACTAAACAGTGTTTTCAATATAATTAAGTTGCTTAAAATAAAAGGAATTTTCTTCTATGCTACTTTCAAAATTAATTATGTATATGACACACAAAAATAAATTATTAAATATGTGTTATAATATTTTCTATTTCAGTATTTGCTCGAATAATTCTTGTACATTTTATTATATATATGAGCATATTTTAAAAATATTAAAAAAACAAAGTAGTGTTGATTATAAAATATTCGAAATTACTTAGTTTTGTGTTTTATATAAAATGAATTCATGCTTTTATAAAAAGCATTTTCTATATACTTATATTTATCTTGTGCAGTAGACACAGAGCTGAATAAGGAATACAAAACATACTGGGCAGTTGGCCTGGGCCCCATATCAGAGGAATCCCCAGATTTAATAGAAAGTTGAAGTTTCCGTCGTCAATCGAATTTAATTGTTAGCCAAATCAAATAGAAAATTTACTGTTTTGAAACAAAGGGGACCCACAAAAAGTTTTTGCTCCGGGCCACACAATTAAGCTAAATCTGATCCTGAGTGAATAACCTAACAGTTCGCATTAATTTTTTTTTCCAACGGCGGGCACTTGGGTGACGAATTTTTCGCCATAACAAAGCCGGAAACTGCTACTCAATTATGGCTACCTGGTGGGCACCTGTGAACTAAGTCACGGAGGCGAGTAGCATTACCCACGCCATACCACCTGAAACCCGTTTATAGGGTGGGACACATTCATACATCATTACAGAAGAAAGGCAGAGAAACAAAGAGAGAAATTAACAGCCCTGCCCGAAACTGGATACGAACCCGAGACCCACAGCTCAAGAGTTAGGAACGCTAACCACTCAGCATTACTGAAAAGCATATGGGTATCTTCTAAGTTTCAAAATCTTGTAGCATTTTTTTTTATATTGATTGTGTAATATTCGATTCCAATAATGACGTATGGAAAATAAGTAAATTTATAGTAAACTTCCAAGCCCGCACATTGCAAGTCGTCGTACATACAGGAAACCAAATCCCAAAATAAATCTTTTATTGTTCAACAATAACTGGAATCGAACCCACAGACTTTCATTTCAAAGTACGCTATCCTACAACTAGGTCATGATGGACATTTGAACACATTTATTATAAAAGTCAAATTTCTTGTATTATTATATTGTTATATGCATCACTTAATTTTTTTACATTTTTTATTGAGCTTGTTGTTTTGGAATCATGTAAGCTCTTTAATTCTTCAAATGTGGATTTTTTTGCAATTTTAAAATTTTTTCGGAAATAATTATGTAATATAAATTTATTAAATTAATATATGAAATAAAACATTCTCTCTTTAAAATTCAATCGTTGCTTATAAAACAGAGTTAAATTATATTTCCTTTGATGACTAAATTATTTTATTAATTGCTAACACTACATAACATAAACATGCATTATATTTTTTCCAGAATATAACAGAAATTATATCGCTTAATATATATCATATTGAAATAAAAATACTTTTTTCATTTGTTGTTGTTATTCTCGTGTGCAAGCTAGTCTGCCAAATTGGGGTGCGCTGCTCCACTTTTCCAACTGAACCGTATTTGGTGTGGAGTCCGACTGTTCAGTATACACACATGCCATAGGGACCCGTTTACAGGGTAGGCAACCATTCACACCTCATTCACACACAAGGAAAGGACAAAAACAGGATAGAGAGAGAGAGAGAAAGAAAGTACATCCATGCCTGAACCGGGATTCGAATCCAGGACCTCCCTATCCGTAGTCAGGCACGCTGACCACTAGACAAGTTGGTCGGAATTTTTTCATTTAAAACTCTTTAATTCTTATCCAGATTTTATTTTTAATTCATTCGATAAAATTAGTTTTGCTTCATTTTTAATAGCCCTTTTGACAGAAGAATATTGATTTTTAAATTTTTGATATATTTTAAAATTATATCAGAAAATAATCATCTTATTCATAAAAGACTTCACATCATTAATATCATTAAAATTTTAAAAATCTGATACGCAAATTCAAAAATTCTATGAACCGATATCACAAATTGCACATAATGCCAAAACAGATCTTGAATATCCTTATTTTCAAAACAAAGAACCTGAATTTGCAGTTTCTTTTTTAGATTTAAATTTTTTAGTGTATACATGCTCCAAATATATACTTTTAAAACAAAATAATAAAATAATATTGTATATAGTTAAATTTTAATTTTAAACAGTTATATACATAACACAAAATAATAAAAAAAATATTGTAGATAATTAAATTTTAATTTTAAACAGTTATATACACATTTTTTTAAATAAATTTATATAAGAAAATAATACTTACTTTACTATACTTCGTCGGAATAAAGTTGTCTCTGCTTATTGCTTCCATCCACTTTTGCTTCAGACTTTCTTCCGATGGAAAACTATAAACTGAGACTTTTGGCCCAGTCTTATAATTGCCTTTACAGGCAGGTACTGCACAAGGCGAAGGCATTGATATATATAAAATATACTTCTGTATTTTCAGTGCTTGAATAATAACCAATGTATTTTTTTATTCAATACGCTTGTTTATCTTTTACTTATTTCAATACTTAAAGTTCAATACATATTTCAACTTTCAAAATAACATCGTTTCACTGCAGTTTGGATATGTTTTACTGTAGTTTGAATCTTCGACGCTGACGCTCTCGTCGTTGAAGCGATTGGATCCAAGGCTGTTGACGTCACAAAGGTTTGGAGGGGGGGGGAGGTACGTGTTTGGAATTTTCTACTTGGAAGGTCAACCAGTTGGTTGCCTTTGTAACTTGGCGCTGTTAGTTCGCAAAAGACCTCGCCAAATCGATCAATGGATTTGGCGAAATATCAGGTTGTATCATGTACCTACTTCAATACAGAACTTAAACTAAAGATAGTACCATGCGGTAAATTTAAAATGTATACGAGATAAAAAAAAAAAAAAAAATAAAAAAAAAAAAAAAAAAAAAAACTTTTTAATCATCCCTAAGTATAGATTTTCATGATTAAAATTGCAGAATAATTTACACATAAACATATAAATAAGTATTATGTAAGAGGTTTTAATAATATTTTCATGCATCAAAATTCATAAATAAAATAAAACACTGAAAAAGTATAATTTTTTATTTCTTTTACCATATAAAGACAAACTAGTACATTATAACAAAAGTATTATGAAAAATAATTACATAAAATTAATTTGATATAACAGATTTTTAACTCTTCTGCGTTAAAAATCTGTTATATTTTTAACGCATAAAATTTATTTTATCTTCTGCGTGAAGAATATAAAATAAATTCATATACCATTTTTCAATTATTTAATTTCTTTTTAAACATAAATTTACAATCAATAGATACTCTTACTATCCTAAGTCTTGAAATCTTGAAGAGTTTATATCAACAGTGCTGTCTAAAAGCACAAATTCAACAAGTAACTCAAAAATAAGTAAAACGAAATACACGTAACCACAGAGACTGACTGAGGCAATGGCATACGGTGCAGGTGCCTGTTTCCTCACATACTTACATGTGTGGCCCCCAAATTGAATAAAAAGTTTATTTTTACGTTGTTAATCGAATAAAATCGTTTGCTTTATTGAATAGAAAGTTTATTTTACGTTATTAATCGAATAGAATCGTTTGCCTTATCGAATAGAAAATTTGTTGCTGTGAAGCAAAGGAGGGGAGTAGAAATTTTTTACCCCGACCCCGAATATGCTAAGTCGGGTCCTGCATGTGACGCAAGTAAACTAATTTTACATATCGCAATATATTTGTGATACTTAAACAAATTAAAATGAAACTGGAATTAGTTTCATATTTTGAACACATAACAAAATTTTTTTACATCGAGTTAAAAGTTTTTGGTTCAAATTAAATAGGGTGATTTTTTTCATTGATTAATTTTCTCACCAAAAATACTGTTATTACTAAAAAATAATGAAATACTGTAAAATAACGAATTAAGAAGTCAGAGTTTTTATACCGAATGAATATCTTTATGAATGGCACTATGTAGCAGACAATTTAATCTGTTACAAAGGTTTGAGATCAGTTGCGTATTACTTACCAGGAGGATCAATGGTTCCTGTTCCCCAAGTCATTAATGAGTTTCTATACCGTGATTGTCCTAGGCTAAGTATCGAACTCATTACCTACCAAAAAGGCCCTCTTCCAGTCAAAATGAGTCTCAATGGATCGTCTGAGGCTGCCCATAAGAGTTTTATTATCATGGTTTGGTCATCTCACCACAGTTTAGGAGTTCCCCTCTTTGGTCCATAGGACCCCTTTTGGCACCCAGAACGGGACTTGGTGCCGAACCTGGGTACCTCCCAGGATTACTGTCGCAAGCGATCCTCCACAGCATACCTTCGAGTGGGTCGGTGTTCATCTCTGGATATTACCCTCCAGAAACAAGAACCATATATTTTCTTACCAAGCACAATTGCGACAGACAAATAATTGTGAAAGAAACAGTAAATATTTATATTGACATAAGCTATATAATTTTTACAGATAAGTGACAATAAATTCAAATTTAATCACAATAATAGACTGCTTCTGAAAAGACCAGGGCCCAATTTAGCCTAATTAATTTTAGGAAAAGAACTTTTTGGGGGTCCCCTCTGCTTCAAAACAACAATCATTTTATTCGATTTGACAAACTATTCTATTTGACTGACGAAGTAAAACAAACTTTCTAATCGATTTGGGGGGCCCTCTGATGGGGGGACTCGGGCAACTGCCCGTATGCCCCTACCTTAGTCAGACTCAAGTGATGACTTATTGGTCTAAGGAAAAAAAAACATCATTCTTGTATCTCGAGCATAGTGGATACTACACCTAATCCAAAAAAATGTTGTTCGGAAAGGGTCTCTATTATCTTCTATTATCTCTTATTACTGTGAGATCTTTCAAATTATTTAAGTACCTCGGTTAAGGTGTGAAGAAATTTGGGGATTGCTTTGTTTGTCACTCAATGGTTATTTTTTGCACCCGAGAACTAATTACATCAGGAGCTACGGTTTACAGTAGGTCCCGAGCCACTGCAAACATACAAAGTCTCAAACAAGGAATTAAACCCATGAACTGTTGAACCGAAGCCATGGGCGTTAACCATTCGGCTACTACCTCGGCAGGAATTCGGGAAAGGGAGAATGAAAGTGTTCAATACCTGGCCAGGTTACTTGAATCATGATTCAAATTTGCAAATTGATTGATTATTTAGAGGCATCAGACGCATCATAAATGGGAGACCGAACTTTGTTAATATTTCTGTAACAAAAAATTCATAAAATATGACCTCATCCACAAAGGAAATACTTTTGTTTTAGGAATGAAATCTTGTACATCACAATCGTCTTCTAAGAATACGGTATTCAAGTCGATAAAACAATTATTGAAATTTAAAAGTAGAGGGGTTTTATAACAATCCAATTAATAAAAGTTTTGTAAATCGGGCCTATACACGTTAACTTATAGTGACTTACACGATATTTCCGTATGTAGCTAATGCATATTTAAGAATTATTTTCTGAACGGAGAAAAGTTGCCTGTCAAATTTTTTCATTAAAAAAAAAATAGATCTGAATGACAAATATCTTAATTGGAAAGAATGAACATAAGAATAAGATACTATAATTTAAGCGGGAACGAACTTGTGTTAAGAGAGACAATTCCTTACTAAAAACTTCAACTTCGATTGATTTATCATTCCCTGGTGATTTTTTGCTCACGTCGACTTACAGTGTCGGAGAATATAAAGTGGATTCCGAATTATTGTATATGTTCATATTCAAGACACGGGCCGATGCCCGAAAATGGGAGAACACAAATTATTGAATTAAAAGCTACAATGCTAATCATTCTCAGATACCAGTTAGAATTTCAGTCTTAAACGTACATTTGGCATAAAAACGATTCCATTTTAATTAAATTACCATGGTATTTCTTATACCCATAAAACAAAAACACTTTCCTTGAAATTTATGTCTTGAATACACATAGCGGTGCAGGCGAGTCCCAAACTGTTACTTGAAGTCAACGGATTTGGAATACTTACCCATCACCGAGTGCCTCGTCGTTTTGAACTACGATCAGGTGACGAGGTCACACTTGAGTTAGCACCCTCCTCTCCACATCAATGCCACACCAGAGGAATGACTTTGGACATCACAAATTAAGTGAACACATCCCCAATCTACGGAGTTCCAGCAACGCAGTAAGAGGAATGTGGTCACCCTTCCAACCAATGTCGGTGGCAACTGATGCTTCATTTTATAGCTCTTAACAGGAAGCGGCTTGAAGCTACTGAGTCACTGGAGCTCTGATGTCTTAAACAGGAGAACCTATATTTTCCTGATCAAAACCTAGGGAAATTTTGTCTTTCTACCCATTCTAGCCAATCGATACCCAGCGCAGTAGATGAACACGTAAGGTTTCGGTAAAATGGTTCTTAAAGTCTTTGTTTGTTTGTCGCTCAACGGTCATTTTTTGCACACGAGGGCTAATTAGACCGGGACCTACGGCTTAAAGTGGATTCCGAACCACTACAAACATCCATACCCAAGGGGGGATTCGCACCCACGAACTGTTGAACCGAAGGCATGAGCGCTAACCATTCGGCTACCAGCTCGGCGGTTCTTAAATTCAAAAGCTTGTAAAATTGATATATATACAATTGTTATAGATCTTAAAACCAATTTTATGCCTTAGCTCTCGCTTAATAAAATCCTATAAGAAAAAAACTATTTTATGCTTTGTATAAAACATGTTAAATAAAATTCATAATTCAAAATAATTCTTACTTTCATTTTATTGAGGAAAAATCAGTTACAATAATTCCAAAAATCAGTAAAGTTACTTATTTTTCCTATTATTTCAAACCTGCATTTTTTTAAAAAAACATTTTTGACGATATAGGAGAGTATTTTACTGTTGCTAGTGGTAAAAAGTACAAAATCCCGTTAGACATTCATCTACTTCTCTTGCAGGTGGTTGCAACTAGTCGGATAAAACATCAGACGATAAAAAATAAACGAAAATGAAATATGTATGAAAGCTAGTTTGTGAAAAAGTGATTTTACAAAAATTTAGTTCGTAAATGGAAATTAAAATTATCAGCGCGTCTATTGGGATCCTGTTAGGTACCAGCCAATAGTTTGTACGATCGAGAGTGTTCATAATTTAAAGTTTCGCAAAAATAAGCGTCTAATGCATTTAATCAATTCCACACTTCTAGCGTTCCACAATAAATAAATATGTAATATTACAAATATAAACTTATTACCAAATGATATAGTACGCTATAGGAATAATAAGGTATTATGATACTAGAGTTATTTATAAAGAAAATTTTAAGAATATTCTCTGTACTCAAATGAGGATATAATTTTCAGAATAAAGTGTTTGCGGTAAATGTTTTCCATTACAAAGAATTTATTACTACATAAACGTATATCAATTAAAATTGAAAATTTTTCTTTATTTAACTAATAAGTGCTTGATTTTTTTTATTAAACGGAGTACACATATCATACCCAAATTTATATACATAATAATATACATATATCATTCTAAAACCAAACGTATGGCACGACAGTCCATTGTGGGCCAAGGCCTACAGTTTCCATATCTGTTTTCCTGACCGAGGACCCTTGAATACGAAGCATATGCTCCAGTTAGGTGGTCAGCCTAAAATGACATCCCCCAGGATTTAGTTCCCAAGCATGTTTGATACTCAATTTATCGAACCATTGAAGGATTGAAGGGCTAAGTCGACCTTAGCCAACCCGAGGATCGAACCTCAGACCTGTGCCTTGGGAGGGCAAAGCGCTACCACTAAAGATGTTCTTTAGATTACCTCACTACATGACGATTTTATGATTCCATATATACTGCTTAAAGGATGTCTTAAACCATACCCATATAATCTGCTTAGAATAAAATATATTTCGATTCAGAGGAAAATAAAATATCCACGTTTATTATTAAAATTTCAAAGATTAAAAATAGGATTTTCGTATTACCTTGAGTAATTTATATATTTAAAATATTCCAAAATTATCTCACATCAAATTTTATTAAAGTTCAAAATATTGTGCTAATGTATTTAGAATAATAATACTTGGTTAAATAAACTAATTATTTTAAAATAATAAAAGTCGAAAATTATCTCTTGAGTTCTAAATACATAGAAAAAGATTATCTCTTTGAAACAAAGTGGATTAAAAAAAAAAAAAACTCTTCTTAAATTTATATATAGTTTTCTACACATGGTGGAAAAAAGGTAATTGTAAATTTGAAAATATGTAAATTGTACAGTTAAAAGTAAATGTGTAAAACTTTTAAGGAGATAATTATAGGACTCTAGTGTTGAGATAGCACTCCTGTGAGTGGAAAGTCGCGAGTTCAATCCCTGACACTTTTGAATAACGGGAGAATAATGTTACGCTTCTCTCTTCAGTATGCACGCCTGTTGAATGGGTGTTCAGGAATTCTCAGGGTTTCCTCTTTTGTGACAAATGAATATAGTCCACTAATTATAAAAATTCATCTCGTGAAGCCATTTGAATTTAGCGGACACAAAAATGCTTGCCAACAATTTTTGGACGAGAAGCGGTCCGCGAAATAATTACAATCACAAAAAGTCAAAAATATACATTAACATATGCTAAGATCATTTATAAAATAAATTCGGCAAAGTAATATTTACTTGTTTCCATTATGCAGACTTTATAGCAATGTGTATGAAAATATCCTCATTCCAAAACGGGTAAATTACTCAAAATTTATTTGAAATATTTTTAAAGAACTAAAAATTTAATGTTTTACTTTATTTAAAAAAAAAAAAAAAAAGTTTTCTAGCCTTCGGTTTAACAGCTTATGGGTTCGAATCCAATCGCAGGCTTGGGCGCTAGCAGTCATTAGGAATATTTTACGAAACTCTAAATTACGAAATGATTTTAATACAATTCCGATAATATATATACTGCAAATATCGTTTTTCTTTCGTCAAATTGCAACGCATATTATAGGAAATTTTTTTTTCCATTAGTGTCATTAAAATGTACTTAGTTCAAATTAATGAACTAAGGCATAAAGTAAGTATATTTGAGGCATAAAGTAAGTGTCAAATGTTGAAATGCAAACCAATCAGTGCTTTGTTTCGGAGGCACTGAAGGGCAATGAGCATGTTCCTCCCTTTATGTGATATTAGAATCCATGTGAGAAGATTTGAAAGTGGGTTTCCAGTTATATAAATAACCGTAATATATATATATATATATATATATATATATATATATATATATATATATATATATATATATATATATATATATATATATATATATCTATATATCTATATCTATAACTTTCGCGTAAGTTTTTAACTGATTGGACAAATGTATTGTTACGTCATTTAATGTGTATGAATACTTTTCTCAGTACTCCATACAGATCTATGATAAAAAAAGAAATTAGTTCTGTACTTACTCTTCGAAATTTTCTCTTGGGTTTATTACCAGTACTACCTAAGAACCGAGTAGGAACTGCCCTTGGTTTTAGTCTGGGCCGACATCTTTGAACTATAACAATCTTCCCATTCTGTGGTAATTCTTCGGTCCGGACGACATCTTTTTCAGCGAAGTGCTTTTCACACACAACGCTGCGCTTACCGGGGACAAAGTCTTTGATACGAAGGCTCCTCAACCACTCCTTTCTCAGTATTTCGTCATTTGGAAATTGAAAGACAGATATGTACTCTTTGGAACCATTAAAATTAGATTTACACGAAGGGACACTACAGCGATCTGGCATGATAATGCGAGACGAATTATCAAGGACGGTCTTTTAAAAACAGTCTTGTTATCCGTCCGTTTGCTGATTTAGAGGACGGATGGAGTGACGAAATAACTTCAAATGCCAGTTCTTTATATCGCCAAAGGAGAATTAGTCGCCAAAATGCTTGTGAAGATATTGAATAATTTCAAACAGATTTGCTTTATTTACTTTCACTGTTTTCTTTTATCAGCAAATTTATTTCAACAAGAAACATCCGGTAAGAAACATCGAAACAAAACAAAATTTGAAATGCATGCATATCGCCAATTCGGAATGGTTGCTTGTATTGGGCCTGCGATTAGGTGGGAAACGTTATAGCTAACCCTAAGCGTGTTCGTGATATTGTGATCGTATGTTTTGATTCTTTTTAATTTCTAAAATAAGGTATGTTTTTTCTTAAAATTTAGACAAAATCACTTTTTACACTTATTGCTAATATAATCTGTTACTTTTTGTCATCATATATGTTTTTATGAAATGCATCACTTCTGCTCTGACATTTCAGAAACAATTGTGTATTTTTAGTTGAACAATTTTTAAATTGCTTTGTAAATTTTTTTTAACGTTTGTTTTATTAAACTCTAAATCTAATGTAAATTTTCTCAAACATTTGATTTCTTTATTCATGAAAGTGGTTGTAAACAAACAGCATGTATCACGATGTTCATGTTCAAAATGTAAATCAGTAAAATAGTCATTAAGTGTGTTTTTTTAAAAAATATTTTCGCATTAAACTTAAACAATCAAAATGTTCATCCTTTTTTATTTGCTATCATTTAAAATCTTTCTATAACTCATAAATATAGTACTAATTGTAAAGAAATGGGTTATACCATTCGAAAAGTGATTAATTTTAACTAGTTAAACTGAAAACATGTGAATTAGTTCAATATGTATAATATATTTCAGTTATTATCGAATAATTCATTATATAAGAAAGCATTAAAGAAGAAAATGTAATTGAAAATAGAATTTTTTTCTAATAATAAAGTAGTATAAAAACATTGAGTAAATTTTGGAAAATTTATCTTCAGCAAGTTATACAAATTTTACTAAAATTGACGAAACTTATTTTTTAAATTTATTGAAAAAATTTTAATTTATTTTCTTTATTTATCTGAAGTTTCTTAATATTTGTTGCATTTCGAGCCGTATGTCTTTAGAAATTAACTTATTAGTTGAGATAACACATGATCATTAAAATTAATTATAAATTACATTATATTAATAATATTTAAAGAAAGAAAATTGCAAAACTATAAGAAATTACTTCCAGTAAACTCAGAAGTATATTTGTTTATAAGTAGAAGTATACACCTGAACATGAATATTTATTCATTTTAAATATGCTTATTTTTGTTTAGATGCCTCTTGATGAATTGTGAAAATAAAATTTTGTGTACTGTCAATTTAAAATTTGGTTATCAGTATTAAATATATCTTCCATCAAAATAGATATCCATTATAAAAGGAATGAAAATATTTATTTCACAATGACTATTCATATAATTGGTAAATATTAAAACATTATCTTGATTGTTAAAGTTGCAGCCTATCAGAAACTAATGATAACAAAATATTTAGTATGAGGAAAAATAATTATAAAAATTTCTATTTTTCCTAACATTTAAAATATATAATGTTTTTCGTTGTTCATGTTTAACTATGATTAATATCATAATCATTAAATCCTCATTTATTTTTGAAAATAAAATTTTGCTGTGCATTTTGAATTTATCCTTGTTGAAAAAATTTAAATATCTGTTTTAATAACTATTATATCTAATAATAAATATTTATATTTATGAAAAAAATTTTTAATACAATTATTTGACTTTGTTTACTAAATACTGCATATATATGTTACATATCTACATTGGTTATCATTTGTTGAAAAGAATGACATCTAGTGTTGAAGGTGACTGAAACAGCATTGATTTCCAAGTTCAATATTACATAGAACATTTGTTTAAATCTTAATGTTTAATAAGAGGATTTGGCTAAACTGAGAATTTTTTTATGTGCACAATTTTCAAAAGTAAAAAATCAACATTTTTTTTAATGAACATATTTTTTAAATTTCTTTGGAAACTTATGAAATTAAGATAGGAGCTTAAAGGAGATTATGAAACATTTTGTTTTGTAATCACTATAAAATTAGGTAACTTAAAATAGTTTTTAAAATGCTTTGGTTAGAATGAAATTTCAGAAACTTATTTGCTTTTTAAAAATGTGGTGATTACATAAATACTGGAAAGTTGGCTTTACATATTAGCCATGAAATTATATTAGATAGGCTAATTTTTCTAAGAAAAAAAGTTAGCATTGTAAATTGATTGAGGAAGCTGTATATTTATAAAACATTCTTAAGTTATAAGAAAATTTGTAAAAATAATGCACACATATATTAGTAGTATATTATATTGGTATTTATACATGCTTAGCTCTTTAAAACTAGGAAGTACTTTTAATTTCTCGATAAAGATGAATTGTCTGTTGAAATGATAAATGATGTTTAATGTTTAAGAATGATCCACTAAAGATTTTAAATTTGCATAAAAGTATTATGAGATTGAAAAACATGTTTTTGAATTATCCTTGAATGAAAATAGATTTTCCATTTTTAGAATGGAAGCTTTTTAGATTTTGATTTGAGTTTATTAAGGATATAAGAAAATCTAATAAAAAAAGAAAATTCTAGATTTGCAGACTTTAGAAGTTTACTTTTTTAAAATCAAACTCTTTATCGAATAAGTATTTAAATTAATCACTCAGTTTGTTATAAATATTCTTTCTATTGTTTTGATGACTGAATGTATTTGTTTTATAAGCTGAGACCTTAATTTGTATAGATAAGTCACCTTTTTATGTAAAAAGTGCAGTTCACACAAGTATTATGAATTTTGGTGCCAAAAGCACAATGAAATGTTAAAAAATAAATCTATAAATTTTTAATGTTTTTAAATGTAATTTTTCTGTTGCTCTCTTGAAATAACCTTGTAGCCTCATTCTATTAAAAATATAAAATAAAGTTGCATATTTTTCAATTATATGATACATTATGAAAATTGTCTGCTTATAAGTTTTTTGTAGGTAAGATGATGTATGGAAGCATCAGGATACAATATTATTTTCCATTGTATATAATTAGTTTATCTCCTACTTTAGATAGCTGAATGCTTAGAGCTTTTGCCATTAGTTCATCAGTTTTTGGATTTCAATACCACCTTTGGCTTTGATCTTTGTGATGATTCAGAGTGCATTTTAAATTGTAGGTCCTGGTCTAATTAAGTCCTCATGTGCAAAAATTGACAATTGAATGCCGAACCTAACCTATTTTAGATATTAACTGAAATGGTAAAATACATTTTAATCCACACAATAAAAAAAATGCTGAATCATTTATATACAGTGTTAAATTTTGGGGCAATATTTGAAGTAAGGTTAATTTTGTTATTAACATTCTCTCATTGCCATAAATTAATTTTCAATTTTATATATATGTACTTAGTAGCTTGAATTATTTTTTAATGAGTTAGTCCTTTAAATACTTCAAAAGATCACAGAAAGGTCAAAGTATGTATACAATTTGGTTTTGAACATAAAAATGAAAATATAACAAGAATTCCAGTTAAAATATGTTTTCCCTTATAATGAATCAAACAGCAGAGTCGTTTTTGATTTCTATTTAAATATAAATATTTATTTTAATTCAGATTCAAATCTTTAGGTGATTTGCCTCTATTGACTTTGTATTTGTTTATCTAACAGTATTCAACTACATCGGTAACCTTATTTCAAAAAAGTTTTATTACAGAATTAAAAAATAGTCAGTAATCACCTTATGTACTGAATGGGCTTTCGTAAGATTTTGATGTGTGAAATAATTTATATATTGTACATAATATAAAATGTATTATTTGAATAAATCTGTTTTATCAAACGGTGTGTATTTTAGTGTGCATTTTATTTTATATATACATTTGACAAATTTTGCTATATTTTTACATTTGTAATAATTCTATGAATTGTGGTAAAGCTGAGTTAAATACAAATACTGGAGACAGTGTGAATTTCACTTGTAAGTACAGTGTTCTTTTCATTTGTTGTTAACTTATAATTTACTGGAAAAAAATATATATATTCTCAGAATTTTTTTTTTATTTTTTTATTTTATTTAAATACTCTCTCTCTCTGTGATGTTTCATCACAGAGAGAAAGTATTTAAATAAAAAAAATCTAATTTTTAAACCTAAAAACTTTAATTACATTCATTATAATAAAAAAGAGAAAACAGTTTCTTCTATTAGTGAAGAAAATCTGTTTCGTTCCAGTTTTTTTCCATGATAAAGAATTGCCTATCCTCTTTTAATTGAATTATTCTTGACAAAATTACTTTGTACTGAGTTAAATTTTTGCCAGTGTTGTATATTACTTAATGCTATTTGTATTTTATTCTGTTCATACTTTGGGAGTTAAATGTTATTATAGATTAGGGTTTTGGGGAAGGGTGATCTGTGTTTGTTGCTTGATTGCCTTTCAAATTATTACAATTGTTTTGTTTTACCACTTTTGTTAGCCAAAATAATCTGCTAAAAACAAATCTAGTAAAAGCATTGTATTTGCAATGTATAATGCATTCTAACTTTTGCATCTGCATATTTTATTTACGAAAATATTTTTCCAAATTTACTTAATTTAATTTGTTTATATTTTACACAGTATATACTTTTTGTATTTTAAGATTGTAGGTATATATAGGAATTTTAATAATATCTTAATGTGTCAAGTATATTTGTAATAGAACAGATTCTCATACTTTTCACATGGTAAAAATGTAGTTGATCATAATTCAAATTTATTTAATGAGTCATACCTTAAACTGGGTGAGATATTGTATAAGCTAGCTTTAACCATTAAAAATAGCTAACTATACAATATTCTTTCCTAGTTTGTTATCTAAGCATTTCATTCAACCCAAGCTTCATTATTACTATTACATTAATCATATATACTTATTCTATTTTATAACTTCAGCAAAATTACTTATCCTAGTTATACTACTGTGATAAGTTTTATTAATGTTTAGTATATTAAGTTATTAATATTTATTAATAATTACCTAAATACCTCTCTTTAAAATTTTAGTGTCATTAACAAAATTACTCAAATTTGTCAAACAAAATCAGTGACTTGTGATCTACTGTTAAATAAAAATGATGTGCCTTAATGCTGTTCTTATTTGTATATGTCTTATTTGTAATAATAAAGAACTTTATATTTTGCATTTTTTTATGTTGTGTAAGATGTTTGACACCTGTAAAAATCTTTCAACTTTTTCATAGATAGCCTGCAACTAATTTTCTAGCTCGGTGTGAAATCATTGCTTAGGAAAATGTGTGTAAAATTATTTTAAATTTCTTTTTCTAAATTTAAGAATTGAACAATCTTTTTTTTTTTTTTCTTTATAGCAGTTATATGTAATATTATCTTTTTGTTCCAACAATAACTATCTTCAAATATTGACCATGTGATTATTATTCAGAAATTCACCTGTGTATAAGAAAACATATTTAAACTTATATATTTTAGTTTCCTTTGTAAAAGCACCTCATATTGGAATAAATAGTTCCTTGAAAAAAAAAAGAGGGGTTTAAAAAACTGACAATATGTATTTCCTTTAACCAAAAGTGTCGATTTCTCTGAATGTATATTTTAAAAGTTTCTACGTTTATTCACACCAAAAAAAATTTATCATTTTTACGGTGCTTATGATTTAATAGTAGTACCTGAAATATTGACATTAGGTTTCATACTGTTATAATTTGGTTTCCATTCGCAAATTTAGACAAAACCTACTCCAAAAAATTTTCAAATGCTAATGAAATTTATGATGTTTTGGTTTTAATATGCTTAAAGATTGAAATATATATAAAATATAATAACGAAAATTAATTATTGGGAGTTTGCAAAATAATGAAATCGCACATAAATAGCTGTATTAAACTCCTTCTTTATTTTATAACTGACTCGCAAAGATTTACAGTTTTAATGTATGTAACCATAGAAACTCAAGTTTGATTGTTATCATAACAAATAATAGAAAAAGTGTGTCCTTGAATCATTAGCTTAAAAATATATATAACAAGAATACATTGCATTTTTGTAAATATACTTCGAATCCTTTTCCCTTCACACTATCAATATTCCTAGAAATGCTGACAATAGGAAATTTTAATCAAAAAGCTACAGACATTGTTTCAATTAACATAAAAATGCAGCTGTATTTCAATAAATTCTCGGATAATAACTGATTCAAAATTTCGCCATATTAGAAATCAAAGCAATATTTTATTGTTAGAAATATTAAAAAATATCTAAGTGTTTTTTCACCTAGTTGAGCGTAAAATAAAAGTCCTATTTTTTTAGACAAACGTAACATTATCAAAGAAGTTTAAAAAAAAAAAAATTAAAATAGCATCTGATTCAGCCCCTTATATGAAAAAAACTTAGCAGAAAAATATTTAGTTTACGAACAGTTTCGAAATAATCTTATAGATGTTTTCTTGTTATGAAATAACGGAATAAGTCTAATATATCGAACTTGAAGCACACGTTTTTAAATCTCTTGTGGGAAACACGGCTAGAAGAATATTTTGGTTGGGAGTACATTGTAACTAATAGAGGACAATGTATGCTAGCTATTTTAACTTAAAGACAAAGTGTCCGAAAACTTGTTTAAACTTATGTTTTCCAGACGTCCCGGTATTCAGGCAAAACCCTGGTGTACCCGTCGGTGTACATCACATCCCAGTAAAAAATTCTAAAAATATTTAACTGTGAAAAGAATTATTTAGGATAATTGCTTTGTCATTTATTTCTTCATTATATGAAAACTATAGAAGAGCAAAGAACATCTACCGGAATCTTCGCTTGAAAAGTCCGTAATGGTAGAAGAATCTGATAGCGTCTTTGCAAGATACTTTACATATTTGCACCTCTGGGAGAATAATTTTGGAAACGTTGAGCAGTTTTCATGTGTCAATACAACTGAAACAAATGCATCTGTTTTGTGTTATGGTAATGGAATTTATATGTGACCCAGGCGAAAATTGGTGATTCTAGGAGAGACCATGCATTTTAAAAATTAGGCCGACTCCAATGTATTTCTGATTATGTGTGCAACGTGGGAAGCAGAGGAATCAGCTTAGTTGCACATTGGAGCTAACACGACTCATTATTAGTTAACCGTTTTCAAAATTAGAAACGATTGTTTCTGTTTTGAGACTTTTCAACCTGCAGAAGTATACATGTGAACCAAAAATGTGTAGCAAATCAACATCTTGACATCGAAAATGAACTTTATAGTTAATTGGTTCTCTGCAGAAGACATTTGAATGTGGATGTTACATTCAAACAGTTGTAATCTGCTGAAGTTCAAGTAAAATGTATGCTACAGAAGTATATAGGTGAACCAAAAATGTGTAGCAAATCAACATCTTGACATCGAAAATGAACTTTATAGTTAATTGGTTCCCTGCAGAAGACATTTGAATGTGGATGCTACATTCAAACAGTTGTAATCTGCTGGAGTTCAAGTAAAATGTATGCTACAGAAGTTAGCATCGTAATAAATATGTCTCAATTATTATCTTGTAGTCAAAATATATTTTTGAAGTAGGTTGTGTGCAATTGGTTGTCTGGGCCCGACTTAGCTTGATTGGGTACCGTGGCAGAAACATCATTGGAGAATCCCGCTGCTTCCCAACAACAAACTTTCTATTCCATTTGGGAAACTATTCTATTTGCTTGACAACGCAAAATAAACTTTCCATTTGACTTGTTACCCCCTTTGATATGGGGGGCTTGGGTAATTGCCCCGTATGCTGCTAACTTAATCAAGTTCTGTGTGTGTTGGCTGTATTTTACAATCACATCGTTCACAATTACATCTCATCGGTTGTCTTAACCCAAGTCACAGAGTGTTCTAAAAATGGCAGTATGAACGATAAACTTTAATAAAAAATGATAATTGTATTTCATCAGAACTTTTAACAAAAATTATTATATATATATATATTATTCATAAAAAGAATATATTACTAATATATATTATTCATAAAAAGAATATATTACATATCTCTCACAAGGGGGAAAAAAGGACAAATTTATTATAAACTTTCGAAATATTCTTACTTTCCTTAAAGGCAAAGTTGAAATATTTTCAAGGATGTTTTGAGAAGGATATTTAAATTTTTCTAGATGTTAAGAGTAATTAGATCTGTTTAGTCATTGCAGTTTTAAGATTATACTTTGTTTAGGAATTATTTTCATAATCTCTGCATTAAAAACTTCAAGGATGCCAAAAAATTCAAATTTTAATAAAAAAATAAGGGATGAATAGGTGTTTTGAGAGTGAATCAGTTTTTCAGAAAATGATTGGAGGTAATCGCCTAAATAATATGCGAATATTTCGTCTCTGTATATTCATTGAAATGAAACCATGCTTCATTAGACAACTGTTTTGTCTAAGAAATGTTGTTGCTAATAAATCCGAAGAAATTCCGGAAATAAAAATGCCTTTTTCTGTTTCTTTTTCAAAATAGTTTTTTCGTAGAAGAAATTCTCTAAAAGCTGATCAAAACCATCCTTCAATGGAGAACAAAATAATCAGATATATTTTTCATCTGACAATTTTGAGAAGTGCATGCAATAGACAGCTGAAGTTCGTTTATTAATAAAATGTCAAGGAAATGTTAAATTTAAAAAAGAAATATAAAAGAATTTTTAAAATAAATATTGCGACAGCTAAACTTAGAACAAAATAAAAAAATAATTTAGTTATTAGTTAATAAAAAATAATGGGGTTATAGCTATCTTTAAAACTGCAACAAACTTCAGTTTTGAAAAAGATTAAACAATTCTGATCCAGAGTGATTGGTTAAATAAATTCTGCTGGTTTTCTATTACACCTGATTTGATTTATTGTTCTACTTTTTGCCCATAAGAACTGGTTGTGAACTACTGTAACACTCCTTTCCCTTTGGTCAGAATCGAACTGTTGAAGAAAAAACTCCAAAACACTGACTGTTAAACTATCAGATGGGGCTTAGCATTTTTAATTTAATATGTATCTTGAGACGGTGATGGCCTTGGTGGCAAAGGCATCAATTTTCGTTATTGGAAAAGTGGAGATTTCTATACCTGAGCCAGTCTAAGGTACAATGTCTATACTAAAATCGGCTGAGACTAGTATAAGTCCTAGTCACAAAGTCCTCTTAGTTAAGTGATATCTCTGGGGATGGTAGGCTAAGTCTACTTGATTCTTGTTTTCATATCTTGAAGATCCATTATACTATATAGAGTAGGAAGTTGTCTTGCTCTATTTATAGAATAAGCTATCTAAACAGAGGGAATTGAAGTTATGTTGGGTTTAAGGGGATATTTTGTTTACAAATGGCTTTTATAAACCAGATATATTTAATAAACCACCCCAATAAGAAAAAAATATGCATTTTGCGTGTTTCGCGTTACTTTTAATAATATTAATGTAAAGTGTGTTATTGAACATTTAAGGTCCTTGCTTTTATATTATATAAATAAATATGCCTACCAATGCATAAAATTAAAATAAAATTTCTATTCTGTTATTGTTGAAATTAACCAGTTCAGAGGCAGAAAAAATATTAAAAGCAAAACTTCATAGAAAATTAAATGCATATTCAAATTATTTGTTGATTACTGCTTCAAATATATTTCTAACATATGTATATATCATTCTTTGTCCCTCCACACTTCCTTATTTTTCTTATCTGTTTTCAGAAACATTTTATGTTTTGTAGATTGAGCTTTTAATGGACATGTTAGCTATAAAATTTTCTTAGATTTTTTTCACGGAAAATATGATAATTTTAGATAATAAATTAGCTTTTCAGATTGATTACAAATATGTATATATTGAAATTCTAATATTCTTTATATGTATATTATTTGAAGGTAAAGAAGAAATACTCACTAAATATTTGCAAATAAAGAAATAAATAACGGAAAATTTCGAGTAATATTTATCAGATTTGATTAATTCAAAGTATATATATATATATATATATATATATATATATATATATATATATATATATATATATATATATATATATATATATATATATATATACACTACTGGCCATTAAAATTGCTACACCAAGAAGGCGCCATGCTACAGACGTGAAATTTATACGAAAGGAAGAAAGTGCTGTGATATGCAAATGATTATCTTTTCAGCGCATTCAGACAAAGCAGGCGCCAGTAGCGACACCTACATTGTGTTTAAATGAGGAAATTGTTCAGCCGGTTCATCATACACAAATTGCATTTGAACGTTGTTGCCTGGTGAAAAGTTGTTGTGATGCCTCGTGTAAGAAGGAGAAATGCGTACCAGCACGTTTCTGACTTTGATAAAGGTCGAATTGTAGCGTACCGGGATTGCGGTATTGCTGCTCGCGTCGGTCAAGATCCAATGACAGTTAGCAGAATATGGAATCGATGGGTTCAGGCATCACCCTCTATAACTAAGAAAGCCTGAACACTCTTGTGACGTCATCAACCGATGGCTGAAATCAACCACTTTAGTTCACGATTAAAATATTCCGAAGGAACTGTGTTTTTATATTGTTTAAAAAATTCCTCGCAATCAATTACTATAATAT
Organism: Latrodectus elegans; assembly: GCA_030067965.1. NCBI lineage: Eukaryota > Metazoa > Arthropoda > Arachnida > Araneae > Theridiidae > Latrodectus > Latrodectus elegans. The sequence goes on from CM057819.1 coordinate 48,373,638, forward strand.
TTTTAAATTAATATTGATATTGTTTCCACGAAGAATATTAAAAAATTAATAGCAACTATATGTAAAAACTTATTTAAGTATAACTTTGAATGAAAACATTCTATTAATTCTAGTCAATGAAATTTTATTCAATATTGGATATTAATTTTCCTTGGTGTACTTTCAATAGAAATATATATCTGTGGTGATTATATATTAATGTGCTAAATCTAATAATAGAATTATTTATATGAAAATTATATGTATATTTAATTAATCATTCCTGTGCACATTTTTTTTAAAATTCAAGCAAAACATTTTGGGTGTTATAATTTATTCTAAAATAATAATTAGCAACATAATATTATGAATTGAAGATATTTCTTTAAAATTTATTGAATGCAATAAACATGATTAATTTATTAGCAAAATATATTCCCTGCGTGTGATAGATTTAAAATATTTAATGCATTTAAAAGGTGAGATAATTTTGTATGGTTGAAGAGGAAAAGACAATCAGAAAAATAAAAAATAATTTATTAGAATCATATTTTTTCTAAAAATAATGCATAAATTTAGTATGAAAAAGAAATATTAACATAAACATTTTCTTTAAAATAATGCAAGTTTGGCAATTTGAAATCTTATACATACAATGACTAAAATTAATAAATTATATATATATATATATATAAACAAAATTTCCCTATGTAATTTTGCATATTACAACACAAATTATTTACATACATTAGAACAAATTTAAACTATATACATAATTACTACATTTTTACATTTTTATTCACTTTAATTTTGATGCATTCATAATAATGGATAAAAATAACTATTTGAATATATTGAAATTTATTTTCAAAATTATTTTTGTTTTATAAGGAAATAAAGATATTGGATACAATTTCTATTTCAAATTGCATTAAAAAGTAATTTTTTTAAGAATTATTAAAAGTTTGAAGTTTTCTTTTTTTAGATAGAGCATTAATCACTATAGAGTCATTAATTTTTGCAATAATTTTCAAGGAATATTATTTATGCATGATTTGACAATGAATAATTTTATTTCTTCAGCAGCATGTCCATTTTCACATTTTTCAAAAGGAAGGTAAATTTCAGATTCATTTAGAATCCTTGTAATTATTGAAAATGCATATGCTCTATGATTAGAACATTTAAGGAATTCCTTTTCATTTTCAGTAGATAACAGTTTACTTATAGCTAAATAACAATAAATTATTATAGTTACAACATGATCAGAAGGGTATTTTAATCCACCTCTGTCCATATTTTTTATAAGAATAGAAGAATTTGTAATCTCTTCAGCATTATATATATATATATATAACAATAGAATAATTTAAAACCAGATAATTCTTACAATGAAGACATTTAAAATATTTTATACAAGAATGTGAACAGTAACCAGCAATATATGTAAGATTACTTTCAGAAATTTTTAAATCAGCGACATCTTTTTCAGATATATTTATTACCAAATTATCATCTATTTCATGTTCCTCAACATTAGATAAATCAATACTATTATTTAAAGACATAGAAATTTATCATGGTTATTTGATTTAAATATATATGAGGCATTAAACTGCGTATTCTCAGTTTCTCTCTCTTTTCTATTTCAAAAACCTGTGTAATTGAATATGAAATGATAATTGATATAATTGAAATTAGTTTCGAAATAGTTTAGAGTGCAGTATTATTATAGTTCTCTATTACTCCTACGCATTTTAATGACATTAATAAATCGAAAAATTAATAATTATTTTACTTTTCTATGAAAATTTATATTTGAACGATATGAATTTAATGCCTAATAAATTTTAAAAAAAATTCCATAGGAATTTACTTTTGATTTCATTTGAAATTTTCTATTACTGTTAATGCTATTAAAAAAAATCAAAATTAAAATAACTAGCCAAACATGATGCAAATGAAACAATAAAATTAATTTACTTACCCTGGAATGTTTGGTCACTTCCATGTTTTCTCTCGGAATTGCCCGAATCCATTTGTGTTTTAAATCTTCTTCACGTGGGAATCGAAACAGAGAAACTTTGGGTCCATTATCATAGTTGCCTTTACAGGCAGTTACGCAACATTTATAAGGCATGTTCTTGATTATTGTACAGGATAAAAATGATATATTTTGAAAAATAAGTCGAAAATGAGTGATTTGTTTATGGTAAACAACACAGTAACAAGCCTCTGTTCAAGCGTCACTTAGAAGAAAGCGACAGCCTTCGGATGCAACGTCACAGCCATTTGGTCACGTGGTAATCAGGCTTTCTGCTATTAGAAGGTACTGGTTCAGGACGGTAATACGGAACGCCATACGGCATCTCAACGGCCACCTATTACTAGCAGCCGAGAAGACAGGCATATTATCCGCATGGCCGTAATGGATCGTGCAAGCACGTCACGAGCTGTGAGTCAAGAAACGGGGTCGTTTGGAAGACAACAAGTGTCTGCACGAACAGTTCGACGACGTTTGCAGCAGCATGGACTCTCAGCTCGAAGACCATGGCTGCGGCTTCCCTTGACGCTGCGTCATAGACAAGAGCGCCTTCAATGGTGTGATCAACGACGAACCTGGGAGCACGAATGGCGAGACGTCATCTTTTCAGATGAATCCAGGTTCTGTGTACAGCATCATGATGGTCGAATCCATGTTTAGCGGCATCGTGGTGAACGCACACTGACAGCGTGCATTCGTCATCGTCATACTGGCCCATCACCTGGCGTGATGGTATGGGGTGTCATTGGATACACGTCTCAGTCACCTCTTGTTCGCATTGACGGTGTTTTGAACAGTGCACGTTACATTTCTGGTGTGTTACGACCCGTGGCTCTACCCTTTATTCGAGCCCTGCGAAACCCTACGTTTCAGCAGGATAATGCCCGACCGCATGTTGCCGGTATTGTACGGACCTTCCTTGATACGGAACATGTTCGGCTGTTGCCCTGGCACAGCACGTTCTCCAGATCTTTCACCAATAGAAAACGCCAGTCACTACGGTTGATGAACTGTGGCATCGTGTTGAAGCTGCATGGGCATTTGTACCTGTACATGCAATCCAATCTCTGTTTGACTCAATGCCCAGGTGTATAACTGCTGTTATTACTGTGGTTGTTCTGGGTACTGATTTCTCAGGATCTATACCCAGCCAAATTTTTTGAAAATTTAATAACTTGTTATTTCTAGTATAATATATTTGTCCAATAAATATCATTTTGTTATCTGCATTTCTTCCTGGTGTAGCAATTTTAATGGCCAGTAGTGTATATATATATATATATATATATATAATAATTAATATATATATATATATATATGTATATATAATAATTAATATATATATATATATAATTTTAACACAATTTAACATATTCTGTTTCATATGATATTTGTGATACGTTGTTTCATAATACACAAAATAATCGCGAATAAGGAATATACGTACAATCAATTACTCTCTCTTAGTACTTGAGCTTCAATTCAACAGCCTTCTCTGGAGTCCTTTTTACAAAGCATTTGGTAATTACGCTGATTTTTTTAAGAAGGAGTAACATGCCCCAAAACCCTAATCTTAAGGGGTAAAATGAACAAAAAAATACTAATAAAACCTACAAATGAAATCTCTCAAATCAGTATTTCCCTAAGGCTTCTCTAACTTTCAAAACAACCTCGGCATTTGCAAACTGCAGGTGGTAGCAAAGTGCAAAGGTCAATGGTCTGTAGTAAAATTTTAAGAAACCACCTGAATAAATTTTTAGGTGTGACTAGCTAAGTATTTATACCTTTGTCCAGAGTGATTAGATCGTACGATAAATTGGTAAGCAATATGGTATGGTTTATATTTCCAACGTCATTATTTTAGTACCAGGTATGATACAAAATTTTGATAATGAATTCTGAAAATTAGCGTAATATAATAAAGGCCGCAACTACTGAGAGTTCCCAATTATCCATTTGATGAATTATTACCGATTATCCATTTAACTCATGTTTCTTCCAAGGATGATTTCAAATAGTTTGAAAAAATTTGAAATTTATTTGCAAAGAAAAGAACATAATTGACTTTTCCAAAATTCAAATTGAAAATGTACGCAAATTTTGTGTAATGACTTGAATTTTAAATATATTTTAAGCATAATCATTTTTTAGCAGATAAATAGCCATTTTTGGATTTTTTTTTTTTTTTTTTTTATTTTTTTTTTTATTTCTATACATTAATTAGGATAGAAAATTGGGAATTTAGTTTCCCCATAGGTACTACACGTTGTTTCTCATGGAAACTCACATATGCCGATTTTACAAGTAAGGAAACAATTACATTTTACTTTCCTAGTTTGGAGACAACCGTAAATGGCAAAATGTACTACTACCACATGCATTCGGGGAATATTTACACTTCGATGTTGATGCTCAAACACTTGCAGAATAGAGTCGATAACGTCACGAAATTTGCTCTAAAATTCACTTGAAGACAGTTAAGGCAAGCAATCTCTAATAATGGAAATGACTACCACAGTGACCGACGAAAAAGCAAAATCACTGCAAGTATTATATTTCAGAATAAATAGCATCATGAAATCTTGTTACATATAAGTAAGCAAACACATCTTCAATTCATATAAAACAATACATTACAATACAGATATTGGCACTATTTTAGATAATGTTCTTAAAAGAAAAAGAAAAAGACAAGTAAAATTTGGGAAAAAAATGAAAGTATTTATTTTTTATAATGACATTTTACAATAAATGTATATTGTGTAAACGTTTATCACTCATGAACAACAATCTTTCATTATCTAACAAGTATGCAAGCTCAGAAATTTGTAAACAGTGTAAATTTTTAAGAAATATTTCTCCAACTACCATAGAATGTCCAAACTTTATATTCACAACGAACAATTTTGGCAAGAAAAGTTTTTTTCAATTCAAGAGAAAAAGGTTCATGTATGCGTCAGTTTATATGTAATTATTATTCTCGCTTTTGATGAAAAAATTACTATTAACTTACACAATATGGATATGAATGGAAACGAACAATTTCGTATGGCACAATTAATTTACACAATGAACTAGCTCTGTACATAAAGATGATAGAACAGTAGAAATATGTGCGCATTGAAAACAGTTTCTTTCAATAGCTTTCAATCAAATTTTCCTCCTTTCTTCTATAATAAGATAGAGATGGGAAAAAAAAATTACAAGTCTTAATTTGCTCAGCAACAACATGTAACAACGAAGAGCTACAACAATTAGTATAAAAATGTGGGCACAAGCATGGCTTGTTACAGCTCTTCCTCTCCTTCAGACGATACGAGTTCCTCTTTAATCAGAACTGGTGGCTGGAACAATAACCCTTTCTCTTCCGCTGTTGCTTCAGAGTCCTGAAGAGAGTGACTCAGCTCTTTTTCTACTGTAGCTGATAATATGTCCTGCTTAACCACTTCCACAGGTTCCTGCTTGATTTTGATGGATGTGGATGGTGAATCCGGTTCAATCTTCATTCCAGAATATTGTTCGTAAGTAACGGAATAGCTTTCATCGATCATCATGGAAGAATCCGGTTCCATATAGGTAGATGGACCTGGCTCTGATAAGGCGTCTTGGGTTGGTACAAAAGCAGAAGGATCCAGTTCTACGACCATGTCCGACTCATGGCTCATTAGGATACTCTGAGGGTCTAACTCCACAACCAGCCTGGAATTCTTTTCGGAAATAACTGCAGTGGCTTCTTTCTGTTTACCCTTAAGAGAAATAAGGCAATATTAAAATGTAGAATATTTTAAAGAAACAAAGCCCATCATCGCTGTATAGTCAGACATAACTTCTAAAAACATGAAATCTACAGCACTATTCAATTCAAATAGCTATTATAAAAATGCATAATCTAACAAATTATTTTAACAAATGATACGAGTTCTGATGTTTGATAGTTATTAGTGTAATATAATACAAAGAATTTATTATTAATAAAACGATGCTTCTAAGCACACAAATGAAATGAAGAAGCTAAACAGATAAAATGAGTTTTTATTTACCTAACCTTTGTTTAATTTTTACTTGTCAGAAATTATTTCACAATAAAATATCCAATTTTTACTCAAATTAAGGATAGGACTTTAAAAAAATCTTATCCTTGAATATTAAATATGGTTTGTCCATTTATGAAAATAATTTTGTTTCTTTCCTGTTAAACATATGAACGACAGACTGGAGAAGAGCAACTATACAACTTCGGCTGCATCTTTAAATGCGTTACGACGAAAAAAGAATGTACGATAATTCTATAAAACTAAATGATAAAAATAATCAAAATTAATTTTGAAAATGATTCAAAGATCCAGATATATGGAGTTAATCCTTTTAAAAACCAAATCATTTCACGCCTGCATACAAGAATTTGACAGTGGAAAATGAAAGGGGTAATTTTACTTAAGATTTATGATATAGCGCTTTATATTAGAATTCAATTAATTAAGCCACCACACATAGGAAACAGAAACGCAGACGATATTCTAGAAATGGCGCACAACAGTTGGGTAAAGCACTTTCAAAAATTTTAAAACTTTATTTTTATAGAGCTGCTAAAATGAAACGATTTGTTGTTTTTTTAAACGTTAAGAGATTGGAAAACATTTGATAATAAATACAAGAAAAAAAAATTTGATTCCAAGATTTAACTTGAACACGTAAAATGTATTTAAGCAAACTGGAGTAAAGAAGTGTTGTTTTATCGTACTTATGCACACTAAAGACTAAATTATTGCTGATTTTTAACAAAGGATGTCACATGCATTCTGTTTCCCAAATCAGAAGAACAGGGTGTTGGTAGATTTTTATCACCTCACTATTCTCTATGTAATTTATAAAATACGATTTAAAAAAATCCAAATAAATTTCATTGTTTAAAATTCTTTGCCGTATTAAAAATGAACCTTTTTACCAATGATATTTTTACCTATTAGAAAATTTTTAAATATCAGTCAGAAAACTAAAAATTTTAAAAAAGAAATAGCACACACACACAGTGCCTGTAGTTTTATTATTAAAAACATCGTTTTCTGTTGTGTTTGTTGTTCACAATAATAAATGTTATTATAAAATGAATACAGTATTACTTTTTTATCTAAATAAATTAATAATATTGAATATTTTTAATTAAATTAAATTTTTATGAAATTCATTTTTAACGCAATCGATACATATTGAAAAAAAAATTGAGGTTAAAATCATTGAGGAAATACATAATTATATGAAAAGACATAGTACATAATTTGTATAGTGATACCCAACCTTATTATTCAGTTTCCTATAAAGGAATTTAAATAAAGATATTGATCTTATATTCTTGTAATGGTGGAAATAACATTTAACATTTTTAAGCATGAAATTGATCTATAAAAAAATCACAATTCAGAGTCCACTTAGAAATATATTTATATAAACGACTTCTTTATGATAAACGAAATAATTCTAGAAAAAATGTTTTTATCTAATATGGAAATTTTATTTTAACTTCTTACGCTAATAAATACTTCGTAAATTGGCTCAAATTTTAATTTGATAAAAGAAATTTTTTTTCTTAAATGAAAACAATGATATTTGTAATTTTAAAAATCATAAAATTATTTTCCATTACAGGGAAAAATAATTAAGAATTTAATCAAAGAAAATTAATCTGTTCATAATATAAAAGGGAAACTAATTAAGCAATTGAAATCGTTTGTTGCTAGTAATTAATAAAAGTAAAAAAAATTTTACATTCGAAGAAATAAATCGCGTTCTTGTACCATTATAAGAAAAATCTAGTCACTTAATATATGTGTGTGGATTAAATTTGTTTTTATTAAATTTAATCTCCTTATCATCAAAACAGATTATTTTTCTTAAATTACTCAAATTAATTACAAAATTATAAATTAAACTGAAAATGGTTTATTAAATATTTACTTTATTTCTCAAAAAATCATTCAGTAAATGCAATTTAATTTTCAGGGCAACTTCATTTACCATCCGAACCTACATAACTTTGTTTATATCTAAATTAATTTTTCATTAAAAATTCAAACTAAGTTGATTTTAATCTTTTAATGAATGTTTACCTAATTATAAATTACAATTTGAAAAATCAAACGTAAGTAAAAATTTAAAGTTTGAATTTAAAATGTGAGTTTTGAGCTTGAAGAATAATTTAAAATTTACGACGGATGAAAATTTAAATTATTAAGATTAAAAAAAGCTTATTATTAAGAGTTGTATCATAAATAAAAATTATAAAATAATTAATATATTAAAAATTATGCTAATAAAAAATTCCACTTTTGCAAAATTTTAATTAAGCGCATTTGAAAAACCTACGTAAAAAAAAAAAGTGATAGTGAATATATTTAAATACACATTGCCTCATAAAAAATTATTTTAAATTGAGTCTTAAAACTTTTATATTTATGCAAGTAAAAATATCATTAGAAATACTTGAAATTAATTTGTTTGGAAAAATAATAGCAATACCGAATAAGTATATAAATAACGTCAGACGAAAATTCCAGAAAATGAAAAGACTGAGTTAGACGTGACCTTTTATTAATTTAAGCAATTATTTCATTTTGTCACAGAATATATTAATAGAGTGTCACAAATGTTAAATTAATTTATTAATTATTAAGCTGCTTATACTAATTTAACATGACGAATGAATATAATTCAATAATTTTTAAAATTAACTAATATAAATACAAAATGGAATCACTTTTCTAAAAAACTATCGATTTCATTGTTCATTTAATTAAAATAAAGCAAAATTTTTTTCAAAGTTTGATTACTTGGGCGTTTTGAAATATTTGGAAAAAGAGTTAATATGTAATTTTTGAGATCTTTATTTACAAAGGCATTACGAGGGTTGCTATTTATATTTCTGGCCTTGGCAACAGTAAGTGTTGCTAGGCGACCGAAGACGATTTTAATCGAAAGTTTGATATTTTTAAACATAAATTCAGCAGACGATTTACCATTATAGCTTTATTTGTGTTGTTGACAGTAAATTGAAAAGTTCTTCTCTGTCAAAAAATGGAATTGAATCGTGAACATTTTCGTGCCATTATTTTTCATAACTTTCGACGTGGATTGTCAAGACAAGAGTGCTTCGATGAACTTAATTCTTTATACAGCGATAAAGCGCCATCCTACAGCACTGTAAAAAATTGGTATAACGAATTTAATCGTGGTCGATGTTCGATCCAGGACGAATCCCGTGCAGGTCGTCCAAAATCCGTTGTTGTGCCAGAAAAGATCAATGCTGTGCGTGAACTGATAAAGCAAGATCGTCATGTGACATACCGTGAGATAGAGGCGTCTTTGGACATTAGTATGACTAGCATCAATAAAATATTGCATGAACATTTGAGCGTAAAAATTTGTTCGCGTTGGATCCCGCATAATCTGACAAACGCTCAAAAAAGGCTCGTGTCGATTGGTGCAAGGAAATGTTGGAAAAATACATTCAAGGTACATCAAAGGCTGTGTATAACATCTACACAGGTGACGAATCATGGATCTATGCATATGAGCCGGAAACAAAACAGCAATCAACTGTATGGGTCTTCCAAGACGAGGCAAAACCAACAAAAGTTGTTCGAGGAAGAAGCACATCGAAACAAATGATTGCCTGTTTCTTCGGCATTAACGGTCATGTGGCAACAGTGGCGTTAGAGCAACGCAGGACGGTCAATTCTGAATGGTACACGACCATTTGTTTGCCAGAAGTCATCGGAGAAATTCGAAAAAAGCAGAAGAACAGGCGAATCATTCTTCATCATGACAATGCGAGCTCTCACACATCGACTCAAACAAAGGCATTTCTGACGGAGCGAAAGATCGAACTGATGGGTCATCCGCCGTACAGGCCTGATTTGGCACCCAATGGCATCTTCTTATTCCCACACATCAAAAATAAATTACGTGGACAACGATTTTCGACCCCCGAAGAAGCGGTTGATGCATTCAAAACACATGTTTTGGAGTTACCTCAATCGGACTGGAAAAAGTGCTTTGAAAATTGGTTCAAACGCATGCAAAAGTGTATTGATCATCATGGAGAATATTTTGAAAAACAATAAAACCAATTTCGATCCTACATATTTGTATTTTCATTATTAGGCCAGAAATATAAATAGCAACCCTCGTATTAACAAAGGACTTTATTTTATATTCATTGTTTACAATTTTAATGCTTGTGATATGGCCCTTCAAGTTGGAGTAGTACATTGTTCGCTTCCATAGGCTGCCTTAACCTTCGACTGGAAGGTCAATTTTAAGAATACGCCGAGTGGCAATAGTTTACACTAACTATTTACACATGCCAAAACTGATTTAAATTTTCAAATGTACCAAAAAGGCTACTAATTTTGTGTGTGAAACATTTGGAACTACCCCCTTTTCAGAAAAACTAACTATTCTAAAATACACAAAAAATAAATGTTTATTAGATTACATTTACTTTCCTATATTAGTTCAAATAATTGTCCTTTACCATCATTTTTTGCATACTAGGATTAATTCAACCGACATTTACGATTCTAAATACATTTCGCACCACTATAAACCTCCACGCCTAAAATGAGAATCAAACATATGAACTATCAAAATAAAGACCACACTTTTGGTCATTCATCAACTAAAACGGCTTTTAGAGGGAATATTCACTATATAAGAAGACAAAACATTTTTATATATTATATATTAAGTGTGAATAATACTATGTAATATATCTACTACACAATATGCCAGCTACAGAAATTTCAATTACTTTAAATATTTCTTTATGAATAAAAGCTCTATTTGTGAATCAAAAACAAAAATCAAAGATTTTTCATAAAGATTATTTTTGATTAAAATAAATTCAGCAATTTATAGCAGTTTTCCCAAAACACTATTATTTCCCCCTTTAATTGTTAAGCATATGTTGTTATATATTTCTATTATAAATATAGCCAGTTTTATAATACAAACAGCAAAGTAAAAATTCATTGCACAACCTTAGAAAGATATTTATTTCAAGGATAATCTCTGTATAATTTGCAAATAATAATAATAATAATTCAAATTTAAATTTGAATTTAATTCGGAATGAAAGGTTTTATTTCTCTAAAAAGATTTTTGTGAATACATTAAATTTTTTTTAACGAAATATTAAGCGAAATGAAAAATTCATTTTAATAACAAAATGAAATTTTTCAAATATTTGTGATTTATCTATTTTTGTTCGTCAGTGTAGTTCCCATCTGATTAAAAAGGCTACATTTGCATTCTCATAGATTAAAAGACTAACAACGGCGACAATCTTTTCCCTTTCGAAAAGGTCACATTGAAATTTCAGCGCTTATCGGTTTCACTGGCGGCGCCAAGTTTCCGATTTAAGATTGGCGACGCGAAATTTCAATCGCCAAGTTTTGTGAGCTTTATCTAATACAAACATAAGCGTTGGTTTTTGGCAACCTCTATCGCGCCAAACGTTACAGCAAACATCTTCCCCGACTTCCCCCAAACCTCACTGTTTAATAGACGGGGTGTTTCTTTTTATTTCAATACGGCGCCTAAACTTGGCGACAATTTTTAATTTCGTTCTGTCATCGCATACAAAAAATGACGCGTATAAAACCCCCTAAATCATAGATGAAAAAGAATGACAAACTGTAATAAATTAAATCTAAATGTGTATATTTCCACGGTAGAAGTAGTTACAAATTTTAATAAAAGTAAATGAATAGTATAACTGTTAAGATCGAAAAATCTGAATTCAATAAGGCTTATGAGAATGATGTTTTCATATCCTGTGAATTATTGAATTTATTTTATTTTCTATAAAAAATGCGTAGGTAATAAATTTAAATACAAATAACACGAATACTTTATTATAATAATCAATAAAAGTTCTCACGTTTAAGTTTTAAATCCATCATTTTTGTGTATTCAATTTAATCGTAGTATATTATAAATTTTTAAGTAAATAATAAAATAAAAAGGAAATGTTTTATAACATAACTATGATAATTTTTCTGCACTATTTTTTATGAAGTAAATATTGAAAATATTACTAAGATATATTCGATTAATTTATGAATGTAAATTAAAATAAAGATCTAAGTAAATGCTTTTTCCGAAGAAGTTGTGCGTATTGAATTTTCTTTCAAGTACTTAAATTTGAATATCAGTTAAATAAGTGTTCAGTTATAAATGAGAATTTGAACTTTCGACAGTATTATCTGTGCTTTACAATCGAATCCACGAGTAACTGCTCGTCCGCGCGGTAATCTAAAAATATAAAATTTCTCTTAGTAAATCTATTGACTGTTTTGCTTTATTTTAATTAGTATTTTAATAAAATTACTTAAGTTATTATTTGAAAATAATTAAGTATGATAAAAATAAAGATTTGTGATTCATTTTTCATACAATGATATATATATATATATATGCTCGACTATATCGGAAAATATAATTTATCAGTAGTTATAAAGTGTGAATTAAGGTATTTAAAATACGAAATAATCACTTGTTATTTTAGGGGTAAAATAAATTGGAACAGTCAAAGGTGTAAAAATAATATTTATTTCTGAGGTTAAAAAAGAATAAGAAAAACTAAACCATTAATAAAATAATTAATGATTAAATTATATATTTTTTTCGATTATTACTTTAAAGTTACAGACTTCTAGTAAGACAAGGAATCATATAAGGAGTGATTCCAAAATATTTCAACTTCTGTCCCAAATTATAAAAACCGAAAAATACTCGTTTTAAATACTCACAACACTCTAAAATTCCACACGCATACACACACTGAAGACATACATTCGTTCCAACTAACAACTTACTTATTATATAGCTTTATAATTAAATACTTGCCCCTAAGAATTCTTAGGGTTAAGTATTATAATTTAATATTTACCCCTAAGAATATACATATTTGTTCAAATGGCAAAGTTTATATTTGCTCCATAAAATTTCAAGATAACAAATTTAAAATTCTAGATATTAAAGAATAACAATACGTTATATTAAAAAAAATGAAACCACAAAAAAAAAAAAAAAAAAGGAAAAAGAGAGAGGACAACTTAAAATAAAATAAAATTTATTTTTACTACCTTATGAATAACACAGCAAAAATCAAATTTGTTTCAAAGTTACAATTTTTTTTTAAAATTTAAAATACCTTTAAATCTGAAATACCAATAATAGAATCGGTATTAGAAATCAGAAAATTAAAACAATCGAAAATTATTTACTGGTCGTTTTAAAGGCATGATTTTTTTTACTTTAATCTTTGATGTTACATTGAAAATAAATCTCTCATATGTAATAATTGGAGATTTACCATGGCCTAGTAGTAGGAGAGCACTCTTCCCTGTGGAGATCTTAAGTTCAATTCCTGCTTTGGTTGACGATGGGGACGTATTGATCAGCTAATAGATTTTTTTTTAACACTGCATGGTCCATTTTGCTCATGAAAACTGGACTAGGACTTACAGTTTAAAATGAATTTCGAATCATTGCAAAGATACGTTCCAGAGATAAGAATCGAATGCTGTATCGAGCTCTAAACACAAAGGTGCCTTCAGTGCTCGGCATTGGGACAATATGAGATAGGTATGACATTTTTATCACGCAGTGAATTATTGACTTTTTCCGGGTTTTCTCCTTTGCAACAGGTGAATGCAGATCTCATTAGAATACTCCGTTTCTTAAAATAAAAATGGAATTATTTAATGCTGATTAACAAGAAAAAGGAAATTTTTTAAAGAGGTATTATGTATATTATTAGAATTGCACACTGAAGGGTAAATGAAAAAATACCCGAATTGCTTAATTACAGGTACACAATATTTTAATTATATTACAAATTAATATTTTTGGATAGTAACAATTACTATAATTTACATGAACAGAACCCAACAATTTTAATTATTTTTTAGTCTCTAATATCATAATAATGCTCTAATATAATAAAAACATACAACTACATAATTTTTCTATTTCAAAAATCTGAATTTTTCAACTATTGTAAATACAAATAATAATAATAAAGTAAAAAATTTATTTGGAGTTAGGGGTTTTAAGAGAAACAAAATATTCAAAAATTTTATTAAAATGATAAATATACAAACAGTTTTTAAAATACTATATAAATTTACGGAATATATTTTAATAAAATTTAAAATTAAATTTAAATATATATTTGGAGAATTGTTATTATATATTTAGAGAATAAATAAATATAGTTTTTGAAGAAAAATTAAGCATTTTTCCATCAAGTTGATAACAAATTTAAAGTAGTTGATTTAACTAAGTATAAGACCTTAAAGTATTCATTGATTGACAATATTAATTGAACATTTGATTAATTAAATTAAGTCACATTTCAATATTTTTGTTCCCAATCTACAATTTGGAGATTGGTGAAAAAATTTAAAATTTTATCAGCAATTAAATTCAAAATTAAAGACAAAATATTAAATAACTCACAAAAAAGGTACTAAAATTCTAAGTATTAAAAAATGGTATCCCTTCTAAATTTGGAAAATTCAATTATGTAAAAAGAATGAATGTAGAGGTAAAAAAAAAAAAAAAAAATTATATTACCTTCACCATGTGAGACAATTTGATGTCGTCGCACTTGACGGATAACTTGTTGACAATATCATCTTTAAAAGAATACCTGCAACTAATAGAGTCTAAGACCGCTCTGTTCATCAGAATCTTGGCAATTCTTAGTCTTTGTTCGGGTTCTGATTTTTTCAAGTAGTCATTTATCTTATGCAGACACATGGAAGGTTTTTTTGAAGGAGTCAATAAGTTGATCAGGGCGAACAGTTTGTACGCTTCTTGCAAGAAGTGAGTCTTAGTTTCGCCAAGAGCCTGTAGTATCTTCAGAGGTGATAGTTTCCAAAAACGCCTGGCAGAAAAAACTTGTTGATATTCGTGTAACAAAGCTGTTTGATTCTGGAACACGTTTGGATAGTGTTCCATCAAAGACTGGAAACGAATTTTTACATGTTTGGAGTGGGGTCTGAAACTTTCGAACAAGGAGGAATCACCCAGCGAAAGGAAATAATATCGTTGAGTACCATCAAATCTGGTATGCAGCTCCATGATAACGTTGTCAATCACCTCGTAGTACACAGTTTTGAGATTCTTCTGCATATTTGAACTCAGTATTAACTCTGGACAGTAATTTTCCTTTACAATATTTGCAGCAGTTTGGCGAAGGTGGTTGTAGAACGATTCATTTCTCTGGTTGTACAAGACAACGCATGCATTTTTCACTTTGCCATGGCATACATCTGCATCCACACAATGATTAATGAGGTCTTCGTATAAAGTATTAGTTATTAGAAACAGGTGGTTGAAAAAAGTTACTAAAAATAAAAATTCGAAATCTTTCAATCTTTCTAATAAATTTGATATTTGGACAACTTTTTCGTTAGAATGTTCCAAGTCCTGAAGAGTTTCTTGAAGAAAGCCTTTCACTGCTTTGTAGTTCTCCAGTATTACAGACATTAGCTTCAGTTTTGAACAACATGGTTGTTTCAAATTACCTATATCGTGAGAAATATCTGTGTTGAAAGGAAGTTTTTTAGTCGCTCTCTGGAATAGCGACAACAGCGTATTAATTTCGGCGAAGAACACTCGACAAGTTTGAATACTGCACAAAAGTCGTTCTATCATGTAATCCAAATGATGCGGCATTAAATTCAAATGTATGGCATACTGGGCCATAAACTTCATCCCAACTCGAAGGTCCTTGATATAATTGAATTTGGCACACGTTATATCATAACTGATGCCGACAAGTTTGTTTTTGTACACATAGTTCTCCATGATTGTGTCGATTATTCGGAATAGTGATACAGAACTTCTATCTGAACCCAGTTGATAAAAACCCAAGAAATTTTCCATGAGTTCGCCTTTTTTGTTGATGTACCGAAGGAAAACAGAACAATCCGTTAATTCGCAAGGTCCATCGTCGATTCTTATAACAAAAAAATCTGCATCTTTAAAAATCAAATTAATGTGCTCTTCGACGCACTCCGATATACTTTCAAGAATTCCATTTTGGACTGATACCGACAAGAATGGATTAGGATTATCCTTCAATTTCCTTAAACGGTTCAGAACATGCTGATTCGTAGTCTGAGAAAACAACAATGTCACAAGGTCAGCAAATTTTTTTCTATCAGGATTGGAAGCAGAATCTAACAGAACCTCATGCTTAACCATGTACAAGACAGCATCGATAACGAATTGCATGCAGTTTCGATTCATTCGAATCTCATCGTCACTAACCAAATCGATATCTGGGCGAATACAGTCCAACAGTCTATCATGTGCCTTCTCTGCTTCTTTAAATTTTTTCTCCATTTTGGCCAATTCTTTACTGTACATCTTATGTTTTTCACACTTCGAATTGTGCTGTTCAAATGGCTGGAAAATATCTTCATCACCAAATTGATCGCAGACCCATAAATCCTCTTCTTTTCCAAACAAAAGACAAGGCCAGCAATACAGTTTTTGCTGGTAGGTACTACCGCATAACCATGGATAACGATAATACCAACTTCGCCGAAAAGATACATAACGTGACTGGTTGAAATTATCATCAATTTTTCTTTTATTCACATATATTATGGGTTGAGGCTTTCCTTTTTCTAGCAAATCTTTTTTATCGGATTCTTTCCAGTATCTAAAAGGAGTTTGAATAAGTATACATACGGCATCGTATAAAGGAGTCAAGGTAAATCCAGTTAGATTCGCCATTTCAAAATAAAATTTTATATCTCAATCACACGAAAAGCACCACAAAATTATCGAATCATCTAAAAAAGAAAAAAAAATTAAAAATAACGCTACTGAAACCACGGCAAAAGAATCCTGCGAACAACAATCCACTTTTCTACGCTGGAAGGAAGAACGGTTTCCATAGAAACGTACAGAGAGAAAAAGCAGGGTTGCAATTCGACCGTGCAAACTCTGTCTCGAGGATGGGGTTGCCAACAAAGTTCGTTTATGATCTAATTCGTTTTACCAACGTTGATTTTCTCCCCACATTTGGAGACGACATCTGGCGAGATGTTGCAGCCAACGATTCCCGGAATGCTCTGAGAGCGTTCGCATAATGGTTAATGAGAATTTCGGCGGAAGTCTGAATGAAGCCGGGCTTCCATATTTGGCTAAGTATCACTAAATTTCAAATTTATTTTTGAAATTAAAATTCC
Organism: Latrodectus elegans; assembly: GCA_030067965.1. NCBI lineage: Eukaryota > Metazoa > Arthropoda > Arachnida > Araneae > Theridiidae > Latrodectus > Latrodectus elegans. The sequence goes on from CM057819.1 coordinate 48,390,933, forward strand.
TATGATGATATGTAAACGATCCATGGGAATATCGAAATCATGCTATGCATACTTCAATATACAGTATTCCACATCATTAATATATCTTACATACAAAAATTTTGCAAAATGCATAGGATTAAAAATTTGATAGAAGTTCAGTTAATTTCGAAATATAAATTTTTATTACATCGAATTCGAAAAAGGATCCATCAAATTTTTAAATTCGTCATTAATCCTATAAAGATATTATTTACCTAAAGGAAGAAAAAAATTTAATAATTAATTACTAAAATATTCATATCGCAAATATTTTTTTCGCCAAAATGGAATACGAAGTAAAATTTTTAAAGAGATCATGCAAAATATAAAAAAAAAAAAAAACACATATTTATAAAGAAGTTTGCAATTATTAACTTGATTTCCTATTTTCAATTTAGTTAGTTAAAGTTATGGATTCGTTGAAACTAATCATTTTTATTTCCCATTTTGATGATAAGAAAATAAGTAAAAACATAATTTTCATTTTCCAAATAAAAGAGTATTAAAGTAAACTAATTACGGTAAATTAAAATGTAAAAAATGTGGCATTCGAAAAAATAATTTCATTAATTAAATATTGTAATAGTTTAAAAGTTTTTATTTAATGAACTTTTTATTTTTTAACCATTTTAATGAACCAAAAGGAATGAGAATTTATTTTCTAGCATTCGTATTTTGATTAAATGCATAGAAATCCGATTTAATGGCAATAAACTAGCCAAATTGCCTTCAGATTGGAAATATTGCTAGAATATTTTTGGCGAGTTTGTGGTAGCCAATAGATTTTGTTTGCCAACTATTTGATTAGAACCATTTGAAATTTCAGGTCTGAAGTTCGAAACTTGTTTATTTAAAATAAGTGGTAAGAAACATTTAAAGTGCGATTGTATCGAATAGTTAAATTTCTGTTATTAATCTTAAACATATTTGTTAAGTTCCGTTGTTAATAAAGAAAAGATCAATTTAATATAAATGTATTCAAGTTCAAAAATTTATTTTTACACCTATCTTAATACGAATTTAAGATTTTTCAAATAACTAGATTTGTATTTGCTATTCCAAATAAAATTAGAATTTTATTTATTTATTTTAAAACTAGTTAAAATTATGCTCCGAAATTTTCTATATTAAAATTTGTAATTCTGATACTCATTTTTGTTATTTCCATTTCAAGTAAATAACTTTTTTCATAAATATCGCGAACTAATAACTATTTCTAAAACAAATTAATATATTTAACATTAAATTATAAAGGCAAAGTGTGATTATTTCTTAACGAAGCAAAATCCTTCTGATAAATAGGTGTAAGGTTATAGTTTTCTCATTTAAATAAGTTTATATGAACTCGTTTTAGAAAAATATAAACTGATATTTTTAGAATTACTTAAGAAGCTATGTTTAGAGAGCCATTTTGTTTACTATTTGAGAAAGAAAGGAGTAAATTGAATAAAATAAAAAGTTAAAGCAAAACGAAATTGTTTTCACTGAAAAATATGTAAAATCAAAAAGTTAATGAAAAATCTAGACAAAATAGTGTACATTAAAGTGATTGCGCTATGACAAATCAACTGCTACGGAACTTGTTAATATGAGCTTCTAATTATTCAAATTATGTATATTTTTTAAATTAATTTTCTTGTTTTTAAAAGAAAGAAAATAATAACTTTCATTATTCAATTACTTTTGAATTAATTTGGTTTTTCTATCTCAAATAGCAAACAAAGGAAAGAAGAAAGTTTTAAAATTACTCATATTTAAAGTTTGGTAATATTTTTATTGTATACCTGTGTTCTAACTAAATACAGTCAAATCGTCTTCTAGCAATGTTTACAATAATGTGTTTCCTTTGACACACTGTGTAAAATAGTTTTATTTCCATGAAAATATTTTCAAACATAAGAAATTCACAATTTATAAAATTAGAATTTTAAGTTTTTTTTTTTTTTTTTTTTTTTCTACCGTAAAACTAGAAAGTATATAATTACTGATTTAAATTTGTATCTTAAAAATATTTGTACGTCAATATGTATACATTTTTTTATTTTTATTTACTATATTGAGATAAATTATGTTAAAATTTGGAAATTAGAGAAAAACGGAAATATCTCTACTTAGAGATATCGATAGTCAATAAAAGGAAGAAAAAAAATACCTTTTCAAATTTTGGAAAATGTATGTAATATGGAAATTATCACCGGCAAAACAAAAATAAGATATTCTGGCTAGAGAAAGTGTTCAATATTCTGTCATTTTTATTCAGTATTTTGAAAGAACGACTGGTTTGTATACATTTTGCAATTTTTTAAACGCATTAAAATTGTATAATAGAGAACAAATTCTCAAAATTTCACACCTTCTTAACATAAAAAAATAAAATTTTAGAAATTATATATTTTTAAAAAATAAATACAGGTAAATAAAATACAAGATTTATTGGTATAATGTATTATTTTCCGTGTTTTTGCTAAAAATAAGGTGTAGCCATGTTCCTGTTCCAATGAAATTAACCCATAGTCGATAGAATCACTATTCCATAAGCGAATTCAGCTATTTCTATAATTTTAAGAGAATATTATTACATAGTAACCTATATCCTGTAGTAAGAGAAATGCACTCTGATGCATTATCATGCATTAAGAATATGATAAGCCAATTATTCATGTATTATAAAAAAAATTAAATATACAGTAATGTTTTTTTTTTTTTTTATGTCGATGTCATGCACCGGAAAAATGGTGTGTAACTCCGTAAAATCCTTTTACCCACGTACCAATAAAACGAAGTTCCCCCCCCCCCCAATGGATTTATACTCGTAAGCTTCTGTTTTGTGTAATGTCCTTCCCTAATTTTTGCATTGGTTTGTATATTTGCAAATGAATTCGTTTTCGAAAAGTTTGTGAGCAAATTGGTGCTAATAAGCTTTTTCAAGTGGAAATTTTATGGCAATCTGCCCTATTAAGTTTATTTCTAATTATCCTAAGATATCAAGATCATCTCAATTTTTACATGTTCAATTTTATTTCGTCCAGGGAAGAGAAATTCTGAGAAATCTATCCACTATAATAGTGTACTGGTTTTTTCTATTCACTGAGATTTAATAAAAATATACTCAACAAAAAAAATGACTGAATAATAAAAATACGAATATAAAAGGGCAATAACTAAGTTTTAATTAATATGTTTCAATACTCTAGAAAAACATTCGAAGCTGAATATATCATACATACCAATTCGTCAATTTTCACCATGGATAATCTTCCGAGTGAAAAGTTGAATCCTAAATACGAATAATAATACACAGGAGATATTACAACTCTGATTTTTATACGGACATCATTTGAAAAGAATGATTGGGAATTTTCCGGATGTCTTTAGTTGTGAACATTGAATATGTCCCCCCCCCCAAAAAAAAAAAAACCATGAACATTTACTAATTTACTGTTATATGTGTGTGTGTGTGGTAATATACAATAAATGTTAAAGTCTTAATTAGCAATTAGTTATCTACTTACTATTACTTAATTATCTACTATGCGATGTTAAATTATATTACCTAACATCGATTTGGTCACTTTTCCAGTGAAAGACAAAGAAAATTTATTTGGGAAAAAATTGGAATTATGAATATATACCTAAAATTGTTAATAATATTTTAGATATATATTCAGAATTACATTTCAGAATTAGAATTCAATAGACATTCAGAATTACAATTCAAAAGAATTATTCTTAACCTATTTGGAATTTGCTTTCAGAACCAATCTTTTATAATGTAAACTTAATCCTAACAGAAACACGTCTTTGAATAATATACTCTAGTTAAAAAAAAAAGAAAAAAAAAAAAAGCTAGAGTTATATAGACTCAATCTTAGATTGGTTGACTGCCTATATAGAGATCTCGTTATTTTAAGAATGATAAGATTGGTAATGATAGAGATAAGAATAAAAGTGATAAAAATGGTAAGAATAATAATGATAAGAATGGCTATGGTCTTTTTAAATCGTTACTAAAAATAGAGTAGCCTGGGCCAATATTCTTGATAAGAGACCAGGGCAGTAGTGTTACTGAGAAAGGAAGAAAGGATTCCCTCAAGATATCTGTCCTAAGTAAATAACCACAAAGAATAATTTTCATAATTAAAAATTGTGTTTTATCATTTAAAGATAAAAAAAGTCATTTCATAATGTGAATAAAAATAACGATATTTAATCCTTATTTTAAATTTATTAAAAAATATAAATTTTATAAGTCGAATTCAAGGGCACTTATTTTTTTTCTGTATATGAATAGGCAATGCATATTTCTTGTTTATTTATATTGTTTATTTTTCTCATATCAGAATTTAATACATCTGTGAGTATGCGTAATATTAAATTTAAATTTCATTGTAGTAATATATTTGTAACAAGTTTAACACAATTAACTTATGTTTAATACAATATTAAATTTATATATGCTTTCTCTTTCTTATCCAAATACTAAAACCTTATCAAATTCCTAAGATCTTTTCTGAACTTTAAAGAACCCCGTAGCATCATCTAACACTCATTCATTATGAAATAGAACAGAAGCCTTTTATTCACCTTGAAATTTACGTCTGTGAGAGCAATGATCAATTTCAACTTATTTGTTAAGTAAAATGCTCCCTTTAGAAATTATTTGTGCCTCATATAGTCTTTTACCACCCACCTCTCTGTTGATTGCTTTTAAACATTGTTGCCAATTACTGAATTCAAAATAAATATGTATACATAGCCCAAAACATTGACAGAGTATTGTAAGTCTTTCAGAAAATAATGGTATAAGCAAATTTAGTTTGCAGAAAATTGGAAAAGTTGTCGTTTTCAAACTTCGAAGTATACAAATTTTGAGTTTTGGAACTAAAGTGTGACTCTTTCATAAGAGCGAGTGAAGTTTGTGTGTGTGTGGCTTTGAAATTAGCAAAAATTAAAAAGAGAAAATGATTTTAGCGTTAAGTTTCTATGAATGCGAAGTCTCAACGACATCATTTAACTAAACCAGGAGCTTAGAGAGTTGTGGGTGGATTAGGGGGAGATCAAAAACGTAAGCAAATCCAGTAGAAGTAATTCGTGTTTCACAAAAAGCCTGATTTTCAGGATCTAGAGCCAATTTTTTGGAAACTGAAAATGCAAGCAGAATACCAGGCCAAAGTCATAGACATGCAACAACATTCATTGAAGATTTATAATTAACACTGACCGATCCAAAAATATGAATGCCACTCTTTATCAGCACTTTTGTTCGGGTCTGGCCTACTATTTCGGCTCAATTTGCGAGGAATGGCCTCCACCCTGAAGAGATCTATGAACCTGGAGACTGTTTGCTTTACGTTAACAGTAAGACACCGTAGCATTTCCATTCATAAGCGTGTCAATCATGCTCATGGTGGCTCATCCTCTTGGCGAGTCAATCATGCTCATGTTGGCTGCCTTAATTTTTCAGAGATCATCACCGGGTCAGATAAGATGTCTGTTCTTGGAGGAGAGCCCCCATCCATGAATGGTATGTGGAAAATCACCCTGGTACTATTCTGGAAACAAGCGTGATCAGGTAACTCTCTCGCGAGATTTCGAAGTGGACACACTCGTGTGCAACATCATGCGATGGGTCACAAAGTGCATCTGTAGAATGTTATTAATCCCTTTTGTCCAAAATGCAATTATTTACAGGCGTTCGAGATCATGGACCTGGTTTGATGTTGCTGTCAACCAGGAGAGATAAACCACAACATAAGTGCTCCACTCCAATTCGTCATACGAAATCTGTGATATAGGAATCTGTCTCATATCTCTGTGATGTACGGTCTATAATACATGGATAAGCTCCTCAGATCTATTGTCAATTACACTGTAGCAGTTGGAGATGACTAAATGTTAATCGATGAAAAAATGCAGGTCACATCGCCATCACATATTTGATTCTTTTTCGAGAAAAGAATTATACGTATGGAATGATTAGCATGTTCGCAGACATTAACCCTATCGAGCATATGTGGGACATTCTAGGTAGACGAGTACCACCCCTACAAACTCTACAAGAACTAGAAAAAGACTTTCTAAATATATGTAGGGTTGAATTCTTCACCTTCTAGTTAACGGCCTTTTTATACCTCAACAGTGTTCAATGTTGATGGTGGTCCATAGAAACCATACTCCGTATTAAAAGCGAATTTTTTTAAGGGAAACACCTTTATTCATTTTTTTCTCATACGTAAAATCTATTTTTTACCTTTTTTGAACGTAAATATTTAACAAACACTTTTCTGTTAAATATATATAATTTTTTCACTCTGCTTATTACACCTGCCGATCATATATTAATCCTCTAAACACTTTCTTAACTAAATGATCCATTTCTAACCTCGTAATTTTAATTGTTTTGTTTTAATTATTCGCATTGGTTTTCTTTGGTTCTCATAATTTTAGTTATTTTGACCTCATCTATCTATTAATAATTAATGCTTTTAATTAGTAAAATTTTAAAGATAATAAACCAACTACATGATGATATATCTTGTTAAGAAAAATTTAACGAGAAATCTGCTTAAAAATTAAAAGATCCAATTGTAAACTAAACCTGTGGCACGACGGTACATACATGGGCTAAGGCCTTCAGGGCCCATATCTGTTTCCCTGACCAAGGGCCTGGGGATGTGAGGTATATGTCTTTGTTTGGAGGTCAGCCTAACGCAAACCCCCAAGCGTTTAATTCCCAAGCATGCTTGGTACTCAATTTATCGACCTTTTGAAGGGAGGAAATGCTGAGTCGATCTTACCAAAGCCGTGGATCGAACCTCAGGCCAGTGTATTGGGAAGGCGAAGCACTATGATTAAGCCACCGCCTTCAGATCCAATTTTATATCATTAAAATACATAACTTAGTTGCAGTTTGCTGTGCTCAATCGCTTATTGAAATGGAAAAGTGCAGCAGCAGTTAAAATTCGGATTTAGAATAAAATGAATATCATTAAATCAATCTGAATAAATATATAGAATATAATGATATTTTTTTGCGATTTTCAAGCCATCGAGTAAAATATTTGAGGTATTTAAGGTTTGAGATATGAATAATGCATGAGGTTTTTACCTAAAAGAAAATTTCGAAAAATATTATTACAATAAAACAAAGCAAAATATATGTTTTTCTTGAAAATTTTTAATTTTTAATTTTGCATCTGTAGAATGTTATTAATTGGCATTTGTAGTGCTTATATTTTAAAAATAAATCTTTTTAAAATGCTCTATAACTTCTCATCTTATTGTACGAAATATGAGTTTTATCTGTTTATCACACCCAAAATCATCAGTTGCACATGAGAGCTAATGAAACGAGATCTACAGTTTAAAATGGCTTCTGAAATACTACAAATATGTACACATAAGGTGAGAATCGTATCCACGAACTATTGTACCGAAGGCAAAGTTGCTAGCCATTCGGCAGTTAGCTCGGTTATTTGTGATCGAATTTTTGGTGTCTAAACACTATTACAATCATACTACATTTTTTTCATAATAATTTGCTAAATTAGTATTAAAGTATATGTTTCAAGGAAACAATATTAATTTAGTAAAATATTTTCAAATTTGATATTGCATAAGATATTTGAAAAAATTTATACTGAAGCAGTAACAGTAAGAACAGAAACCAGAAGCAGTAACATTAACAACAGTAACCAGAAGCAGTATAACAACAGTTTAAATAAAACTTTTATCAATGTAAATCATTTTTAAAGTTAATTTGTGTGTCCACTTTTTTATGAAAAAATTTAAAAATTTCCCTAGTAAGATAACTGTTAACCGAATAAAATTTTGATTTCATTACTTAATTTTGATGGGTAAGAATTCATTTTGACAATTGGCGCGAATCATCTAGCTCCGCCAACATGAGATATGTACGAGACTGAATGTTAAGAACCCAATTTTTAAATGCGATCTATCGTGAAACTATTTAAGTTTATAGCAATATTTTCCATAATCTTTAGCCAACGATCAAAATAAATGCAATAGTGCTTCATGCATAAATATTGAAATATTCAATATGGTTTCGTGATAGGACCACAACCTTCGCAGTGAACGGTTTCAGGTTCATTTCTATCTATTAGTGAACTGTTGTTTATGACACTTGGACAAGCCAAGCTCGCTATACCTTGGCTATGCTAATTTAAGTCAACAGGGAGCGTCTTTCGTTTTAATAAAGTTCTTCTTTCGTTTTTTCAGAGCACCACAAAGGTAAAAGTATGTTTTCGCTCTTTTTTTTAAATACTCCGATAGATGGCATCAACAAAGGAACCCCTCCTTCAATTTTAACATTGATCTGAAGGGGGAGGTAATTTTCTCCAGACCATTGTAACCATGGTAACTGCTCAATGACCCACGGGTTTAAAGATCACGTATAGCGCATGTACTCAGTGGGTTTTGGTGGCATCAGGAATCAAGCCTTGCCCTTGCGGGTGGAAGACCGATGCCCTAACCACTAGGCCACCACGGCCTTATTACTGAACTAGTAATGTACATCGACATCACATGTACCGATAAAGTAACAGCCGAAAACTGTTATTTTAAAAATCAAACCTGCATTTCCAGGTAAACTTCTCGAATTGTGGGTCATAGTCATGTGCTACGTTCATATGTCATAGTCATTTGTCATGGTCATATTTATGTGCCACAAATTTGAAAAACACCAAATGTGTATACATAATGTAATTTATACAAAGCATGAATTTATGTGTATAGACAATGCAAAGTTCTTGCATTTAGTTAAGTATTCATTAAACAAAGTATATAATTTATTTTTTTTAAATATATTTTCCTCATAATTCATTGAGAGTTGCATAAAATTTCGCAAGTTCCATACCTATGAATTGAAAACATTACTTTCCAGGAGAAATTCTAAATACGCATCGATTTTCTAGTTCTGCAAACGACAAATTCGTTACTTCCTTATTTGAATGAAATATAACTTTATTAAGTAAAGTGATTAAAACTGGGAGAAACACACACTGTTTTATCACTTTCCTCTCTGGGCATGTGATCGAGGGCTTAAGACAAAGATTCCGTGCCATTTCTTATTCCTTTTTTTTTTTTTTTTTTCCGATTTCAAAAACGTGATAATTCGATCGTTGTTGAATGAAGTGAGGGAAAACCTAAAGACACAAATCATCTTAAGCATCATGTGAACGGGAAAATGTGAAGCCGCAATTCAGGTAGTCAATTTTGTCCAATAAAAAAAAGGCTCATTGACAGTTTCATGCAAATGACTGCGTTTTCTGTCACAAAAATGAAGGAAAAAATTCAGACGATCACGATAATTGATCGGGAAAGTCGTTTTCAGCATGTGGCTATGAATCGATATTGCACGTGAGTTACCTTAATTTATATTAAATCGATATAAAGTTACTGATTATACTTCAATGCGTTACTATATTCCAGTCATGAGATAAAATACAGTTATACAATCAATCAATCAATCATTCATTACAATTATACAGTTGATTTAGAAGTATAGTAATGCAGTTGATGAAAAGCGTTACCTAATAAGTTTGTCTGCTGTATTCAGTGTCGATTAAAGATCATTAAGGCATATTCATAGTTACAAAATTTCTATTGAATTTGTTATAAAAACTACTTTTCTGTTTATCCTTTTCTATCAACTGATGCTTATATACCCAACAGCGAATGTGTTGCTAATTCTATTATTTGTACCATACATCAATTGTATACATGGTTATTTAATATAAAAAATTACAGAACAGTTCAAAATCCCTTGATCTTAAATTTATACAAGAATCACATGTTTCATAATAATTACAACGGATGATCGGTTAACGAACATAGTCCGTTACAAGACTGTTCGCTATCCGACTTGTTCGTTAATCGATCATCGATTTACCATAGATTTTTTGTGAAATCGATTAATTTGTTCTGGAGACTTTAAAAATGAAATTAAAAAAGGATGTATAATTATTTAATATGTTTATTAAACAAATAATCCTTTTGTATAAGTCTTGCATATTAATCGGTTATTTTCACTTTTTGCTAATGGTGCATTAACAAACGTGTCCAACGTCGACTGAAACTCTCTCTTTTTTCAGGATTTTCCGGAAGTAATTAACATAGTCGTTGTAAAGTGATTAATAACATTTTTGTTGTCGTTCCGAGAGCCGAGAAGTGTTCGTTAGAATGCGTTTTAGTTTGTTATCCGAATGTGTATGTGTTCCTTGTCTGAACACAAAATGTTTTCGTGAAAGTGTTCACTGTCCGATTTGTTCGTAGTCCGAACTGTTCATTAACCAAGCACCCACTGTAATCTAAAATAATCTATATTTTCTAACTTTTTTAGGAATAAATATTTTTTAATATTTTCTTTTAATTCTTAAAACTTTTTATAGAATTATTTTGGAAATAAAATGTATTATAATCGACAGTGTATTTCTTCTAAAAAAATCTAAAAAAAGATCATTAAATAAGACTAAAATAACATTAATGTTATTTTAGTCTTATTAAATGAAAATTCTTTTTCAATATCTTTTTTTTCCCTTTACCTAAATTACATAACAAGCTGTAGAAAACCGTTATTTGTAGTTGATTCCAAGATCAAAGGAATCATAGATTTTCGAGATTCTAATTTATCATCACTAATATGAACATGGATATTTTAAAAAATTCTTCGAACCCAGAAACTTTTGATGGAAAAGCCTAATATTGCACCTCGTGAGCGAATATATAGAACTTTATCCAGATCCCTTATGGTAAATATAATTTAAAAATAACACAGGTAACTGGTTGCATTTATTCTAAACTTATTTTGAACTTTTTTTTTTTTACAAAACTGAGCAAGTTGTACGTTATGAATGACACGCAATTCTATGAATATAAACAGAAATAATTCATTTATCTCCAAAATTACGTGTATATGCTAACCAATCAGGTGAGATAGCCACAGTTCAAAGTATTTTTATGACTTTTTCAAAAATAAAAAAGGGAAAGGGTTATTTCTCGTCTGCGTCCATAAATTAAACCCCAATCGTAATCCAAACACGCATTTATGAATAATTGATTCCCAATGTTTCGCAATAAAATCGTTTTCCTTCTTCCCATTTATGATTGGTTTAAAACAAATAGAGAGAAGCTCCTCAATTTCAAAAGAGCATTAAATAAAACATTTAAAGTGATTTATTTCAAGCCGTTCGGAGTTCCACGAAGACATTAATGGGCACGTAATAATTTGAAAAGATTAGGATGTTATTATTTTTAGGAAAAGAATAATTTATTCTTAAAAAATTCTTCGAATATGCTTGAAAATTCATATGATTTTTCAGTAAAAAGAATTCGTAAGTGAGCAAACAATAAATATAAATTTTGCAAAAGAAAGAAAAAAAATATGTTTATAATGAATAATGATGTGAAATAATTCTTTCACTTTTTTTTATTTAGATTCTGGATAAAATCGTCACTTTACTTCAATTCTTTAAAATTTATTAATTCAAGAAATGTGTTTAATATTTTGAAATTTTTGTATTTAATCATTGATGAAAACTCATTAGTGTGAATTAAATTTTATAAGCGATTGATGCTTGGTTGTTTGCAGTGAAAATCAAACGATAAAGCATGGAATATTTATTAAATGGAAAATAAATGCAATGTGCTCTATATTGCTGATAATCGTGAGTGGATTATCCACGCAACCGATAATCCGTATATCGTAAATATTCTGATCTGAAAAAATACTATATTAATGTCATATTAAAAAACGTAAGACTTTCTCGAAGCATATTCGATAAAGTATTGAAAATTAACCCTTATTTCAACAAATATTTTTTTAACATTTATTTAAAAAAGCTTTAACTGGATCTAGTAATATATCAACATTTATATAGATGGCGCAGAAGTATCTAAGTTAGACTTAAATAAAAAATGTTTTTGCGTAAACTTTTTTTTTCCTATTTACTTAGAATTTTTTAATGGTGACAAAATAAGCAAAATTTTCAAAAGTAGAACAGAATTTTGTCATTCTGAATTTAATGGGAGCAAGTAAATCGTAATTAAATACGCGGATTAAATTAAAACAAATTTTTGAATATTTTTTTTAAAAAATATTAAAATCAATATTTTCGTCATGAAAATAATTTTCAAGAATTAATGCTAGAACGTTTTTTTAATACAAATCATTTTTTAACACTAATATAAGTCACTTTTTAACTTATGAATTCGTATCGAGTGAAGAACAAATCAATAATTGAATCTAAAAAAAATTGCTCATAAATATCGATGCACACAAGAAATTAAATGCAACAAAACTATTTTCTAATAAAATAATGTTACGGTTTTACTGCATATTGAAATTTCAAGGTTTTAAATTTAAGAGGAAATGGGAAAAACAGAATATTGTCTTATAGTTAATATTAATTAAAAGTTATTTATAATATTAAGCAATAAACCATATAAACGATAAAAAAAATATATTTTTCCTTTTCAAACATATGAAATTGATTTCACAATGCGTGCATATAAAGGGAAAAGAATTTTTTTTTCTTTTTCGCTGCATTTGATTTTCGTACTCTTATTGATCGGTTGCTAGGGTAAAACCTCTAGGGTGCACGACCAACAAATAAGTCTATCCTTTTAAATATGTAAAACTGCGAAACATTCTTTTGCGTGGGTTTTTCTGCTTGGTAACTATATTTTGGATCATAAATATGCATAGAAACCTTTCCGCAAAAAAAAAAGGAAAAATAAATTTCAGAAACATTTATATATTGTAATGATAATAATTTTTTATTTTGAAATTTTATTGATTTTCATTCTACTAAAAGAGCTGTTTGTTTATATTTTTTGTAAAATATTGTTTTTAAATGATCATCAGAAAATAAAATAATATTGAGGAATGCAACAATAAACGAGACCATTATACCTAATTTGCTGTTGTTACATAATGTTTCAATAAAAATACTAAAGATCCTTGATTATTACATAAGAAATGAGATTTTCTCCATTTTAATCGTGCATTTTAAGTACTTTTAATATATTTATAAGCGAATGTTACAAAATGTTTTGACCGCTTATAATCACATGAATACACTAAACATAAGAAAAAAAGAAAAATTCCTTTTATTTTTTCACTAAAATGTTATTTATGTTGCTATATGAATGATTAAATGAAAGCATGCTAAAATGTTCAATTTAAATTTTTACTAATTTAAATGGATCTTAATAGATAAAAAGAAGTTTTTTATTGATTCCAATTGGATCTTATTTCACTTTTCTCCATGAGAAAATCTCTTATAAAATTTTGACTGTAAAAATTGTAAAAATACATACCCTGGCGCAGACAGAAATGTTAATTTTTTGTCTTTGCTGTAAAAAATAATTTAAATTTTAAATGCATTTTATTCGTTAAATTCTCTACAATTATAAAATCATATATTCATTAATTCTTAAATATAATATCTCTACATTCATTATAATATCAAATTCATTAAAGATGTATAACTTCTAATTTATCACACTCATAATCGTATAATTCTTCGTTAAAAAAAATCCGATAATTCTCAATATTATATTTGTGAATTTTTGAAGAAAATACAAAAATATCTGGAAGAATTTCTGAAATATGTTCTTTTTTTTTTTTTTTATTTTTTTATTTAAAGCAGAGATGATCACTGAATTTACATAGTAGACGAAAAAAATTATCCTTTGAAGCAAATGAAATGCCACTGGCTTAAAGCCAAACGATTTTCGTCGATCATTTCAAAAAGCTAAATGGCAACATCTCTTCAAGCAAAAGTATGAATAAAAGAAAAGTTGCCAGATTTTGAATAAAAGAAAAGTTGGAATCTCAATAGAGATTTAAAGGGAGAGATTAAAACCTGCACACAAAAAATATATATTTATACTGATAATGTCATCAGAATGGGAAAATATCAAAATATTCAGGAAGCGCTTAAGTTTTGTTAGCTGAACTTTATATAGCCATGTCTCTTTTAATTGTTCCACGAAGAACATTAAAAAAATAATAAGGAAATATCACGAAATTCACATTTGTTCGATCCAACAAAGAAACAGAGCTCATTTCGTTCATAAAGTCACGAATTGGTCCGAAAAAAACAATTCTTCCACCCACTTTCATACGCTCGTCAAGACTTACTATACTCGAGTCAAATAAGGTACAATGAATAAAATCGTTCGACAATGATTTCAACAAAGCTGGAAGACAAAAAGATTAATGCGTCAGTGTTCTAAATGTAATGGCAGGGGAAAAAAATGGACCGGCAGACGATTTTACGTCCAAAAGGAGCTATGCCCTCATAGCCATCAAGTCGATTATGCTCTTTTTTCTTTCCAGTTCTACGAGTATGTTTTATGTGGACAATAGGTGATCTAGAATTTAATGTTCTGTGTGTTCAAAATAACCATAAGAATGGCAGAGACAAACAATGGTGGGTTTGCACTAGCGAAACGTAGAAATAAACGTAAATAGAATTTCCAAAGCCATACTGAATGCAAATTGATACCGAATTTTATTCGGATGTGAAATCATTTCTATATATATATATTTTTTAAAACAGTCCACATTTCCAAATATATTTTTATGTTCAATAACCTCGTAAAGCTCTGCGAATTCTTATATGTTCTTTTTTTTTAATTTCGAATTTATTATTATTATTATTTTTTTTTTACGAATTTTTATCTCAAATTTGTCGAATTTTTTTTTGGACTTTTACGAACGAAAATAAAGCAGATGTTCGAAACAATAAAAAAGTTTAAATTAACGAGACTTATATATATATATTATACATATATATACATATATATATACGTATATATATATATATATATATATATATTATTTATTTTAAAAAAACTGATGTGGTACTTAAAAAATACGTCTTCCTTTTTTGTTTTTATTTATTCAATTTATTTGTATGTAAACTTGGTTCTAATATTTATAATGGTGTAAAAATAGTTTTTTTTTTAATTTTTAACGACAAGTTTCTTTATATGCCATCCTCGTGAAAATCTGCAGTTTTACTTAATGATCAACTCAGCGGTATTTTAAACTGAAATAATTACAATAATTTATTATTTTGTTAAATACTTTGTTGCTACTAAATGTGACTGGTTCGATTTCTAATGCAGCAGAAATTCATCTTGTTTGTAAAAATCGTACACGTTGAATACATGCTGATGTCACTCCATTAGTGAGTTCATTGGTTCGAGTCTCAGCTCGAATGTGAATTTTGAACGTTTGCAGTTATATTGAGAATCCACTATAAACTGTAGATTTTGGTCTATTGCATACATATGCATATTTCGGTCAAATAAGACTTTTTATTCAAATACTTCGTAGAGCTTTTGTATAGTAATTAGTTAAAAATATTATCATTTAATAATAAAACAAAAATATTTTATTTTTGCATGAACAATGACAATAATAATTATACATTTTATGTTTAAAAATTCAACTTTATTTATTACATAATTTTTAAATATATTGCAGTAGCCAAAACGTTACTATTACAACTCAAGAAAAGAAGCAATAATTCGAGGATTCAAAAATATGGGCTTCCAAATAGTTCACTTTTTCATCCGAATTAGTAGATAAATTACCAACAATATAGGCTTCAGTTCAGAAGTTCGTGGGTTGGATTCTTACTTTAGGCACTGATGTTCGTAATATAGGATGCAGTGGTTATTTTATAGTATATATTTCAATTATATATAAATTAGCTTTATTTTTGTGATTAAAGAATGATCATAGAAAAGCCAATCCAGCTTTAAATATTACTTTTGGATATCTTTAAATAAGTAAATAAATAATGGTGATCTAATGGATTAAAAAAATTTTTTGTGGGATTATTCCATAAAAGTCATGTGATCTAGAACATAGATTATCAGTAATGTAATCTATACTTTATACATAGAATTGAATAGCTATTAATAGCATAATACACGCCTATTCTATATTCTAGTTATTATCTGATTATAACTAGATTCAACTATATAGTAACCAGAACTTCGACTCGAAAATTATCCCATAGATGGCAGCCTTAAGCCACCTTCAAGATTCTCCTCCCATTCATGAGTAACGACATACCTACAATATCGACTATAGGGAGAGAAAAAAAGAATTATTTTTCTTTTTCACGTGGGTCGACCGATTGAATATATTTCGAGGGTCACATTCGCTTCATAGAATCGCACCGAGAGTAAAGCAAACTCAGTATCTTTCAAAAGACTTTTCTAACAGAATTACTTCTTTCCGTGCTTTCCATTGAATGAATCATAACTTTTGGAGAGATAACTATTCGAATGTATTTTGTCGAATAATACGTCGCATTAATAATATCGATTCACATTTTCTATTATCGTTATAATCTGATTATACGATTATAGAATGGAGTCTATATCTTTAGGCTTTATTTTTCCAAGTGAAATGATACTTTTGGGGTGACCGGACAAGTATTGGGCTTCTTCTGCTTGGCCCTTGCTTTAAAATCACAGAATCCATCCAGCTGCTTCTATCTAACTGGTAGAGCCCGACTCAGGGGAAGGTATAGGGAAACATGCCGTTGCAACACCAACAATAACTGTAGAAAGTGAATAGCATATATTTTTCATGATTGTAGAAAGTGGATGGCATTTATGTTATGATAGTAGAAGGTGCATAGCGTTTATATTATGACAGTAGAAAGTGAACATGTATGTTATGACTGTAGAAAGTGGATAGAATGTATGTTATGACTGTAGAAAGTAAATTGCATGTATGTTATGACTGTAGAAAGTGGATAGCATGTATGTTATGTCTATAGAAAGGGGATAGCATATATGCATGAAAACTTATTAATAACTGCCAATGTCTGCCTTAGTGAATTTTTTGTAGATAATGGGTTTTATTAACTTGTCGCTAGGCTGGAAATCCAGAAAACTCCCAAGCACCCACTTATATATATATATATATATATATATATATATATATATATATATATATATATATATATATATGCAGAAATGAAACACTCGTCTTCCTTCGAACTTGTATAGGGATCTTTCACTCTGAAGAACTCTGTCCCATGTCTGCTCGGAGGAGGAAGCTTGATAGTCTTCAGTTGCCACTTGTATATACGGCCTCTTGTCTGTGAATGGAAACAAGGAATATCTTAGTTATTTAAATCTCAAAAAAAGTGTAAATATCACAATTCAGTCAACGGTGTTATAACAAATTTTTGAAATGTTATCTTAAAAAACATAATGCATCAAAAGTATTGTCATTAAGACCGCAATGTAATTTTGTCCGAACATTACCAACAGTCGAAAACACTCTTTCAGCATCCATACAAGTTGGTGATGCGGTTAACAATGCGTGCGTTATACTTTAGTATATTTACCTCTAAATCCCTCATCCTCAAATAAATCGATTTCTCGTCGGATGGTTATGGATATATCTGACTTCTGTATTGTATTTTGGTTGGAATTTTGTATAGTTATGGCTAATTCTAAATTTTGTTCAATGACAATTACTTTTGACTATCGGCATTAGTGTCGTCATCATCTTCGAATGCTGCATCAAATTCTTATGATTGTAAATAAGTTTGTAAGAAAAAAACATTTACTGTAACAAAATTTCGTAAACAAAACATTTACATTAAAAAGAACATTTACTCTATAAACATAATCAAGTTTGAATTGGTTATTCTCATTTCTTCTTTTTCATCTTTAAAATCATTGCAATTATGTTGCTACTTATGATACTTGAGAAAACCAAGCTCGCTAGCCGTTGGCTATGCGAAATTAAATCAGAAGAATGCGTCTTTCGTTTAATCAGAGCACCACGAAAATGAAAGTACGTCTTTGCTCTCTTCCGATAGATGGCACCACCAGAGAATTCCACTAACTTAGATTTGACTACGACCTGGAGAGGGAAGAAATTTTCTCCACACCATTACACCCATGGTAACTACTTAACGTATCGGACTTTTGATACAACAGATTTAACGAACACATATATGGCATGTACTCGGTGGTTCCTTGAAGGCATTGGGTATCGAACCCAACACTTACGGACAGAAGGCAGATGACCTAATCACTAGGTTACTCAGCCCTTATAATTATATGAATACTGTAACATTCCGCGATATAATATCAAATAACTTAACACACAATTAAATTATTCGCTATGAAGCGGAAAATTTAGAAATATCTTAGTTCTAAATTAATTTAAATTTAAATGCAAGATATTTTTTTAATGTCAAATTAGCTATTATAAAATTAATAAAGTATAAACAAATTATATATATTATTTTTACATAACGATATGACAGTAAAATCTTAAAAATTACATTATTAGGTTGATGTGTCGTTGCAAAGCATGTCGGCCATCGCTGCCCTATAATATAAAAATAACCTCGCTCCCATTTACTATTTTGCGTTTTGTTTCATAAAGTTCAAACATACTCAGAAACAAATTATGAAAATAATACACGATCAATCGCTTGCGTCGTGAAATATTGGCTGATGTAGTCGGTCCCTAAACTTTCCTGAACGCTTTCGCATGACGGATGCCTTATTTTCACGCTGTAGCTACCTACCTACCTGTATGCACAACCGTTTCGGAAACAATAGCAGTTACCCAGAAAAGGGGCAGGCAGATATAAAATTTACAAATTGCACAATGAAACAATGCCGAAGCCGAGAAAACTGAATGCGCTGTTTTGAAATACAAAGTACGCATAAATCGTTTCAGAAACTTTACTTTTATGTTTGCAATTTAAGATTTCACTAAGGGATTTGTGAGCGTTGTACTTTCCAAAAACCTGCCGTTGCCAACAATACTGTCAGAATGTCGCTTTCGATGAAAAGATGGATTTTCGAACGAAATTTGTTAAACACGTACGGCTTTTCTCCCTTTTAATTAATTTATTTTTTTAAATAAACTTTTGTTATTATCCCCCCCCCTTGCAAGATTTTAATAGAACGATGTCGCTTTTCTCTCGGTAAAAAAATATTGAAAAGTCAGAACAAGAAAACGATATTTTCTCGTTTTAACCTTTCGATAAATATTTTCTTTTTAAGATTTCTTTACACGTGAGTGAGTATTAGTCATCGCGCCCTATTTATTATTATAGTGATAAAATCATGTTAACAGAATGGAAAATAGTAAACATTTTCCAAAATTTTAGAAATTTTTTTCATTGTTTTATTATTGAATCATACTTTTACCTGTCTTAAAAAAAATTATGGGTGTCAGTAAAATTTTGGGAATATTTTTATGTTTAATAATGTAGGACATTTTATGATGATTATAAATAGGTGAATGTATTAACAAATGTAAATGGAATTTATTCATGAAATATAACTTGCATATATTTCTTTATAGTGAATATTGCTTTAAGAATTAATTTTTTTTAAATATCTTTTTTTTTATTGTAAATATTGTCTGTCAATATTTTCCTTCCACAGCAAACGATATTTAAGAAATATGATTATATCAATTAATGACATTAATCGCGAAAAATGTTCTCTTTCATAGAATATTTCAGAAATGATCCGTCAAACAACAAGAATGTTGATTAAAAATTAATTTATAATCAAGTACACGTCGCTGATTAGAACTTCATAAAACTTGCCCTTAGAATACAGAATTCATTAGAAATGCTGCAAATTTGCTCGCTTGTGATACATGATACATTCTATATTTGTACGATTAATGTTATCTGTGTGTCAATTTTAACTTCAATTAAAGTAATTGACAATTGAAGTTAATTCAATCAATAATCCATAGTCAAGAAGGCATCCTTACTTGACTATGGATTATTGGTTACGAGGTGGTTGTGCTAATTTCGTGGTTTTTAACTGCAGAAACCTGAAAACGAATGCAATAAATAATGAAAACTACATCTTAACTCATTTTATGAGAATAAATTGAGTAGCGATAGTTCTGCGTCGGGAATATAGCGGGTTCGATATCAGCAGAAGACCGTCGAGATGAGATAGTTTATGCATGTTAATGGTTTCAAAATATCCAGTGTAACTCCGCAAGTGTAGTTGATATGAGAAAAAGCTATTCCACTTTTTTGAACCCTCAGTCAAAATTATTAATGATTTTATGTAGGAACATCAGTAGATCAGAACATCATGAACATAACGTTGTAACCTAAATCAGAACATAATATTAAACCTAAATCAAAACATAACACTATAACAAAAATCAAGACATCATAATACTGTAACCAGAATCCATTTAACTCCATTAATTTATTTATGATCACTTAACGTTGGTTTCAAATAAATTAGCGCTCTTTTGATTTAAAAAAAAAAAAAAAAAAAAAGACCATAGCATGAAAACCAGACCAAACCCATGAGAATAATACCTTCCGATTTTCCAGATTGCAAACCAAAAAGCGATCTCAAACAAGATTCCGTAGGTTTAAATATTTATGTGTATCGATAAAACCAGATAAAGATGTGAAAATTCGCAAAAAATAAAAATTTATGCAAAAATCGCTTGAAGTTCAGCGATTTAATTTGTGAAAAAATAAATAAATATATAAACCATTCAATTCTTTACTTACAAAAATGTGCAGGAAAAATTGAGTGGTAATCACAGTTTAACTGAATGGGTAAATACAGATAAAACTGAATGTGGCATCGTCTGATAAACTTGAAAGAAGTTGTAGAAAAAGATATATTACAGAGATTTTAAGGATTTCCGTCTAACTAACGATACAAAAGCAAGCAATATGGAAAACAGGATTAAGAAACCGAAAAATATAATGCAGAAATTTCAATAAATTGGCGATATATTGGCAAGATAATCAAGAAATTAATACTTTCGAAGAAAATTTTTACAAATTTTCTTAGAATATGAATAATAGTAATCTAGAAATAATTTTCGATATGGATTATGTGTAATCAAAAATTAATTTACATTTTCGAATAAGAAACGTTTACCCAGTGATGGTTAAAAAAAGAGAAAAGGGGCAAATTTTTTGGAGACCAAACGACTAGTTAGAATCGCCAAAATGTTCTGGAATTTAATGTATTCACTGCTGATAAATATCTGTGTTAAATTCAAGTTTTGTACTTGCTTATTCATTAAAGTTTGATACTTAATCTGCGTTTATTCGTTTGTTAAATTAGTTTCTTTTTCAAAATTTAAACTGATTAGTGACGATAAATGAGTGAGTTAATTTGTGTTCTCATGTAAATTATTTTCGTTAAGCTAGATTTTCTTTTTAAATAAAGCAATTTTATTTTTCTCAGGAATATTTTTTCACCCATGTTTTTTTATTCACTTCCTAGATAAAGTGTGCTATAAAAGTGATTTTTCATCCAGAAGGATCACAGTTACAGTTAAAAATAAAAGCTTTCTTATAATTTAAATATTCCAGATTTATTCTTACCAATTAGTAGGGGCAGGCAAGGTTGGGTTCGTTTGGCTCCCAATGGTCATTTTTTGCTCACGATTGCTAGTTTGAATGAAATAAATGGATTTCGAATCACTACAAACGTATAAGGCTGAAGTAGAATCCGAACTGCTTAACCGGAGGCAAAAGCGATAACCACCTCGGCATGGGCACACGTAAAATATCTCATAGAAAAATATAAGCTTTATATATTTATTATTTTTCTTACTTAAAAAATTACCTCTGTAGCAATTCCTACTAGAAAAATTCATTTAGCATGCACTATACAAGAAATACATTCACATAAACATAAAAGCTCATACTTATCAATAGTTTTTTCTTTTTATTCCAAAAAATCCGCGCAAAGTTATCGATTTTTTTCCTACAAAACTACACTTTTTAAAAATATTTTTTTTTTCGATATCTTCTATGTAGGGAAGTATTTTACTGTTGTTTTACTTACTGTTGGATTTTACTTAATGGAGATCTCTGAATATTATTTTTTCGATCGGAGAGCAAAATGTTTCTGCTTAGCAGAAAAAAATGGAAAAAAAATATTATTCCTAAATATTAACCCCTAGCAAATTTGTCAAAAAACCTTTTCACAAATTAACAACTGAGTTTCTAGGAAGAAAATTAGTCTAAATTAACAACTTGTTTGTAAAAAAAATTTGAAATTTTTAAATACCTTTATATTTATAACATTTTCTTTTTAATAGTAAATAAATATTAATTTTATAATACTATATATTTATAATCTTATCTTTTTATAAGAGCTCAAGATGACATTCTCCCCTCCACTGTTGCTAACAGTCGAAAAAAAAAAAAAAAAAAGTAGATGCTTTGAGCTCAGACGATATATCTATTCTATGCATTTATCTGATTCATGCCGCCATAATCTTATTGCCACGTCTCTCAAAATTATTCCCTGCCATTGTCAGACATTTTCCATCTCCCAAGCTTTGTGTTCCACTTTATCTTAACGTCTGCGCGATTGGACAGGGGAAATATTGCCCTCTCGTGTACTAACTTTTTAAGTGACAGTAAAAAAGCTCCTGCCACTTCTGCTTACCCCGGGATTCCCAACAATGAAAACGAAGGCTTTTTGTCGTTCTTTTATGCCAGTCAAAGAACTGAGTTTGTGACGTCGTACCTCGCAGACGATTTTAAAACGCTTTTATTTACGGCGTCTTTCAAAAATGGAAGAAGAAAATTTATTGTTCGTTTGTTCGATGAACGTTTTTTAAGGCAAAGGTTTTCAGAGGTTGAGAAACCCCACTTGGGGGTACCTAATAGACAGAGGGAGGTCAGATTTTTAATCTTAAATAACTAAAAAAATACTTTTTAAATTTACAAAAAGAAAATATGTAATACTTCTATTATTACATCATAAATAACGGTAATATTAACTTTCCGAGGTAAAAAAAAAAGTACTAAGCATGTGAAAGTTATTTAAATAAAGTTTATTTCATGAAATATATATATTTGTAATTCTATTATTTAAGTAAAAAGCATTGAAATATAAATTTTTGAAAAATCAATGAATATTATTTGGGTATTATAATATATAAATGGAAATACACTTGTAGTAGCAATTCCCTTATGCTTTATTTAAATGAAAATTTTTAAATTTTGCAACAATTTATCTTTGGAGAAACTGGAAAAAGAATGGAAAACAAAAGTTTTGAGTATCGTAAAAGGAAATCTGAATGAGAAAAAGGTATGAAACACATAGCGTTTTGTTAGTTTCTAGGTTGTCTAAAATAGTTAAATTTTTGGAAATAATAATTGATTTCATTAACTGAGACGTATGTTCAAACCTATTACAAAAATTGATATAAGAAATAAAGTTGTAAAACTATGGACAAAAAAAAATATTTGTTTACTATAATTTTAAATAAAAATTAATTATAAATATGCAATTTGCTTTATTCAATTAAGTACAGAATAAATCCTTAAAATGTTTTTCTTTGATGCAATGTAGTAAAATAGAGTAATAAGAAAACGATTTTTTTTAAATATTAAATGTTTAATTAGAAAATGATTTTCTAAAATTTTATTTTTAAATATCATTAAAATATTAAAAATAATTGAATAGTATAAATATAGTAATAGAAATAGTAGTATAATTATAATATAATAATATTATAGAATATATATATATATATATATATATATATATATATATATATATATATATATATATATATATATATATTATAGTATACGAAAGCGATTTTGATTTTGAGGATAAGAAAACGATTTTCTTTCATTAAATAATTATTTTCGTTTATATATACAGTCACTTTATATTATTCCAAAAGATTTTTTTTCAATAGTTCAGTAAGTTGCTGTTGTATTTTGTATTTTGTTATTGTATTTTGTCTATAAGGAACACGAACTAATTTTCTTCACTTTTTATGGTGATTTATGCGAATATATTAATCTTTCTATTGTAAAGAATAATCAAGAAACAATCCTGAAATTTTAGAATGTTCTTTTTCAAAATAAAGAATCGAATAATTAATATTCCTCTCACTGTGCTCAACAATGAAACTAGTTCAGATGCGTGATAGTCGACGAAGGATTTGAAGTGAAGTAAACAAAAGCTGATAACCATTTCAAAATTTCGGTGAAAAAACGGCGACGTCGCTCAATGGTGTTACGAAAGGGCAAAACCGTGTAGATTTCAGAAGAGGTCAACAAAAGCTGATGGAACTTTTTGGAAGATTTTTGGCGTGGTGAACTCCCTTCCCTTTGGGGTCTGACCTCTTCCGAACTGATGATAAGTAGCATGGTCCCAAAAGGATCAGAAAAACACACAATAAAAACAGCCTATTGTGCTGTTTTTTTATTTATTTATTTTATTTTATTTTTTTATTATTTATTTATTTATCGCAGGGCAGTGGTGGGTGTTCATGAAAATATTATTCTTCCCAAAAACTTTGTGAAAAACCGGTTCGGCTGCAGTAACAATTTAAAAGGTATTTTCTTTTCTTTACCACCTGTGAGTCGTATAATGCCACAGACTCCTATTTTATGCTCTTTGCTACTCCACCAAATTGTTATCTAATGGTGTAAAGCGAATATCGTTAAGGATTTCTCTTTATCGTTTGGTTATAGTTTAGCTGGAGTTTGTGACGTCATTAACAGCGCCCTATCTTGCTTTCCATTCTGAGAATCGTTTCAGTGAAAATGGTTTGAAGCGTGAGAAAAAAACGGCTTTATTCCCTTCTTTTAGTTTTAAAAAAATGAACTCCTAATGAATTTTGAACGACCACCTGAAGACCAAAATTTGCAACAAAATATAAGTTCGCTGGCATTTTTTCCCCCTAGAAATATAATTGAAATCAGAATTGCGGGTTTATCTTTTTTGCTTTATGTGAAATTGCTAATAATTGAGCTAATCACATATTTTATATTAATTTTAAACTAATCGTATTTCTGCATTAAATATACTTTTAATGTAGTTTCTGAACTAAAATAATGTAGTTGAATTTCTAAATTATTGAATCATAAGTACGAATTCAAATAGTTTCTTTATTTTCTATAATTAAATATACCTATTATGGTGTTGAATAATGCCGTGTTCCAGGATTTCTACCGTTCAACGCTACAAGGGGTGGAAGTGATCGCCCATTTATAATGGAGCTCTCAGTGGGGATGCCATCGTAACCCGAGAGTGATCATAGTAATTTAGAAGGAAGGCCCAGGCAGAAGACCCCAGAATTAGTCTGAAACTCCCCAAATGTATCATTTCACATGGAGGAAATTGCAACCACGACATATTTAACACGCGCCAGCCACCCTTAGCAAACATAATAAATCTTCGATCGGATTTGAACTCACTAACTCCAGATTCCAAGAATGAACACCCTAACCAACCTGGCCACAGTGGCGCAATATACTTATTATAGTCTTGATTGTAAGGTAGAGTAAATTTTTTTCATTAATATCAGATTTTGGCGAAATTGTTCGAAAGGTTTTTATCGATATATTAGTATTTAAACTGCTAGTCTTTATGTTACCCTCAGAAATTTAATTCTGTATGTTATGATTTATCATTAAAAAAAAAAAAAAAAACTAGATTATTGTTATAAATGCTGCAAATTTATATATATATAAAGAGTATTATACACTAATAATACTTGTGTAAAACTAATATGTTTAACAAAAATTAAAAGTATTAATGGAATTTAACTAACGATTTCTCTCTCTCTCGCTTAAAACATTGTTATATAATTAAATAGTAAATAAGAAATCAAATAAAAAAGAAGTATTTATGAAAAACTATGATTTTTAATTACTTTATCTATTTTTATTACTTACGCACATAATTCAATTTAGTATTTCTATTTTAAAACGTTTTGTATTGTACGAAAAAGCTTGGTGTCCCAAAAGTAATTGCTAATATATCAGACTTCATCTTGCTCAATTTTTATAGGTGGTTATTCAAAGCAATCTATTTTCTTATTTCAAATAATGAAATCTTTATCATATTTGCCACGGCATACATATATATATATATATATATATATATATGCCGTGGCCGTGGTATATATATATACACTGCTGAATTTGTATGTTAGTGATCAATTTTTGCACAATTTTCTGTTACAGAAAATTTTAGTGTACTTTTGAAGTGTGTTTCCCAAGGTATAGGTGACACGCAGTCACGCCATAATTTGATCTTAATAATCCTAAATAAAAATAAAAAAGTATTGTTTTGATATAACTTATCCTTACTAAAAAGCAAGATGTCACTGTAGATAAATATACTTTTTGATTTAAAAATCATTACACTTATTTTCCTTTCATTAGGTAGTCACTGTCGACAAATATCTTCTTTGATTTATAAATCATTGCACATATATTCCTTTCATTACAGCGAAACGTTAAGTCGATTTTGGCGCCATCTATTATGTAAACATGATATTAATACAGGTTCAATTGGAATTTCAGAAGAAAAAATTGAGTTGACTTATAAATTCTTGCTTTAGAAAGAAAGAAATTTAGTGGTGAATTTCGTTTAGATGTATTTTTAGATACAGATTAATTTGATTTTTTTTTAAAAAATGAACCAATCATCTAGTACGAGTCAAGAGCGATTTTTTCCTCGGTCATCTTACTTCTCT
This sequence comes from Latrodectus elegans, assembly GCA_030067965.1. NCBI lineage: Eukaryota > Metazoa > Arthropoda > Arachnida > Araneae > Theridiidae > Latrodectus > Latrodectus elegans. Next base: position 48,417,511 of record CM057819.1, read on the forward strand.
TATTGGAACATTAGTTCATGAATATACTACGTCACTTAATTTATTAGACGCAAGTAGCAAACGCTAGTTTTAGGCACATAAAGCTCACGTTGTTGTTGTTTCTAATACCATTATAATGGTATTAGTTATGGATATGTATTAGTAATGTATGTAACAGTCTAGCAAAGCTAAACAATCTTCATACATCCAAAAAATACACAAAAACTCTAAAAACGACAGAAGATCTTGATGAACCTCGTCCTATTCAAAATCCAAGATAACTAAAATATAGGCTGTGGGTGGTCAACCTCCCACCCAAGATACTCAGGGGAGATCTTCGATCCCTACTGGAAAGTGAGTTCTCTGACATAGCCACTTACGAAGGGCGACAAAACTATTTGATAATTTCTAAGCAAAAACCGAAAAGATTAGCATTCTTTTTCCAAAGAACTCTCATGCCTATGGCTATGAAATTTTGGGATCCAAAACTATAAATTTTAGCACAATTTATAGTATACATTCTTATATAATAGAATTTGCAATTTATTATAAATAATCACACTATATAATTAAGTCTGAAGTACACATTTAGGAATTTCGCTTATTTTCAACTTTCCCTCTCTTTTATTAGCCACTATTAATATTTCAAGCAGCATCTTCAAATAAATTGGGTTTATAGGTCTAATATTTCCAAATCAGTACCTACTATATATAACATGTCTTTATCAATATGGTTTATCTTGGTGGAAATGGACATCTTGAGCAATATATTCGAATTCAGTTTAAGGTTTGAAATTGAATTATTTAATAAGAAAAAAGAATGATAAATTTCGAGTCCATTACATGCACGAGATGAAAATAGCTATTGTGATCGACATTTCATTATTTTTGAAAAATTAAAGGTGATTCCTAAACTAAATAGAGCTCTTTTGTTATAGTAATTCATTTTTATTTATCAGATAACTATATATATTTATTTCAATTTATTAAAGCAAAACATTTTTGTTGGCTATTATCTATCCTTTAATCACTCATTCAGTCAAAAATATCTTACCCTGAAATAAATAATAAAAAATCTAAACTTAGCATGTGAATTGAAGTAAGATAGATGAAATTATTTACAGAAATTGTATACTGGAACAAAAAAATAATGTATAGTACAAATAAAGTATATATATATACGTCCGCGGTTCGATCCTCGGGCTGGGCAAGATCCACTCAGCTTATCACCCATGAAGCGGGTTGATAAACTGAGTACCAAGCATGCTTGGGAACTAAGCATTGAGGGTTTCGCCTTAGGCTGACCACCTAATCGAGGCATATGCTTTGCACCCAAGGGTATCTCGGTCAGGAAAACAGAAATGGACGCTGTAGGCCTTGGCCCACATGGGCTGTCGTGTCACAGAGTTTATATATATGTATATAATTCACGTATATTTGTTCTTCCCAATCCATTGTAAGAAGAAGAGAAAAATATAAACTGTTTTGAATTATTTATAAATATATTTTTAAAATATCTTACACATTTTTATTAATAATTCACTTGAACAGAAATGGAGCTGTATATAACAGAAGAGGAATATTTTTTTCTATTACATTTTTAAATTATCTTATTTTTTACAGTTTTCCATTCTAATGTTTAAAAAAAATCTATTATAATGTTTAAAATTAACTTCGAAATTCAATTTTTTAATGCTGTTATTAAAGGGAATTTAATAACACTGTTATTAAAAAAAACAATTTTTTTCTTCGTTAAACTCCTTTCTTACCTACATTTAAACACCTTAGGAAGCAGCTGTTTTAACTATTGTTTGAAAAAACTGTTATCACATTTCCTGTAATAATTTGTATGAACAGAAGCTGTGCAATGAAAGTAACGTTTTTTTCCCTAATTTTTTCCCGTAATTTTTAAGAAATTATATTTAAATTTCTTAAATGTAAAATTAAATGATCTATACACATCCATTTAATTTTACATTTAAGAAATTTAAAAAAAACGGTTGTTTAAGGTATTATTCAAATAATAATTTCTAACTCTTTTTCCTGTAATAATTCACATGAAATGAAATAGAATTGAATAATCGAAGAGTTACATTTTCCTACGGATATTTATTTTTCATATTTATTTGCTATTTACAATCTTCCACTCAAAAGTGGAAAAAAAAATCAATCAATCATAATTTGTTTAAAATTAACTACAAATTTATTTATAAAAGGAATTAAATAACATTATAACGTGAAGTTAAAACACATTATTTTCCTCTTCTTTAAACAGAAGTTTTATGTAATATTTAAGCAATCAAAAGAAGAAAAAACATAATACTAAAGAAGGTGATCTTTTAATATTTCTCATGAACTGAAATAGAATATTATAATTAAAAAGTCCCATTATGTTCTTTTTAATATCTCATTCATTTGAACAAAAAAAAAAAAAATCAGTATTATCTTTTAAGTTAAGTTTTCTTTCTTTTTAACATTTGTTCCATCAAATATTTAAATAATTTTAAAAAAGCAGTTACTTTAACTATAAAAGAATGTTTTCCTTTAATAATACACATGAACTGAAATGAAATTGTATAACTATTTCACATTGTTTCTTCGAAATTTCAATTTTCACAGGTTTATGATCTTAACAGCATTCCATTCAAAGATAAATAAATTTCTTTTTACTACAACTGTATTTAAAAAGAATTTAATGATAACTATGCATGAAATAAAATAATATATTCCTCTTCTTTGAGCATTTGATATTTTAATTCGAAATAGTGCATGATCAATTGAACCCAAAGGAGAAAAATCTGAGTATTTCAATGCAGAAAAAAAACTGTTTTAAATTATCATTCAAACGATTATTTAACACTTTTTCCAATAACAGTTCTCATGAACAGAAATGTAGCTGTGTGTGAACAGCTGCTTTTTCCCCTCGGGTGTTCGATTCTCTGGAAGATGGGGTTGTTCTCTTTCTCCTCTGTTCCAGTTTAGAATTCAGTCGAGTTGGAGCCAGTACTTCAATAGCTTGTTTACTATTTATACTCTCCCGTTTAGAACAAAAGCCTAGGCATTCGATCAGGGTTTTAAGGAAAAAGTTATAAACAAGTCTCGATATTTTGAGAAACATTCATGTCGTTTGTGGGATAAAATTACATCTGTGGGAAAAAATGAGGTTTTTAACATTAGCAGTTGTTTGTTGATGAAAAACATGGGTGTGTTGTGATAATCCTGTTCACAAAAGCAAACTTGATTTGATAGCAATTATGTGAATATCATTTGATACTGATGATGATTTCTGATAATTCATTTCTTTAATAACACTTCCATAAACAAAGTTTGCTCATAATAGTTCTTTTTAAGGACAATGTTGTTTCTTTAAATTTAGTTTATCTCTAAGATTTATTTGAAATTTTATTTATTTTCGTGGTTTAGTTCATGAATTCATTAATGCCACAAATAAAATAATAACTTCGTTAATATTATTTTTAATATAATTTTGAATCATTTATTCATTTGTTCTACGTGAACAATTATGTTCTACGTGAACAATTATGTTTCTTTAACGGCATTTTTACGACCATTGTATTATTTTATTAAATAGTAATTGCTTATTAAATAGCAATTGCTCATAACAATAGTAATTGCTATTTGTATTTCAAATATTGCATTTAATATATATATTTCATTTTTAAATTTTAACAGTTTCGATACTTTGTAAATTGTGATTCACAGTTATTGTTTTGAATATTATAATGTGTTATTAAATAATAATATATACAAATTTAAAGGAATTCATTAAAATTTTTTTTAATTAATTCCTTAATTATAAATTTTTGAGCAATATTTCTTGCTGTAATAAATTTATGACTAATTATTTAAGAATAAATAATAATTTTGTGTGCAGTTTTTCTCTTTATATAACCGTCCTATAAATATTTTACTGATAGTTATTGAAAAATTGATTTTCCATAAACTCATTCTCACATTTCTTAACTTGTAAGATTTATCTATAGCAATATTTTTTTTTCGATTATTACAGCATTTGAATTTAATGTTACATTTAAATATAATTGACATTATTTGTGAACACTTCCCTGTTTTCTTTAAAATATAAATCTCTAATTGAAAGAATCTAATCTCTTTTTTCCTTGTATAATTCTAAGAACTAAATATAATTTAGTTCTAATTTTTTTTTAAAAAAAAAGATTATATTTAACATTATAATTAAACGTAGTACTGTGGGTTTTATATTTAAAATAATATTTAATTCCCTACTTATAAATTAAGTTCATAATTAATTGACTTTGCCAGCTGTTTTTTTCAAATAATTAGTTCCTTAATTAACTTAATAATAATTCCTTAATAATTAATTTCTTAATTAAAAACTGAGTTCATAATTAACTTTGTTATGAGTATTTTCAAAATAACAATCCTATGAGTAATTTAACAATCGTTATTGATAAAATTATTTCTTGTTGGTGATTTTATGAAATAACTATTTAAATTTTGAGAAGGACTATTATTTGCAGAATGTTATAATTGCTGAAAAATAGAAGTTATATTTTTCTATTATTAATACATTTTACAATTATTTATTCACTTTTTCTAAATACTTACTTCAAATTTTTTTAACTTCTAAAGGATGTTTTTAGAAGGAATTTTCTTTGAAATTATTAAAAATTTAATTTATAAAATTAAAAATCTTCTGAACAACACTAATTCTATAGTAATTTTTAGTGCAAACTTGAATTAGTTAAAGCTGATTTAAATAAATCTAATGAAAATTTCAGAGATTATCCTAATTTTTGAAATTATTGATAAAAATACTTAAGTGATACTTAAATAAAAAAAAAATACACTCATTTCTGTTTAATGTGCTATAAATTTCTTTTTATCAGCAATCTTATTTATTTAAATAAGCACTTACAAGCTTATCTTTTATTTAAATCGTATTTTCCTTTTGCAATTTAATAATATTTCTGTGTTTTATTATACGTTTCCTTCACTTGTCTAAACAAGCTAAAAACACGTTCCATTATTTTAAATTTTCTCTGTACTGTGTATTATTATTTTATTAACAATTCCATGATCATATTTATTCTCTTATGATAATCCTGAAAGTCATTTTCATGTCAAATCAGTCTAACGATGCCTAAATTATGTGCTGTGAAGCGAATCATTTTAAATAATTTTTATTATCGTCTGAGAAAATCAGATTTCGTTTGCGATACTGTATTTTCTTCAAACATAAATCATAAATTAAGAAGCCTTGAATAAATAACATACGCATAAAAATGTTTTACAGTTTAGTTCAGGACCTGTCTTAGCCTAATTGGGACCTAAGGCAAAAACTTCTTTTATCCCTCCCTCTCTGCTTCACAACAACAAACTTTCTATTCTATTTGACAAACGATTCTATTCGATTGATAACGTAAAAAAAAAAAAAAAAAAAAACTTTCTATTCAGTTGAGGCCCCTTTAATGTGGAGACCTGGGGCAGCTGCCCCGTATGCTCCTGCCTTAGTTCAATTCTGGTTGTGTTGTTTGTTATTTAGATTCTAGCTAAAGCAGAATTTAAAAAAAAATTTCTATTTCTATGTTTATTCATTAAAATGTTATTACACATTTTAATGCGGTGTGTTATATTTTAAAATTTATTTTCAGGGACAACATATTTCTTTTAAATTAAATGTGAATATTTATATTGTTTTTTGCTATTTTTATTTCCAAATACAAATGATATTAATTTTTATTTTATCTTTTTGAAAGTTGTCAAAAATATCATAATTTATAAAATATCGGAGATACGAAGTTTCAAAGGAAAAAAAAAAAAAAGTCGAGATTCGAACGATTGAATCTACGAACCATTTGTTAAAGTTCGTATTTAAGAAAGTCAATAAACTTTTAATTTCAAAATATTGATTAATTTTCAAAAATTTGATATATTGACTTTTTATTTAAGAATGTAAAAACCAGTTATTTTGTCAATTTAATATAAAATTAGATTATAAACTTATGGAATCATGTGGTTACTATTGTATTTTTAAATCCTTTTCTTAAAAAATACTGATAAACATTACTCTCACACATAATTCTTTAGTCAATCACAGAATGACTTAGCTGGTATCAGTAAATGACAGTGGCTTCATCATAAAGTTGCAACACGCTTATCACTATCTGTTAAAATAATGTTTTCCCAAATAAATAAATAATGTCTAACTGATTTCATAACTCTCTGATTGGTATTTCTTCTTTAATAATGTAAACAGTTATTTGTAGCACCATTGAAAATGCATTAATGTGTTCGAGTTCAATATATAAGATCTTTAAATATTTAATGTAAAATATTAAATAACTCCTGCAGTATTTTTAATCTTTCTCTTTTGTATGTTTAAAATATAACATAATAGAAGTGCTGCACATTTAAAAAAACAAATCTGAATTCAAATCAAATATTGGGGAAATATTATTGATATTTACAACACGATTTGATTGAATATCAAGAAATTTATTTAGAAGAAAATAATAATAAAACTACAAATATTTTATTATATCACTTGACTTCTCAGTTTTTAAATATCATATTATATATTTTCCATGTATAAATATTTTTAATTTATTATCTTTTTCAAAATTATTTAAGAGAAAAGTTTTTTCTTCTTTTTTTTTCAATAAGAAAAATATTACTTCAGTATTTTGAGATTATCTCATAATTATTTATATATAATTTAAGCATTTCATATTAATTAAAGTAGAAAATTTTTTAATTGTTTTATAACTAGATGAAACAAAAAAATTTAGTTTGCTTTTACTGAGCTCATCTTTATGATATTCTTTTAGAATTATGATTTTTTTGAAAGATAAAATCATTTGTCAGTTTTATTTATTATTATTTTTTAATTCTTTATCTTTTAATCATCGGATTTTTCTTTTTCATGTTATGCCTAGTTAGACTTTTTTTGCTGGTAAATCAAAAAATACATTTTTTATTAACAAAACAATGTAGTTTCACAAGTTCAGTTACTGTTAAGAATGGTCTTACGAATTCTATTTGAACTTTTATCACCATTTCTTTATTTTTTTCATTTTAGTTCCTTTTTCCAATTATTCAATCAGCTATAAATTTAAAATAACTTTCTTTTCATAAATTTATCAAACTTTGTCTATAAGTAAGTTGTTTGATATTACATGAACTATTTCAACTGCATTAAGGTATTTTTCTAGATGTCACAGTATTTTATATATTAAAAACATCAATAGATATTTTCCTTCTCGCCAGGGGACGCTGTCTCTTACACGTAATTTATTCTGGGTAATCATTTTCTAATAAATTTTTTTCCTTTTTTGTGATAGAATAATATTTTAAATGAATAAACGATTTTAAATATTTTATCACATAATTGTATTTTGAATCAATTAAGCTTTAAATCAAAATTACTTGACAAATTTTCCATTCAGTTTTAGCAAGCTTTTTTTTTTTGTTAATGTTTTATTAAAACGTAATATTTCTAATTTATTTTTATTTCGAAAATGCCCAAATACGTCCAATAAACAAATAAATGAGAGGAATTGATTTTTATTTTCTCTAAATTTTCAAGTTAAACTATTTAAACTATAAACTCAATTTAAGCTATTTACACAATCAAATTAAAATAGATGGAATATGAAAAAAATTCTTTCTTTATCAGTAGAAATTATTTATTTATAGAATCTTATACCATCACAAAAACGAAGGAAATTAGTATCGATTATATTTTCCAGCTTATTACATTCATTTCCCATTATTAGTATATTAAATTATTGTATATATAATTATTGGTTTTGATTATTGTATATATATATATATATATATTGGTTTCATTATTAGTATGTATAATTATTGGTTTCGAATCTGGTTTTTCAGTTTCCTATTGCTTCGACTTTCAAATTAAAAGAGAATGAACAGAAGAAACTACATATTTCCCAAATTATTATTCATGTTTTGAACATCTCACACTATTTAATTATGACAGAATAAATCAAAATATTCCGTCATTTATATTTTCATGTTTTATTACTATTATTAGTATTTTGAATCGAGTGCACTGTCAGATCGAAATAGAAAAAGAGAATATATCGTTTCTACATTTGAATTTGTTAATACAATTTCGTATCGCTTGCATCATAAATTCGAAGTGTGTAAACAAAAAATATTGCACAAAATGCACTTTCGAATTTATTTTCAATTTGAATCGTTTGCATTATCGAATTAAAGCAGAATGAGCAAACACATGTTCCATTATCCAATTATTTTCCTTCCAGTAGCGACATCTGGTTATTCATTGGAAATTTATGATACACTTATTTTGTTTTGTTCTGTATACCCTTTTTGATAACTTGGCGTACGTGGTGCACCTGGCAACTGTTTTACGGTAATCTGCTCTCGAAGGCAACAAAGTGTGTTTCCGACTCTAACTATAACATTCGAGAAAATTATCGCACCCTTTGCCTCGCCTGGGTAAGTGTTGTTTTTCCAAATGGAAAGATGCCCTGCGTAGATATCAGATAACGGACTCTCTAATAGAGGGCTGTTATCGCTTGAGAAAAGCAGAAGAGTAAACACTTCCTCCCTAAAGACAACGAACTGTGTTATCTATGGGGTGGAAATGATTTGAAAGTGAACGGCTGGGCGACAAGCTCTGATGATTTTGTAGATGCATCCCAGAAATGTTTTGGCAAAAGATAATCAAAGGAGGATATGGAACCTGAATTTTACGAGACCCACCCCTTCTGAAATGAGATCAGCACTTAGAGTGTGAAAGTGCAATTATGGCAGTGTTCCTCTCGATATCCGTACAGGCGTAACAGTGGGAAATAACAGGTATCTGTACAAGTGTAACCTTGTTCTTAGTGGGAAATAACAGGTATCTGTACAAGCGTAACCTTCTTCTTAGTGGGAAATATAAAGTAATAAAAACTTCATTCGGGTAAAATTCCAAATTAATAAAGAAAAGCTTTTATTTTGTTCAGTTATATTTCTTTGATTTTTTAATTAATTATTTTTGCCTTTTTCTGCTTAAATCAAATTAATTGAATTTATTCCTATCCAATTTCTTTATTATTATTATTATTTTTTCATTATTTTCTGTCTTCCCTTATTTCAAGGACAGCAGTACTTGAAAACCAGTCAAATGTGACAACTGAACACTCATTTCAAAAGGGCATGAAATTTGCTTTCTTCAAAAATGATTGTGCACTTGTGTTAACAGAAGCCACCGTGACCTTTATTGGTTAGGGTATCGTTCTCATTATCGGTAGAGAGTAAGTTCGAATCGCTACTTAACCAAAGATCCGTCATTAAAGACGGATGGAGCAACTTAAATAAGTCGTGTTCACAATATCCTCCAAGTGAATTGATATCCCTGGAAGTGCCTTTGTTGAGTGTTAGGAAGTCTTCTGCTTGATCTCTGCTTCTAAATTATGAAGACATCCATCTGGGTGCTTTTATTTTCCTGGTAGAGCCCAACAATGTGCTAGGTACGAGAAATTATGCTGTTGCAATAATAACTTCCACTTAAGTGGTCGAGCACCAACTCTGGGACAGATACGGGGAACTATGCTGTTGCAACAATAACTTCCACTTAAGTGGTAGAGCACCAACTCTGGGATAGATACGGGGAACTATGCTGTTGCAACAATAACTTCCACTTAAGTGGTAGAGCACCAACTCTGGGATAGATACGGGGAACAATGCTGTTGCAACAATAACTTCCACTTAAGTGGTAGAGCACCAACTCTGGGATAGATACGGGAAAGTATGCTGTTGTAACAATAACTTCCATTTAACTGGTAAAGCAAAAACTCTGGGATAAATACAGGGAATTCTACTGGTATAACAATTTGCGTTTATAAATTTACTCCACTGGAAACGAAGATGCGCAATTCAAGTCTTATGGAAAGAGGTTGGTCCATTATGAATCCTCAATCTTATCCATTATTCTTGTCTTTCTTCAAGTCATCAAAAATATGGAAATCATAAAGTAACGATAGTAGCTTTCCCAATAAAAGTATCCGGTTGCTATAAAAAAATAAATAAAAAAAAAACATTTAATCGTTTTGAAAATATACATGATTGAAAATAATTGCTCGTTAATTGTAATTAATTATAAGTAAAATTGTCCATAGTACATAGGCTGCTTTAAAATCCACCCGTGACCCAAAAGGACTTCATAGTAAGTAAATAAACTTACATAAACGTTTCCATACAAATCTATTTGTCCCAATCAAAAATAAAATTTTGGGAACTATTATGAATTTGGCACTTACTAAATTTTAGCACTAAAAAAAAAAAAAAAAAAGGAATATGAATTATTTCTTAAAGCGGGTTATATGGTATTTTCTGAAAAGTCCAATTTAGGTAAACATTTTTGGGAAATACTTGAATCAAATAAGATTAACACTCGAATTGTAAATTAGTTCGAAGATAGTCAAAATTCAAAAGTCTGCAATAATGATAAATTCATGAAAAAATATACTTTTCGTCATATTGACAACAATAGAAATATTGTCAAGATTTCATGTCCTTTATTTTAGTTCTTGTTCATGTAGGGGGCTCCCTCAATGACAAGGCCCTGGTGTATAGTATCCGTCATATTCCCCCTTATCTGGCCTTGTATTTGCAGGATGTCCAAACACTTCCCACCTAGCTCTCTGAAGCATATCCTTCACCTCTCATGCGAAAATGATGTTTTGGGGAAGGTTTGGCTGTACGAGCTGCCAGGATATACAGTTTCTAATTCATTGTTCACTGTAGATATAAGACTGATAAATTTCAGATTTATTATTATCCTCAAACCTCAAGGTAAAAACCACCGCTCTGCTTCTCTATGCTTGCCTCTATTTCCAATGGTGGACGAACTCATTTTCTTCACTATGCTTTACTTACACAACAATCGAGACTTGTTGTCAACTATATATATATATATATATATTCATTTTTCGTATTCAGTAATTTGTACCTTCTTATATTTGGCCCCTTTTAACAAATCTTGATCTCTGCTTGTAAATGTTTAAGGGGTACACCATCCCTGTTGTTGAATTCCAAAATGCAAATTACCAAATATGGTTAAGGAATGTCGAAGTGTCCGATGATGTCATCTCACGCCACTATTTTCAACCAATGAGTGACCAGTATTCTGTGGCTTTTTGAAGAGGTTGAATTCTCTCGAGGCTTTTTCGAAGTGAGCTCTTCTATCAAACAGACGTGCTACAGGTGTTATGTTCGGTCGTCACACTATGAAATGTTCATATACAAATAAAAGTTATTCTTTTGAAAATCTGCCTATTTAATATTTTTTTTTTAATTTACCTAGACAAGGAAGGTAACTACTTGATATATATGCAATGTTTCTAAACTGTCAACATGGCCATACAATAATTCAGATACAATTACAAATACATTTGGAGTACGAATTCCTTCCAGAAGCAAAAATTCTTCGGCCTGTTTAAGTCAAGAAATCAGTGTTTTATATTTTACCTTCGACCGGCTGGTGTGGCCAGGTTGGTCAAGGTGTCGTTCTCATTATCAGAGGGTGGTAAGTTCAGAGGGCTGATAACTGATGATACATCGTTTTCGTCAAAGGCACTTGCGAGCATGTTAAGTGTGGTCGCAGAGTCTTCCAAGTGAAATGTTACCTCTGGGGAGGGCAGGTCAAACATTAGGTGTCTTCTGATTGGTCCTTTCTGCCGAATCACGAAATCTCCAGCCGGCTGCTTCTATCTAACTGGTAGAGCCCAACTCAGGGCTAGCTACAGGGAAGCACACAAGTTTTATCATCAAGTTTTTTTTGTCCAAACATTGCGGTTTTTAACAAAGCTAAACCTATTTCAGCAGAGATGTAATTACTTTTTATCTAATTTGTGTTTTCTGATAAAAACGTCATTATCAGAACTATTAGGGGATCCAGGTCATCCGAACTAATGAAAGTACGGATCAAACAAAATAGCTTCTAAATTTTGCCAAGGTACTTGAACTAGTGTACGCAGTAAAAATTGTATTTTGAATTCAAGAGAAGGAAATATAAAACTGCATAAAATTAAGCATAATATGTACATACATTATTACATAGTGTACTTAATATAACTTTCATCTGATGTTACAAATTAATGTTAAAAACGACTTTGACCTGATGGTCCAGAATCATTTTCACAGTCTGCAAGTGACAAGCTCATTGTTTGGAAGAAACTGCTGATCTTTTGTTGTCTTACTTCAATGGTCATTTCTTGAATAATTAACTAATGAAGATATTTCAAATGTTCGACTTGACTGTGTGTGTATGATCCAATCAACAACACTCCACTTTCAACAAAAATATATTATGGCGTTAACTTGCCTTTTATATTTACGTAGTAGTATGTATAAAACCATATATTGTTTCAAATCCATTTCAATGTTCATACACATGTGTAGTCAACACATGTGTATGAACATTGAAATGGCTCTCCTGATTAAATGAAATTCGGTTTGATGGGGTTCGGATTAATGAGGGTTTATTGTACATATCTTTTAGTTTATTTTATTTTCTGCTTTGTTCATTTCTTCATTTTAAATTGATTATTTCTGATGAAATTTGGTCTTCATAAACAACAAATTTCCTTTAAAGTACATTCTGGTATATACGCAGACAAAAAAAATCGGATAATTTTGCTTAGATATTATAAACCCATATCAAAAAGAATATGAATTTAAAACTGATGTTTTTAAAATTTTTCATTAAAAAGCAAAAAGAAATCGAGGCTCATTTTAAGACTACATTGCCACTAAAATTTAAAAACTAAGAATATATGAACCTATTTTAGGTTGATGTAAATGAATATAAGTATTTCAAATTCACATAAATTAATCTAAAAATTCGAAATAAAATTGATGAAACATTTGGAAAAGTAAAAATAATGTATAAATTTTTTTGAAAAAAAATATCCTGTTGAAATTAATTAAATTTGTCCGTTAAAACCTTAAAATTTTATCAAAATAATTAATTTTTTCAAACAGTTCAATAAACTGATCATTTTATAGCAGTCTGAAATAAGAAATATTCTTAAATTTATTCTTAAATGAGTAGTTCTAACGAAATACATAAATGTAAAATAAATCATAAAAAAGATTATTTATCTATAATACATAAAAAAAGGATAGATTTAAAATAGAAGTTTTCTTCGGGTGAAATATTAATGGAACTCATAAAGAATGCGAAACTTTTATTGAAAACATTTATTTTTGTATCTGACTACTTTATTTCTATTTTAAAAGTATTATCTTACCAATTTAATTATTTATTTCTAGAGGGATTTTAATTTTGTGTTAAAAAAAATTAACTATCAAAGAATTTCGCTAAGCTGAAAAGAGAATTTTCTTCGTTTGCTTTAAATTTTTATTTCTGTCTTCATTTTCCACAATTTATAGAGAATTGACGAGAGGTGGCAGACAATTTTAAACAGTAAAACTTAAAAGATGACTTTTCTCTGGAGAGAGAAAAAGTCTTTTTCTGAAACAGATTTTATATTTTCTGTCATTTTATCAATACAAAAGAATTACAGTGTAGGTGTGTTCCCATTTGTCTTCATTAATTCTTTTCCTGGAGTTTCAGAAAATAAAAGAAAAGCAATTTTTAAGACGATTCTGTATCGTATTTTTGATTTTTTTCTTTTTTCTTTTTAATTTGCTGAATCAAGTAATGATTAGTTCAGGTGCACTTTATTTATCCAATTATATATATATATTTTTTATTTTATTTATCTTTATAAATAAATGATATATTCTTTATGAGATAAATGGTAAAAGAAAATTGATTTACTATTATGTCACTTTTAAGTTAAATTTCTTACAAGCTGAGAAATCTTAAAATGATTTAAAAATAGACAAATATATCCAAAAATAAAAAAAACCGGTAAATTATCCAATTCTATTTTATATTCATAAACTGCATTAAACACGTCTAATAAAAATTTCTTATTAAATTTAAATAATTTTTATGGCAAAATAATAACAATAGTTTTTTTTTTAAAAGGTTAGTAGTATGATTGCTTTAGATAAAGAATAGTGATTATCAGTTTTTTTTTTTATTTATTGAATATACGTTTTGTTAAATCTAGCTTTATTTGCATAAGCATTTGTATTCTGTAGCTGAAAATTTTTACCTAGCTATAAATTTATTATTTTCCTTTGGCCTGAGTTTCTGAAAACGACTTTTTGCTTAATTGGGTGACATATCTGTAAAATTAAAATAAGATTTTTGGTCTTATGTATGATCCTTTGTTTTAAGTAATAATTTTGAAAATATGATAATGATTTGTCATATTTTCAATAAGTTTTTTGAACATTAACGTATTTCATAGCGATTATATATAAATTTGACGATTCAAAGCTTTTTAACAATCCAAAAATAATCAGTCCGCAATTCTGTAAACCCTCATTCTCAAATCCATTTCATTAGTTGGTTTGAGGAAAGCTGAAGTGTGTCTGCCTTTGTTCAATGTGGATGGTATCGAACTAGAAGCTTTCTACTTTGAGGAGTTAATAAGAGTGCTTTTTTCAATACACTTGAAAGTGTAATCTATAAGATCCCACGAAAATATGTATATAACCTGATTTAAATTTTATCTCTTTCATATTTTATTCATTATTTTTAAAATTTTAACTTCGTGGTTGTATTAGCACTGAAGGTAATTTGTTTTTGAAGACATGTTTAGATGGGCTTTACTTCAGGTTGCTCCTTGGTTTTTTGCCAATTTGGCGCCGATTGGGTGATATTAAATAAGGTGATAGACATATTTGTTTTTACATTTTTTATAAACGTAAACAATTTTATTTTTACATTTAGAATATTTTATTTTTACGATTATTAATATAATAATTTTATTTTTACGTACGGCGAAGTAGTTTTTATAAATATTTGAAAAATTAATGTTATTTTTTATTTGTGTATATGATTGCAAATTATTTTTGGCGCCATTTTGTTTCTTCAAATATCTTTGGTAATAAAAAATTTTTTTTGCCAAAAGTCACTTTCAAACATATTTTTCCCGAGATATTTTTAACAAATGTCATGTCTTTATTGTTGGTGCAGATCTCATGACCAGATGGTAGTATCTTTAATCCTGATTTTGTGTAAAATACTGAAAGAGCTTGTGAGCATTAAAGCAATCGCAGACATTATTAGTATGTGTGAAACTTGTGTATTTTTAAAAATTGAGTGTGTATCATTGCATTGCGTTTTTGGCGCCATTTTGTGTTTTCAAACACATTTGGCGGCAAAATAAATCAATAAATAAATAATAAACTCTCAATCTTTGCAGAGGAACACCAAGAAATATATTTTTCCGGATTTCGGTATTGTTCATTTTTAATCATGTTTCCTTTATATTTCTAAATAGTAACATTTTAGTACAAGATTTTATTTCTTCTGTATTTGATTGGTTTTTGTGTATTTGAGGTATAAAAAATATGAGTACATCAACATTTTATAATAATATTAATATAAAATATATAAGTAGTTACATTATAATATTAATATTTTTCATCTATATAGCAATAATTCCCTGACTGGATATTTTACATTTAATTAAAAAAATATGTATTATATTTGGGTAATGTTTTACACAAAAAAGTCTAGAGTATGAATGTGTATATAATTATCTAAAGAAAATAAATGTGTATATAATTATCTAAAGGGAAAAATATTAAAAAAAAAGAATTAACCATGGATTATAAATATTTTTTACATTTAATCTTAAAATAATTAAGTAATAAAACAATGGATAAGTAGTTTTTTTTCATTTTATTTAAGTATTTTTTAACCATAAAGTGATTGTTTTTACGTTCCAGTTGAGATCATGATTACGACAATTTATTACAATTCTCATTTGGTTTAAAATATCCATGAAGTCAGATAATGTTTGATCAACGTCACACGTAATTAATTATGACATCATATTGAGACGGTGTCGTAAATTCAATATTGTTGACGAATTTCCTGCCTGCCTTCCAATCGCATTCTTAGAGGGACAGCAAACAAGGCGAATTTCACCATCGAATGTCAGAGAATTTTCTCAAAGTCGCCATGGGTAAAATTCTCTCTGAAAATAGATTACTTGACCCTTCTATTATATTTTGATAAATTCTTCAAATGAGATTTCACCATCCTGAAAATTTTAAAGTTCGGCTTTGCAAAAGACGAACTCAACCGTGGATAAAATTCTAAAAATAGGGAACTTAACTATTGAATAATATTTGATGCATTCCTAGTTCGGAGTGTACTCACAGAAACTCTAAAAATCAAGGAACCTGAACTTTGTGTTTATTTTTCCGAAATATAGAAACTTTTAACCAAAACCTTCTTTGTAAAGAATAAATTAAACTCAGCGGCACGACAATTCATATAAAGGTCAAAGCCTACCATGCCCATATCATTCTAAGGAATAAAAAGCACAAATCAACATCAGATTTTTAATCAAAAAAAGTATAACTTTAACTCATATGTATATTATAATAAATCAGTACTGTGGAATGATGTGCATTTGAATGTATCCCATAAAATTGAAAAGCAATCAGTACTTCTTGCTCATGTGACATATTTCTGGATTGAGGTCTGGACAACTTGCAAGCTATTTTATGATAACAAATTTTACAGTAGTTCATTTTTCTTAGAAGCTTTGACATATAGGGCGATTCGGCTATTGTTATTCTAGTCTATTGTAGCAATTCCACTGATCCAGTTGTGAAAATAATGAAGATTATTTTGGAATTTGATAGCAAGAAAATTTCATGTATTTCATATATGTAATTTTTAGATATATTTTTACATTCTTAGAGCAGTAATACCTTGTTCCATCGATAAACAAGTCTTTGCGAATCATCAGCACATTTTATTTTTTTTAATCGTTGAAAATTTTCGAAATCCATGTTATCTAGAACTTTATGATAGATATTTTTAAATAATGAAACTATATATAAATATATAAATCATCATTTATTCAGAAGAATTCACAGATATGCTTAAAGAAATTTTAAAAAAATATCTTGTATAATGATGCAAAATACTTGTAATATATAATGATGCAAAATACTTGTAATAATTGAACACAATAGGAGTAACAATTAATAAATTAAAATAGAAATTGTAAGTAGATATTTAAAAAAATGAAAGAAAATGTATAAGATTTATAAACAAAATATAAAAAGTAAAATGATTTTATTTTTAACAATAGAGAGCTTTCCTAATTAACAAAAATATTTTTTTCGATTCAAGGAAAAATGCGAACAATTTGACTGTGAGTTTACAGAAAAATATATGTGTGTTCGCATTTATTAAACTTAATTTTTTAAATTCTCAGCATTTCTTACAATTTACATAGAAATCACAGAGGATTTTAAATTGTAAACTTAACAGTTGATATTTTCTTAGAAAAAATATCTAAATTTTTTTTTTTTTTTTACTTTATTTCATTTAATTGCTAAGACAAAAATAAATAAAGGATTTCCATTTTTCTTCGTTAATTCTTTGCTTTACAGAAAATAAAAAAAGTTATTTTTTAGGCTATCCCTTATTGTATATCTAATTACTTTTTGATTGGTTAATTTAAGATTGGCAATTAGTTTGGAGCAACTTTATTTAATAAATTATCCCTTTTTTATATCATATAAATTAACGATATAAAGGATTTCCCTTTCTTTTAGACCAAAAAAAAAAAAAAAAAAGCTTGTTGCTAAAAAGTGCATTAAATTTTCATTAGTAAGTAATTTTTTTAGCTAAATTAGAAAACTATTCAAAATAAATAGATAAAAAAATAAATGAGAAAGTTTCCATGAAAACATTGTTCATGGTCATTTTAATTTTTTCCTGGAAAGGGAAAAAAAAGTATTATGTATAAAACAAATTCTATTTTTTTTAACCATATATAAGTTCTGATTTCGTATTCTTTTTTTACTTTATGTGAAAAAAATATTTGTGCAGATTTTTTTATACAATGTAATTGAAGAATACGAACCAGAAAATAATCATCTGCAATCGAATAAGAAGAGATTATTTTTTACATACACTTACATATAAATGAGATTCTTTTTATGTAACAAAAAGATAAATATTTTCGTTTAGAATATAAATATTTGAAAAGGATTACGCTCAGATTCCTATGGAGAGAAAAAACACCTGGAATAAAAACTACTGTCTTGTACATTGAACTAGTGTACATATTAGAACAATTGCAATAGAATTATTTAATTGAATGTCTTATTCTGTAATCAAAATGTTTTTGTTTGGAAGTATTTGGAAGATACAATGCATAATTTAAAAGTTTATGTAAAATTAAAGCGTTCGTTTATAACCCGTAATATTCATATTGCTAGAAAGCCCCCGATAATATAAATCGGTACATTAATCATAGAATTATATTACTCAAGAATCTTTTTATTTTACCTTTTATTAATGGTCCTTAAATTTTTCTTGTGTTTAATACTTTGCTAATAGTGTAGTTTAATTGGGGCCCAAGGTAGAAACTTCTTTGGGTATCCCTTCTGTTTTACAATGACAAACTTTCGATTTTATTTGGCAAACGATTCTTTCCGATTGACAATATAAAATAAATATTCTATTGGAATTGGGGGCCTGCGGCAACTGCCCCTTATGCCACTGTATTAGTCAGTCTCTGTTTTAATTCATTGGGGTTAATTTAAAAATGAAAGCAATTTTTTAAAATCTAACCGTCTTTTGCTTTCAGAAACTTTTCATATGCAGTGTAATATATTGTCGTGTTGCAAAGGAGGAAACGCGAAAAATTGTTAAGCCCCTATACCAACAGAGACGTGTATTCAGAAAGTAGATATGTTATTTCGATCTTCTTTTGTTCAACAGTAGCTGGGATCGAATTTGCTACCATTCCAAAGAGTAAAAGTAAGCCATTGTGAATTTCGACTAAATTTTACATTTGCTATTATTGAAGTCTTAGCTTAAAAAAAGTTTTTTTTAATTGACATGTCGTTGACAATTTATTTTAGAAAAAAATTTTACATGTATAAATATATTACATTTTTAAATAATTTACTTCTCACTCGTTTATTGTTTCTAGCAACAACTTAAAATAAAATAAAATGATACAAGAAAATTAATTTTATTTTAAGCTGTTGCAAAGGTCTGAAAAATAAATAAAAAAACATAATTTGCATATATATTTTTGTATCGAAAATTTCTTTTGGCAAATACACTCGACTTTTTAATCAAATATTTTATGTGTATTGCACAATAATATAAAAATATTCTGCATTCTCATCTGAAAAATAAAAATTCAGTGCTAAATCATATATTACCTATTCAATGATATCATACAATCGATATATATACATATATATAATTATCGTCCCAAAAAATAGCTTATTAAGAAAAAACATTATAAATGGAAGCATCAGAAGGAGTTAGCAAAGAGTGATCAATTATATATATATATATATATATATATATATATATATATATATATATATATATATATATATATATATATATATATATAAATCATCACTTTGCTAACTCCTTCTGATGCTTCCATTTATAATGTTTTTTCTTAATAGGCGTTTTTTTGGGGCGATAATTCCTATTTACTGCACTGTTTTGCTTAATTTTTATTTATTTTTGCATTGTAAAGTACTTAATATTACATATTTTTTTGGATATGTAATTATATTGCATTAATTTTGAATACCAAACTAATTATAATGTATTCATAAACATTAAAATAGCAAACGTATTAATATAAATTGAGAAATGATGCTTATTGAAAACAAATTATATACATATATATTAAGAGGAAAAGCAACCTAATAATTCAAATTATTTTCTAGCAACGTTTTCACTGTATATTTCTTGAGCAACCCTAAAATAAACGCCAATGATGGAGCTTGGCGATTTATCTGTCATTTCCGTTGAAACTGGTGTCAATTCGCCATAGAAACAAGATTTTGCGATTCCAGCCAAATCACCTTGAAATCTTTAGGCGATTTTCCCCAACTTAGAGATTTCTATTTTACATTTTAGGATGCTTAAAATAAATTTATATAAATATATAATTCGATTTTAATACCATTATTATCGATTTATAAAATAAATCACATTTAACACGTAAAGCTACAAAAGAGAGTTCTCTAAATTTTAATGAATCCATTTTGATTTAATGTTAACAAAAAAAAAATAGTGATGCCAAACAAGTTGAGATTCTGAAAAAATCACTTAAAATTTCTCTTCAATATATATTGAGGGAAACACAAAAGCTGCAACATTATTGAACATCGAAAAGTCATCCATTGAAAAAAAAAGAACAACTTAACCTCTAAAAGCCAAGGTTCAAGGCTTACTGAGAAATAAACATTTGCCCTTCAGAAGAGAAGCTTTTTCAGAAGATTCATCTCCCCCGCAATTTTTAAAGGGAGGCGCGGCCTTCGCTTAATCCCGTTGCTATGGCTCTTTCGATTTCAGTTGCTACAGCTGTATATAATGTTTAGGGAGGGAGTTAGCTTTATTTTATCGTTTGCTCCGAATTACAAAATCGATTTCGGAGATGACCTTGAAAACAGTCCCTTGCACCCACCAGGTGACGATGGGTACCACCCACATTGGGGATGCACAGGCAGGAGGGGCTTACGATTAAAAGAAAATACTATACATCCAAGAGTATTTTGGGGACAGGGAAGCAAAAGCATGATTAACATTAAAAAGATAGATTTTCCCTGAAAAATTTCCGCTCTGCTGAAGTTTTTTACAATTTTTTTCAAATTATTTATAAAAATATTGTGAGAATTTTTCCATTCTTTTAAATTACTATATAATACGTTAATTAATAAAGGAATTAATTCCTTTTATTAATAGTTAATTGGCATAATTACAACTAAATTAGGAAAATTTATACATTCATATGTATAGACGAGAATTATATAAACATACATACATATATATCTATATGTGTGTGTGTGTTTAGTTTTCGTCAGTCAAAATATAAGTCTATTATTTTAGCTATTTATATATACACGTAAATTAAAAAATGTATGCAGTATTATTTTGTTTTTAGTTCATTTTGATTAATTGTTTTATTTATGTGATCGTATAATAACATATTTTCTTAAACTTTTTGCATACAGTGTTAAAAATATGAATAATATGATATCTCATACGTCATGTTATGGAATACTGTATTTAGAAAGTTATTTTGATATATTTTTACTCATTTACAATCATAAAAATTATTGAATCTATGAAAATAAATTAAATTTGAAAAAAATATATTTCAAAGAATTTTTTATTTTGATTTCTATGAATAAAATATTTGTGAATTATACTACATAAATATTTTTTTTTTCATTTTACTTATTAAGAAAAAAAAATGATATTCGTTTGTATCTATGAAACAAACTTTATTTCTGGAGAAAGAATTTAATTCACATATTTTTAAAATTAATCATATTTTTGTCATGACTGAACAATAAATGATTTTTAAACTTATTCATTACACGATTAATGCTATGTGATTATATTACGTATTTATCTCCTCGAAGCTTTTGCAAATTTTCTCTTTTATGAGAAGTGCTAGAACTGTATTCGACACTTTTGGATCAATTTAACTCCAGTGGTCTACTTTACTGGACAAGACACCAGCAATTTTTTAATGGCTGATGCATTGTATGAAGTGAATACTTTTTATGGTATTTTTGCAGTAATTATATTTATAATTATTAATAAATCATATTTTTAACTAAAACGCTATCTTTCATATTAATCATATGTTTTTCATTTGCTTGTATTATTCGGTTTGCAAATTTTGGAAAGTTAATGAGACTAGCCTTTATTATGGCCATTGATAAGAAAATGCTGTTCAGATTGGGAGATCTTGGATTCGATCCCACCCTCAAACAACGGAAGATAGATGCTGTTCTGCATGCATGTCATTGAAGTGTGCGATTGAGTGTTTTCCCAGTTTTATGATACATAAAAACGACCATTATAAATGAAAAGAAATCTGGCAAATATTCTGTTTCTATTGTAATGCAGCCCTACGACTAATACACATTACTGAATTAATAAAAATGATTTTATAAAAAAATGAAATGTTATATTTTTAACTGAAAATAATTTTTAAAAAATGAACTAAAATAATCAACGAATTCAGGAAATTTATTTTATTTACTTATTATTAAAACCATCCTGTGAGCCCGTGTAAATGCACTCAAAAGGGATAGTAAATGTACAGTAAAAATGAATTTTCGATTATATTTCAAATCGTAAATAATATCGACTTTAAAATTGTACACAATTTTCTTTATTTATATAAGAATAATTGTATTAATGTTGTCAACTTACAGTGATGTATTTTAATAATTAAATAAAACATGTGATAAACTATTTCAAGATGTTTATAAAATGCGCATTAACGTGTTTCAAATAAATTTTCTTAAATTATTAATACTTTCAAATGGTAATGAAGGAAAAATTTGTAAGGCGCGAAGCATGGCATTCTTTCTTTTCTCAAAAATGTTTCACAGAATCGCCACTAGGTGCTCGCCATCATTTTAACACTGAAATCTGACTCATAAGTTTGATAAGCAACGCTAAGAATGTTATAATTAAATGTCTTCTGCTTGATTTCATAATAATACAGGTGAAAAAATATGCATTTTAATATATACTCTAAAATAGGCATAGTTACACCTATTCTAAAAAATAAATATATCAAAATTCTTATGTTTTACTTTCTAAATATTATATTGAAGAGCAATAAAATTATATTTTATCAATGAAACAGGCAAAATATAAGATATTGATTGAAATGCATATTTTTGCACTGTTGTAAATATTCTAAAAAATGTAACAGCAAAAATTTAAGATATTATTAAAACAAGCATCGAGTTCTCAAAAAAATGTTTTACTTCCACACATATTTTGCAGTAAGGTTTTTTCATTTGAAACTTTATATTGGCTTGCTAGAAATTACTTTATTATTTCTGCAATGTTCTCTACGCTATTTAATATTTTATAACGTTAATTTTGTATTTCCTATTAAGAACTATTTACTTTACTAAATATAATGCGTTCAGTGCATTTTGAAGTAGGCCATAATTAGTTTAATTTCTAAACACGTTTTCTTCCTTTCTTCGATCGAAAGTTTTATATAAATTTGATATTAATGTAAATGGATAAAATTAATTGTATTCGCCTGGGATTTGAACCCAGATCAATTAGATGTGGTAACGAAATATTAATTATAAGACTTAAGTGAGACAAGATATGTAATGAGAAATAATAGGCTTAATGATATATTAAATAAAATAAAACATTACTTCGAGTGTTCTATTTTAATCTTCGGAAACGCAAACGATATATTTGAATGAGAAATAATTTAGAATATTTTCTCAATCCTAATGTGTGTGGCAACAGGAAACCATATTTCTTAAATTAGAAAATAATTTATAATTTCTTTGCACTGGACTTGTTTTTTGAAATCAAACTAATTGGATATCTTTAATTTAACAATCAAACTTATTGTAATTTGATTGTTATGCATACACTGTTTTCAAAGCTTGAAATGCTTGCTGTCAGAAATAATAATTTAATTATAAAAAAATTTATTAGTGTTATGTGAGTGTGTTAGATATTAAAGATATCCAACTTTTTTGGTCAATCAATAAAAATCCGAGTTTTTTTTTATTTCTTTTTATTAATAATTAACTGTTATTACAATAACAGTTAATTATTATATAAATAAACATATAATTAAGTTATTGTGCGAATAATATATGTTTTATTTAAATTTTAACTTCACTATAATGCTATTGAAAAATTTCGATTAATTTTAAACTCCATGAAGATATTGTAATTTGTTTGTTTTTAATTACTATATGTTTTAATTTTTAGAAAAAAAATGTAGCATGCAGTTTTAAGGGAAAAAAAAGTGCGGTAGGACCAAGCTTATTAAGGACAAATTTAATGACTGAACTTTTAAATTTAAAAAAAGAGTCCATTACTCAACTTTAATGGATTTATTTGATTTCTGTGGTACATTAGGAAATTAAATATTAGGCACAGCATAGGCACAAGGAAATTAATAAATTATTATTTTTTTTATAATGAAAGCAAAAAAGAACATCATCATTCAAAGATTATTTAATCATTTACTGTGTCAGCAGTAAGCGCACCAAGAAAAAAAACCAGCAGTTTAGTAGTTGAAAAAAAATATCTTAATGAAACTTGAGTCATCGATGACGAAATATTAAAAGTAAAAGAACTTTGGAAATGAACTCGTCTCTTCTTATTGAGAGAACATGGGGAATGGTGAATTAAATTTATTTCTGTAGAGATTCGGCAGAATAAGCGATATACAAATAAGCTATTCCAAATGTCTAAAGCAAATTGTAAAACAAAAAGAAAATTAACAATGAACCAAAAAAAAAAAAAATTAGAAAAATGAAAACTAACTTCTGTATTTGTATTGTACTGTAAAATCACAATTTGATCAGATGCAAGGGAAGAGTCAGTTAATTTGTTGCTTTATGATCACTTTATGTTCACAAGGGTTTAATTTCATCCGGGATATATACGGATTGAAAATTTAACAATTTAAATATTTATAGCATAAGTTTTAAAGTAGTAAAGTTGTATTAATTGAACAATTCTGATGAAAAAGAATAATGGAGTATTCAGCTATTTGTAAGCGCTTTTATATTTCTTCCGATATGTCATGAATTCGAACATAAATTTCTGCTTTCTCATCAGATTTTTGCAAACGATCCAGTCACGTTTTGTCACCAAGCGATCCAGTTGCTAAGCGCCTAGCAAATCTCTCTCCCCTCCCTCCCTTTTTTCCCCATCTTTTTACCACCCAAATCACGTTCGAACACT
The DNA here is from genome assembly GCA_030067965.1 of Latrodectus elegans. Taxonomy (NCBI): domain Eukaryota; kingdom Metazoa; phylum Arthropoda; class Arachnida; order Araneae; family Theridiidae; genus Latrodectus; species Latrodectus elegans. The sequence continues at coordinate 48,442,388 of CM057819.1, forward strand.
CTAATTAGTGCCACGGACATCCTGCGCGTGCGCGACCGAAACACGTATGCGTCGCTTTAGGGGACGCATGAACACATGGCCGATGTGTGGAGGACGCATTCATTGGAAAGCACTCCGATTTTCATTTTTTGTTATTGAATTTTCTTTTTCGGAAGGACGGACTGTCATGAAAGGGAGATCCCATATATAGAAACCCAAATCCTCACACGCGTTTTCAAGCGGCTTCCTGCCCGAACAGGAAGTTTATTGAAAGGGAAGGATAAAATGAACGAAAAATATTCAGAATACGATTTTATTGTGTTTTTATTCCGTTTGATATTTGGGTTTGGTGTTTATACTTACAGGAAAAGCGTTTTTAATTGATATCAAAACAACGGATGTACAAACTGCGTATCTATGGTAAGGGAGTAGCTTGTATGCTGAGATAAAATATCTCTCATTTTGACAACCTGCGAAGGAGGAGGATTGCATTGCATAGGTTTCTAAAATGTCTGAAATGAATATTAAACGTATAGTAGATGACCATACATATTAAGTTTAGTCCCGGAAAATAATATGAGATTGTAATTTTTCATCTTGTATTTTTCAAAATATTAAGTAAATTCTAATTAATATTAGTTTCGATAACAACGCTTCACATAATGTAATCAAAAATTATTATCTTAAAATTTTTGTTATTTTTAATATCGTTAAAATCGTATGAATATTTTCACTTACTGATTTACACAACATATATTTTTTTATCGTTAGTATTTTATTTTAGCATTTTTATTTTTAAATATTAGAGTATTTATAAAATTTAAAAATAAATTTTACGTTACCCACACACTCATACCCAAAAGCTCGACCAACGATTTTTGCAATTTATATTTCAGTTTCCACCGTGGTCAATATATCAGTTCCTTTTCTATAATTTAAGGTTTACATATTTTATCAAATATTTTCTCATAAAATTAATTAAAAATATATGTACAGTTTTTGAAATCCTTTTTATTCCTGACTGGATTTTAAAAACTACATTTTTATAACTAACGCTTCCCCATAATTTTTTAATAAAATCGTCTGAAATTAAAAAGAAGAAAAAATATGCAAATAATCATTTTTTACTTCACTTTATTTACCACGATATTTTCGTATAACAAAATTAATAACATTTATTATATATATATATATATATATATATAATATATATAAAGTCCTTAACTTTTTATATTTAAATAATTGTTATAGACTGTCTCAATTGTTTCAATAAAAAATATAGGTAAAATATCGTTTGGAATAAAAAAATATTTATTCGAAAAATTTATACACAATGATTGAAACAACACATTCACTTTCTTAAATTTTCTTTTAAGTTATCTTTTTAAGAAATCTTTTGGGGTTTGTACTTTCCCAGTTGTTTCGCATCTTCACTTAATATCCGAAGAAAATTTCTAAAAGAATTTGCATTTTTAATTATTCATTTAATTTTTACTTTAATAAAAATTAATATCTATGTAATACAACATTTAGGAAATTATTTGAAGCATTAAAACAGAAAGGAATAAACATGCATTCTTTTAAAGAATGGCAAATGTAAGTTAAAAGTACATTTCTTCCTTCTGCCATATTATGGAAACTTTTAGAAAAAAAGTGCTTGTCTCCAATTAATTACTGTTTAATTAAAACCCATAAAATAACTGCGCAAGAACATGTGAAACATTTCTGCTAAAAGGGATACTGAAATTCCTTCAAATTTTTGTGTTTAAAAAGTATTACTTTGGAAACTAGAACGAGATGTGGTGTTTGTTTTCAATAATTTCCCAGAAAATTGTCACTCCAAGAGGCGTGAGATTGGATTTTCAGACCCCACCCTTTTTCCACGTGCAGGGATATAATAGGAACATCCAATCGAAGCTCCGCCCAATGAATGAATACAGGAAAAGGAATAAAAGGAAAGACGGGATTTGTCTAGTTTCAATCATGAGCGTAATAAGGGTATCATCAATTACAGACAGCATCGTTTTTTCATCGAAATAAACCTTGTTAAAATGAAATCCAGAAAAGAATGTGGCGACATTTTCGAGAAACCTTCTATGATCGATTCGTTGGAATCAATTATTCTATTTTGCTCAAAATGTGTTAGAACTTCACTTTAGGCATTGGAAATACGGTTATTTTTCCTTCATCGAATAATCATCGAAGCTCCAATTTGACGGAAAGAACTCGTTTCTAATTCGCTACATAAAAAAAAAAGAGAAATAAAAGCAAATAGTTTTCTCATAATGACTACCAATAACAGATTTCGTTCTTTTTTATAGCGCCACCTAGGAAGGGGGATGACAAAAATCGAAATATTTACTTAAAGATAATTTCTGATTCTTGTAATTTTGACCGATTGAAACGTAATAACAATTAATTTAAAACGTGAGGATAATAAATAAGAACAAGATAACAAACAAGACACCAGGAACATAAAATAATAATCATTGCATTTCCTTGTATATTTATTAATCAATGAAAATAAAAAAATATATATTTTATGAGACATTTGGTAAAAAAATGTACGTTAATATTTCAAATTAAGTTTTAAAATAACACTATATATTCACAAAATTAAAATACCTGCATTTTATTTTTGTATCATCCATATATTTAAATTTCACCAGTTTAATTCCATGAATAACAATTTTTGAAATTAATTTAAATAAAAATATTCAGTAATTTATTATAAAAATTTTAAAAACCACATACTTAAAAAGTATGTTTAAAATTGGATATATGAAGAATAAATACAATGAAATATTTTACATGCAATAAATAATTTTATGTAGATTTTCTCTGTTCAAATAAAATCGATATTAAAATTTTATTTTATTCAATAAAATGGCTAATATTCATTTGATGCTCATCTCTCTCTGATAATGGTTATTAATATAATTTGGAATAATCACGTAAACATAAAAGCATATTAATACATTTGAATTTTTTTGGAACTATGTATAACTGATAATTCTCATTTTTCTGTGAATTCAACATAAATTTATTCCCTTCAACTTTTTCTATTTTATCCCATTTAAAAGTCATTCTGTTATTTAGCTACTTTATTTTTAAAAGTAATTTAATTCTGTCATTAAATTAGTTGAAAATTGTTAAATTTATAGCCCTAATTCAAGCTATTTAATTTCTGGCTCCTTATTTACGTCTTTAATGTTATACAACACATATGAAGCGATTCATTTTTCTTATCTAGGTACGAATCCCTGTTGAAATTTGAAATTATTGATTAGTACTGCAATTCTTCAAGTACAAACCGAAAATAAACAATAGCTATTATCATCAGGTGCCATATTTGACTAACACCAATAGCCTATTATGATATCTGATAAACATCTATTCTTAATTTTTATATCTTATATTAACAAGCTATTTTTTAATAATTTAATTCGGGAATTTGTTTTAAAATAGGGAAAGTATGAATAGTATAGGGAAAATATATATAGGGAATATAGGGGAAATATAATATAGGGAAAATGTAATATAAAAAAAACTCGACAGATAAATGGACTGATGTATTATTTTAGGCACTCTATTTTATTGTAGTACAAAACTGTTGTAAGGAACAACCACTGCGTACTGGAAGATTATATTTATTTATTTATTTTTCGATGCAGAGGATGTAATAGGAGTAGGATTTAGATGATATAGAGTTATACGTGGGAAAGAAAAAACTGTAAAACTCTCCAATATATCGATCCTAGCTGATATACCTGTATAAAATAGTAATTTATTATTCAATGTCAAATCTCGTTTAGGTTAGGATCAGTCTTAGCCTAATTGGGACCCGGGGTAAAAATTTCTTTGGGGGCCCCTTCCCTTCACAACAAACTTTCCATTCTATTTAGCAAACGATATTCTATTCGACTGACAACGAACAATAAATTCTCTATTCGATTTGGATCCCCTCTGATAGCCTTGGCAACTGCCCTGTGTGCGCCTTTCTTAATCAGGCTCTATTAATAGGACCACGATTTTTGGAGTGGAAGGTCCCATGTTCGATTCCAGCAGCCCCTAGCATAACAGAACATTAATGCTGTGTTTCTTCTTTCTGAGTGCCCATCTGTGAAAGTGTGTGATTGCAGCTTTCCTGCTCTTCAACCTGTGCAATAAATAAATATATGACCCACTATTTACGATTAAATAAAGCTTCCGGAAAATAAAACGTAATGGGTGCTAAGGAAAAAAAAGTGATTATTTACCACTATTAGTTCGCAAGGAATGGCAACGCTGCTTTAAATCAGTCGACCTGCAAAGACGCGAGCTCAGTCAGCTCTTTTTTTCCCAAGAAACGAATACGCGATCTCAAGTAAGTGTCAGGAGTGACCTAAAAAACAGTCCTCATGACTTGCAACACTTGGGTGACCCGTTAAAATGAAACATTGGGGACAAGCATTCAGAGGATTAAAGGAGAACCAAGAAAAAAAGAATTAATAAGTAAACAACGGCCCGCGAACAGAAAGAAGGATACATTGCAGAGAAGTAAGGGATTCCATTTTAATAAATACATCCTGCACGATAGATTTGCATGCATAATCAGGAAATATCAGCTGTCTCCTCACTCAAATCCAGCTGCGACGTTTCACTTTTATTTATTGAAATAGTCATCATACATCTCGGAAGTTTTCAGCTATCGAAATGAAATCACAAACGTATATAATAACAGAACAATGTATACATGAGTTTGAAGTTTAACATACATTTATTTGAATTGGGTTTCAGTACCGCGAATTTCGTACATATACAGAAATAAATCCATCTCAACATTTCAGATCGTTTTTTTTTTTATTATGTTGGATATGGACATTTGTTGCCTCGAATTAATAGCCTTCGATTGCATAAAGTCAGCGCCGAGCTACAAATCATTATGCCAATGATCACACATTTTAGAAAAAATTATTTAATATTACACGCAAATAATCCGTTATTAGATTATTTATAAATGGAATATATCGCTGTAGTGACAAGAACAGGAAGATGCCAACTCAGGTATCGACTACGTCAAAATTACGAAAAGTTAATAATAATAACAAGCGTATATATATATATAGTGTCTCACAAAAGTGATGGAACATTTGTGCTCTTTACAAAAGGAAACTGTAATAAAATTAATTAAAAATACATGAACAAATTTTTTGTGGGTGTGTTTCATACTTAAATTTAGTAACAATTATTATATAACATACATTTTGTCAAAATATTAAAATATTAATTTAATAAAAATATAATTGTTCACAAGGGAGCAAAAAAGAGCTCACATAAGTGATGGGACACCATATGATATGCAACAAAAATCGTCAGAAATAAGCAATAAAAATATTTTTTGGATGTTTTATTTTTTTACTCAAAAGCAATTGGCAATAATTTATAAAGTCGTCTGTACTATTTCTCTCCAAATTGCTTTGGAATTTTTGTGTTTTTTAGCTGTGTGCAGCCATGAATGCTAAACGAAAAGAAACTTCGTCTGAAATTCCAAAATTAGTTATTCATTTGCAAACTGAAAATGGAAAATCTATTGAAGAAACAGCTGAAACAGTTAACTTGAGTCATTCAACGGTTTTCAATATCATTAAATGATACAAAAAGAATTATATGATTCAGTACAAAAGAAGTCATGGCCGACCATCAAAGCTATCCAATGGAATAAAGCGAATTTTTGTTCGAATTATTAATAAAAATCTAAGAATGAGTGCTCCTAAAGTTGCTGCTAATTTACAAGCATTATATGAAATAATTGTTAATTCTGAGGCTATTAGAAGAGTTATTCGATCTGCTAGATATCACGGTAGAGTAGCCAAGAAAAAATTCTTCGTAAGTGAAACGAATAGAAAACTCAGATTGGCTTTCGCAAAATCCAACACAAATGAAAATTCTGATTACTGGAATAGAGTTATACTTGCTGATGAGAGTAAATTTAATATATTTGGTTCTGTGACGATAGAATCTTGGTGTGGAGAAAACCGAGGGAAGAATTTCGTAAACAGAATTTGGTGCCAACAGTAAAACACGGTGGAGGAGGAGTTATGGTATGGGAGAATATGTCGTCCGTTTGAGTTAGTAATCTTGTTTTTATTGATAGTAAAATGGATCAGTACAAGTAAATTGACATTCTAAAGCAAAATTTTAAATCTTCAGCACGAAAATTGAACCTTCATAACGATTTTAAATTCTACAGACCCCAAACAGACTACTTTGAACGTTAGACTGGCTAATGTATAAATCTGTCCTGAAATAATAAAAACACCACTACAATCTCCAAACTTAAATCCCATACAGAAAATTTAAAAAGTGTCGGAATCAAGAGTTCGCAAACACACCATTTCTCAAAAATAACAATTAAAATCGATGCTTCAAGAAGAATGAGGTAAAATCATTCCAGAAATCACAAAAAAAAAAAAAGTAAAATTCATCCCAAGAATATTAAATTATGTTTTCAAAGTAAAAGGAAATCCAACAAACTATTTAAACCTTTTAAAAAGTAAAATTTTTGGATAAATATTTGATGGAAGAGCAAGTGTCCCATCACTTATGTGAGTTTTTTTTTACTCCATTCTAAACAATTGTATTTTTATTTAATTTATATTTTAATATTTTGACAAAATGTATGTTATGTAATAATTGTTACTAACTTTAAATATGAAACACACCCACAAAACACATTTGTCCATGTATTTTAATTAATTTTTTTACAGGTTCCTTTTGTAAAGCACAAGTGTCCCATCACTTGTGAGACACTGTATATCTATTATCCACAAATTATTAAACCTATTTTTATTTTGAATAATAATGGGATTCAAATAATTTAGCAAATGATTTGTTGTTCAAAAAACTGTTTTTTTTTTTTTTTTTTTTAAATTAGGAGTTAAGGAAAAAATTAAAATGTTTTTTATGCTATTTATATTTTAATGAGATTCACGTCCAGTTAAATGCATCATTTTGTTATTATATTAACAATGGATTATGCATTGTTATTATACATAAATGGTACTCAATAAAGAATACGTTAAATGTCCAAAATAAACTCTTATTAAGAATATACCAACGTAAATAGTTTAAACATTTATTGTTCTAAATTTTGAAATTTTTTCATATTAATTATAATTAAGTAAAATATTCCATATACATTCTGAGGGTCAACTGTTGTTAAACAAGGACTTTTCAATTAGTTAAATTCATTTTAATGGAAAGCATGCAATCCATAGCATGAAATAACAATACATTTAATGGATTATATTTAACTATAGAAAATTTTTCTAATCCCACATGAAGAAAATTATGAACGTTAAAAAACCACATTATTAATAATTACAATATTTCTCAAAGTTTGAAATAAATGAAAAATCACAGATACTGTAAGAAAGATTACTATTTTTTTGATTTGGCTCTATTATCGTTCGTATGGTGAGGATTTTTTTTTTTAAATGGTTATCAGTTCAATTGGCATGTCATATACTAAACTACAAAAGTGGAATGGATATAAAAATGTTCCGATAGTAAAGCTAGTTCAATGATATATAATTATTATTTTTATTCCAAAAACGTTATGTCAACTGAATATCAAAAGATAATTTTCAAAATGATTTATGAATCATATTATTGAGAGCACATGTGAAGTGAAGTGAAATGAAGAACAATAAAATGTATTTAATCCAAACGTTGCATTCTTTGGAGGAAAAAAAAAAAAAAAAAAAGAATTTCCAATTATTATGAGGTATTTTCAATTTTGAAAGCTAACACGCCCTGATATTATTTGCCAGTATACGCAGTTTATTACTTTCAGAGTTGTTATAAGGGCAGAATTGGGTGATTTTATTTTGTTTACCTAGACAATCAAAACATAATGATTCTGAAATGTGAACAAACCTACCATTGACTCCCAATCTAGTTAATCACATTTCCTAGTAGCTTATACTTCTATTATTGTTTTAGTGGAATCAATTATTTTCTGAGTTGTGACGTTTTCACACTTTCCTCAATCTTCTACTACAAGTTCTTCATTAAACTATCAGTTTTCACTCGTAAAGAAGTGAAGTCACCATCACCCATGTAAGCGTGAGGGCAAATCATAAGGAAATGTTTACCAAGCAGTGTGTCACATGGTTTCGAATGAGTCACTTCACCTGGTTCCGAACTTTTCATTAAAAGTTCGAATTATGAAGAATCAGTCCCTTGAAAGTGATTTTCGAAGCATTGATTCGCGAAGTCTAATTAATTCCAGCCTTCATAATTCGTCGAAAATAAAGGACGGCGGAAGAGAAAAAGTAAAGTCGAATGAAGAAAATTAGCTATTTTTCCCTCCTCGTGGTGGCAACGGTCCGGAAAATTGAGGACTCGGAGGCCATAACTCATTCTCTAGTTTTTCCATCAGATTTAATTTTCATATTTTATTCGCAAGCGGTTAGTAACTGAGGTTGAGGTCTTGGACTTGAGTCATTTTTCAAGCTTCAACAAACAACCGAACGCAGCTTGATATCACAACATGCTTTCACTTCGGAAGCCCCGTAGCAAACTTCGCGAGAAAAGTAAACATTATTTTGAAAGGAACGCTTTAGAAAGCTATCGAAAAATAAGTTTTGAGCTTCTAAAAAAATGAAAATTGCTATTTTTACGGTATTAAAATAATAGAAATATTGAAAAAAATCAATAAATTAAGAGCAAAATTTTCTACAAATAAAAACGATATTTACTTGACAAATTAAAATATATATATAGGTCTATGAATTTCAAATTCTTCTGTTCCTTTTAGGTTGAACAATCTGTAGAAATAAAACATACTCTATATTAATAAAAGGAATTCTATATTAAAAGAAAGAAATATGTCTTTAATTAAATAAAGCAAAAATAAAAATAATAATTCTTTAACTCCTCAACAGATAGATTGAAATAAACCCATGAACTATAATTATATCTTTAAGGCGTCATGTGATATCCCATCAGGTCGCTTGCTGTTTTCTTGACTGTTTGACCTGGCATTTTAATTAAATTTCGAACATCAAATGAGACCGCAAATGGCACTTCATTTCGATTAATAATTTGTATTAAAATGACCTTTTATCAAACATAACCCATGAAAAATGAATAAGTTTCTTTTATTGAGAGAATATAGAAATTTATTTCCGATCGTCGCTTCATTAAACAAACATTTTTTAAAATATTTTAGATAATATTTTTATTATTTAATGTTTAATTTGATGAGCATAAAATATATACACATGTTTATGATTAAATAAAGCAAAATTATGCTTTAGATTTTATATGAAATATAGATAATTAGTTTATTTAGAATATCAAGAGTATGTGCGAGGAAAGAAAATAAATAATTATGCTTTATAATTAATTATTTTATTTTAGTTATTATTAGATAGTTTTTTTTCTTTTCGTTATTAGCAATAACTTTATTCTATATATTTTTATTAATATTTACTCTTTATATATATATATATATATATGTATTTAAAGAAATTAATTGTAACAGTATTATAAGCTTTTTATATTTCTATGAGTGGCTGCAAAAGGAAGATCCATACGTTGGGTACGTGCCACCTAAAATTTAGAAAAAAAAAATTCATTGAAACTTTTAACTTTTATAATTAAACTTTTTTTTATTTGAAAACACATCTCTAACTCACTCGGAAAATTTCGACTGTCAGTTATGATTCCTTTTGTATTTTTAATAAATCGAATGAGATAACTTTGATACAGAAAAGCTTTTTTAAGGCTCGTGAAAATAACTTAAAAATAAAATTCTACTGCATTTAAGAATATTTTTTTCCAGGCAATATAATAGATAATTTTAAAAATTTCCTTTTGTTTTTAATTTTCACACAAATTTGAAAAAAAAAAAAAAAAAAAAAAAAAAGATATATATCTTAATTTTCCTTTTTTAAAGAAAAATCTCACTTAAAATATTTTGCCAGTTAAAAGTAAAATTTTGGTCAATCGGCATTTACTCAATTATTTTATGTCATTTCATTAATTTCAGCATCAAAAAATATTAAACTTACGTAAACTTTTTCTGATATTTTTTAGCACGCTCTATTTAAAAATCGCCGCCAAATGGGTAAATTCTATTCACCATTATATAAGTTGTTGGCATCAGTTCAACAGAAATGTTCCAAAGTGGTCCTTATTTTAAAAATATATGCATGTCCTAAAAATATTACCATTACATAAATTTTGATGAATTTCAATGTAAAATATATAGTAAACAACGTTGATTTTTTAAAATTCTGTTTATATATTTTTACTTGAAAATTGAATAGACCAATCTAAATTGAATAATATGAAAAAACACTGATTTCGTAAATAAAAAATATGAAGAATTTATATATTATTAAAAACAATATATAGATTGTTCTCTCTCTCTTGTATTTAATCTTAAAGTTTTCAACATCAGAACTATATATATAGTGAGTACAATACACTGATTAAACTCTGTATTACCTTATGTTTACTTTTGCGTAACAAACATAACACAAAATTTTACCTCCAAAAGTATTCTAACCGCAATATCAATAAAAATATTATGATACTTTTATGTACTTATTCTGTGTTATAAAATAAACAAATTAACTGAGCAACAAAAAATGAAGTAAAGACAAATAAAAGTAAGTACGTTTGTACATTTAGTATGTTCCAAAAAAGAATCAAATTTCAGTAACGCATTTCGATTATTTGAAATTTTTGACAGACTATTTCTCCCTTTAATTCGCTTTCGAATTTTCCTTTTAATAAATATTTTTAAAACTTAAAAATTTTTCATAGTTATCTCTAAATTCAACTTTTAACTCGGAAGCTGCTTCTCGTATAAGAATAAATGTCAGACGATACACATTACAGCGACATAAATTGCCACTGTTACAGTTACATATTGACCGTGCTATTTTGGCTCCGAAACATTCTTTTTGAATTCTAAATCAATTTCTTTTAAAAAGTGAATTTCAAATATAACTACTCACATAAAACTACATTACTTAAAACTGCGTTTTAAATAAATTGTGGAATAAAATTTGTGATAGTCGTTATTTTTTAAAGTTAAGATCAAACAAATTTTTCGGATTTCAATTCTATAGGGTAAACATGTACAAAGGAATGTTTAATCGAATTATTTATGTGCATGTGACGATCGAGCGACATAATTATACTGAAGATAGTAAAGTACGTAAACTGTATATTATTTTCTCAATTTACTAGCAATACAGTATTTTGTTGATGGCAGAATATAATGAGAATCTTTATAATTTTCCTGCTGTTAGTGTCTCTACGGGAGGAATGATTATGGGTTTGTCGCTTTGAATAGGCTGAAGGGAACAACTGCTGCTTTTAAAGAGCACCATCCGGCAAGAATACACACAATATGAGCCCGCATCGACCTCGGGACTTAGCGTGCGTTCTCGCCCACCACCTGCCAGGCTCGGGATCAAAAGAAGGAAGTGAAAAGAAGAAAGATTTTAACTCGCTTCGTAGTTGTTGGGCAGAGAACTGGAAAGGCGAGAAAACTTCCGATGGAAGACATGCCAAGGTTATGCATCAAAAATGAAGTCAATTTTGGGGATGGCGGACTGGTTTTTCAACAGCGTGATGCTCCCAACCATTATGAACAAGCCTGAATCATCTCTAATAACTCTAAGTTAATTGCAGTCCGAAACAACAGCTTGCAAGATAACAGGTGTCATCAGAATTTTAACTCTGAAAACGAAGAAGTGGGAAAATTTTCTGACTGATGTGTTTGCTATTTTCAGCATACATTTAAGTTCATTCAAAATTTATGTATTTCACAATTAAATATTTTATAATTTATATAAATATTATTATACTTAAGTAAGTCTTTAAATCGTTTGCTGCAGACAATCACAGTAATTATTATGTAATTGTTATGACAGTTTAAAGATTAGCATTTTTTATCTATAGATCTGAAATTGCAGGAACTATTAATATAAAGCACACACATTATTAAGACTAATGAAACTTTTAAATAATGTAATTAATTAATACAAATAAATAAATTAAAACAAAATAAGTAAATTAAAACAAAATAATTTACTAGATCATATAGAAAATTAAATAATAATATAATTAACTGCTCATACGTTCCATTAAATCCTCAGATTTTTATTTTAGTGAATTTGATCTTGTTATTAAATATATATTTGAAGGAAATAGAAGTATAAGTAATAGTATAAGGAAATAGAAATAATAGTATAAGATGAAATTAAATACTTTAATTTATCAAATTTCGTTGAAATGTTTGTAGATTCTGAAAAAAAGGTTTTTAAAATGCGAATCTAATAGAGGTTTCCAGTAAAAAAAAAGTAAGAATATTTAAGCATTCAGTCACTGCAGAGTTTTGTTTTCCTTTGGTAAACATGACGAACTTATATGAGTTTCTCCCCAAAAATATTTTGGCTTGTTATTTTATACTCAATTTCCTATCCAAAAAATGTGTAAACAACTATATTTGGGAAAGTATTTAGTTACACTCTTCATTTTAATGTTTATAATGAACAATATTTTTGTTGAGCGAATGGTATGCTATTCTGCATATGACTACTTTTCTAGATCCCATATTTATTGACTAAAACTACTGAAATTTGTTTTCTTAAAACTACTTAATATTGTTGTAATACTACACACTGAATGGATAATGAAAAATAATTTATTTGAATTTAATAAATATTAATATCAACTGAAATATGTGAAACCTTGATTATAACAATTATAGATTAAATGTAATTATGATCAGTAAAAGAAATTTCGAACTGATAATTTTTTAATCAATAAATTCTTTTTCAAATAAATATACTATAATTTACATAACTCTAAAAAAACCACACTAATAAGCTAATACTTTTATAAAATGCATTTTTTTTTTAAATTTTAACTATTTGATATATTTTATAATGCCCTGTTTATTTTCTTAAAATATTTAAAAAATAAATTCTTTAATACTTCTTCGAAAGCCGCCAAATTACCCTCAGTTACTCATACTGGAAATAAGATGCATAGTGTATTTCACATAAGTTATTTCTAAAAGTTTTTAAAAGTAAATATTTTTATTATTTTCAATATTTAAGCATTTTCAAGGGATTTATACACTTTTAAATACTGAGCATGAGGAATAATTATATTAAATCTTAATTTTTATGTAATAAAATCTTCTGTCTTATCAACATAACATTTTATTAATATCATTCTTATCTAGTAATGCTGTTATTCTAATAAAAAAAATCAACTTTATTAAAATCTTGAATTAGTTTAGCATTTTAGTGAATAATTTTTATTTAGGAATGCTATTTTTTTTATCTAATAATATTTTATTTAGAAATCTTATAATTGCATCCAAGTAGTAACATCTTAATAATTATATCAGAAATTATACCACATTGATAATGGTAACAGAAGTTACATTTTCGTTTCTTTATTGATGATGAATCCATAGAACAAGCTTAATGTACAGCATACTTAGCAAAAATATAGTAATGAATACACTTTTTTTGGAGAGTACAGCACACACATCATTAAAATCTCGTTAAACTAAAGTACTTAGTATTAATAAGAGGTTGCCAATTTTTTTTTTCTATTTTTATTACTCTGTGTTCAACATCGTTAACTGAAAAATAATGAGGGGTAGCAGTACGATGGACAATTTATTTATTAGAATATTTTTTCCCACCAATTCCAGATTGCAATCGCAGAACGGAAAATGTTCTAGCTTATAAACCGAAAAAGTGCTATGCTATTTTTTTTATTTAAATGGTATTACCACGCGAATCGATAAAGTGGCATTCGAGAAAACTGCAAACGATTATTGCATTTCCATTTGAACGACCTCATAGAATTAACGGTCGGGATGTGACGTCACTGCTGTTCGCGTTGATAGGAAGTCACGTAACTTAGCAGATGGCAATAACAACTCGTTTTCTCTGGTATTCCAGCTGAAAAGAACAATACTAGTACATATATTTCTGAATCTAGTCATAAAGAACATCCTCTAGGTACGCTGTTAAAACGATATTAAAAATGTAGGAAAACACAACCGACATTTTAGCTGCTTTAGTTTCCTATTGATGCTAAGTCATTTTGGAAATAGTTCATAAAATTGTGACATCAGGTATTTAATTTAGAAATGTTTAAATTCCAGACAAGATTTTCTTCTAAAGTCGCACAAAAATTCAAGAATAAAAAAGTTATGTTACTTCAGAAATAATTAAATAATTTATTATTTAAAATAAAAATTTATTTAGACTTTGGTTTATTACAATTTATTCTAACATAAAATGATATACAATAAAAATCCAAGTATATTCTAAGCAGAAGTTTATTTTTATTATTATTATTTTTTTAAGAGGAAAGAGAAAGCATATATTTTTATTATTGTGTTGGAAAGCCAGATCAAGACTAATGGATTTAGAGGCTAAAAATGTCTGAAATGTGTATAAATACACACAAAATCATTATTGGACAATTTACACAAACAAAATAATATATATATTGATCCGTTATTTCATGCAGAATACAAAAACAATTTCCGTATTTTTAATGAAGAATATTTTCAATACGAACAATAAACATTATTTTTTTCGTGCCAATACTAGTACATATATTTTTTCTCGTGCTAATACTAGTACACAGCAACATGAGCATGGATACTGACATTATATTATACATACGTAATTTAACAGGATCTCTTAAATTTCATAATTAAAATACATGTATATTAAAGATATTTCTAATATTATTTAAAGATAAAAGAGATGGTTATAAATAAAAAAATGTTGCTATAAAAAATACATTTTTGAAGACAACAGGTTTTTGTGAAAATAATCTTAGTTTTAAATTTAGTATATATAAATATAATACTATCTGTTCCATGTGAAATTCCTGCTATCTATATATTTATTTTATATTAATATTGTGAATACATTTAAAGAATTAACAAATATCTTTCTACGTCGAATTTAAATTTTCTTTTGACTAAGAATAAAATATTTATTTTTAAATAAAAAAATTATCTATACATTAATTTTTGTAATAATGGATGAATATTTTATCAAATAAACACACGAATACAAACATCACAGATTTTTTGGAATTTTTACATTAGTTTCACTTAAAGTATAAATAAAAAATAAATAAATAAAATAAAATAAAACAAACATTATTTTATAAGTTAAAACATGAGTCTTATTTTTTATTTTAATATACTTGAACAATATATTTTGAAGAATAGCAGGAAAGTTAAAATAAATATAGCACATAAAATTTCAACACAAAACTAATATGAATTTTGCTGAAATAAACTTTAATTAATTAATTCAAAGTTATTTTAAAATACATAAAAAGGTTTAATTAATTATACCTGTATATTTTATTTTGGATAATGTTTTATATTTAAAATTGTGGAATTTAATTTGAAAATTTTAATGTTATAGTATTTCTTTCTTAGCAGATTTTATATATTAAAGATTTTTGTATAAACCTATAATATAAATTTTTTAATCGATTTGCATTTTTTTGTTTACAGGTTATTAAATGAAATGTACATGAAGATCTCTTAAACATATCTAGAGGAGAAGCAGATTAATTTTTCAATTTACCCAAAATAGCTACATTTCACATAAAATAAAGAATAAATATAAAACCCTTACAATAAATTTTTATTACTAACTCAAATTTTCTAATCTTATTAAGAAACTGTCTAAGAAATAAATTTTACTTAAATAAATCTGAATAATTTTAAACTATTTTCAGTCACTATTTTAATATTATTTCAACAATTATTAGAAAGAAAAGAATGAACTTAACGCAAAAATTAAATTTCAGCAGAGATTGCAATTCAGATACATGAAAATGCGCTTGAAGAATTTGTTCATCCTCTTGATAGGACAGATTTAGCTCCAAGGTGGTGACCTTGATGAGTTAAGTCGAGCTTCGTAGGAAAAATTCGGAGGTAGAATATTTATGGAGCATAACAGATATTTGAATTATTTCGAAAGGATAATATATATATATATATATATATATATATATATATATATATATATATATATATATGTTCTAGGAGATGGACAGAATGGCATCGAAAATAAAAAATGAATTATTCAAATAATCATCTAGGTCAGAAGACAGATCATTTTTATTAAGTAAATTTTTATTAGGGCGTTTTTATTAGGTAAATAAATTACTATTGATACTTTTCTATTGATATAAGCATAGTGACATTAAAAAAATAATTCAAACTTATCTACTATAATAATTGTGGCATAATTGATAAAATAAATTACTGTCCATGCTATCGATTCAATAGATTACGAAACGTAGAATATTAGTGGTACCATTCAATCACATACACAGTGACCAAAATGTAAAAACAAACGCTATGCATGGATTAAAGGGAAAAAATGTAAAGTTATCATAATCCAAATGAACTCATAATTTAAATTAAAAATGGGCTCTATTCATATTAAACAAATTAAAAAATATTTTTCCTTCCCATTAAAATTATGGTTGTTTTATTGCAGACATATATAGCTAGCTTTATACTTAAAAAAATTACATATTTTAAAGTGTGCAGAATAAATTCTTAAAAATTAATTTATATGTAATGATAAACGGAGAAGCATCCATTCTAATAAACATCATTGAAATTAATTTATTCGACTGCATTTCAGTAGGATTGGATTAAAGATAAAATGTTTGTTCAAAAGAGCAGGTGGAGCGTTTTGCAAAAGTATGTAATGTAAGGTTGAAATAAAAACAAAATTCGTTGTCATGGAAATGTTGACATTGAAAGAAATTCTACCTTTATTTATCATTATGTACATTCTATGTAAAATAAACTTGGACACAAACGTCATCGAGTAAGTCACGAAAATCAATGAAAAAGTAAAAAAAATTAATATATGATAAGTCAAAGAATAATATAAGTCATTGAAAATAATCAAAAATAAGTCAAAGGAAGACGCATAAGAAAAGAAATGGAATTCTAAACATAAAACGATATTTTTAAATGCTTACAGACGAGCATTTCCATTGCAGTGAAAATTTAAACAAAGGAAAAAAAAAAAACAAAAAAACAAATAACATATAATAATAAATTTCAATAAAGAGTGAATTTTTCATGTTTTTTTTTAAATATAGATATGAAAAATTTATGAAAAACTTCGATATGCATTTAAGGCCAACAGTACAGCTTTCAATATATGTATCAGAGAAAAATATTGGAATAAAAACCTAAGGAACGCATAACTGAAAGTCGCATAACAACGCTTATCTTCATTTTTTAGTCAGGATAACTGACAGCACAACTCTTAGTTGTAAGCATAATTGAGGAAGACGCATAAAAGAAATACGAGAATTCAATATATCTGGCAGTTTATATATGTATATAAGAGACTAAACCAAATAAACCGTGTGACAAAATATATGCACTAATTGCAACAAAGTGCCAAAATCCCTACAATGGATCTATGGGCAACACACGGAAAGGTACATTCACCTTTTTACGACTGTGTGATAATGCTTTTCTACAGAGCCATTCGACCGAATTTCAGAAGGAGAGAGATGGTGAAAGGGCCTTTCACGAAACGCGATCATATAAAACGTCCTGCAAGGATAGCTCCAGTACCTATTATCCAGGACATCTGCTGCCTTTGTGCGATGGCCCTAAAAATGGAGCACATGGGCTGCATAAAAAGTGGTGGGTTGTCGAGGTCGTAGCATTGAATTTTTCTAAATAGGTTGAACAGGCATGCCCTAATCCACAGTCCTTGATCTGATACAGAAATCACACAGGTTTATTAATCTTAATATTCTAAAAATCGTTTTAAAAAACTTCGCATACACTTCAAAAAAGTTGTTATTCAATACCAAAAATATATAGGCAAACTGTAAGGAAACATGGTGACACAGAAAGTAAAATAATTTTTTATGCAAGAGAATTCATAGTTAATAAAAATATTTATGGTAAAAGATTTGGTATAACAAATTTGGTAATAAATTTCATCATTCAATTAATAATAGTTTAATAAGTCTAGAATATGTAAATATTTATATAAATTGTCTTTTATAGTTTTAATAGACTTTTATTATTTGTTAAATTAAAATAATTATATTGCTCTTAATTTAAAAAAATTACAATCTTTAATTATAAATAAGAAAACCAAAACTGAGTAACTAGTGATATATCAAACAATTCTTTTTTCATAGACATTTTCTTAGAAAATTGGTTTAAAGAAACAAATTGCTAATATTTAGAATTAATAATGGCAGGCATTTTTAATAGTTCTTAAGCATTTCTCTCTTTAATTTCTATTTATTTTACATATACTTTTCTTTAAAATATTTGCTAATCTCACTATAAAATAAAAATTAATTTTAGCACTATACAGAAGCAAATTTTTACAAATTTCATACACATTCTTATCTATACTTTAATCTTACAAATGGAATTTAATACTCCATAATTTCTTTTAGTGGAATATAAATATGCATTACAGAATAATATTCAACTTGTATAATATGTGTTTTTTCCTTGCGACTATTTTAGACTCCTTAGAGATAAAAAATGATATATGAATATAATTTTATTAAAAAGGTAAAGCAACCAAACAATAACAAGCAATTCATCAAATTTGCAAATCATTTGGCATTTCAAGAGCTCAAAATCATCTAAATTAGAATTTATTAATTTATATATATATATATGTATATAAGTATTCAATTAATTTCATCAGAAATATTTTGAAAAATACATTAAAAGTTGATAAAGTCTGTGTAGACCAGTGTGTGAAAAAAGTAAACAATAACTATTTTCAAACGACTTAAAAGAAAGGAAAACCGAATTTCGACGTTTAAAAGGACGAAATCCATGTATTCCTTTTGAAAACATGCAATTACTTTGAAAATATATACTGTGAATTACATTTCATAGACAAAATTATCAATGAATAATTAAATTTATATCAGAATTTAACAAATCAATTACACACTAGTTAAATTCTAATATTAATTCTCTATAATAAAAAACCATATATATAAGAGAGAGAGAAAACTTCATGGATTTATTAAAAATAAAATTATGAAAGAAATTTAGACTAAAGAGTAAATATGGTGTTAAAATATATTAATAATTATATTAATTTTAATTAATAGCTGGAGAAATTAATTAAATTTATTTCTTAATTAGAGGAAACCAAAGCAATTTTAGACCAAGTTATTTTCATTTTAATAACAAGAGAACTGACTCTCCCTTATTTCGAGAAATTATGCTACCCTATAGGGCATATGCAAATATTGAGACGTAACACAGTAAACACATAAGGATATATAATAAGTTCGATAGCTGATCAAAACAAATCAAATGGAAAGATTTATTTTCATCAGTTGTCGAAATTTTTACGCTAAATACTGTTTGAAATTAAAAATTTTAGAATGTACCAGTAGAACAAAATTTTGTGTTAAATTTTTCTTCCTTTAACTGTGGATTTCGAAATTTCAAACACAAGAATAAAAAACAAAATATAAATTTTCCTTAACTCTCACAAAATTCGAAATTGATGTCTATTTTCAGTTATAAATAAATGCATATTTAAATACTCCAAAAAAATTAATAAAATAAATAAATAAATAAACAAACGAGATTTAAAAGTATTTTTTATAATCAAAATGTTTTTAAAAAAATATTTTTTTAAAAAATGATGTATTGTCTAAAAATCACCTTTTAAGTTAAAAAGTAATTTCTAGAATAAATATCTTCTTTCACAATAATGCAAAAATTTGATCCATAAAATGCATTGATTTATTTCTAAAAATTCGAAAATAATAATTTTATTTGAAAAATAAAGATGTTCTATATATATATTTTTATTTTTGTAAGTTCAGTATAAATTTCGAAGAAAATGTACTATGTTCTCTTGTATTTCACTATGACAAGTGTAAAAGTTTTTTGCAAAAAAATATGCTATATTTTTATTTTATAAATGGAAAAATCCAACTTCTTCAATAGAAGTTTAACTATATCTAGAAAACAAAAATAATATATGCTACAAATATATTAAAAAAATTGATATTATATCTTAAGTTCTCACTTTTCCTAAGGAAATAACCATTTTAAACATCTTCAAAAATCAAAATTTTAATTTAAAATTTTGAAACCACATTTCATGTGAGATTTAATTTCACCTAATTTCTTAGCAGAGCAACATGGCACTTAAATTGAACATTCCTGTAAAATTCAATTTTCTCCGATGCTGCGAAATGACGTCATTGCATCTCGCCCACAACAACGACGTCATTCATTCGCTGCGTGGGTTGTGAAGCAAAGGAAAACTTACCACGATAAATAATTAAACAAAGCTGATTAAATATATTTTGCAAAGAATATCGAAAGAAAATTAAATGCAAATTTTCTTTGTGAATAAATTTAGGATTCTTTATTCAAACCAAACACTTGAATAATTTAAAGTAAATGAAA
Source organism: Latrodectus elegans (assembly GCA_030067965.1). Taxonomy (NCBI): domain Eukaryota; kingdom Metazoa; phylum Arthropoda; class Arachnida; order Araneae; family Theridiidae; genus Latrodectus; species Latrodectus elegans. Next base: position 48,462,897 of record CM057819.1, read on the forward strand.
CATTTTGTTATTTTATGTGCAAAAGAATCACTCCATAATAAGTTTAAAATTATATAAGTTTGGAAAGAGATCATAAACATCAAATTATATAAATATTTTAATCAAGTTTCCTGTAGTTAAATTCAATTTTCTAAAAATTGAATCCCGAATAATAAGAATTATAACCTAAAATCAATCGCGTATCTTAAGTTATTGATTTAATGCTAATACAATTATTTAATGATGTACATATATAGTTATTTTGAGGATTAAAAATCTCCATCATTTTTCTCATATTCTAATTTTAAAAAATTTTCGAAAATTGTAAAGAAAAATGTATACGGAATTTTGGCAGAATTATGCATTTAATAAAATAGTAAAATGGAAGTTGGAATTAAACATTGATATTTGTTTTGTTGACATTTCCGACTTTTGTTTAATTGTGCCGAAAACATAACAAAATATTCCTTATTTTCAATATGGCATGTTTAAATTTACTAATATTAAAATAATCAAGGAAAACCAAGGAGTTTTGAAAATTTTTGAAACTGGAAGTTTTACATATACTTCTATCAATGAATGAAATTTATTTCGCATATATTCCAGGAATAATTTTATTGAATGTCAACAACTAATAACACTTCAAAATGTTCAGGTTAAAAAAATTGTATAATGATCTTGTTTTTCGTATTTCAAATCATTTTGTAGATCTGTAAAATCACCTGATTTTTCTTCGTCTCTATTTGCGAATTCCAATTTTATAAAGTTTACGAAACATTAATTAAGGAATCGAAAATTAACATTTATTTTGATAAACAGAAACAAAGTACATTGTAAGACTTACAAAATGTTTAATTTAATTCTTTTTTTGATTTCCTTTGTATATTTTGAATATATTTCGAAGACGAAAAATAAACGAGTGTTTAAGAACTAAAATTTCTCAATAAATACTTCTTACTTTAAATATTGAACATGCATTTGGGATAAATAGGCTTGCTTATCTATTATTTAAGTTATTTTTTAAGATTTTATATGAAAAATATCGAATTAAAACAATTACAAAACAAATTTGCTATTCATATCTATAGAAACATAGAATATACATTTGATATTTAAGGGTCTATTTTTATTATTTTAAGAGTAAACTATTCAATAGTAAAAATTTTTAGTCTAAGAAAATAGAAGACTTGTAGAAAAAAGTAATACTTTATTCATTAATTTTAAGTTAATATTATCGATGTTTAATCTTAATCGAAAATATATATACATATACCATTCTAGAAGTATTCCATAAATTAAGTAAAACTGCATTTTTCATTTTATAAACATATAAAATTCAAATACTAGAATAACTTTTACAGTTGAATATTTGAATTATTTTATAAGCAACTTATAAATAAATTAGCATAATGTACAGTTATCAAAATTTAAATATGTTAACTAAAAATTTTACTTTTATTTTCAAATACCAAGAAATTTAAATGAAACCCTCACATAATCCACATTTTTAAAATTATCAACGTGAAAAACTGGAATTGATTGGAAAATTTATAACATGTAAAATTAACATTCCTAAAGAATGATTATTGATATTTATACATCATCTTTAATCAATTAATAAGGCTTAGAAAACGTAACGAAATAATATAAATTTATCTGCATGAATTAAAATATGACTTCCTATGCTTGTTGAGATATTTAAAGGAAAATTTACGATCATTTTAAAACAAAAACTCATATTATTAGTTGTAAATATTCCTCAAAATGTTTTATTTAAATAAAGACTAATAACCCTGGTGGCACTTTAAAAATATTAAACATATTAATTTTTTAAAAATAAATATTAATTTCATTCCGATTTGTCCTTTAAGAAATATTATAAAAGTAAAAACGAGACTAACTCTCATTAAATTTATGAACTACTTTCATTTTAATAGAATTTCATTTTGCGATTCTCTCTTATTTTAATTTTTTCATATTTTATATTTATTTTTTTGAAAATATCCGAAAGCTAACCTTTCTAGTACGAAGAATACTTCATACAATTTTAAAAAATCAAAACTGTCAGTTTAATGTAATAAATTTAAAGTTTATGCAATAAATATGATCCTATAGAAGTAATAAAAATTATTTAAAATCACCCCAAATATATCTATAGAGATTTAACACTCTCTCCACTTAATTGTATAAAAAATTCTTAAATTAAAATTTCTCTGAATGACCTTTTTTTTTTTAAAAAAAAAAAAATAAAGAATTGTGTTATATAGAAGTTTTTAATAACAAATAAATCACAATATTTTCCTTATTTGATTTCAATCCAGTAGTTTCTAATTTAATATTTTATTTTTTATTAAGAGTCAATTTTTAGAATATTCATCTTCAGGTTTTATTTCGAAATAACGTAATAAAGCTTGACATATTTATATAGGTTTTTTCTTAATGTAATCAACTTTTGTTTCTTTCGCCTCATTTTTTAAAATACTCTTTCGATATTTCTTAAATCAGTATTTCAAATACAATCTAGCCTTAAATTTTGATTTCATTAATGCTCTAGTGCTATAATTATATATATTTTAATTTACCAAGTAATGAATTTGAATAAGATATCATTTTCAGGTAAAAATGTTTTACATTAAGTTTTAAAAAGCATTAAAGATTTTAGAATTTGCTTTTTTGCCTCCAGATTTATTAAAAATAGAGGTAAAATATAGTTTCATGCTTTATTTTTAGAACAAAATGAGGTAGAAATTATAGCTGAGCAAATGTAAAATATTCTAAGAAAAATAATTTTCATTTTGAACTTTATTTAATGGATTTTTATTTAAGTCATACACTATTTCTTTAAATTACCAGATCATCTAAGTATGTCAATTTCTTAGTTATAAAAGAATTTATGAATTAGTTAATTACTTCGATCAATTGTTAAAACAATAAATGAAAAAAATTAATATATACCCAAGATTAAAAATTACACTTTGTGTAATAATACCCCCACTTATGATCAATCATTTTTTTTAAAATAAATTTTTATTATTTCAATATGTTTAATGAATTGTTTTAAATCCCATGTTTACATTTTCTGTCAGGTAAAGTTGTGTCATTGGATGAATTTTAATTAGGTATATCTTAATTCTTGTAGTGCCATTCTCTGAACTTCTAATTTTTATAAAAGCACAATGGTAAAGTCTTTCTATTTTTTCCTTAGAAAATTTTTCATAAATACAATTTAAAAAAAAAAATAATAATAAATAAATAAAATAATAATTGCAATATTTGAAATTTAATTGTGACTGAAAGATTATTAAGCAGTTATAATGTTTTAAAAGTTATTGAAATTCTTTTAGGATATGATTGTCCCTAAATTGTGTTACTTTTTATATTTGAAAATATAGAACCATCAAAATTTTAAATCAAGCTTGAGTATTTATTTCATACGATCTTTTCCTGAAAGCACCAGTGTTTTTAAATTGTCACTTATGAGTTTTTTTCATATTATGTACATTTTAATATTTTTCCTCGATAAAATATTTGACATGGCGTCACAAATGAGATTGAGGTCAAACAAGAACGAGACTTATTCAGAACAATATTTTAACTAACTTGCAAAACTCGTATATTTTCCTACTTCGATTGCGCAGTGGGAAGTGATACACGCCACGAAGGCGATTTTCGCTGTTGCTATGCTGCCAATGTAACCTAGATTTTTCACTAGATTCCTTTTATTGTTCAGCTAAGCCTAACGTATATGAGAAATAAAAATGTTCACTTTTTTTACGTGTTGTCATCTTAAAATTAAAGAATTAAAATTTTTTTTCCATTACATTTGCCAACAATTTATGACGTAAATTATTTTGATTAACACTATTAAAATTCAACAGTTCCCCATGAAAAAACTAAAAATAAAATATTAAGTTTTTTAAAGATATAAATATTTATTTTTCAAAGCTTACATTATAAAAAATATTTTTTTGAAATCTAAAAACAAAGTTACAAACTGTATGTATTACTTTTAATTAACTTATGTATTAACTTTATGTATTTTTTTCAAGTATATTTTATTGAAGTATTTTTAGTGTTTTCAATAATTTCAAGAACAGTTAAATAGAATTTGAAAAAATTATCTAAGGTTAAAATATAATTTTAATTTATTAGATATAACTTTACCAATTTATTTTTTTGTTTTTCTATTAACTGTACAATAACAAAATCTCATATTTCCTTGTAAAGATTATTTATAGACAGAATTAATAACTTCCATGTATTCATTGTACAAAATTTCAATTTTTTTAAAAGAAAATGTAATTTGTTTAAATTTTTATAGAATTTTTTCATTGTTTATGTTGTAAAAGAAAATTAAAAATTTTTTTGCTCCCAATGTAATTATAACGTAAACTAAACCATTTTTGAATAAAGTGAAACATTTTAACATTTCAATTTTAAATGGAGATAACTCTTATTTTTAGGCTAGTTTAATAATTTCTCAATGAAACGAAATTGTTTAGCAATTAGCACTGAAATTCGGAAATGTTGATGCTGTATAGATGACACCTAGAAACAAGAAAAAAACAAGCACTTAATAAGTTGTAACTAAATGCGTTGATACAACATTGTTTTCCAAAACAGTCGATTCGCTAAGTTGTTGCCATTTCGGACGCCATCTTGTTGTCGAACATTTAGGCCTTTGTAAACGTGTCGAAAATAGGAATGTTCCTATCATTAACATGTTTCAATCGTTAAAAAATTACAATTTTGACAGAAACTAAATGGAATAATTTGTAAATAAAGACAATATGCCCTAATAATACGATTACGTGGCGCTCCAGATTAAAAAACTGACTCCTATCTCTTAAAACATTTTAGATAAAAATTTAAATTTTATAAAAGTTTTAATTTTTCTAATTCATAAAATCAGAGAAAATGATACACTTTATTATTTTATTTTTTTATGTTTAATAATGAGAAATTCTTTTCATTTATCTAAGATTTGAGTAAGAATTTTAACTTCAGTGCAAACATGTGATTAATAAAAGTACTAATTTAAAACATATAATTTTAAACTTTTAATGAACTATTTCAGTAATAAATGGTGTGCTTTTTCTCTTCAAAACTTGCTCTCTCATTTCAAAGAAATAGATTTAACAAGATAGTTCATGTCAATCTTAAATATAATTTAAATTATAAACAATGATTTTGTGATTTTTGTGTGTTCAGAATACTAAAACTAGTATAACTTTTAATAATTTTATGATTGTAAAGTTTAAATTTTGAAAAAAAGCTACCTGTATTAATTTTTTAAAAAAATAACTTTGAGATTTTGAAATAGATTAAAAAATTTAATTTTGCTTTTCAAGAAGTTTTACGGATTTAAACTATGAGCTTAAAATACAATTCAGTTTTTAAAATTTAAATATGGATAAATTTTTTTTTCCAATATTCATCTTTTCCTATGGAAAGTATTAAAATATAACTTATTGATCATACTTCCAATGCTAACACTAGTAAAATTTCAATGTAACACAAGCAATAGAATATTATATTACTTACCTTTTAAAAGTACATCAACACAAATAAAAAGTAATATTTGATTTATCAGTTATTGCAAATATTTTTCCCCTTTAAAAACAACCCTCCAAAATATAATTTAATAATTTAAAAATAATCTATAAACACAAAATCACGAGGCAGATTATTATGCTGCATGTACTTTTTATTAAGTCACTGTACAAAACTTCTATATCACATCGCTGTACAGACATAAAATAAACTTTTTACAAATATTTTGTACAGGATGACTTGTACAGATGACAGCCAGCTGAATGGAAACCCAGAAAGAATAGAAATAGCATAACCCTACAGTAGTTATGTAATGGCAATAAAAGAAATAGTAAACAGGCATGTAGATAGAAAATTTCATGAAATTGTGAGAAAAACATAAAAATCAGCTGGAATTAGAGAAATGTTTTAAAGTTTAACTGGCAACATTCTACAACTTCTCATTCATGAAAGATATCGTAAAAATGCTAAATTTTCTCCTTGGATGTTTTTTTTAATATATATATTTAAAATTGTACTGTAAATATTCATATTCAACAATTAAATATATTACAATGCCTTTAAAAATAGGACTTTGTCAATTTTTTTTCATCCAAGAAGATTATGAGTAAGTGGCACAGCGATACTCTTTCATGAATGACAAGTTATACATGTAATTCAGTTCTACTGACTATGAATAACATAAATACAAGTCATGAATTTAAGTTTAAAGCATTTGCAATTACCAATTTTACTTAAAAAATATGTGCAATAGCTAGCTATTGAACTCAAACATAATAAATCATAATTCAATTACATATATTTAACAAAAACAGTAGGAGGAATTATTTTTTTTTTTTTTACAAAATATGACATGTAATATTTGTGCAGTATGTCATATTGATAGAGGAAGACTAGCTGACAACTTTATACTGAAAAGCATAAAATCATAAATCAATAACCGGATTTCATTTACAAAAAGCAATTTTTTTTACAGTTTATCTAATCGGAAATAAAGTTTTGCTTATGAAACGAACAATGAACAGTGAACATTGTTGCTCAACAACAAATAAAATGATATAAGCGAAAAACAGATTTAGTTAAAAGAAAAGCATGTGAAAAAAAAAATTAAAAAAAATGGCCTGATTTTATACATTAAGCTCATCTTAATAGCTAACATACATACACAGAGAGCTTTTATTTTTTGAAGTAGGTGGGCATAAATTGATCACAGTAATTTACATTTAACATCACGCCATTTTTCTCACTACTGTAGTTCTAAATTGTCCAAAACATAAATTTCGGACGGTAAAAAGGAATTTAAAAAATAAAACAAAGTCCATTTCTAGTTCATTCTAGGTCGACATCTAGTTGGCAGTCGCATAATGCTGGGCAACTTTAATATTAACGGATAGCCAACGATTGTTTTTAATGGAATCATTTTTTCCAACCGGTGGTCCCGAGAACAAAAAATTCCCCATTTAAAAAAAAAAGAAAAAACACAAATAATGAAATCTACTTACAACAATGATTGTTTGCAATATTTAAATTTTAAGAGATATAATACATGAATAATAATTTTACCTTTTTTAATCCATTTTTTTTAAATACTCCAAAGAGAAGTGAGAAAAAATAAAATAAGATCACAATATATTTGCATTCACTGAGAAACACCTAGTATTTTGGCTGGAGAAAAAATGTGGACATTTAAAAACCCATTTTTTTTATCTTTTAAATTTTTAAGACGGGGAAATTTTAAAAATTTACCCGAATTTTTCTTCGATTTTTCGAATTTTTTTTTTTAGCTGGATACGTAGGCCGCAAATTGTTCCATGCCGCGACTTCTACCGTCGGACACGAAACTATCCCAATGGTGGTTGATACGCGCACTTTCCTTACAACCAGGATACCTTACTGAGATGGGGGAGTACTGTTGCTCGCTGTTGGGACTATACTGGTGATACCTGGTGACATCTGGAGAGTACTGGTTCTTTGTTCCGTCGTACAGTACGCATATGCTACCGTTCTCGCCGATTCGGTAGGACACTTCCTGGGGATCAATCCACATGGTAAGCTCGTTGGGTAAGAGCTTCCGCAAATCTGCTTCGTTGAAACCGCAAACATCACCAGCTTTTGCGATTAGAGGGTCCATTTTATGGTTGATACGCAGGCAGCGGTAGCCGGATCCTTTGCAGGGTTTTTCCGGAAACCAGTGGTGTTGGTAGTGGTGCCTGAGAAGATCTTCGAGGGTTCTGCGGAACATCTCCACCCTGGCAATTTTGATGTGGCGATTCTCCAGTCTCAGCAAGTTCGCCAGAAAAGTCGAAGCGCTCTCGATTTCCATTTGTGACGAGAATTTGAAAATATACAAAACAGTCTAACGTAGGAGAATATCACGGAAACTTGGTCACTCCACAGTGGCTGATGGTGATGGAAACAATCACACTGAGAACTTCACGCATGCGAAGGAACGAACAACACCCGTGCAATCGCTTGATGCTGACTAGCCAGAAGGTTTTAGTGGTATGATTTTAAAAAATGGCGTCGTATCTATTATGTGGCACTTTTGACTATGACAGAAGGAATATTCTAAAATCCTAAAATGATGGTATGGTGAAATGTCGATAGAAAAAAAGCTAGGTTATCACAGAAAATGTCCACTTAAACACTCCGGATGGTAAACCTTTATCATTAGCTAGGGACGCCTGGCCCCGCTTCAGCTTCTCTCTCACAATGCTTCTTTAACGAACGAACACTCAGCAACAACTAACTTTATATTCCGAATTCGTTTGGCTCCTATCACGAAATTTGGCGACGTCAACAAGAGCGTGACGTCAGAAATCCACCAATGAGAGAGCGGCGCTGCACCACCCGTATCTTAAGAAGCCGCTCTGATTGGTCGGTCTCAATTAAAGAGAAAAAAATAAACAAAGAGTGGCGTGACGACTGCAACTGTGCAATGATCTGTGTAGATCAGCTGTGCAACTTCTAGGTTTGTTTTGGAAGCCGCGGTCGGTCGGAACTGGTTCTCTCATTTCTCGCGCTTCTGATTCTATCTGAATCTTAATTAAAATAATAACAAAGAATAAATGGATATTCCTTCATGTGAGAGATTAATTCCAGTTTATATTTACATCATTCTTTACGGAATTATAATATATCGGATTTATTTAATAACAGAAGAGGGTAAAAAAATTTTTTTAATTTAAAACAAAATATCAGTTGCGAAAAAAAAAGCTTTTCTTAGAAAACAACTTAAACTAAACTGACCAGTTACTAGGAGGTCAATAACTTATTCACTTCAGGGGTTGATTTCTACTTTGGGGGTTCAGTGAAAAAGTGAACTCGGGGTGATGAGGAGTCAAAAAAAAGGGTCAATATAAATAGTTATTTTTCCAAACATTTTTTACCCTCTCCTTACTTCTCTGTCATCCTTATCTTGCTTACGTAAAAGAAAGTTGAAATAGCAAAAATTGTAAAAATGTTTTTAAATAAAATCATTTTTATTATTTCAGATAATTTTTTATATTAAACAAAAAATGATGTGTTTGAAGTGATTTTGAAGTGAAATTCACTCCCTCTTAATAAATACTATGCAAAATATTTTTAAAAAAGTTGGAACATCTTATATTTTTGTAAAGATTATTAAAAATATGAATATAGATGGTTATAGATTTTGTATTTAAAACTAGAAAACTTTATAGTTTTGTGTATTTGTTTCAGCTTTTCAAGTAAGTCTTAAAAATAATTTTATTCGAATGATACACAAAAATTAATGATTACCGAAATTATTACAATTTGCACTAAATATTTATATTATTTTTATTTAACGAATATAAATTTGTTTTAAATAGATCACTCTGCTCCAAATTAAATATTTAACTTATTGCTTTTAAATATATTAAATAAAGTTTCTAAATTGCTAGTTATTTAAAAATCAGTTTTGCATATTTATAATAATATTACTAACTAAACAAAATGAAGTTGTTTTATAATGCAATGCAAGTATATAAATTCATTTATATTATATTACTTATTAAATACAAAATGAATATTACATACAGTTTTATTTTCTGCTGATTATTGTTACTAAGAGAGATCAATTTTTACGTATTTATACTTATAAATATGCTGGAAAACTAATGAAAAAATCTTCATTAGCTTAAAAATCGCATTGGTTTATTTAGAATGAATGTACTGCTATAAATAAATTGATAAAATAATTGAGTGTCACTAGAAATTCACTATTAAGATAATTTGAAGGAATTAAATTTGTAAATGTTGACACAGAACGAACATTTATTTACAGTGTAAGATTACTAATTATTTTTATGCAAAATGGAAAATACACATATGCTACAACAAATTAAAATTTTTCATATATATATATATGTATATGTGTGTGTTTTGTTTTTTTAAATGAAAAAATAAATGCTTTATTATATAAAAAAAATAAATGTAGGAAAAATTATGAAAAAATACACACATATGAAGCATAACTTAAAGTAAAAATACATATTTTTATATATTCGTTATTTATTGTGTGGAAGTGTATTCTTAGTTATCCCGTTGGTTACAAAATAATTTTTTCTATGATTTTTAAATATATCACCAGCGATGGTTAAAATTTCTGCGAATAATTAAATTTTTCCAACATTTTTCGAAGTTTGAAAAATTCTCATTCTTAATATATCGATGAAAAAATCTGTAGATAGTAAATTAGAAAATTATCGAATAATCCAGAATTTTTTTTTATCTGTTTTAATCAGTTGGAAACAAAGTAGGGTTATATGAAAATTTCTTATTCGCGTATTACTAAAAAGGATGGCAAATTTGGCGACTGAGCACCATACACCTCGCACAAGTCTTGTTTCATGTGTTATTTTCTATTTTCTAAATGTTTCCTTTTCTTAGTGAGGAAAAAAAAAATAAAGAAAGAAAGAAATATTTTATATTTCTTTTCACATTATTTAAATTAATGAAGATTTAATTACGTTTCAAAATACCTAATGTAAAATAAAACACAAATACCTAATGTAAAAGGGTGTTTTTTTTTTTTTTTTAGAAATTTTTTTTAGAATTTTTTTTTTATTAAATTACTTTATTATATTTGGGAAAAATAGTACAAAATATATACTGTGAGTTTTTTATGTTTAAATACATTTATAATTACGATAATATTTTACATTTATTTATTATATTTAATTAATCAATTTATGTAATTATAAATGAAATCATTATCAAGAACCCTTAAAGGCCGAGGAAAGTTTAAACAAAATATTACACATTTGAAAAGATAGCACTATAATCTTGGTACTATAGGTCTTGGTAAAAGATACTACTATAGTACTGTAGATAGTTCTCGAGTCTATTGAGCATAAACAATAAATTTATAAAGTATCAAAAATTTTACAAAATATAAATATAACGAACAACAATTTTTGGTTATTTTGTTCACATTTATAATCTAATAGTTATAGTTAAGTTTTATGCGTTCAATAACTGGAATTAAATTTATGTTATACAGGAAAAAGAGGGCAATTTATGAGGAAAATATGATTCCATTAAAAGAGAGGTCTAGTAGGAAAAGCAAGGATCACCAACTTTAGAGCTACGTATTGAAATGGATCACGGAGATATATTAAGAAATAAATACTGATTCGAATTTTCTAACCATAATGGACTGTAGTCTGACATTTAACCCTTTTCCATAGACTTCCTCCCTTCATCAGCGGAGGAAGGACATTTTCAAGATCGCAAACATAAATGCTCCCTTGCTGAGTCATGTCAAGTAGACGTTGTCTGTATTTTGATTTAGCGGAAGATATCGAATAGACAGCGGTAGTAGACTTTGTTTTCTTTGTATATAGAACTCTATTCCATATTTATGTCTATTCTATAAACAGTTGTCAGTTTGTAAACTATCATGTATCTAATTACAATGCATATATATATATATATATATATATATATATATATATATATATATATATATATATATATATATATATATATATAAATATATATATATATATATATATATATATATATATATATATATATATATATATATATATATATATATATATATATATATATATATACTATCGGCCATTAAAATTGCTACACCAAGAAGGCGACATGCTACAGACGTGAAATTTATACGAAAGGAAGAAGGTGCTGTGATATGCAAATGATTAGCTTTTCAGCGGATTCAGACAAAGCAGGCGCCAGTAGCGACACCTACATTGTGTTTAAATGAGGAAATTGTTCAACCGGTTCCTCATACACAAATTGCATTTGAACGTTGTTGCCTGGTGTAAAGTTGTTGTGATGCTTCGTGTAAGAAGGAGAAATGCGTACCAGCACATTTCTGACTTTGATAAAGGTCGAATTGTAGCGTACCGGGATTGCGGTTTATCTTATCGCAGTATTGCTGCTCGCGTCAGTCGAGATCCAATGACTGTTTGCAGAATATGGAATCGATGGGTTCAGGATGGTAATACGGAACGCCATGCGGGATCTCAACGGCCTCCTATCACTAGCAGCCGAGAAGACAGGCATATTATCCGCATGGCCGTAATGGATCGTGCAACTACGTCACGAGCCGTGAGTCAAGAAACGGGGTCGTTTGGAAGACAACAAGTGTCTGCACGAACAGTTCGACGACGTTTGCAGCAGCATGGACTCTCAGCTCGGAGACCATGGCTGCGACTTTCTTCTTGATGCTGCGTCATAGACAAGAGCGCCTTCAATGGTGTGATCAACGACGAACTTGGGCACACGAATGGCGAGACGTCATCTTTTCAGATAAATCCAGGTTATGTATACAGCATCATGATGGTCGCATCCGTGTTTGGCGGCATCCTGGTGAACGCACACTGGCAGCGTGCATTCGTCATTGTCATACTGGCCCATCACCTGGCGTGATGCTATGGGGTGCCATTGGATACACGTCTCGGTCACCTTTTGTTCGCATTGACGGTGCTTTGAACAGTGCAGGTTACATTTCTGGTGTGTTACGACCCGTGGCTCTACCCTTTATTCGAGCCCTGCGAAACCCTACGTTTCAGCAGGATAATGCCCAGCCGCATGTTGCCGCTATTGTACGGACCTTCCTTGATACGGAACATGTTCGGCTGTTGCCCTGGTCAGCACGATCTCCAGATCTTTCACCAATAGAAAACGTCTGGTCAATGGTTGCCGAGAAACTGGCTCGTCACCAAACGCCAGTCACTACGGTTGATGAACTGTGGCATCGTGTTGAAGCTGCATGGGCAGCTGTACCTTTACATGCAATCCAATCTCTGTTTGACTCAATGCCCAGGCGTATAACTGCTGTTATTACTGCCAGAGGTGGTTGTTCTGGGTACTAATTTCTCAGGATCTATCCAGCCAAATTTTTTGAAAATTTAATCACTTGCTATTTCTAGTATAATATATTTGTCCAATAAATATCATTTTGTTAACTGCATTTCTTCTTGGTGTAGCAATTCTAATGGCCAGTAGTGTATATATACACATACATATAACTATTTGTGTTATACTTATGATATTTTTTATAATTTAAAAATATTTTTTGATTTAACAATTTTTTATAGGACTTCATTGACAACTATCTTGGCAGCATGAGCCTTGTATTTTAGAACGAAAAGAAACTTCATTATGTAAAAACTGCCCAGCGCAATCAGTGTAAGGGAAAAGTCTAGTGATTTGACTCTGGTCATAAGAGTCAAAATTCACGGGTTCGTTCCCAGTCTTTATTGAACAACGGGAGGTGGATGTTGCAATTCTGTCGTCTGACGCATCTGACGGAGTGAATGCTTGTGAGTTTTCCAGGTTTCTTCGCTTGTGATATGTGAATATGGCCTACTATAGATTTTTATGTTTACCCGAACGCAGTGTACCGAAAGTCATATTGGTGCTGTGTGAATTCCCAATAAATAAATATTTTTTTCATACTTATCTCCTTTTAACAGAAATCATTTTTTAAATACTGTTCCCAATGCGAGCTATTCTGTGTGGCCAGTCCTTTGCTGACATAATATTAACCTTGCTTGTTTTGTACTTCAACCAGTAATATTTTTAAAAACAGAATATTTTCCATCTTTCATTTCGCATTAATTTAATTTCAAAAATATGTTCGCATTAGGAATATTTTATATACGAGTTATTTCGCTGCTTGTCACATAAAAAATCCCTTTTCTCATATGAAGCAGGCTAGTTTTTCCAAGGTTGCCGCAGGATATTTGTTATTGTTAGGGGGTAAAGAAAAGTGGACTCCACGTGCCTCCACCTCTTTCACACCTACCCCATTCAAAGGTCATTCTTGACCGTTTCGTTCGGAAAAGCAGCTTTCTATGGACTGGGCGAAACTCATCTCCTATCCCCCGTAGGGTTGTGTGACTAATTTCACAGACCAGGTCTTTCTTCTCCTAATGTACTCCCGAACTTCTAGAACTGCAGGAGACCTATTATTCTTAATATACTACCTACGACTTCATTAGGGACACTCCAGGACAGCAGCTATTTATAATAGAGCCATGCCACGCGCCTTCTTTATGATTCTCTGTGTTACTAGTGTACTAGACATACCCATTATACATTTTTTACCGTTCTATATTAGTTACTTTATTATGGATTTCTTTTCATGACAGTATTTCTTGAACTAATCAGAAATTTCGTTTTTAATTATTTGCTTTTAACACTTTTTTCTTAAAAGCTAATTTACCATTTGATTATTAATTGCCCCATATGCTTGGCTTTATAATTATTTTACTATTTTAAGGGATTTTTAGTGCAGATAATTTTTTAAGAAGGCATAAATTTTGATCATTTTTAATGTAATTGATGATGTTTTTAAATCGATTTCATAAATTTCGCGATTAATGGAGAATGTATATTCCAAGAATTGTAAATGATGAAAATATATATATTTCAAAGAATTATAAATAAAATATTCTAAAAATGTATTGAAAAAAAGGAGGGAGAAAATATTTTGGATTTTATATTAATTAATATATTTTTTTTCCGATGGCAGATTGTAGACAGTTACAACTGCAACATAGTCTATTAATTTACTGTTCCCTGATACCCAAGGAACCGGCCAGAAACAGTGACCTCTTAGCCGCCGAGGCGTTATCCTGGGTACATCACAGGGGGTGGACCACCATCGCACCCTCACACATGCCATAAGGACCCGTTTATAGGGTAGGCATCATTCATACTTCATTCACACACATAAGGAAAGGACAAAGACAGGGTAAAGAGAGAGAGAGAAAGTACATCCATGCCTGAACCGGGATTCGAACCCAGGACCGCCCTATCCGTAGTCAGGCACGCTGATCACTAGACAAGTTGGCCGGCTTAACTAATATTTTGAGCAAAGGATTTTTTTTGTGTGTGTGTGTGTGTGAGTGTGTGAGAAATTTTTCTTCGGTTTCGTTGAAAATAATATATTTTATATCAGATAATGTATTATATTACTAATTGAGAATAATGTCTGATTGGAAAGATATTCTTAAAACACAATACATTTTACTTCGTTTTCCTTATTGGTGATTATATATTTTTCCCAACAATTCTACAGAAATATGATCATTGTAAATTGAATTGATAATTTAAATATTTGGAAAAAAAATTAGAGTATTTAGCTAAAATCTCGTTATCCGAATTATTTAAACAAGAAATAAATAAAAAAAAAAATTAAGGAAGAAATGCTAAAATTTTGACAAATAATGTATTGATTGATCTAGTAGAATTTTTGTTTTAATACAAAAATTACTTTAAATGCAACAAATATTAATTGAAACAGAACACAAATGGCACTTTTTTCTTGTAACGATTTTATAATTGATGTAAATTAAAAAACAATAAAAACATTTTAGTCACAAACGAGATGTTTTATTTGACAATTTATTAAAAAATAAAATATTTCTGTGTTATGTGTGACAACATTTTTAGTAAGATATAGTAAAGAGTGGTAAAATAAGCTCCAGTAGGCTTTCTTTGTAATAAAACTAACATTTAATACACTTATAAGAGTAATAAATTTGCTATATTTTCAAGTTTTTATGATACTATTTACAAATTTATGTGACGCAGTAGTTTGCCCAATGCTTTTTTTCGTAATCAGTGCATTTACACGTACATGCATTCTTGATATTTTCCATTAATCTTAAAACTGCGTCGTACAGTTCATTTTGCGAACGAATTCTTCTTGAATTGATTGATTTTGATGTACAGAATTGAAGACGTTATTATATTTTGTCGATGTTGACATGAAATTGTTTTGTCATGCTTAGAAATGCAAAATTCCGCAGTTATCGCACGTGCATTTTTTTTTTTCTTTTTATTATGACAGGATGTAAAAGCCTGACACTCGAAAACAAACTCATAAATATCAAGGCCTAAATTATTTTGAATGCATAAAGCAAAAATAATGCATTGTGCATTTGCACAGTGATTGCACAAATGCAGAATTTATACAAAAATAGTTGATTTATTTGCTGCGTTGTTGGTTCCGTTGAGCAAACATAACTTACAAATCTTATCATATATATTTTTTTATAAAAGGAAAAAAAAAATATAAAATTATAGAAAATATCAAATTTAATTTAAATATTTTCTTTAAGTTTACTAAAATATATATTCACAATGAAGTGTTATTGATGGCATGGATTACCCCAAAACGCATCTGGAAATAGTGCTCTATAAATATCGAACCACAACGAAGTAACGCGGATGACAACTGAATCAGCATAATTTTTCCCAAACATCCACGCCAGTTAGAGGGAAACATTCTACTCTGATGATCATAAGTCTTTGGTTAAACCAGAATCAAACCTAATGTCTTTTTCTTATATATATATATACTAAGAAGGACTGGCTTTCCAGAATTGATTATTAAATTTCTTCAAGACTTAGATTATTCGAATTACAATATTTTAATGTATTTATTTACATCCAGTGCCTGACTAATGCAAGGTCATACAGGCAGTTGTCTCCGGTACTCACATCCAAGGGGGGGGAATCAAACGGAAAGAATAATTTAATTTTACTTTTCCCTTTTTAATAATGAACTTTTTTTAAATATCAGTGCAAGTGTAAACTCTATCAATTTTATGTTCATTTCTTCATTAATCAATCATATAAACACAAAAAATTCACATTTCGTAAATCCATGTATTTTCAGGGCAAAATTCACCTAAATTTTCGACATTATGATGGACAATTTAAGCGAATCAAAAGTCTGTGTTTTTTACATATCACAAAATGCGTTAAATTTACAAAAATGTTTTACGTACTAGTCAATTTTCTTGTGATATATCTATAAGGAAGTGAAAAAATTTAAATACCTCCATGAAGTTCTGTTCTTTATTATGAAATAATGAAGCAAAATCAAAGAAGTTTTTACTCCTGTCTGAAGTTAGGCTAAGTTAAGCCCTGTCTACAAATACATCTTGTACAAGTAAATACTTATTCTCTATCTTCCTTCCACCAACATAATATTGATTTAAATCCAGAATATTAGGACTCGAATCCAACAGACCCGCGTTGTGGACAGATTGATTGACAACCGAAGGCGTTTGTAAGAACTTTGAATGTCCACTGCTTTTTATAGATTTCTGAAGGGACTTTTCTTGGGTGATGGTCAGTATTAATGTGCCTCCATAAAGGAAACTCGGAAAACTCTCAAGTACCCACTCGACAGACATGCATGCGGAAGTCAGAAATACAATGTCCAACTTCTGTTATTCAACAAAGACTAAGATCGAACACGGAAGTAATTCAAGTTTAAAATTTTAATATCGCCTGTACTTTAGGCTGCCTCTCAGTTTCTCACCAATTTGACACACTATTGTTAGCGATGCGGGTTGATTTTTGGCATTCTGGATCTCGTTTTTGTTTTGATCAGTCGATTTTTCATTTTTTACTGTACACGTTTCTTTGACTTCACCAATGCAATTGATGTTTTCTTGGGAAAAAAATGAAATTTGTGTAATTCTTTTTATTGGGATTCATTTCACATGTTTTGAACACTTATTTTGTTTCGAACACTCTCGAACAAACTTTGGAAAACTTAGTTTATTTTAAAAAATGTGTGAAATCGAGCTTCTTGGTGATAAATACATTTGTTTTCACGTATAAAAATCTTTTTTTTTTACTTTTTAGTTTGTAAAATTTGTATAATTAGCTTACTTCTGATTCATGCTGTAGTATTTTCAGCGCCATTTTTTTTCTTCAAACAGCACAAAATATGCTTGGAGGGGGGGGGGGTTAATCGCCAATTATTGTCAAGGAACACACAAAAGAATATTTTCTACAAATTTCATTTTCTAATTTGGTTTTTTGACTCCGTTTCATCCTAATATGATAATGGGCTCTATATCATAGGAAACATATAGCCGTCAATTTTTATCCGTTGATGGTTTGGGAGGAACAACTAAGAATTAATATTATCACTTGATCAAGCTCAAAAGTAAGAGAGTTTTATCTACAATTATCAAATTTAAATATGGCAAATATCGATCGTGAAATCTTTGCCTTCTGAAAGCTATCGTATTAATAAGAGCATTAAGTTACGTATATACTTGGAGAAAAAAATGATAGTTCAGGTGTCGATCTCGCCACTTGACCACGGTTCAACGTTAGGATGCCATTCGCTGAGTCTGTAGGCTTTGATAACCAGAAATATAGACCTATCGCAGATTAAATAGAAAACGTTTGGGGAAAATCAAAAACACTGAATAGTACACAAAAATATGAACTTGAACTTAAAATTTAAGGGGCGTAAATGCAGTGTTATCAATTGTTACAATAATCAATTACTTGATGCACATAATCCCTTAATTGACATTACAATTGCAATCTGATAATTTTATCTCGTTTCACCTGTCAATCTTTTTTTATGATTAATGGATATATTTTCCATAGATAACAGCAAATAATTTTGCTGTTATCTATGGAAAATATATCCATTATTTTTTGTTTACATATTGAAAACTGTAACCGTAAATTTATCCAGAATTTAAATGCCCCTCCTTGCGTCTACCTAAAGTGCTTGCACTCTATATTTATATAATTCAGCAGATAGTAACGTGCAAATACTTCTTAATACTTTCACAGAGTTTTTTGGAATGTTCATGTAATCGTATATATTTGCATAGAACAACGAATTCTATCGTAGTACTTTGACCTATGCGACAGACACTTACTATCAGTTATTTAAGAGAACTTGGAAAAGAAAAAGTGAAAAATAAAAGTATCTGATAATTTAAAAAAAAGTGTGTATCTTGATACTTTTTAATAATTAAAAAGTATCAAGACACAATTTTCCACTGATAAAAAGTACCGATTTGATTTCAGCAAAAATTTTTATGGAATGAAATATTCTATTTAAATTTTAAAATTGTTTTAAAGGTTAAGAAAAAAATTTATTTTCAATTTGATACAGACAAATCGTTTTCATTTTTTCCAAAATTCGCTTTCATTCTTTTGAACATTGATTAATCACTAAACACGAGGATACTAAAAACTACTTAACTTTCAAATAAATTCTTATAAAATATTTTCGAATCAAAAATTATTGTTTGACTCTGTTTAAAATTATCTGATTTGAAAAAAAAAATTAAAATACTTATTTGTTTGTTTTTTCTTGTTTGTCATTAAAAACTAAATCATTGGATATACGCTTGTTAAAATTTTTCAAATTGAAAAAAATTAATGGATTGTCTTAAAATTTATGAATATTTTCATGTATCTATTCGACATGCAATCATTTAAAATTTTTGATTCTAAACTCTATTCCAAATTTTTTTGTAGTGTATAGTATTTTTCATGAATCAATTCACGAAATCGTCTGGAATTCCCACAGGAATCGTTCCCACTGCTACGACAGAAAAACTAGCCTTAATTTTGAAAATTATGAGATAAATGCTATCATCGCTAAGCTTCACTGATTAGAAATAATGATATTTCAACGAATCTTTCTAAACCTATTTAAATATTACATCTACACATTGTTCTAAGTTTGTGAGGAAATGATTAAAAATTGTTGATTGTTCTCCTGGGATCTTTTTAAGAGAGAGATAAGAAATCGTTTGTGTGTGTGTGCGAAACGTGTACAGAAACCGTTCTTACTCTTGGGGCTATAAAAAGCTGCTCATAAAGCCAACTAAAACCCACCCTATATTTATTCCGAAAAACAAGAGAAGAATGAAGCCCCTCGTATATTCTCAACGTGACGCACATGCACTGCGCTTTTTCATTTTGCCCTTGGCAGAGGTTGGGAGCGAGAGATCAAGATCAAGGCTATCGTTTGCAAAAACTGCTATCCGAGAGAAGCACCTCTCACTTTATTTTTCTGTTCGACGCAGCAATTTCAAGGTCTCATTTCGTCAAGAAGAAAATGAGCAAAATTTTCTTTTTTTTATTATTTTATTTTTTGACAAACGATTTTTTTTTTTTTACATCTTCCTTTTCATTTCCCTTTGCTCCTTCCTCTGGAATTCTTGCGGCTGGGAAAGTGACTCCGTGACCGGGTAATGATGACTTCGGGCCCAGAACCCGAAAAGCCTCCCATTCGGATAATCGAGAAAACGAGAAACAAAAAAATCCCTTGGAGTGAGTGAGAAAACGAGTTTCACCTTCCTCAGGGCACCACTGAAAAAAAAAAAGAAAAAAAAAAAAAAAACGTCTCTTTTGTGGGTCTGATGAAAATTCGGTCGTGAAATATACCAAAATTTAGTGATTTCCCACTTAAAATCAAAATAAAGTCTTTTCAAGTATTATTATATTTAATATTTTGATTTGTTTGATAGAATTTTATTATTATTCCTGATTAATATTTTGAACAGATAGATTTTCAATCGAAATAATTAGTTTTGAATTCTGAACGAATCGTGTACTTTCTCAAATCAACAATAACTTGAAATATAAAACCTTTTCTATCACATTCTTTTAAAAATCTCATAATATCAGACGATTTATAAAAAATATAGCTAAAGTAATAAACTAAAGTAATAAGCTGAATAAAAATTATAATATTTCATATCGTCATTATTTATTCTAATACTTGTTTGATTAATATACACAAATTTTGTTTATTCAATAGTCTGATCTATGTTTATAAATATTATTGTAACTATCATTTCCATAATAATGTAATATACCAAATTATTATGGAATAATAACATCTATAAGTCCTAAGAAATAAACGCTTAATAAAATATATAAAAAAAATTTATGCACTCAAATATAAAAAAATAAATAAAATGTATTTGAAGGATTTATTTTACAAAATACGTTGAAATTTTATAAAATTAAAAATTTATGTTTAGTTTTTTCTTAAGAAATTTTAGTATAATTGTTTATAGTTTTATGCAAAATATTTATACGAATTTCTTTTGAAAAAAAAAAAATTCAGTGTTACTAAAGTATATGTATGAACAAATACAGATGCAATTACCACAGAAGGAAACATTTTTCTGTGAGAAAATCTTTAATTATGTACATAATATTTTTGCTTAAACGTTACAATATTTTTCACTTAAATAGTATAATAATACGTTAGATTTTAGCAATACTGTTGTTACTATAGCTAGACATAATTTTCTATTGGAAAATATGAATATATTTCTTTTATTTACAATTGAAACAAGAACGACGGAAAAAAGAGGGGGGCCTTGGTTACTTTTCCCATATCGATTTAATATATTTCAATATATGAAATTATAAGTGTATGGTTTAAAAATGAATTTGTTATTCTTTATTGTCCCTTAACCTATATTTCCATAACAGCGTTTATTTTGAACCACATTTTAAAGATAGCCCATTGTATTAAAGCACCCCAATCTTATGTAGAGTTCCACAGTGTTCTACAAAAACTTTCGCTTGTATCAACTTCACGAGTTGTGAAGATAATTAGCGCGTGGAACTGAATTTAAGGTACTGTTTTTAGAAATAGTTGATAACTATATTTATTAACATATATTTTGATAACTATATTTATTAAATTATAAGTGTATGGTAACACAAAATGGTCATTTTTTTATTCCTCATAATCCCTTAATTACAATATCGTTTTCCAATTTTTTGTATTCGCCTGCATCAACTTCACGAGTTGTCAGGATAATTAACACGTGGAACTGAATTTAAGGCACTGTTTTTAGAAATAGTTGATAACTATATTTATTACCAGGCATGATCTCTAAACTTATCTATCTGTTAAAGTTGAGTTCTATTTATTTCAAAATGCGTCGTTCAATAAGTTTTATCATTGAAATCACGTACGCATATCCACTTCCAGAAAACCACCTTACGAGTAAGACTTTGTTCTCCGAGTGTCCAAGAAGCACAATGAACGATAACGATTATCTGGCTACATCGATATAATGAAGAGTCAAACGATAAGATTCAATTCAGCTCTAATTTTAAATGACTGTTGACAACGGATTGTTATATTTTGGGTTGTGACATTAATTCTGAAGACGTCAAAATTAATGTCATAACCCGATCTAATTTAATCAGGAGTACAATCTGATTTAACCAGAATGGAAGATGAAAGCTCGCCTTGCATACTCAAGAGAATTCCTTATTTGTTCCTAAAGCATTGCTCTTATCAAATTAGTTTTCGAAAGAAAAAAATGGAATCGTCAAAAATCTTATCAAATGTATACTAATACTTCTGTTATCAACATGTTGTCTGTAATACACTGTAACGGACACTTAAGATATTTACATTTCGAACACTATTCACATATTTTCACTGAAATGTTACGTAACTCTAAGTAAAAGGATTTGAAAACTGATTTCATTTTAAAGTAATTCATTCGTAGATACAGAAAGGATAGTATTATAAGTTCCAACAAGGTATTTAAATCGAAATTGATTGTTATAAATATGTAGTTATAACAATTTTCTATTGAAATGAAAGAAAAGTGATTTTATATCAAAACACATGAATTAGTATTAAATTTGATTACGATTCAATCTTTATTTTGAGAAATAAATAGTAATTGAAAAATAAGTCTAGTAGACTCTCTCTTATTGAAGTAAAAGTTGGTTCAAAAACGAAATTCTAATTCGATTCTGACGAAATTCTGATTCTGCAAAGGGAGTCTAGAATTAATACCGATTCAATCACATAACCGCAAATTGATTTCAGAATTATCAAGTATTTCTAAGAATTACAAGCAAAATACAAAGACAAACAAAAAATAATTCTTAAAAAAAAAAAAAAAATGTTTGATGCTTTCATTTCAACATGCTTTATAAGACATATTTTTTTTTATCAAAAATACCATGAAATTCTTTAACATAACATATTTCTGAATATTATTAAAAACATCTTCAAAAACATCACAGCAAACGGATATTTTTAATAATTTAATATTTTATTTTGGTTACATCGAAATATTAAATGAACAGATAGAAGGCACAATAGAGAATAAAATATAAAAATAAACCTAAGACCACCTCTAATATTTATAATGATAACAATTTAATTTGATTGTGAAAATTTCAAAGAGCACGAGTTAGTTTTTACAGCACTTTGCTGTTTTCATATAAACGAATAATCAACAAAAAGCATGAAAAGTTCTAAAATGAAATTTCGTGCTCCATTAAGCAAACCACAATGTAATTTTTTTTACTCCAAACACAGATTTAAATTAACAAAAGTCTGCGTGTTTTTTGTGAGAAAACCAGACGCACCACTTCAATTTTAAGCAAACCGCAAAATGAATGCAAGTCCAGAAAAGTATAGCAGGTGGTACAAAGTATTCCGGCCCACATTCCACTTGCTTCAGTATAATTGCATCCGTTCACGTTGGAAATGACGTCCGACATTTCATGGGTACCTAACTCTGTCTCTGAGCAGCTGCTGGGATGTTTGGATTCCGACGGAACAGCTTGCCTTATACGAAAAAGGATTCTTTATTTATGGTTTATTATTTAATTCTAAGTTTGTAACAAGAGCAGCTGACAGCATATTACTGGTGATTCGAAGGCGTTTCAACGAAAAAACGAGCTCTGCGATTGTTATGAAACGTCATTCACTCATTTTATTCTTTTTTTATTATTATTGATAGTCAGCAGACGATATTTGCAAATGTTGCCAATTTTCTCATAGAAAAAATATTCAAAAAATATAAATGCCTTTTTTTTTCTTAAATAACTTTAGAAATTAAATGAATCTAAATATGTATGCGGCTTCTGTAAACATTAAATAATGCAAATTATTAAAATAAATAAGATGTTAAGACGTATATAAAAATTACGTAAGATATTTAAGTTAAAAAAAATATTCTGTGAGAAAATATACTTAGTAAACTAAAAATGGCATCAGATTAGAGCAATTCAAAAATCAAATCAAATAATGTGTGTTTAGATAATCTTTTCTAATTTTCCAGTGAAGTAATGTGATTTTATATCAGAACACACAAAAACAGAAATTTGAAGAAAAATCAGAACGATTAAAAAAAGATAAAGTAATCTTTGTTACATTATTATCCATTAAATGGATTATATAGCTTCTAACGTATAAAGATTATTATTATAAGATAGTAATTTATAATAAAATGAAATATTAAAAAGAATATAATTTTTTTAATTTGTAAATTTCACATTAATACAAACAATTTTTATGATACAAATGAGAAGGCAAATTATTTGTGGATTCAAATATTTTTACTATATAATAGATATATGCATTCATTACACACAACTATAGCAATGTAGAATTTAACAACTATTTTATATAATGTTTTGTCTTTGAAATTCTCTACAAACTTAGCTTAATTTTTATGATAAATGAACTAATTATTTTATTTATAGTATTCCGCTGATAAAATCAATGAGCTTGTTCCTGTCACTACTAAGGAAACAAGTTGTAATTGAATAAAAAAATTAAAGGTGTAATAAATATTTTTTAATTTGTATATGTAATAAAAGAAGCAAAATTTCTGTAATGCATTTCAATAATCGTGACATTAAAAGCTTAGATTAAATTTCTTTATTGCACAATCCAAAGCAATAATTGTTTTGAAAAATAATAAATTGTTAAGTTTTTCTTCCAAATTTGAACTGCAAATTAGTTACTGTAAAATAAAAGCCCTGTTTTTGCTATAAACTATGTAGATAGCAAGGTTTGATAAGAAAACTTAACTCCTTTGCTTGTATAGGATGATATGAGAGACATGTGATGAGACATGCAATGATAAAATGAATAAAATATGAAGATAATCCGTTTTTGAAAATTGTACTTAGTGTGCTCTAATAAGTGAAAAATATTTACTATTCTTTTGATAAAGACAAGTAGAAAAAGTTGATAAAAATGTCGTCATTCTTTACCAAAATTTCTTTTGAAAATATATAATGAACAATTCACGCAGTTTTTTGTGCTTCTACTTTTCGTAACAACCTCTTTGATGAAAAAAAAATATCGTAAACTAACTACATTTTATGATTTGTTTATACGTTGTTAAATAAAATACACTGCTCTTCAAAAGTATTATTTTTTTTAAGTAATTACTTAAATATTGCGGATTAGACTTGAAAAATGTGTAATAATGATTATTTATCCTTTTCAGTGAATTAAAAAAAGAGTGTAAAAGTGAAATTTTTATTATGAAATTTTTTTTAACGTAATTCATCTACTGTGTGTAATTAGGCATTTATTTTACTTTATTTGTGCAGATATATTGTTTTTTTAAAAATTTATTTAGAATAATTTGTTGCAAGAAAAAATATTAACTTAATAGATAAAAGAGTAAAAAGATCGGAATTGCTCTATAAGTCTTTAATATTTTTGATAAATCACATTTTGGGAGTTTTGTGAGTTAAATCACATTTTGGCTAAGCACTTAGCAACAACAGAAAAAATGGAGGAAAGCTTTTTAGTGTAAAGAAAACAGAGAGCAGTAGGAAAGAAAAATGTACACAATTCGAAAATAATTCATTTTGTTTATTTAAACATTAACGCAAAAATATTTTTTATTTTTAAAATGTGAGCAAGATTGTTCTAAAAAATATTAAAAATTAAAAAATTAATTAAATTTTACTAGAATCTACTCGGCATTATTTCTCTTGATGATACATCGAACCCCTTTGGGCTTATCGCTGTTGGTGATGAGGTGGCACCAAATTGCATCCAAACGATTTTGCCATAATAGGCCCGTCCTTACACTTTCATTTATAATTACACATACATTATACAGGCTAATAATTATATTTGATTATTGAAATGCTAATTAGATTGTTGTGGAATAAATACCGAGAAAAATGTTAAAAATGGAATCAAATAACACTTTTTAGTTTTTGCCAAGCAATATTTGAATACTGATAACAGATTCAAAGATGAATCCAAGCAAGGATTTAAATGTCAACAGAATACCATAGAAATAAATATTTGAATCATAGTACTAATCAACCTTCTGAGATATAGCATAGTTATTGTTCTGAGATCATTTCTTTTAAGCACTTGATAATATTATTTATTGCTTTTTAGATGGATGATTTGTTCTTAAACTCACGGGGAGAGTGTTAGATTGTCAGAAATTTCATCGTTTGTAATATATTCTTAAAATAAATGCACTATAAAAAGTTTAATAATTGTATGGGAAATATAAATCAGATATCGCCAAAGAAATTGAAAGAATATTGTTAGCAATAATAAAAAGAACAGATATATTTTTCAGCACCGGGTATTTCAGTACTCATTACATTTTCTTTTAAATATTAACAATATTGAAACATGTTTATTCTAAAAGAAGCGATATCCATGACTAATGATCAATGCGTTCGTACTAATCTTGATAAACTTGAATGAAAATCCATTGTTTAGAAAGTGACGTAACGAATATTATAGAACCACAACTGAATATTCCCCGAAATCAGTTATATTGCAATTACTTTCAGACTTCTCATAAATTTTGAGAAATTTAAGTTACTTTAACTGCATTTGAGCCTTAATATTGTTTTAAATAACATCTTAAAATGTTTTCAAGATAGCTTTCTTCTCTTATACTAAAATAACGGGTATTGAAGATAAATAACGAATACTAAATACAATTTTTACTGGTAATATTTTTTTATTAATACTTATTTATTTAAATTGTTATGTCTTTAATACATTCATAAAAATGTTTATTTTTGCATTCTTTTGGTACCATTTCTGTAAGAAAAGAACATTTAAATCAATGTATCTTATAAATCAATTTTCGAAGAGTAGTAAAACGTTGCACCTGAAATATAACAAATAAGTTAATAACATATTAATATATTTAAAATACATCTTCAAAAGAAGTAACATTTACCTATATTTGAATTACAAGTGAGTAGAAATGTCTCTTTTATAATGTTTACATTGTCTGTAGTGAAGAAAAATTCTAGAATCTGTGTTTCAATAATTGATATGATAATGACTTAATATGTATGAAAGAACTTGTTTTAGGACATTACTGCGGTTAATACCAGAACATTATAGCAATTTCATAAATTTCTTGAAATTAAGTTAAATTGGTCTTCAATATTAAAAAGATTCATATATAAGATTAGATAAGTTTTCAACATTGATATCATATTGGGATCTGATATTCATTTAGTACAATGAAATGGGAACCATTATGTAACGAATCCTTAGTAAACGACAATGTTAGTAATGCTACCTAATATTGATCAAAAGTCATTTACATATTGAAAGGTCATTTTACGTTGGCTGGTGATTCTGTGAAACTTTTAGCAGCAGTGATGGCTATTATCTTTAATGATCCCAGATACATAATCCCTCTCTGCTTAGAATCTATCAAGAGACAATAAAAATTTTGATACAACTCTAATATATTTAAGGATTCTTCTTCTTCTTTTTTTTTTACAATAAGTTGAGGACACTGTGTTTATGAGATAAATTCTTATATGGTAACCACAGTTTTATCAAAACCTATATTTATGATTGATACTTATATTTATGACAATGAAATAAGATATGGTTCATATCAACTTGGACTTAACATGAGCTGCATATAAGTATTGTTGCTACGTATTGAGTCACATCGATAATTATGCTAATAAATATTCTTTTTACGTCAGCGTTTTACCGGAACGTGGGAAATTGAGTTGCCGTGCATAATAATGCCGTTTTAGCCACATATTCGAAGAGAATACTCCAACGGAGGAAATCGTCCCAAAATCCTGATCAGAACATGAAAATGGCTTATTTATAATTGCACTTGACAACGGAAAGACTTTATTCCCGTTCCTGTTAGGCTGGCGACAAATAAAGCATTAACATCTACCACTTGGTGTCACTTTCGTCTTCAAGGTCTTCCATATCCTCACAGGACTTGCACGCGCAGGCATTAAAGAAAGAAAGAAAAAAAGTTTACCAAGCATGGAACAATAATTGCGAGATTTTTATCTGAAAACAGAGCCTTGCCCAATTGTCTTACCGGACGTTCGCTCGCCAAGGCCTCTCTTCCAACTCCAAAATACCATTGTGCAAAACGATTGGCGCATTTAATGCTTTGCTCGGTCACTGCTTATGGACCGACGGTTCCCCCTTTTTTTATATTCTTGTTATTATTTCTGTCTTTTCATACACGGGTGTTTATTGTTCTCAAAGGATTTTTTTTTTATAAATGTGGGAGAAAACTTTGAAAGTAGGGTTCGAATTTTTATTTGCAAGCAAATTGCTCAAGATGGTCTTTGCGCTGTCCGTCTCGCCAATGTGAATTCGATAGACATCATATGAGTTAAGATTGGCGTTTTGAAGACTGTCTTTGTTATACTAAAAAATGAAATTAATTAAATTAACCTGAATGACAAATAAAAGAATAGTGTGAATACATAGTTGAAAAAGTTCCAGGTAAACATAAAAGAATTTTTTGTTCGGTTCAACAATAATAACTTTGTGTCATTCTTTATTTAAATACATGTCGATTAAGATTTAGTCCTTAATTTAAATTCTGTCCACTTATGTTTTTGATCTATTAATTTCAGACTCTGTACTTGCTTACGGATATTTACAATGGGTAAGCAAGTACAACGTGCATGTAAACCATCAAAAAGTATTTTAAAATGAATTACATTGTAAGTTAAATTAAAATACCCTAAAGAGCAAATAGATTTCGTAGCTTTTTGATTTAGAGTTGTATTAATGAAAAGAAGTTAAAAATTATTATATACTTAAACACACACCTGTTAAAAAAATTGAATGACCAAAAACAAATTGAAAACTAAATTGGTTCCAGCAAGGACACAGCAAATATACGCTAAATGAATACGTAATTGAAAATATAAAATATATTTAATAAAATAAAAGAAATAAATTCTTTTGTCAAATTAAATTGACCCGAACTGAGAAACATAGTTATTTTACGATTGCCAGACAAACAAAAAGGGACTAAAAATCATATAAGAAATATAAATTGCAACGAACGCCCTCTAGCTTTCAGGCAGAACAAAGTGGATCACTGCATATTGATATTTTCCACAACATCTTTCAGAGTTAATAAACTTATTAATTAGTAATTTTTGAGTAACAATATATGAATAGATAATCGAAATTAAGAACATTTTGAAAAATATATCCAATTTCTTGTGTGACAAAACATTCATCTCTAAGTTTTTATTTTTATAATTATAAAGCAAAATAAAGTGTAACAATATTTTTTTTATTTAGATAATACAAAAAAAGAAAAACTGTCACACATTGGAAAAAAATGTACAAAAACATAAAAATATGTACATATCTTTACAATTATAATTCATAAATTCCTACTAAGACGTTTTCCGTAGAATTTTTTTATCTATTTTTCTATTCCTTAAGCAAAAAGAAAAACTTACGGAAAATAATTTCAGAACTAAAAGTGGTACATTTTTTTGGTGGTACATTTTGAATGGTACATTTTTTTAATTGTTCCTTTGATACTTTTAAAAATATTTTTCATTCTCTGGTAAATCTTAAAATTTTTTAACCGAAAAATATTCGGTAAATTTATTTATAATAAAAATAATAAAAAAAAAAACAAATGAAGATTATTTTGAATTTAATTGGATGAAGAATACTTAATAGAATTCTGTTATTACACAATTTTAAACTCACAGTTATCAGAATATTGATTCACTGTAACCTTGTATTAACCGAAATAGCCATTATAACAAAATACGTAATTAGTCCATTGGAAAACAAACAAAAAGATGTGTATCTATTTATATCTGCTTAAAGTAAATATTTTCAAATTCTGAAGTTGTAAACTTTTATCGAATTTTTAAAGAATATACGTTTAATCATGACGTACATTCAAAGTGCATCTTATTCGAGTTTCCGAACGAGCGTCTAGTCGTCAGGGGCATTTTCAAAATTTTCAAGATTAACAAATTACAATAAGTTTAGATGAAATATAAAAAATAATCTTTGCATGATTTTTGCGGGTAAAAGAGAGATAATATGAGAATATATCATATTAAATCTAACTAAAAACGATTTAATACATATTATGTAGAGACACACGATTTTTTTGGCGTGAAAGTTTTGGCAACTGGTTTTGAATTTTTATTTCTAAGCATGATATTGCTGCCAAGTAAAGAAACTTTACCATCGTTTGTGTTCAGCGATGATTTGCTTCTAAATTTGGCGAAATTTTACTCTTAATTGAATTTGCCAATATGTAAGCACCGAACAATTAAATATTGTAGTTCGTGTTTTCGTAATAAAAATTTAATATAAAATTTTTATAACGAAGAAAAATTTTATGTTTATTATTTAATTCTTTTATTCTTCGCAAAAAATGTGAAATGGGAACCTGTGTTTTTTTATTTTTTATTATTATATTTAAGCATATTTTTGGATATTATATTAGAGATGTTTTTAACATTTATAAGTCAAACAAAACTTGTTAAAATACGTTCTTCTGGAAATTTTCCTATATATCGCTTTTAAAAGCTAGAAATAGTACATATTCCTGCTTAAACAATAAGATTTGTTTGATCTTTAGAGTGAAGCCGTAAATGTCAATTTCCAAAAAGGCTTGTTTTCAGAAATCAATAAATCAATATTGGATTAAGCAACTGCGCAGTCAAAAATTACCTCCTTTTGAAACGTTATTCACTAACAAAATTAAACGCTGCCTGTTATATTAATTAATAAAATGGCGGTGCAGTTTTCCAAATTGCTGCTATTTCTAAAAAAAAAAAAAAAAAAAAAAAGAAAAGAAAAGAAAAAAAAATTGTGGATTTTAACTTCGAAATCAATAATATATATATATATATATATATATATATATATATATATATATATATATATATATATATATATATATATATATATATATATATATATATATATAGTTAAGCAAAATATATATATGAGTTTATGGGTATATTTAAAAGTCACTAGATTATATTGTTTAAACACTGAAAAGTAATTTACATTTTGGCAAAAAGCGAAAACATTTTAGATTTATAATTACTTTTAAGCATTTATTGACTATATTTGTTTTCCGCTTTTTAGAAAAAACAATAATCTCTTTTATTCACGTAAAGTTTTTAATTCCAATTTAATAATTCTAATGTCTAAACAATTTAAATATACCATTATTTCTTGAAAAAAAAATCACTAAATATTTTTATAAGTCATTGATATGTATTAGAATTTAATTTTCGAAAGTAAAGAGCATTTCTTTTCTTAATTTTTTCTAAGTAAATGAATATTTCGTTTGGAATTTTAACTTAAACTGGTGCATGTGGACTAAATAAAGTTCCACTTATTATGTAAGAGTTGTGCATATTTTTCGGGAGTGTTTGCCTGTGATTTTGGCGCAGTGTCAAAAACAAGCCAAGGACTTATATTTGGTACTAAATCTTCCTTTTCCTTCAAAAAGATCGATTTCCATTTGATAAGCCAATTTAAATGTGATAAATTAATTTTTGCATGTATTTATTTTCGTAGTTTAAGTCAATCGATAATAGAATGCTTATGACTGAAGAAATACGTAGCATGCCATATTATATATATATATATATAATTTATCATTCATTTCTGTAGTCTAGAAGAAGTAAAAAATCATAGGGAAATGATGGTCTGCTAATAAAAGTAATATTGTCATCGTATTGCCTTTTCTCACCACCCGTGTAGCCATGCGAGAAGTTTTGTTAGCTACAGATTATTTGCAATCAAATTGGGAACAGTAAAAGCAAGAAGAGACTGCCAGAGACGTGATTATTTCAAGTGAAGAAAAATGGCTCAGTCTGTTTGGTCAGTTCAAGAATAATCACATAGCAGCTCCTAATCTGATTGTTGATGATACCTTCTGCTTACAAGGGGCGTCCATACTAGTAGGGAATATTACATTGCAGAACAACGCATGGACTAACCATAAATGTTTGATGAAGAAACCTACAGTTAACGGATTAGCTTAGGAAGATTTTTTACAAGATTTTAACCAAGACTTTCTGAAATAAATCCTGACCAAAAATAGTAAGCATTTCTCAAATTTTTATGCCTCATTCAAAGTGTTTCTTCTTATTTAAGTAACTCATAGTAATTAACAAGTTGGAAATAAATTACTTAAATTAATATGATTGGTATTTATTATATATTACCCTGTTTAAGTCCTTATCAGTCACCATTCTTTCGTAGCACATAAACTACCCTCCAAAACATTTTAAAAACTACCCAAGGGATGTGTACTCTTGAATACCTACGACGATGGGAGGGGGCGGGGGGATATTCCAGTGTCTTAGTTGAGCTTTTTAGAAATCTTGCTAACTTACCTATAATTAGAACGTGAATTATTATAATAGCATATCAATTGAATATATCCTATGTAGTTGAAGGTATAAGCATAAAATTGCTTGTAAAAACTATATAAACACATTTTCATACAGAAATGGTACTTTGTTTCACTTGCAGTGCAGAAATAGTCTTAAAAATTGCTAACAACATGTTTTCTTCATAAATCAAACACAACACTAATTTCCAAATTCAAGCAGCATACATGTTTTTGCCATACATAGTATAAGAATTTGTCGGAAACATTGACCATGGTTATGAGAGAGAAAGAGTTCCCAGGTGGTTTTGAATCCAAGACCCCGAGAAGTATTTTTGGTGAAATTGAAGAAAATGGTATCTGTCTTAGAAGACGCTGCATTTAACTATATTTAATGTTCAAAGTGCCACATGTAGTTCATTATACTGAAATAAGCCGAATCAAATGGGTTGGACATGTCATCTACGTGAGCAACAATACTCTACAGGAAATCTTTTCTATCTAGGTCACATAGCACAAGAGGAGGAATACCTAAACTTCAGTGGCTCGATGCAGTAGAGGAGGACTGCCTGGTTCTCAGAACAAAGAACTGGAAGAAGTTAGCTGTTCGTAGAGGTGATAGGAAGCATCTGATTCAGAAGGCCTTGACCCATCCTGAGCTGACGCGCCATGCATGTTGATGATACTATAAGAATTTAATGATTGATAGTATTAAAAGGATGATGATAGTATTTGATAACAAAAAGTATTGCTAGGATGATGATGATATTGTAAGAATTTGATGACAAAAAATTTGTAAGGATGATGACGATATTATAAAACTTTGGTGATGATTTAGTGACTCTGAAAGTTTTGGCCTTCATATGCCTACTTAAAAAAAGTTGATTTCAGCTTTAGGGGATGTTCTTTTATTTCATTCAGAAATTTCTAATACTTAATCATTATTTCTATTTCTTGAAATGATAATTTTAATAAACAATATACTTTCTAATTTGTTTTTTCTGCCTTTTTACCTTATTGTTGTAATATTTAAATTCTATTTTTCATAATAAAACAAGGCTTGTTCTGTAATCTTATTTCTATAACGACACAACACATATTAAAAATCAGCATTTTTTAAGATTATTTGAAAATTATTCAGAAATGAACTTGGAGATAGGATCTTGCAATATTAAAAAAATGCTTTCTAGATAAATAAAACTTTAATCTTATTTCTAGTAATATCTCTGAAAATTTGAAATCTTGACTTACACACACACACACACATATAAGTAATACACTATCAAGTTGGAAATCGAATTCATAAACAGTTGAAGTGAAAAAGATAGTACAAATTATTTACCACCCAAAATGAAAAAAGAGATTTATTATTTTTTTTTTTCAGCTTTTATTGTATAACAACATCTAAATACCTTAAATAAACTGCTTAAGGGCAAAATGAACACAAACAATGCAAATTATTAGATTGTAGCGAATTTGGGTGCATTTGAGAAAAGAAATGTCCATTATCGTCATTTTCATTCTCCCACTCATTATCTTAATGAATTGGATGAAACAAAAATGAGGAAAAGCATAAAAATAATGTCTAAGGGTGAATAATTCTTAACCCTTTCAAAATTCCTTAACCGTAACCGTGTTCTTTCATAAGATCAAAAATCCACGTAACAGCTCCCTGAACCAAGAAGTTCTTCTTAAAGAAGCGTTTTCCTCTTTTTTTAAAATTTTTTCCCTCTTATTCTTGCCTAAATGGTTATAAAAATAATGAAAAGATGAGAATAATAGATAATCGCTGATGAATAATGAATCTTCCTTTTGTCTTCTTTCGGTTTATTTGTTTTCGACATTTTCAACTGTAAAAAAAAAGCAAAAATAAAATTAAACGAAAGAGCTAAAACAAGCCAGCTTGGCGAATATCTTTTGTAACCTAGCAACAACTGTTGCTAATGGCTAAATTTCGAAAGAAAACTCCAGGAACTGAAATAGAAATTGTCAAAGAAAAAATTTAAATGGCCGTTACGGCAGGTCGCTGATATAGAGTTACAAAGTTGCAAAATTGGTTTGTTTTCTTTTTCGTATGGTTTTTTCTTTTACTGTTAGAGTTGGTTAGTGACTCACTGCGCTGTTACTAAATTTGACCTTAATTTTAACTACTCCCGCTTGGCGCAATTTTATGAATCAGAGCTTCTCGTAAATCGAATAAAATTTAACTACACGCAAATTTATTTAAGAATTATCCCGTTTTACTCTTGACTTCAATACTCGGTATTATTACTTCAATACTGATTTCTTTGCAAATTATATAAGTTGTTTTTTAAATAAAGATTATTGAACTATGAAATTATGTTTCTCTTTCTGCAAATAGAAACGTTAGTTAACCTAAAGTAATTCTGGCACAGGTGGCGTATAATTCATGATTTCAAATTCTGGCGACTTTTTGGCAGATTTTCTTATATATCTGACAACCTCGTTTTTATTACGTCATACATATGGAGACCTATAAGAATTATGCAAAAAATTCTATTTTGATAACCCTAGTATTTACTTCATCGCGCACGTCACGATACGTCATCTTGGCAACATTTCTTCATCGCCAAAAAAATTCAGAATTTAGAATCATGGATTATAAGGCACCTGTCCCTTAATTCTGTACCATTTTCATGCAACAATATGCAACACACTCCTCGGTATTTATTCAAAAAGATTTTGGATGTGTTCTCGGGGTACAGTAGACCAAGCAGCTTCCAAATGTTGCCAAAGTTGATATGGTATGACAGCTGAGGATGTAATCTGGGTTAATCGTATGGACCATATATTTTCTATCTGCAAAACATCCGGAGAGCAAGCCGACCAGGGAAGCAATTAAATTTAGCGATTGATGAAGAACCCTTGGACAATGCGTGCCACGTGTGGTTGAGCATTATCCTGTTGAAATATGGATGTGGGCTAGCCCTGAATGTAAGAATGGACAACTGACTCCAACACCTCGGAGATGAAGAGCTGGCTGTTTAAAATACCTGCAATGCGCACAAGAGGAGTGCGAGAGTAATATCAAATACCGCCTCATACCATAATACCCGGTGCAGGATCAGTGTGTCGGGGCATAATGCAGCTGTTCAGCATCCTCTTTCCACGGTGTTTCCAGACTCCAATGCGATCATCGTAGTGTTGTAGACAAAAGCGTGATTCGTCAATAAATACAATTTCATTCCATTCTACCGTCCACATCTATTGGCGACGGAAACGTCTGTGGTTCTGCGTCAAGGGTTGACGAAACAATGGACGTCTTGCGGACAAATCACTCTGCTGTAAGCGACGTCAAATGGTACGCGCAGACATTGGATGATGCGTTATAGACTGAATGTGCTGTTCTATGGTTCACGATGTGACTGGGCAATCCGTCACTGCCAAGCGCACAATGCCAGTCATCATTTGAAGGGATGCACTGAGGTAGACGTGATCGAACACGTTGACTCGTCGCATTCTCCTGCATCCAATGATCACATATCCGCATCACAGTTATTTGGTTCTGTCGAACACGACTACCGATTTCCCTGAAAGGTAATCCACAATCTCGATAAGCCACAATTGCTCCTCTATCGAACTCGGATACTTGAT
Source organism: Latrodectus elegans (assembly GCA_030067965.1). Taxonomy (NCBI): domain Eukaryota; kingdom Metazoa; phylum Arthropoda; class Arachnida; order Araneae; family Theridiidae; genus Latrodectus; species Latrodectus elegans. The sequence continues at coordinate 48,498,791 of CM057819.1, forward strand.
TAAAAAATAATCACTGCATTTTAGACACATAATTTATCTTTATTTTTATTTTATTTTATTTATTTATTATTATTATTTTTTTTTTTTTGGAAAAAAAAAACTTTATTAGAAAAGCACAATTGCTGAACTTGTAATCGTCAAAATTTTGAAGCCTTAAATAGCGCTTTGAAGTGGCTCCACAGGCGCACGTAATGTGCATCTGCTCTGAAATTCTAATCACTTGCATACCTCACCTCCGCTAATGCATGTAGTAAATTTCATATTATTTGCATGCTTTCCTTAAGTTCTCAATTATGAACTTTAACATTTGACCTTTGGTTTTTATAACAATAGTGAGATGGCTTCAATTATAAACATTTAGTACTATACTGGAATTCCAAGATGGTTTCCATAAAAAATTGCTAGTTAATGTTAAAGCCGTTAGTAGAAAATTACAATGATAGATTTATTTAGTATGTTCTCATTTAATATTCTTCTTCCGAAAATAATTTTTTAAACCAATTAATCGCTTTTATTTAAATTGCTAAAATCATTCTTCAACAATCCTACATAAGAGTCCATCCGATGTTTCTTCCTTACTCGAAAACTGGAATAAGCCATGTTAGGCTTAGCACAAATTGCTTACGGGTGCCATCATTTTAGAAGAATACGGTATATCATTAACAAGGAATGGTGTACACATTAATTTTCTCTGTGTTTCGAGGAAGGGTTATTTCTTACAATAATAATTGTGTCATACTTTTATATAGTAACCAAACCTGATGCTAAATCCAAAGCTCTTTTAATACTTGAATGAGTACAGTAAAAAGAATCTGTATTTTTAGAACTTTCTCCAAGGTTGAAATCACAGAAAATATGCGAGACCAGCTTACCACTTCGGAAATACAGTATTGAAAAATAATCCATTATAAATGAACTGATCAAGAATTCTCACGTAAACCAGATACAAAAGATAAGAAGAAAGACGAAAGTATATGCAAAGTGTTAAAAAAAAGGCTAATAAATATTGTGCAACTTTTCGATAGAACAGAGCCTTAAGCTTTGAGGGCAGATCATATATGGATTATTTAAATTATATCTGGAATGCGTATCTTGTAATATTTTATTTATAAACTGTCAGCGTCTACGTTTATAAAATGCTATAAACATAAAAGAAAACCATTCAAATACATTTCTGTTCTTAAATGTGACGTCATAGACATATTTTTCTTCCACCGAAACACACAACTTGCATATAATAATATTACATGTCACTGCTATTGACGTCACAAAAGTTTTGACTTACAGCGACTTTTTTAAAAATTTTGTTTTCATTATAAATGTATTATTGAATTACGAACAATTTTTATTTCTTACAACTTCACGGTAATGTTAAATTATATCTTTATTCAACAAGATGCTGTTGGGTTTAAAAAAAAAAAAAAAAAAGTGCAACGTAAATTTACGTTTACGATTTTCAATTTCATCTTATAAAATAAAATTTTTATTTCGTAATCCCCAGAAATCCCAAGGCTGACATTCGCAGTTTAGGTGGATAAATATTCGGCATTATTTTATCGACAGAATGATCTCACATTCGTAGTATCAAGGCTATATTTTCTAAATTGAATCAGGAACATTATGGTCTAAAGATCAAATACAAATTGGTCGAATCTAATCTCATATTTCTCCCCCTCTGTTTAATCATCACAAATTTTTTTCAAAATCATTATACTGTAATATTACTTTTACCATGATATACTTACTGGACTTAAGTCAAACTACTTGATGGCTTAAAAAGACTTCCACTAATGATATCCGAAAATCATAATAATTTTACCAACTGTTTTCAATGAAAAAATTTAATTTCTTTGTAAGAAAAGTTTTATATTAATGGGTTCCATGTGGCTCACAGGAATCTATATAAACTTAATCGCGTTCAGAGTTCACTAGATACTTAGCAGACGACCATAGAACTGAGAGGGTATTGTTGTTGCATTATACTTCTGATTTTTGTCATGACAATAAATTTAGTCGATCACTTGGCAATTTTGAGCTACGATTAAATGCTGAAGTCAGCATTTGAATTGACACCCTCCTGTATTAGTTTATACTAATACACCAACAGAGAGATATCCAAGGGAATATTTATTGCTGTTTCTTATGACACTTGGACAAGCCAAGCTCTCTATCCGACTGCTATGCGAAATTAAGTCAGAAGAGTGTGTCTTTCGCTTAAGCAGAGCTCTTAAGCTAACAGTACGACTTTGCTTTAAATTCCTCTGATAGATGGCGCCACATAAGGATCCTTTTCCTTTATTTTGATTATCTAGAGAAGGAGGAAATTTTCTTCAGACCATTACACCCATGGTAAGTGCTCAACGTCCGACGGCATGACTTTCGAGTCCACAGATTTAACCAGCACGTATAACTAATGTATTCGGTGAGTCTTTCGCAGCATTGGGAATCGAATCCATCCTTTCCGGAAGGAAGGGCGATGCCCTAACCACTAGGCTACCATGACCCTAAAGACGGTGTACTTAATATGCATAGGCACTGTCAACATGATGGTCTTCAGCAAAGCCAAATCTTTGCACATTAAATCTCGATGGATTACAGAACCCCTTTTTTTGGTCATATTGTGGGAGTAAAAATGCCAGCTCAGGTGTCTATCTCTTTCTTCATTATGATTTAAAACGAGTTGATTGTTTGTGTTTGGGTGTTTTTATCTGCAGAAACAGGCAACCGTTAATGCAACGTAACGATAAAGTAATTAATTTTATAATTTAAAAAAAAACATTTATTGATCTCGAAACTAAATTCGATGGGTCACATAATAAAAACTTCCTCTTGAAGGAAAATTAATATCATTAAAATAATGTCAACTATTAAATAATTAAAATAGTGTTAATATTAATGGTTTTATATATATATATCAATGGGGATTTAATGGAATGGTTAATTTTTCTTTAGATGTGTGTATAAAATAATATTAGCAATTTTTTAAAAATAAGTTTCGATATTAATCTGATGTCCATTACCATTTTTTCGAACTACTAAATACCTGTCAGAAATTTTTTCATAACACTGTAAAAAGAAATTAAAAATAAACATTCCTAACATTAAATTCAAGAACAAATTTTTAGTTTTTATTTTATTGGAATAAATCTGTACGATTATTGTTACCCGTGAAAGTTTTCAAAGTAGCAATTAAATTTATAAACAGGTTATTTGAAAAGAAGTTTAGCAATCGTTATTTGCCAATTGCAATCCTTTTATTTGCAAATAAACATAAGTTTTTCTAACGCTACTGATCTTACAGCGAAAGAATACTTAGATATCAGTGAAGTACCATTTGAAAAAAAATTTTTTTTTAAATGTCGATCTTCTTATCTTGTATTGGATTTTTAGAAACAATTAATATTTTTTAATGAAAATATATTTTGGTATCCTTTTTTTATAAAATTGTTTTTTTAAAAAATTAAATTAATTAAAAAATGGCATTTCATTTCATTTATAGTGAACAACTATGTATTGTAAAATTAGTTGTCTCTTCCTTGATGTAAAGGTACCAATTCAAGTGTCGACCTAATTACTTAAATGAAGCTTACGAGTATGAGGTGATTTTTTGAATCTAGTAACTTAAGTCGACAAAAATAAGCAGGCTTAAAAGTAACTTAATAATACGACGTAATGCAGTAAATTTAGCAGGTTTTTATCTCCCGTTAAGACTACAAACAAATCAAAGTACGTTACCTGTTTGGGCACACTACTGTAACATCTACAGGTACACTATCAATGGGCATTTCGTTTCGTCTTCTTATTTTTCATTCTTTTTTTATCGTCTTTAAACCTACCTATAAAACCAAACTTTATTTCAGATATTTCTGCAAAAATTTAAGTGTACTAAAAGCTATATATTTTCAGTTATCACATTTTTATACGAATAATTATGTATCAAAAGAATATACAGGACAAAAAAATGTCCTTTTACTACATTCTATTTCTTTCAATGAAAACTGCTTTTTTGTGTGTGTCTTTAGGAGAATTGATAAGTGTCAATATACAGTTAGGTTACTGAGCCTTATGACAAGAATTACAATTCTAAATTTTGAATATTTCAAATATCAGTTTCCAAAATTTTAAATTTCAACAGCAGAGTTTTTATTCATAAAGAGTCAGATGAACTGTGCGTTTTACTTGGTAAAAATATGTTCCTCAAGTGTAATGTGGAAGAATTAAAATTATATAACTTTCCTCTTATAAATAAAACACATAAACCATCCCTAAGACACCAACTAATCTCCGAATAAAATTTTAAAAAGGAAAAAGAGTAAAAACTGGACTAAGAATGATTTTTTGACGGTCAATCTACGCCTGCGGGAGGACAGAGAATGGTACCTATGTCTTCTGAATATGAATTGCAGTTTCCCAAGGGCCATAAAATTACGCAAATTTAAATATATCAAACTACACGCTGCTATCCTAACCGAAGATGGATTGTTCTGATTCTTTCCCGGAAGAATATTAAATAATAATTTCTGAGAACTCTTGTGGCAGTGACGCTTCATCCCGCTGGCGTGATTTGTTGTTTGGTGTGGAGATTAGTGGCCACTGAAGCGTTTCAGCGGGTTCTGGAGTACATGCACGATATGCCGCGAGACTCCTTTTTTTCCTTTTTTATTTTTTCTAGTGGTACGACATTTTTACATCATGTTTGGCAACGCTCTGAGCGCACTGATATCTTGCTAGTATCGAAAACTGTGGGAACTTCCATTGATTGATTGATTAATGCAGATATTTTCTCGTGATTTGTTATTGTATAAGAAATTTTTGGCATCATTACTGTAGGGAAAGTCATTTCAACAAAGAAGCCAATGCATATTTGAATTAATAATAAATTACTGTGGTAAATAATTGAACAGTATTAATTGAAATAAAATAACTGATTTTCTGAAGAAACATTTTTGATTTAGATCAAATATATATGATGAAATGTAACTATTTTACTTCTGAATAACACAGCGAAATGAGTTTTACATACCACATTTTCTCACCATTGGCCGTCATACCGTCATTCAAAAAATATTGTCACGAGGAATACTGTTTATCTTCTCAAAATATTTTAAAAACATCATTAAGAAAATTTAGAATGCAGTGTGAACAAATAAATATCCGCGGAAAAACGTATCTTAAAGATATCTATTGGAGGAATGCTAGTCACATTTGATCCTAAACTTAGCAGTGGAAATTTAAAAAAAAATTAAATAAATAAATAAAATTATCAAATAATAAGAAATATTTATTTTTTAAATATATATATATATATTTACTTTCACGCATGAATAATTTCATACTAATTATTTACGTTAATTTATTATATAAACTCGCTTTCATTTCATTCGAGCAAGCGATTTTATTTCCTATATTAATATTTTATGTTCTTGAAATGGCAATCGTTACACGATCGTCTGACAATATGATAAACTTACGATAAGCACACTTGACGTTAAAAAATCCTAGTTCTATGCAGTGAAGAGAGGTTGCCATAAGTACTGAAGAAAATATAGTCCAATAAACCAAGTTCCTTTTCACACCATGTGTGTTTTGAACAAAAAAATAGAGATAAATTATGGCGTAGTTCCTCTTCTGCTGCTTGTCTCAAGATAAGCAGGCCTAAACGCGGAACTCGACCATCTAAGAGACCATTTGCTCATGACGTTCGTCATAATTGTAAAAAAAAAAAAAAAAAAAAAAACGGAAAAGCGTATCGATTAAATACTTTTTATTACTGCGTATGCATATGTGGGCGTTTCTATTCTTACTAATTTTTTTCGTTGTATTTTCAACATTATGCTTCTAAATTTCAAGGGTAACTTTCCTTATATTCTGCTCATTGTTGTCCAAGCTGACCTTCTGGTTACCAAAAAAAAAAAAAAAAATCCAGAAACACACAATTGTTGATAAATCTTAGATTTTATTCTTCGAAATTTATAAAAATAATAAAATAAAAAAAATATAAAAAGAATACCGTAAATTGAACGAAATATAATAATTCTGTTTTTGAAATTGTGTGTGTCATCAGAATTTTTTGACAAAAAATTATACTTATTCTACTATTAATTGATAAAGGAATTTCACAGGACATATCCTTTTTGAATTTTTATGTGGTGAATGTTTTATTTTATGCCGCAAAACCGATGACAATAAATTACTTATAAATAATTCTTTTATTTTTTTTTATATAACCATGCTGTTTTTGCAGTTGATATATTCAAGACTATGTTACATGTTCATTTCAAGTTGGCTTGAAATAACATTTATTTCATTTCCTCAACGTTTAATCTGATTATCTTCAGATTACGTTTATTTATTCTTCAAAAATAAGATAATCTGATAATTTCGTTTATTTATATAGCCAGCAATGACGCAGTACAAAATTATCATCTAATGATACCAATCGACATTACTTGTAGTTGAATACTTTAATTAAATCTGTCTGATTGTTGTTGAAATATTTTAGACCTATTGTAGCGCCACCTATGCATTAATTCCACCTTCAGATACTGTTACATATATTTGTAAAAGCCTTATCTGTGAAAATATGTATTTTAAAATCACCACGTTGCCTTAAAGCTGCAAGCTGGAGTACTTATAACCAGGGAAATTTTTTATTATTTTAAGAAAATAATGGATTGTTTAATAATGTAAAACAAAATTCTTTTAAAAAATAGCTATGAGAAATATTAGTTTTATACCATATGAATTTACTGTCTGAAATTTTACACGAATAAATTCTCTTTCTCAACTGTGTATAGAATAATATTATCTTAATTGTTTTCTTTAAATTCTATCTCTAATGTCAAGATTTTTGTTTACTTTTCGTGCAGATGATACGTATGATTCTATGTTATATGCAAATCAGTAAGGCATTGTTAATAGCGCAACAGTTTATTCAGACCTTGTCTTGATATATGCATGATATATTTTCTTGGATTTTTGTGAGAAATATTTAAAAAGTACAAAACAAATATTTTTAATAGTAGATTATATGATACAAAGTTATAGTATTTTTTTCGAAATATATATATATATATATATATATATATATATATATATATATATATATATATATATATATATATATATATATATATTTTAATGGAAAAAGTAATTTTAATGACTTCAGGCCTGTTCAGCTGTTTTTTGTTTTTCACCGAATGACAAAAAAAAAAAAAAAAAAAAAAAAAAAAAAAAGAATTGACCTAATCGTAAACTTACAATCCTAATGGGGAACAGAAAACTATGAAAATGGATGCTGCTAGTTACGAACATATAAAGTAAAACTCTCTTTCAAATTGTTATTTGAGAAATACCACTGCTCAGAGATAATTCTGTTCGGCCTAACTGTATCTATAGAGTGAATGCTACGTAATATCTTCAGTTGTAGGGAAAACAAACTTTAAGAGAATGCCTTTAGTAACATCATTTTGTAATTTTAAATTCAAATCGAGAAACAAGGTATACTTCCTACAAATTTTTTTGCCTAAATTGCAATTAATTGCCGACTTGCCCATGAGACGTATTTATTCCTTCATTGGCTGCCTCTAAATCTGATGTTAATACTTTGCCAGGTCCCTGCGAAATCTAATATATTTTGCACACAGTTTCTATTGAACACATTTAAATCAAAAAATTCATATTCTGTAGTTTTTCTACAGGTATATTTTCCATACTATGGACTGATAATCATGAAAAATTTATTTAGTAATTATTTCATTCAAAACAGTAATAAATTATTACAATAGTTAGATTTGAGGTAAAATTTAACTGGTTAATGTCAACAATTAATCTGTAACAAAGTTGGCTGTATTTTGTCACTGGTGTGCTTAAAGTAGATCATTTTTACAACGATATTAAAAAAGCCCAACTTTTAGAGGATATAAAAATTTCTGGGTCCTGAAATTTATTATCTGACCTTAATCCAGATAGTAATGTCACATGGTTATGATTATGATTTTTTATGATTATGTGAATTATGATTTTTTAATAAATTATTTGAAAAATTCAATAATGATGAAAGATATTTAACTTTTTTTCCTTCAGAATTCTTTGGAATGTCTTTTGAAAAGAATTCTATATAATCCATTGGAAAAATGGATATGTGCTTATTTTTCATGAACGTTTTTTCTTTTTCTGGTATAATATTATGTATATCTACTCCATGTATTTTTTCAACATTTTCTTCATCTTCTGCATTTTTAATCTTGCTATCAAACCTTTAAAAGGAAATACAATAATGCACATTTTAAAGGGTACAGAGAAAGCATTTAATGTTTCCTTTTTTTTCTTTCATCTTTTGGAACTAATTCATTTTGCGCAAAACTTGACGTGACGTTCATTTAAATATTTTCGGGAAGCATTACCTCCGGAACGGATCATTTTTCACAACACTGCATTATACAGAACACACATCTAGAAGTAAAAATTCACTCACTGAGCTAATTAAGCCCATTTATCACGCACTATCGCCAAACCCCTTTTCCCAAACCACGCCAACTTGGCTAAGAACAAAAAAAGAAAAATGGCTCAATGAAATGCAGTGAAGGAACTTCATTTTTCGGTTCAATTACATTTATTTCTCATTCTCAGTTCTGTTAAAGGAAATATTAAAGAAATTTTTAAAAAAAATGTCCTGACAACTTTCCTTTTGGACTTTAAATTTCCGTCCGGATGAGTAATATACGATCTTTAAACGTCCATAATCTGGTGACGAGAGTAGAACATAAAATGAATTTTTTTTCGTTCTTTTTTTTTTTTAAATTGGAATAGACGGCTACTCTTTTTCCTCCAGCAGGGAAAGGAAAATAGAAGAGCGAAAAGATAAATCGGGGTCTTAGTTGGCGACAAGTTCTTTCCCAGATGGATGAACTAAGTTCGTGACTTAACGACAATTGATGTCCTCGACATGCTGCGTTCTTTTGAGACAGTGATGCCATAGCGTCGCCAAAGAATTGAAAATCAGGCTAAACTCCGTGATGTTTGGTCAGCCTTTTTTTTAAGCCTAGTAAGATTCATCCTTTTATTTATAGATTTTCAAATAAAAACCCAGGTATCACATTAAATAAGATACATTCTTGTAAAACCAAACTTGAAAAGATAAAATAAATTTCATAAAGGGTGTAGTCACCAAGGGAATTATTTAGTGCCGCTGCAGGACTCTTTCATATTCGGGAAAACCAAAGCAAATATTCACTAAATTCTGTGGGTGTACTGGGATTTTATGGAACACTCAAGCATAAAGGAAATTATTTTTTGAATAATTTCATAAGCCAAATACATTTACAGATATTAGTTCAATTCAAAGGACAAGTTTAATATAATATATTATGTATTAGAACCACTCATATGAAACAAAATATTGAAGCAGTCTGCAATTAAGATGAAAAAAGTTTGGGGCACAGATAATTTCCAAAGGAAAATTTTAATTAAATTTGTCCTGTTATAGTTGAACTTAACCATAGTAGAAAATCCCTTGCCTTATATTTCGTGTTGAATGTGGCTCGTATCGAGGACGCTAAGGGGGTTATTCAAAGTACAAAATTGTCTTAAGAATTCTCAAAGGCACACTTGAGTTTTTAGGCCTTGATTTAAGTGTATAAATAAAATGACGGAATAGTTATAAATTTAGTACTGTATTATTAAATACACCGTATTGAAGAAAGATATTAGGCTCTATCATTTTAAATTTAATTTCAATATTACATATAATTCTCTTTTTTCTACTTTTGAAGAAAATGAAGTTGTGGCAAGCATTTCTACTGGCACATTTTCGGATTGACAAAAACTGTAATTTGTTTATAAAGGCACTAAAATTTTGAGTTTCCCGTGCGCAATATAAACTGTAAAAACAAATTTTTTTACTCTTTGCAAGATATGTTTAATTTTTCCCTTTTTTAAGAAGTCCTTGGATTATGAAACTTGCAGTATGAGGCCAGTGGATTAGGAAACCTCTTATAGTGATTATTTGAGTTATCTCATTTGTCACATACTAATAGGTAATTTTTAACTGTTCGCAAATATTGATTAAAGTATTTACTACTGCCTTATATTCTTCATCTACAGATTCCATGGTCTACGATCACTTCTTTGCATTGTAGATGCTTGATGCCATGTTGCAATTGCTAAGAACTTCGGTTTTTTCAAAAAGAAAGTTTCTCTCTATGAACGGTGTCAAAGTGAAATAATCACACCCTACTGAATACATTTGAGCTGCCACTGGTTGGATCCAAAAACAAGCAAGATCCATTTCTTTACCAATAGTATTCTAGCAGCTTCGAGCCAAACTAGAATATTATGGGTGTACAAGGCTATGATTCCAATTTGTTATCTCAGATGCTTGATGCCATGTTGCTACACTATTGAATGCATTTGAGCTGCCACTGGTTGGATCCAAAAACAAGCGAGATCCATTTCTTTACCAATAGGATTCTAGCAGCTTCGAGCCAAACTAGAATATTATGGGTGTACATGGCTATGATTCCAATTTGTTATCTCAGATGCTTGATGCCATGTTGCTACACTATTGAATACATTTGAGCTGCCACTGGTTGGATCCAAAAACAAGTGAGATCCATTTCTTTACCAATAGGATTCTAGCAGCTTCGAGTCAAACTAGAATATTATGGGTGTACATGGCTATGATTCCAATTTGTTATCTCAGATGCTTGATGCCATGTTGCTACACTATTGAATGCATTTGAGCTGCCACTGGTTGGATCCAAAAACAAGCGAGATCCATTTCTTTACCAATAGGATTCTAGCAGCTTCGAGCCAAACTAGAATATTATGGGTGTACATGGCTATGATTCCAATTTGTTATCTCAGATGCTTGATGCCATGTTGCTACACTATTGAATACATTTGAGCTGCCACTGGTTGGATCCAAAAACAAACAAGATCGATTTATTTACCAATAGGATTCTAGCAGCCTCGAGCCAAACTAGAATATTATGGGCGTGCATGGCTATGATTCAAATTTGTTGTCTCACCAGTGATGTTTCATTTTTTGATTCAATGAAAAGCAGCATCAAACTACAATGTCACTTGTGTCTCAGCAATCCATAGAACATGATCCGGCAAGAAATGAGGTAATAATATGCTCTAAGTATAGATGTTGGTACTTTTGATAACGTAACAGATAGTCATTTAAGAAAGACTGTTTAATGTTAAAAAAGATCATAAAAACAAATCTTTCAAGATAAATTTTTCACGTGAAAAGTGTAGAGATAAATAAAATCAGTGATAGGAAGACAATCTTTTGTATAAACTTCTGGAGAAAACAGCTTGATGTTTAAAGATTCTTTCCCAATATAGTCATAGACAGATAATATAAAATTAAGAACTTGTCCAAATGTTCACAGAAAGCAGTATTTCTATTCCATTCTACAGAGATTAAAGAACAGGTGCTTGAAGAAATAGACAATGTTATGGCTTTCAAAAAATTCAAAGCATTTTATTAGAAATTCAGCTATCTAAAACGTTCTGTAATATTTTCTGACGATTATTGCCTCTCCACACTCCCGAATGTCTGAAAGACAGATTCATAAATGCAATGTTATTCACTGTATAAAGAAAATTCAAACTGCTGATTTGCAATCTATGCATAGTAAAATATTTTATATAGTGAGTATTGAACGTTGCTTTTTTCTGCCATTTCTTCATAAAATGTAAAAGTAACAAGTAATAATCATTCTCAGAATTTAATTATTGTATTTCTGTTATTTTGTGTGTGTGTGACTTTTCTTTTGTCGCAATAATACCATTGAATCTGACACTCCATAATCAAACCTTTAGAGTCAAAATATGTTGGTAATTTAGAAAGCAAAAAACAAGAGAAGTACTGAATGTAAAAGTACTTTGTTAATACCAAAAATATACATTTTAATCAAGATTCTATGTTATCCAATCAATTCTATGTTATCCAGTGAGATTCTATGTTATCCAGTCAGATTCTATGTTATCCAGTCAGATTCTATGTTATCCAGTCAGATTCTATGTTATCCAGTCAGATTCTATGTTATCCAGTCAGATTCTATGTTATCCAGTCAGATTCTATGCTATCCAATCAAGCCTCGACCAAGGCTATGACAGAATCAGATACAAAGATTTCAAATAGCGCCATTTAATCAAAAAATACACCTTAAAACCACTAGAAACTATCCTTGGGTATTATTTCGTACTAGATAAGATCATATCTTAAGAAATTCATTCAGTTTTCTTCAAAAGTGTCTTAAGAAAAATTTATATCTTACAATACCCTAGAATTCCTAATTTCCTTCAAGTATGTACTGTTATCTTAAGACGTCAACTCGTAGAGCAATATGTTTACTAATCACATATTACTTTATTTTAAATGGTTCCAGCCTTGCGCAATTATGTTCTTAACATGTAAAGATAAAATTTGTAGAGTCAGTAAATCTCTCTCTCTGTTTTTCTACGCTTCCTCCTCTGACCGACCCTTGTTAGGCCCCACTGGTGTCACGAGCCCCATTCAGGTCTGTTCAACTCAACTCAGTCTGTATCTTCCCAAGAATAACGTCTTTCTTATTTTTTTTTCTTTCCTTTTCTTACCTGAACTTGAGGGCACCTTTCTTCCGAGGTGAAATGTGGGTTTTGAAGGTATACGAGACCCACCCAGGTCTCATGTCGAGGGGATAATTAAAGTTTGGAATGGGGAGAAGTAAATCATAGTTTCATCTTTTTTTTTTTGCTTTTATAGATCGTCTGCCGGATTTTCCTCCAGTGGGGTGATTCTTAAAGCGGATGCAACCGCAGCTCTAAAATTGCTTGCAATTTAAACCACATGGTATATAAGTTATTTGATAAGAAACCAGCGCTTGACGTTATAGAGTTAACAATTGATTTTTATGTAGGAGTTGTTGAGAAAACTCTTTTATTTATGAAAAAGACTGGTAATAAAATAAAAGCGTTTTCTTTTATGTACTAATATTTCTTCCATTTGTTCTAGTTACTGAAGTCTCGCCATGAAGAAAGATCCCCTCAAGAGGTAGTTGTAATATTTATTACTCATTTAGTGGCATAATAAACATGTTTTTTTATAAAGTAACTAAAATGAATAATTATCAAGAAAACTTCAGTGGGAAACTAAATTGAAAATATTGTAACCTGTATGATATTTTTAGTTCAAAAACAAATTTGACAAATTTTTGATGTTTCATATTTTTTTTAACCCAATCGAGTGGTCTGGTAACAGAATTAGTCTTTGGAATCAAAGGTCATGAGTTCAATACTGATTGCTATTCAAAATAAGAAATCAGATCTTCCGTCTGGGTAGATGCTTCGGGCTCCCTCCTTTAGAGTGTTTGTAAAGTTTTACTCAGCAAGTGCTCCAAAATGTCTTACACAATCATTCTGCAATTTTATCCACATTCAAAGAACCATTTATTAGATAATATTTTTGAATATTCGGGGGGCTAGATATTGGCGCCATCTATTGAGTACCATAACACTAGCAAAGGTTTTACTAGAATTGAAGTGCTAATAATGGTTCTCGAGCCTCTATAACTTATATCATTGAATCTTCATAAGCGAGATCTCGCAAGACCTGAAATTTGTTTATAATTACATGATGTGTGAAGCATGCTTGGGAACTAAACTCTGATGCGTTATTCTGATCACCTAACTAGGACATTTACTTCGCTCCTTAGGGCTCTCGGCCATGAAAATAAATATGGGCACTGTAGGTCTTGGCCCTTATACGGTAAAGTTTTGAATCATCCCATCGAATTAAAGATATATTTATATGTTATTGAATTAAATTTCTATTTTAAACAATTTTTAGTCATAGTTATAACGTAAAATAAATTTTAATAAGTACAGTATTCTTCTTTGAATTGATATATCTTTAATTTACATCAGAAAAGGTAAAAAGTGTATATTTTCCAAGTACTAGAACTTGTTTAATTCATTTATATTACACATTCCTTTTCATTTCACTTCAAGTCTTCAATTAGAATTGAATTACATTTAAAACAATTTAAATCTTTAAAAACAAAAAAGATGTACTCTCTAAATATAATGAAATTTTTATATTTATTACCAAACATTTTGTTGTGCTGTATAACCTTCCCTTTCATTGCTTAGTTATTACATGCTGACTAATCTACGTTCAATTCGAACGATTTCAAATAATTGAAATTTCGAAATTAGTATCGCTCGCAAAAAATAAAAAAATAATCGGATGTTAAAATGCGAATTCCATGATTTTTAACACAATTTGTACAATTTCATTTGCCGTGCAATTCTATGTCGTCCTGTTTTCTATGCGTTTTGTCTATCATTTCCGAATTTTTGCGAGATTTTACGCAAAAGGAATTTAAATTATAGTTTTTAAGACAACATTAAAATTATATTATACAATTTAAAAATACAGTTTAAATACTATATTAATTTTTAATATTGCTGTTTTTGGAACATTTTTAATAGTGTTCTAAATTTTCTACCGTTGAACAAAATTATTAGTTATTCAAAAAACAGACGATATTTAGAAATAAACATTCGAAAATTAAGAGCTTTATTTTAATAAATACAATATAAAATGCTGAAAATCGATCACACAAAAGAATTACTATTTTTATTCGCAAATAATTACTTCTAGATTATTCGACCAATAATTTTAGTAATCATAACGCCAAACGAAAATTATATATTTTGAAATTCTTTCTAAACTAGTTTTTCCATGAAAATAAATTATCCTTATAACCACAAATCATGGGATATTATGAAATTCACTTAAATATGTAGTCTTACGTGTAATTTTTTTTTTCGATGTCGATGAGAAAATTTACGTTATTTATACGTCATTTAGAAACGTCATAACAGATGAGTACTACGTATTGTGAAAAAATGCGCACGTGAATAACAACACGTTGTTATAGAACATTGCACGTAGCATTTGCTAATGAAATATCAAGTACATTTTGTATCGTTTCCATCTAGGAATTGATGCGGTACTATTGCTGAAGCAAACGATTTCGAAAATAATAATAATTAAAATACGCATTCATTCAGTATGAGATGTTGTTTTTATTTAGCACTTAATATTGGTATTAAAATTGTAACGCACGTCATTTTATCACCAATTGTGTAATCACATCGTATCATTCCATTGTTTAACCTTGTTTTTTAAGGTTTAGCACATTTTGATCAAATAATATTTTAAATATCAGGATGAAATCTTAGATATACAGACGATGATTGATGATAGTAAATTTGTTTCAAAAAACAAAATTTTGATCATGTGTGATTTGGCTTTTATCAGGTTCAGTGCCTAGAATATGCCTTTCATTATTGTTTGATATTTTGAATGTAGCAAACGATATTTCAAGCATATGTCTAAACATGTCAAGCATCCAAAAAAGTTACTGATTTCTTGGCTTTTTTAAAGATATACAATATGTATTGATGTGAGAAATGACATAAGAAATTAATTTAAAAATATACCTTATTTATATACATTATTTATATTTTAATTTAAAACTCTTAAATATAGAAAGTATAATACTGTAAAAAATAACCTTCAAATTTTTAAGAGATAAAAGTAATTTTTAATATAATAAATTACTAACCATAAAAAGTAACTTCATATTTTATTACTAAAAAAGTGACGTAGTAATAAGGTTACTCTTTATATTTAACAGTTTTCTTTGAAAAATTGAACTTTAATTGAAGATTTCAGTGATAAATATTTTATAAGAGAGCTCTAAATTGCGTAAAGAGCTAATTTGAAGAAATAATTAATTATATAGAATAATTCTGATTTCCATACTTTCATGCAAATATTTATTTTTATTTTTACCGAAACATATTTAAAATAATAGTCTAATTTAATTTTTTTTATACATTCGTCCACATTGTGCGTTTGTTCATAAAAAAAATAAAAATAAAATAAAATACAAAAATGGCCTTAAATTTTTTTTTTAATATATTCGGAAATTATTTTAAATATAAAATTTTAAAATGAATTTGTATATCTAACAACAGATAAAAAATTAATTTATCATTTAATTTAAAATATATTTACAAATTTAAACAAATGTTAATTTTTAATGACATTAAAAAAATTAGTTTTAAAAATATCCATCTAAAAGCGAAAATAATAATAATATTAATGTTTAATGTAAGTATTAAAAATTTAAATTTTAGTATTTTAAATATCTGATTGTTATATCAGGGGAAAATGATAAGTTATGCAACTCAGCTCTGCACCTGCTAAAATTTTTAAGAAACTTGATCTGTATTGAAATAAGCACAGCTGGTACCACGTACAGTTTGTACCAATTCTTCGATTACAAAGCGTTCCTCATCCTTTCAGGATGTTATGCCTCTACATTTTCGAGCTAATCTTTTCTTTCTTTTTTTTCCTGCGTAGGACCGCACCTTGTTCTACGCAGACGATTTCTGTCTGTAAAAGGTGAACTCATCTAGACAAAAATGACAGATGCACTTTATTAATGCAGAATGTGTGTGTTATTTACAAATTAATGCATCGTCCTATTCTGGGGTAATAAAAAATATTTTTTTCTTCCTCGTATTATTAAGATTCATACAGGGTGCGCCAGTAATTTCACGTTTTTATTGATATAAAGAAGGAAACAGGAAAAGATATCATTTCCTCTTTAGGAAAAGCAAACGATCTCCCATTTCGTATTTATTCTATTTAACTATTTTTTTCTGAAGATTATCAGACTAATAAAAAAATATCGTTTGAATTTAATTTCATAATAATTTGTTGCTGTCATATTTTCTTTCGTTTATTCTGTATCTACTAAATTTAAACTCCTTCTGAAAAGACTTGAACGAGACAACCAAAAATTCATCATTATAATTAATTTTCCTTGTATAGTGCTTTTAGCTTATCCACATTTTCTTAATCTACTTTTTCTTGTATTTAATGTAGAAATAAGAGTATAAAAGCGATCGCCAGAAAATTCTATAGGTTGTATTACATTGCTCATAATATAAATGTCAAAGAACTAATGTATGAAATATTTAACTAATAATAATTTAACTTCATAATAATTTGTTGTGTGTACATATTTTCTTTTGTTTATTCTATATCTATTAAAAAAATTGCTTCTGAAAAGACTTGAACGAAACAATCAAAAATTTATCACTATAGTTAATTTTCGTTACATAATTATTATTATGTAATGAATTTTCATTATGTTTTTGTAATATTATGCAGAAACAATTTTTTTTATATGGTTAATAATTTAATTTATTCATGTTATCTTAACCGGCATTTCGTTTTATTTAATGTGGCAATAAAAGTATGCAAAAAAAAAAGAATAAAAAACAGTCGCTAGGTTATTATATATGTTGCATTACATTGCTCACACATAAATATATATGAGAAATTGTTCATACGCACATGTATCAAGTAAGTTAAACAATAAAAAATGAAATGACACACACACACAAACACACACAAAAAAATGCAAAAATTAAACTAGATGGTATATATAACCTATATATACGATTCAGTGCAATTTTAAACCATTATCTATTTTTGCTAGTATTTATGGATTTAACATTTTTTTAATATATAATAATAAAAGTATATTTCTGTGATACCTACGAATGTTAGATGACATTCAATTTTTCCCTGGTTAGGTAGGATTTATTGTATGAGATAATCAAAGATGTTTGTTTTTCAAATTTGAAATTTCCGTACTTTATGTCTCAAATTTAGTGTCCTACTTAAAAAAAAAAAAAACGATAAAGAGAATGTTATTTTTTAAATTATTGTATATGTTATTTATTACATAGCTAATTCTTTTAAAAGAGTTATATATATTTTAATTAATACTTCACAAACGTGATTTAATCTCCTCAATTCTTACAATCTCATTTACGTACTTAAAATCATAACATTACACACATATATATATATAGATTGATAGTTAGATATAGATATGTGTGTGTAAGTGTGAATATTAGAAATCTTTTTTTAATTTTTTTATCGAAAAATTTCAGAAATATCAAATTAAATATTGTCTATCAATTGATTGTTCCAGTTAATTGGAAATTTACTGTTATACAAATTTCTTATTTAACACTTGTCAGGGAATCAAATTTTGCAAAATTACAACCAAATATATATATATATATATATATATATATATATATATATATATATATATATATATATATATATATATATATATATATATATATATATATATATATATATATATATATATATATATATATATATATATATATATATATATATATATATATATATATATATATATATATATATATATATATATATATATATATATATATATATAAACCATATAAACCAGAAAATTACAAGCACAAATTGCCAAAAAAGTACCAAAAAAATGTTTATAAGATTGATTTTTATTTCTTGAGTTCACACTAATACTTTAAAATAATATTTCCAGCATTTACAATTGATGAAAAGTTGTAATTTGATTAAAAATATTATTAACAAATATGCTAAAATTATCACTGTGTATAAAAAAAATAATTCTTGGAAAAATTTACCATCAAATTTTGAGAATTATTTCCTTTAAGTGCAATTTTTGTTTCCAAACAACTACTTATTTTAATTATTATTAGCACACATGTGAAGAAAATGTTGATCGTAAAATTGTTTCAGTTATATCTAGTTCCTTTGGCAAATTCCTTCAAAAATTTCCTTTGGTATCAACATTAAAAAACTCACTCAGCTAAGTTTAAGATAAAATTTTAATATTATTATTTAAACTTTTTAAAAATTTACCTTATTGAAATGATAAAAATTTCAAAAAAAATCTCTTTTAAAATTTAATCCCCTTTTGTCAGTAATGAAAATATAATTTTATCAGATTTAATTAAAGAGGGAGACTGCCAAAAATTTTACTTTATTTATTTATTTGGAATTTTTAAAATTTAATTTTTTTTAATAAATTGTATAAGGTCTCCCTTATAAATTGAAATTTTTATTATGCTATACACATTTCATTTTAGCAAAGAATGAATATCATTTTTTTTAAAATTCAAATAGGGAAAACTTTCCAATTCTGTTCATTTGAGATTCTAAAAAAATTCAGTTAAGTGTCTTATTACTTTCTTTTCTATCGGCGGGCACTTGCGTGACGAACCCTATGCCTCTACAAGGCCAGAAACTGCTACTCATTTGTCGTTACCCAATGGGCACCTGTGAACAGAGTCACGGATTCGAGTAACGTTACCTGCGCCATACCACCACAAACCCGTTTATATGGTGGGCCACATTTCTACATAATTACAGAAGAAAGGACAAAGAAACACAGAGAGAACAGAGAAAGAAAGTAACATCCATGCCCGAATCGGGATTCGAACTCGGGACCTACAACCTAGGAGTCAGGAACGCTAACCACTCAGCCATCGGTCGTCTCAGGGTCTTATTATAATGTCCATGATAAATTAGATTTGAAATCAGGAAAACGTGCAATGATACTTTTAAAAAGCAAACATAAAATATCAAAGAAAATTATTGTAAACTTGATGATTTTTCTTTTCTTTTTGATACAAAGAAACATTTTTGATCGCATGATAAATATTATCATCTGGTAGATTAATTTTTGTTGTGAAGAAAACAACTCAGTTTGTCATCAAATTACATGCACTTGTTTGACGAAAAGCCATGAAAATTAAAATCTGTTAGAAATTTCATATCTCAGTGTTTTGTAAATCATATATTATTACAGATAAAAAAATAACCTCGACTCAACCTTCTAATCCCTCCCCTGAAAAAGGATTTGTTTCTGCTTATTTTTAAAATAATATTGTTTCAGAAACAGTTTATATTTTTTCGCCCCCATTCGCAGAACTGAAACTATTCCAAGATAAGAATGTAAGAAAACTAACTATTACAAATTCACATTAAATAAAAGTAAATCAATAAGCAATGTGTAATTTATTCACACAAAAGTACGATTAACATCGGAGAAAACTAGTATCTAGAAATCAAACGATGAAAAAGAAATACAGACGATAAGCACATTAGTTCGTGGCCAGACGATTATGTATTTTTTATGGTAACCTGGATGCAAGATGATTATCAGATCTGTTATGATATTCTACCAAGCGATAATGTATTGAAGTGTTTGGTTTGGAGCGAGATAATAGGTTTATCAAAAATGGCAAGCGGCACTTTTGGAAAATAAAAACACCAGTAGTAGAACAAAATTATAACAATAAGTTATACATAAAAAAAAGTTGTTGAAAGAAACAGGTTTTCCTAGAGTTCTCTAGAGGCTTTTATCATTTGAGTTACAAAAAGTACTGTTGCTATGGGTCTCAGATAAAAACACTTCTTCCCAAATTCCATTTTTTTTTTTTTTACCTTTTTTGAAGTGTTTACCTAATATTATTCAATGTCCTCTCATGCATTTTGACATAATTAGGTTCTATTAAGTAAAATAAATTGTAAAGATTTCATATATCAAATGTTGCATTTTACAGATGCCTAATTTTTATGCTGATAAAGCACTTTTATCAATATAATGACTTTTTACTGGTATTTATATAGTAGTAAAATATCTTGTTATTTTAGGATTTCAGCATTTTTCGTATTAAAACAATATTTTCGAGGCTGAAGAATTTTTTACTAACTAATTATGAAGAAAAATAAATAGATTATCGAATTTCTCAATCTTTTAATTGAAAATATGAAATTGGTATTAGGATAAATAGGTTTAAGCAAACGCGGGTAAATATGCGTAGCATTTATTAGAATGGGAAAAAGTGCGTAATCATAATTTAATTTAGCTTATATGCAAGCATTTTAGTAAATAAAAGAATATATAATAAACAAAAAAATGAATGCTTATAAATTGCGTTCTATAACATAAATACTTTCAATCACAAATTCTATAACAATTAGGAAAGGAAGAAATTTCACACACACACACAAAGTTTTAAAGCGATTAACCTCTACAAACTTATCCCCTATTGAAAAGAATACTTTGAAGTATGAATAAGCAATTAAAATATTTTTGCAATAAATATTATCTAGTCTTGAGATTTTCGCAGTACTATTAGCGGCACAGCTGACGTATAATCCATTATCCCAATTTCTGAATTTTTTTGGCGACGAAGAAATATTGCCAAATGTTGTAATTGCAACGTAATAAATTCCTGAAAAAGAGCTTACATTTATAAGTAATAAATTCAAATCTGATAAATAAAAGGCTCAAATATATATATATATATATATATATATATATATATATATATATATATATATATATATATATATATATAACAGTTTCATATCCATAACTAGTTATGTTATAATAGTATGCAAGCATGTGTTTGTAGCGATTTCAATAACAATAAGCAATGTCAGCTGCTTGGATGTTCTTAAAATATATTACAATAACAATAATAAAATTATCGAAAATGTTATATTTAAATTATTACATTTGAAATGTATAGACAAGCCAAGAATGCGAACTTATAAATAAATGGATATATAGCACTGTAAAGATTGATTAAAGCAATCTCTAAACTTTATTTTGTTCTTGTTGTTGTTAATAATACCAGATTGTCTGGCTTTGCTAGACAATCTTCATAAATCCAAAAATATACAAGAAGTCTAAAAATAAAAGAAGATTCTGAAAAACTTCGTCCTTTTTAAAATCCAGGCACATTAAAATATGGGTCGGGACACCTTATCAGTTCCACACCAACAATAATTAGGGAAGTTCTAATATCCTAGATCGAAGGTGAGTGATCTAACATGACCACTCATAAAGCGCGATAAAGTCGTTTGATAATTTCTAGTCGAAAGTCGGAAATTGATCCTCCCAAATTATTTCCACAGTACCACAATCGATTGTGAGGAATTATTTCCAAAAAAAAAAAAAAAAAAAAAAAAACAGGCGAGAAGATCTAAAATGTCGAGGTTTATTTTGTCTCCTATCGCAGTTTAATAAAAAAGCGTTGAACTAATCTTTATAGGCACAGGTGTCGTATAACCCCATGATTCCAAATTTTGAATTATTTTGGCGATGAAAAAAATGTTGTCAAGATGACCTATCGTGACGTGCGCGATGACGTAAACACTAGGGTTACCAAAATAGAATTTTCAGCATAATTCTTGTAGGTCTCCATATTTATGATGTAGTAAAAATGAGGTTGCCAGATACATAAGAAAATATGCCGAAAAATCGCCAAACTCAGAATTTGGAATCCTGGATTATACGGCACCTTTACAACATTATAAAATACTTTATAGAACTTAATGATCGAATAAGAAAATATAGTATGAATGGTTATTTTAGTAATTTACTACTATAAATGTCTCATGCATTAAACTAATTCGAAATGAATAATTTTCTCTGCTTTACCATAAATTTAAGACTTTTGGTCAATTTGGTGATTTAATCTAATGATAAATTTCGTTTCTATAATTTTTCAGGTTATTTTATGATTATAGTTAAATTGTTTATTTCATGTTCTATTTAAAATTTTCTCTGTGTCTCTAATCTTGTATGATTTTATAATGTCCTTAATTGGAAAAGAAATTGGAAAAGAAAAACTTTACATTTTGTATCAACTCTCAAAATTCTTCATAAATTACTTATAAAAATAATTACCGATCTCTTACTAGCTACTTAAATAAAGAAAAACCTGTTGAATACATTTTTCTCAAGAGCTTTGGAAAAAAGAAAAAAAAATGAACTTCAAAAAAATGTTATGTGAATAAGAAAAAGGAATTCATCAAGACGATATTCCCACAGTTACGTTGAGATTTTCATTCGAATTATGAGACAACAGAGAAAATTAAGTATTGTTAAAACATTGTTGAAATTTCCTATTATTTTATTGAATTTTTTTAGACAAAGTTTAAAAAAGTAATAAAAAGTTAAATAATTGTTTAATTTATTTGTTACCTAAAATTTATAGTTCGTACATGTAATTGCTTAAATAAAGTTGTATATTGAATTGTTAAGATTGAGAAAAAAAAAAAAAAACACATAACATTGTTAAAGTAAAAGAAATGCATTAAAATATCCTAAATTTCGTCTGAAAAAATCACCTGGCCCCCTTTTGCTTATGATTAAATTTAAAAAATTAATTTATTTCATTAATAATATAAGGTTTTAATGCAGCGCCACTTTTCTTTTTCTTACTGGCTAACTTAATAGAAAAATTGCCAAAATGTTTCAATTTGAGAGGCATTTGGTTACGTTGCTTGCAACTAAATTTAAAGATTGTCCCTTTGATTAAATTTTAAAATGCTCTTGGGACCTGTTGTAATCAAATTATTAAAGCATAACAGCAGATAAAAAGTGACGACCCTTCAACTTCACCTAGATTGATTTAGGAATTTTTACTCAATCAATCTAGGAGAAAAGTTTAAGAAATATATATATATATATATATATATATATATATATATATATATATATATATATATATATATATATATATATATATATATATATATATATATATATATATATATATATTATACATACATAGAGAGAGAGTATACAGCTGTTGATATTACTGTACTTTGTAGTTACATGAAATTAGTCAACTTAAGTGAAAAATTAAACAAATATGTGTCCATTGGAGAAGAATTTGCTAAGGATTCTTGCATTTAAAATTAAATGCTTGCTATTTGGGTTTGATTGTGATCATATTAAAAATATAGTATTTGATAAGAAAGAGTCGATATCATTATTTTATAAATTGAAACGCTTCGTAAAAAAATCTAGAAACATTTTTCGTCAATCATCAATTAATTTAAGAATCTTAAAATTTCATTGATAGGGAGTATAAATAAAAAATTATAAAGGGAAATTTTTTAGGGAAACAAAGACAGAACCATATCAGTGCAATAGTAGAATATATCGCCGGCCAACTTGTCTAGTGGTCAGCGTGCCGGACTACAGATAGAGAGATCCTGGCTCAGGCAGGGATGTACTTTCTCTCTCTACCTACCCTGTTTTTGTCCTTTCCTTGTGTGAATGGTTGCCTAACCTATAAATGGGTCCCTATGTGTGTACTGTGTACTAAGAACGGTATTTGGTGTGTACTCCACACCAAATACCGTTCAGTTGGAAGAGCACCCCAATTTGCCTGCCTAGCCGGCACACGAGAATAACAACATTAGAATATATCAGTTTAATTTTGACATAATCAAACGATATATATTTAGGGAAAATATATTTTAGTGTGCCTCTTGGCGAAAATAGGCGTTCCCCTCCCCCACACACACCAAAGACTTTTTAGAACTTGTTTGAAAAAACATAATGGTGTCCAAAACATTATGAAATAATACACAATTTTAAAAAATGACACAAATTTGGCAAATAAATGTTTAATACCATATTCAGCATTACTTAACTTGGTGCTAAATTGGCAGGAAAGTAAAGGGCACCTTAAAGTATAGGAAAGCCTCTAATATACATACATACATACATATATATATATATATATATATATATATATATATATATATATGCGATATTTTGTGACCATTCTTTTTAACCTTTACATAGATGTCAAGGGTCCGTTAATAAGCCTGGTGATGCCTTTTGATTCCGCCTACGACACTTGAGTGATATTGTGTACCATGGCACTTTTTCTGGTGCCCTTGGTGAACAGGAGAGATGTTCCAAGAAGCATTAAAAGCTTTTTCAGCTCTTGAGAACAGCTACAAATGAGTCGGTGACCCAGGTATGTCTAATGGTCCACCAGAATCCTCTTAACCAAAATATCTGCTGTCTTATTGTCATGTGTATCAACTTGGGAAGGTATCCATTTAAAAGTACACCTCATGAAAAGATGAAAGAGGTTCCATTTATATGTCATTATATTACATATATATATATATATCGGTGACATCAACTTGATAATTCGAATACATTTATCACATTGTTCTAAAATGAGTTAAATCATTTAGATAAACTTTAAGGCACTTTCACTATGAATACTATACTGATGTTCAAAATTAAGATCTTTAAATTAAGTGAGTTATTTTTTAAAATTTCAGGACAAACTTAAGTTTTGTAAAACATTCATTACATGATGGCCAATTAGGATCTACAGATTAAAATGGATTCTGAACCACTAAACACATTCAAATTTCGCTCGAATATAATAATAAATAAAAAAACAGTTATTCTACAGTCATAGATATATTACAGTTATAACAAACGGGGATAAATTTCATAGGAGCTGGGAAGCATGAAGCATTGACCATAGAATCAAATAAAAATACATTAAACGTTAAGTATGGTCTCTTCTTACAATTTTATAGCCCCAAACCATGGCTTCATTGTGTAAATATGCTTCTTTTGAATCTTTATAACAAACAATACCTCTATTGGACAAAAACGCTGTTTTTCAGGCTCAGTGATATTCGAAACGAATTGGACTTGTCTTTTTTAAGACATTCCAGGCTTTCTCAATAGGGCTGATCTGGCGATTTGGCTGGCCAATCCATTCCTCAAATATTATTACTTTCTTGATGATCATAAAAAATTATCTCAGCATAACTGAACATTGTATCCATTAAATCAAATCCAACGCCATATCTGAAGAGGCAAGCATAAAGTCCAGGATCTCACTGTAATATATCACACCTTTCACAATGTTCGTTTTTTCAAAGACAATGAGGAATGTTAGCGACCATCCAACATAACGGTTGGTTAGATCAGCAAACCTACACTGCTATAATGCTTGCATTCTGGGACATCAGTTGGTTTGTTGCGAATTCCTGCTATGGTTTTTTTCTTTATGAAAGTGCGTCAAGAATCAATGGTTAGACTTAAACCCGTTTAATTAATTTAGATTATTAGCTGCTCTGCAACTAATTTGACAAGGATCTAAAGTATAACAAAATTATCAATTTTTATGGTTCGACTTTGAATTTAATATATTGTTACAAGAAATTTGGGCGAAGTTGAGAGCGAATGAAAAGGAGATTTTTGTCATAAGAGCTTCTTTAAAGTCTGTTGCTTCCATCTGGTTGGTAGAGCGCAACTGTGAGTTTTGTACAAAGAAAAGGATGCGGTAGCATATTCCACATGCGCATGTATTCCTTTATAACAAGGATAAAATTTGCGTTTTTGTGTTTCAAAGCTGAAGATTTTATTCAATATTTTTTCACAAAATTACGAAAAATATCGAATTCTCTTAATTTTATACACCAAATTTATCAGGTCACATTTGACCAAAATCAATGAATACCTTTTCATCCGGGCATTTATACAAGTGTGCCTATAAGCAGGACTGACCATAGCTTTGTGGTGGGAAAAAGCTCTTCAGAGTACAAGGACCCATCTTCAATCCTAGATAATGCTGACGGATATTACAATTCTGGCTTTTGAATGCACGTCTGTCGGCGTGGGCGTTTAGGAATATTCTCCCATGCGTAACGTGAATATTGCTCATTATATATTATAAGTCCTCCAGGTAGGCCATGTACACGTTGGATACTAAACGGCCTTCGGATGTTAGGCTGCCTACTATGCGATGTCAAAAGGCCTAGACGCAAAACTTAGGAAACTAATCACTTGATTCGTGAGCTGCATACAGAGGCATGACTACAATGAAAGATGACAGTTTAGAATCGGGTTTTAAAAAATACGCTTTGACAGAATTGCATAACCTATAAAATTGACCTACATACTTGAATGAACTTTATTTGAAATTGAAATCCTGATCAATTAGGTATTGCAGTGAATCAATTACTATTATAATGAATCATGACTCAAAGTCTTTGGATTCGTCCATGAGTGCTTCAGACCTCGGTCCTTTGTTGAAATGTTTATCGCTTGAACGTACTACAAAAAATTATCCCACTTGTAAAAAATACTGCGACCGTCCAGCCTCATCGAAACATATTCTGGATTGCGTCGGACTTTCCCGGGAAGATTTGTCCTCAGATCTGCTAGTCATTGACTTTCTAGTCAACAATTTATTGGAGTTGATCTGACAAATGTCAGATCTTTAAACAGGATAAGCCAACAACAACAAGACTGGAAGTTTTATACCAAGACAAAAATACATCGTGAGCTCTTTCTTAAATTCATACAATATATATAGAAACATTTCTGGTCAAATAGTTTATTGAAAATAATTTTGAGCTTAAAAAATTACTACATACATTAAAATATTTACAAAAGATATATACAATATTTATACACTATATACATAACATCATCCACTTAAAATTTGTAGTATACTTCCTTTTTATCATGAATAAGTGTCTATAATTCATTATCTAAGTCCACACTTTCTCTTTCTGAAAGTTCCAGTGTTGACTTGTCATAACTTTCCATTTTGAAAAGATTGGATTTTTTCTCCTATTAGATTCCTTTTTGTATTTCGGCATACTTTAGTTCGTTCTGGGGATTGGCGTCATTAGGAAGTCCTCTCTGCAGAACAGCCGACATGTTTTCATTGATGAAATCCAAACCATTTAGATGTGCTAGTGTAGTCAGTCACTTGACTTTGTGGTATGTAAATTAAATTCAAACAGTCACTTCGTAACTTATCTTCCCATGTGACAAATGCGCCTTTTTGCTTAGTTGTTCTTACATCTTCTATGTCTGCATAAACCGTGTTTTTGTTTTAAACAAAACATTCATTTTTTTTTTTTTTTTTTTTTTTGCTCATGTATCAACATTTAGTATAACCAAGCAACTTTGCTTCTGTAATATTTCAATTTCAGTCATGTAAATAATTTGCATCGAACTTGCTTCAGTTTTAATATGTGCATACATCTTTGTCTCAATCATATTTTGGCATTTTCATGTAAAAAGAAAAATCTTCGTGGTAACAGATGAATGTGGCGATAATTTTATGGCACATTGTATAGCAAATTATTGATGATTAGATACTGATAGTTTTTCTTTCAGGCCATTTTTTGAGGATTTTTATTTTACCTCCTTCCTATCCACACCCCAATCACGTGAGTTTACATGCCACTTGTTTACTGGATGGTCGTGCAACTCAACCTCATTGCCAACCTTTAATTCTGGAAAAGAGAAAAGCTACATTAGATTTATTTTAACGAAAATATAAAGTACACAATACATTATATAACATATTTAATTAATATATTTGTGAGTTATATTATTGATAAAATAAAGACACAGATGTGTGTGTGTGTGTATAATCCATCATGCTAATTTCTGAATCTTTTTGGCGAAGCAAGATATGCTGCCAAGAGGACGTAATTGTGACGTATGTCGCAAAGATGTGTCAAGGGTTACGAAATATTTTTCTGTTGGATTCCTAGTAATGTGGGTCTTCACTGCAATGAAAAGGCTGATATAGCTGCTAAAACTGGAAAAGGACCACTTCTGCTATATACTCCATTTTGTGACGTGAGAAAAGGTGTCAAAAATAACTAAAATATGGGAGGAATCATTGAACTTGTAGACCAGCAATAAACTCCATGCCTTATTTCCATCCATCACTCTATTATCGGTTTATACCGTTACCA